>CM076577.1:926347091-926960059 GCA_034641835.2 Pinus albicaulis | reverse complement strand
TGGAGTTAAATAACCTCTGACCTGATCTATAGACAAAAATTGGTTTACCCTCATTCTTTCACCTTCTTTCCTTATTGTCCCATTCCACCAAATCATTTTGGGATCTAATGCTTTAGCTGACCAGCCCACTTGAAAGCCTGCATATTGAACAACAAGTAAACCCTTTCCTGACTCCATTTTCCAAATGGTCTTGAATACTATCTGAATTTATCTCTCTTTGTCTAAAATCTTCTTTGCCTTGCCTTGTCTTATATTGAAACCTTCATTCTTGATTCCCAACAACCAAATCAAAAAAAATCAAACAAAAAAAACCTTGTGCCTATAACTAGCCTAACATCTTAACACTGAGCTTTAAAGTCATATACCTTTGACATATCATAGAGAGATCCCTCTCTGGACCAGAGAGGAGCTAGATCTTGAGGTGCGAAAGTGGTTTGATGTTGTCTCATCTTTGGTCTTTCCAATCTAGCCAAAACATGGGAACCCCAACGGTGGGGAATTCACTAAGCCTTTGGGAAAGGATAATTTTGTAATATATAGAGACAAGCTAGGAATTGTAGATAATTCATTTCTCTATTTAAGGGGGTTGATAGAAATAACTATAAAGATGAATTATTAGCAACCTTCTTAGTTATGTCCACTAAACTATTTAGGATTTTTTTCAACCATTTCCCATCACACACACATAGACACACACACATGTATGTATATATGCATTTTAATTATCGATATATAAGGAAATGGTGAGGAAAATTTGACTCTTTCTATGTTTACATTTAGAATTCCCTAGATTGTGGTGACTTTTTGCCCAACATTAAAGCCTCTTGATATTTTTTATGCCTCAATATACTTCCTAGTTTGCCTAGATGGAAAACTAAGTGGATTTTTTTGGGGTGATGTATAAGGTGGTGGTGAGGAAAATTTGAATCTTTCTATATTATCTTTCTATATTTTGAGGTCTTTAGATTGTGGCAACTCTGTACCTACCATTAAACCCTCTTTCTCTTATTTATGCCTCAATCGACTTCCTAGTTTGCCTAAATGGGAAACTAATTGACTTTTGTGGTGACATGCAAGTTGATGGATGACCACTTTACATTGAATTTTGTTTTTTTATACTTTTCTATGTTTTATGCACCATCAAGGCATATTCTCATCCTCTTTCCTCTTAGAGGCTATATTTTGTGTCATAGATCAAAATGGTGACCCAATACTCCATGGTTCTCTTGCTTTTGTTTGTCTGTTGTGAAACTTATATGAAATGGAAACACAATAATATTTATAGTGCAAGCTATCATGATGGAGAGAAACATACAAATCAATCCTCTCCACTCATCATTGGTTGTATAAGTAACAATTTTTCCATACATACTAGTATCCACATAGCATGGGATACGTGGGCATCATGTCACTCCTTATTCAAAGGTTTTTTCTTTCATAATCCTATTACAATCCAATTGAAATTTTAATTCAATGTAAAATTGTGATTTCAAGAATAGTAATTCGTGATTTTGGACTAATTTTAGAGTTGTGAATCTACTTAAATGCCCAAAAATGCAATATGAACAATGCAAATTGGAATTTAACAAATTATTCACCTATCCTAACTTGACAAATAGAGGATTAATTGAATGCTCCATATCAAACATTCATCCACATCACCAAAAGTAATTAGGGTATTATATGTTGTATTCTTCGATAATTTAGATGTAAGGTTGATGAGTGTATGAAATAACTCTAATTTCTTACATAAGCACATACCATTTTCATGTGTCCAATGATGATGGTATGTACCCTCAAAACCCATCAGTTTTCAATATTCTAAATTTTATATGCGTTGTCTAAGTGTTAGATGT
The DNA here is from genome assembly GCA_034641835.2 of Pinus albicaulis. Classification (NCBI taxonomy): domain Eukaryota; kingdom Viridiplantae; phylum Streptophyta; class Pinopsida; order Pinales; family Pinaceae; genus Pinus; species Pinus albicaulis. The sequence continues at coordinate 926,958,203 of CM076577.1, read as the reverse complement.
TTTTTCCTATTTTCAGGCATATTTTTCGGTCAATTTTGTTTGAAATTCAACGCAAATTTCTTGGAATTGTTGTGTAATATGTAGAATTCAAGTGTCATATGTTGAAAAATGCAGCAAGAAAATCTCAATTTTATTTTTCCTTGATTAAGTTGAGAAAAATCGAATTTCCACGTCATAAGACAACTTGGATGATGTTAACTTGAATGGCATGGCTTGTGTCACCCAGTTTACTCAGTAAATTTGAGTTGGAGTAGTTTGAGTTCAGTTGAGCATGTGTGATTGCTAATTTTTAGTGATGAAGGTGAGTTATCTAAGTTTTTTTTTTTCAATTAAAATACTTACAATTTTTGAAAGAACTAATGAGGGGTCAAGTTGTGACGTGGAACTTCCATCAAACTCAATGATCATCTAGTTAATTGATCAAACAACCCAAAATAGTTAGTGCATGTAGAGAATTCAAGTTCCCCAGGCTTGGTGGATATTACAAGGCAATGTAACATCATTTGTAGACTAATCTTGAGTGTACAGTTGTTGCATGTAGTTAGATGATCAGCCTAAGGAATTATGCAATTCAATTTGAGGAATTTCCTAAATAATAGAGGTCTAGTTCCTTAAGGAACAATGCAAGGAAAAAGAAGCTCAAACCAAGGTAGAAATTTGACTAAGTCTAGGTCATAGGCCTTCAGTGAGAAGAGAAATAGATTTTTCACTTGCAGGGTGAGCTCAATTAAGCAAAGAAATTGTACTACATATCAATTCATTTTATTAATGCACGAGGAATTAGGATTTTTAGAATATTTATTTCCCCAGATAAAAATACAAGTTGCATGTATGTGATTTCTTATTGAATGTCTAAATTTTTTGTTATAAATTATGAATTAATGTTCGGAGAGAAGTAAAGTAGGTTTGTGTCTCGTGATTTTGATTAAAACTATAGGAGAGGTTTCAAATATACAAATTAATTTCTACATGGTATCAAAGTTGGATTAACAATAGATTATTCCTTGGAAGGAACATCAAATTTTATTGCATGGAGGAGGTATTGGATGACAATGGATTTCTAGAATACATTAAGTAAGATGTTGCAAAACCACAAGCATCTAATGCCCAAAACCTTTCTCAATGGAAGAAATATGTAGCCAAAGCGAGGAGAATCATATCAGAGGGAGTACGGATCATATTGTCTGAAATATAAATAAAAAGGAAACATATTTTGTGACATGGAAAGAACTGACAGAATTTTTCGAGAATAATAGTGACCATAGGAAGTTGGCGCCCAAGGATAAACTTTGAAGTATCAAGATGTAGAATAATGACACAATTCCACAGTATCTCAACAGGTTCACACAGTTTCATGATAAACTTGGTGGGGTTGATGTTAATGTCCCTAAAGAATATTTAGTAAGCCTAGCCCTTTTCGGCCTTCCCAAGAGTTGGAAAAACTATCAAGATTTAGTGAATGGGAGGGAGAAACTACCGAATTGGGAGACATAATGGTTTGATTTGGTATAGGAGGAAATAAGGAAAAACACCAAAGATCGGAATTCATCCAAGGGTGAGGATGAAGACAAATTTTCATTGGATAGAAAGAAAAATAAGGGAAAAGGGAAGAAATCCCAATCCAAACTAGAATCCAGTCAAGGGGACAAGAAGAAATATTTGTCAAAAATCAAATGCTTCCATTGTCATGAGTTTGGGCACTATGCCACAAAGTGTCCACATAAGAAGATAATCAAGAATAACTTAGGAGGAGAAGCAAGTGAAGCCTTGGCTTCACAGTTTGAGCTTGAGTTTACCCTCATTACATTCATGGTTGGCACAATGACAGGAAGCATGTGGTACTTGGACTCATGTGCATAATTCCACATGACAAGGAATAAATGTTTTTTCAGTGACCTAGAGGAGAAATACTTGCATATTCACATTGAAATGGGGGACGAAGGAAGGTACAACGTGACCAGGATTGGTATGGTCACCTTTCAGAGGGATTTGATCTCTCCCTAAAGCTCAAGGATGTCATGTTCGTTCTGGGCCTAAAGAAAAATCCCATCTCTGTTTAGTTTTGGAGGATCGTGGTTATGATTTGATCTTCAACAAAGGAAATAAATCCTTGAGACACATAGCCACGGGACATGTGAAGCATATTGGGGATCGTGTCAAGAACCTGTATAAGCTAGATGTGGAGGATTGTGTTGTATTGAACACAAAGGAAAAGAAGGTGTATATCAGTGATGTTGGTGAACGTTGGAACATAATACTTGGCCATTTTTCATCATGGCACTTTGAAGATCATGCAATAGATAATCACATGCCTTACCAAAGGAGCACTTGAGTAGCAAGATGTATGCAAAGGATGTACTTTGGGGAAGTACACAAAATCCACTTTCCATGATCAAGACAAAAAAGCACATGCAGTCCTGGAAAGGATCCACTCTGATATCTGTGGACCTTTATCGATAGCCTCCACTTCTAGGCACAAATATTTTGTCATTTTTATTAATGAATTTTCAAAGTTTTGTTGGATCTTCTTGATGCGGATTGAAGATGATACATTCTCCAAGTTTGTAGAATTCAAGGCACTAGTTGAGAAATAAACTGACATGAAGGTGAAGGCTCTCAGAAGTGATAATGGAGGTGATTATGTGTTGAATGAGTTTAATTTTTTTTGCAAAAGAAGGTATTAGAAGAGATTTGAAAGCACCCCAAAACCCACAATAGAATAGGGTGGCTGAGAGAAAGAACCACAACATTTTGGGAATAGTGAGGGTGATATTGCATGACCAAGGGCATACCTCTACACTTGTGGGTCGAAGCATGCAACACAACAATATATTTGCAGAACTGAAGTTCTCATTGGATTTTGGGCTTGATTACATTGGGGGAGCCTTTCTTGGGGAGGAAGTTGAATGTGTTGCACTTCAAGATTTTTGGAGCCTCTATCTACTTCCATGTCTCCAAAGATGCAAGTAAGAAACTAGAGATGAAAATAGAGTTGGGGATATTTTTAGGCTACACATAAATACCCCACACTATCGTGTGTACTTAAAATCCCTCGGAATGAAAATGGTGCGAAAGGATGTAAAATTTGATGAAGAGTGTTTGAAATGAAGGACATGGGTCTCATGCACTACTTCCTCGAATTTGATGTATGGAAAGGAGATGGGGAATTGTTTGTCTCTTAGGGAAAGTATGCCAACAAGATACTTTAGAGGTTCTGAATGGGAAATTTCAAACCCATGGAGACACCTCTAGCGACCAACTATATGAAAGAGGATGCCACTTCAGGTGAGGAAGTGGATGCTATTGTTCTTGAAAGATGGTGGGTTCATTATTGTATCTAGTGAACACACGACTAGATATGTGTTATACAGTAAACCATTTTATCCAAGCTACAGTTCGACCAACCCAATTAGTTTGGAGGGAAGATAAGCATGTTTTACAATACCTCAGAGGCACTACCTAGTTTTAAATTTGGTACAAATGAACATAAGGAGTGAAGTTGCATGGATTCACATATGCAGATTAGGCGAGGAGTCCATCAAAACAAAAAATTACATCAAGTGGAATTTTCAGTGTTGGGTCTGCAACGGTTTCTTGACACATCATGAAGCAAAGATTTGTGGCACTTAGCTCGGCAGAAGCAGAATAAATGACTTCCAATCAAGCATCATGTGAGACAATCTAGATGAGAGAGATACTTGTTCGATTTTTTGGTCAGATGATGGATCTGACTGTGATCTACTTTGATAATTAGAGTTGTGTCAAGCTCTCTAAGAATCCTATTTTTCATGATCGGTCCAAGCATATAGATATTTGATACCACCATTTATGAGACTATGTGTAGAGGTGAATAATATTGTTGCAGTACATTCCGATAGAGGAACAAGATGTTGACATTTTGACAAAGGACTTGTCAAGAGGGAAGTTTTAGTTCCAAAAGTGAAGGATAGGGGTGGTTAATAATCCCTTTCTTGCTGAGAGGGATTGTTGAATAATGTAGCAAGAAATTCTCAATTTGATTTTGGCTTGATTAAATTGAGAAAATTTAAATTTCCACATCAGCAGACAACTTGGATGATGTTAACTCCAGTGACATGGATTGTGTCACCCTGTTTACTCTTTAAATTTGAGTTGTATTCAGAGTTTAGTTAAGCATGTGTGACTTCTAATTTGTAGAAATCAAGGTTAGTTATTTAAGGTTGTTTTCAGTTAAACTAGTTTCAAATGTTGGAAGAACTAGTGGAGGGTCAAGTTGTGCAGTGGGACTTCAGTCAAACTCAATTATCATCTAGTTAAATAATCAATCAACCCAAAATATCTAGTGCCTACAAAGAATTCAAGTTCCCTAGACTTGGTGGAGATTCCAAGGTAGTGTAACATTAGTTGTAGACTAGTCTTGAGTGTATAGGTGTTGCATACAGTCAGATGATTAGCCTAAGGAATTGCACAATTAAATTTGAGGAATTTCCTAAATAATAATGGCCTAATTCCTAAAGGAGCAGTGCAAGGAAATAGGAGCTCAAGCCAAGGAAGAAATTTGAATAAGTATGGGTTAGAGGCCCTCAGTGAGTAGAGAGATAGGTTGTGCACTTGCAGGGTGAGCTTAGTTGAAAAAATCAATTATAATACAACTCTATTAATTTGATTAATGTAAGAGGCATTGGGGTTTTTAGCAATTTTATTTCCCTAGATAAAAAATACTTGTTGCATGTGTGTGATTTCTTATTGCATGTCTGAAATTTTTGTTCTAAATTTTGAATTAATGTCCGCAAAGAAGTAGAGTAGGTTCGTGTCTTGTGATTTTGATTAAAACATCATGAGAATTTGCAAAATATACAACATAATTTCTACATTGTATCATAGTTGGATTCATTGTAGAGCATAAATTCGAATTTGTTTCTTAAAGGTTGGAATTTGGAGATCAATGTTGCGGGCTTTCTTCAAAACTGAGAAGATGGCTTTCAATGGACTAAGGCTAGAGTATGCCTTGGAAGGAACCTCATTTTTTTTTGCATGGAAGGATCAGATGGAGGTAGTATTGGATGACAATGGATTGATATAATACATCAAGCCAGGAAATGAAAAACCATAAGCATTTGACGCCTAGAACCTTGCTCAATGGAAGAAATATGTAGCAAAAGCGAGCTTAATCATATTGGAGGTAGAATGGGATCATATTTTCTGAAATATCCATGGAAAGGAAACTATTTTTACGATGTGGAAATCATTGACAAACATTTTCGAGAATAATAGTGACCACAGGAAGCTGACACTCAAGGATAAACTTCGAAGTATCAAACTGCACAAGAATGACACAATTCAGGAGTATCTGAGAAGATTCACACAATGTCGTGATGAACTTGGTGGGATCAGTGTTATGTCCTGGAAGAAGACCTAGTAATCCTATCCCTTTTTTCCTTCCCAATAGTTGGCACAACTATCAAGATTCTCTGAATGGGAGGGAGAAACTACCGAATTGGGAGCACTAATGGTATGATTTGGTACAAGAGGAAATAAGGCATAATACTAAAGATGGGACTTCATCCAAGGGCAAGGATGAAGAAAAATTTTCATTGGCTAGAAAGGAAAATAAGGGAAAAGGGAAAAAATCCCAATCCAAACCAAATCCCAATGAAGGGGGCAAGAATAAATATTTATTGAAAATCAAATGCTTCAATTTTCATGAATTTGGGCATTATGCCACGAAGTGTCCACATGCGAAGATAAGAAATAATACCTCAGGAGGAGTAACAGGTGAAGCCTTGGCTTCACATTTCGAGCTTGACTTTACCCTCATTTCATGCATGGCCAACACAAAGATGGGGAGTGTGCGGTACTTGGAATCAGGTGCATCATTCCACATGAAGGGGAATAGAGATTTTTTGAGTGACTTGGAGGATAAAGACTTACATATGAACATTGATATGGGGGATGAAAAAAGGTACACCATGCGTAGGATTGGTACATTGGCCTTTCAAAAGGAGGCAGGCTCCCCGCTCAGTCTCAAGGAGTCATGTTCATTCTAATCCAAAATAAAAATATAATCTTTGTTGGAGTTTTGGAAGACTGTGGTTATGATGTGATCTTCAACAAAGGAAAGGAATTCCTGAGACACATAGCCATGAGACAAGTGAAGCATATCATGGCTCATGTGAAGAAATTGTACAAAGCTTGTGGAGAATTGTGTTGCATTGAGAACAAAGGCGAAGAAGGTACAAAGACGTGATGTCGGTGAAATTTGGCACATAATACTTGGCCATTTTCATTATGGGGATTTTACGATCATGCAACATATATGTAACACCCTCATCCCACATCTACCCAAGTAACCGACCAACCATGGTAAACATGTGATGAAGAGTTACTATGATATGATTCAACCTCCTAGGTGACCTTAAGGAAGTGGAATCGACAGAAACACATCACACATACCTTCCACATCAGCAAAAAATTTCCCAGGAGTCATCCCAATCACTTAGGTAACCAACCCCTGGGTTCCAATAGTTTTTTATAATATTAAACCCTTGGACACTCACTTGATATGGGCAACGGTGCGTTTGGGAGGCTCCGGATGCTCCCACAACATGGGCATGCATGCGTCTAGGGACATTTTCCTCAAAATTGTGCCATCATCCCCAGGATTTGAGCCACTTTTTCAGGCCCATAGCCCAGGTCACTGCCCAGAACTCAATGACAGGTTCATAAAAGAATTATAACAATGGAACAATCATGAAAAATCAGACACTTGAAGAAGGTCTTGACTGGACCCCTACTAGCCATGATACAAATTTCCTCAAACATGTCACAAATATGTAATATATAGGTTTAAATAACATATATGAGCATAGGGGTCTCATAATTATCTAATAATAACTAAGAAGCATTGTTTCCTCATCACATTAACTGCATTATCATCTATGACGAGATCCATACATCATCCTCATAAAAAAAATTCATAACCAACATATAAACAAAAGAAATGAAAAGTACATAAAATCCATATAATTCACATAATAAAAAGCATATTTACCCATCAATATAAGAGGAAAAGAGCTCTTATTTCCATAAGAAAAATGCAACAAATTCTAGAAAATTCCATGTTCCACCCGACCATAGACATGGTTGAGCCAAATATCTCTTCAGCCAGTAACCCACATGCCATATTCCAAGCATGAATGTGGGATCTCATAAAAGTCATAAATAAAAACCAAACCAAGGTTTCCAGTGACCAAACCACCTAAACCATCAATCAATGATTCCTTCACATGGTCCGACATCACAACCATCACTAGATTGGTCTCCACCTAAGTCGTTCAGGGCTCAAGAGTGTTTGTTCTAACCAAGACTCCAAGACTAGTAACTCAACCCACAACTATTGCTTGGCTCCAGAGCATTTGTCCAACCAAGGATCTAGGACTAGTAACTCAACCCAGCAAGGGCTCCAAAGCATTTTTCCAGCCAAGGCTCCAGAACTAGTAACTCAACCCAAGTTGTTACAGGGCTCCAGAGCATTTTTCCAACCAAGATTCTAGGAACTAGTAACTAAACCCACAACTAAAGGAACATGAGAACCAACTAGAAAAAAATAATGAAATGAACCCACAACACCATGAATATCTAGGAAATTTCAAGGCTAGGAAAATCCACTGTCAATCCAAGAAATCATCCATTCCAATGAAAGATCATGACCAAGAAACCAAATCCATATGCCATGTATGTCAAAACTAGTGAGGAAAACATACATGCAACTCGATACCTGCAAAAAAAATCCATTGTAACTGTTGATCTCGATGTCCTCCTGTGCCTTCCTTCTTTTCCTTTGCCTTCTTGCTCCAAAACTCCAAGTATGTACACTCTCCAAGAGTGCTCCAAGAAAAATATAAGTTTCCAAGAGTATGAGAGAGAGAGAGAATCAAATGAGAGCTCGAAAAAAGGACAGACAAAAGGTTTGAGAAAAATCTTGCCAACTGATCCTCAGAATCCTTTTTATTAATGATGCCTCTATTTTCTTCATTTTCCATTATTTTCCTTCATTTTCCTCCTCACATACAACCTGTGACATTTCACCTTCCTTTTCTCCTAATTACCACTATTTTCATAAATAAAATACCAATTAATGCCTCTTTTCCTTTCCAAAGCCTTTTCCATTTCCTTTTCCAATTTCCTTTAGCCATATTAAACTGAAATGAACACCCACTAGGATTTTCTTCCCAATGTTTATCTTGGAATAAGTGTCCCATGACCTTGGTCTTATATTTTTTTACATATATTTTTAACCAGGGTTGTTATAAGATAACCATAGGCCTTCCCAAAGTTGCACTTGAGAATCAAGATATATGTAATGGATGTACTTTTGGGAAGTACATAAAATCCACTTTCCATGATTGAGACAACAAAGCACATGCAGTACTAGAAAGGATCTACTCTGATGTCTCTGGACCTTTCTTAATATCCTCGACTGCGAGGAAAAAATATTTTGTGATTTTTATTCATGAATTCTCATGGAAGTGCTGGATCTTGTTCATGTGGAAGAAAGATGAGACATTCTCAAAGTTCATACAATTCAAGGCATTAGTTCAGAAAGAAACCAAATATCAGGTGAAGGATCTTAGGAGCGATAATGGAGGTGAGTGTGTGTCAAATGACTTTAAAAAAATTTGTGCAAAAGAAGGCATTCGACGAGAGTTGACATCACCCCACAACCAACAATAGAACGGGGTGGCTGATAGAAAGAATTGCAACAGAGTAGTGAGGTTTATGTTGCATGACCAAGGTACCTCTACACTTGTAGGTCAAGGAATGCAACAAAATAGTCTATTTGCAGAACCAAATTCCTCATCAGATTTTGGGCATGATTACACTAAGGGAGGCTTTCTCAGGGAGGAATTTTTATGTGTCATACTTCAGGATTTTCAGAGTGTCTACCTACTGCCATGTCTCCAAATATGCAAGGAAGAAACTAGATCTGACAACAGAGTTGGTGATGTTTGTGGGCTACATAGAAACTCCCCACCACTATCGTGTGTACTGGAAATCCCTCAGAATGACGACGGTGTGAAGGGATGTAAAATTTTATGAAGAGTGTTTGAAATGAAGGACATGGGTGTCATGCACTGCTTCCTCGAATTGGAAGTATGGCAAGGAGATGGGGAACAATTTGTCTCTTGGTGAAAGTATGCCAACGAGATACTTTATAGGTTTCGCATGGAAATTTGAAAACCCATGGAGACACCTCTAGGGACCAACTAGAGGAAAGATGATGCCACTTCAGGTGAGGAAGTGAATTCTATTGTTTACCTACAGTTGGTGGGTTCACTAATGTATCTAGTGAACACACGAATAGATTTGTGTTATGTCGTCAACCAGTTGAGCCAAGTTATGGTTCGAGAAAAAAAAATATTTTGGAGGGAAGCTAATCATGTTTTACATTACCTCGAGGTACTACCCAGTTTTAAATGTGGTACAAATGAATAGAGGGAGTGAATTTGCATGGATTCACAGATGAATATTGGGCGGGGAGTCCATCAAAATGAAAAAGTACATTAGGTGGAATTTTCAGTGTTGGGTCTGCAACGATTTCTTAGTATAGCATGAAGAAAATATCTATGGCAGTTAGCTCAGCATAAGCAGAATACATGGCTTCCAATCCAGAAATATTTGAAACACTTTAGATGAGAAAGATACTTATTGGACTGATTGGTTAGGTTGTAATAACCCAGATGAAAATTCCATGTAAATAAAGTTAATAAAGGAAAAATAATAACCATTTTTATCGGACACTTATTCCAATTTGAATGTTGGGAAAAACATCCTAATGTGGGTGTTTATTTGGTTTATTATGGCTAAGGAAACTGGAAAAGGAAATGGAAAATGTTTTGGAAAGGAAAAGTGGCATTAATTGGCATTTATTTATGAAAATAATGGAAAATAGGAGAAAAGGAAGGTGAAAGGTCACAGGTTGCATGTGAGGAGGAAAATGAAGGAAAATAATGGAAAATGAAGAAAATAGAGGCCTCATTGATAAAAAGGATTTTGAGGATGAGTTGGTAACATTTTGAGTGTTTATTTTTGGAGCTCTCTCTCTATTCTCTCTCTCACACACTCTTGGACACTTAGAGTTTCCTTGGAGCATTTTAGCATTGGATCAAGAAAGTAAAAGAAGGAAAGGATGAAGCAGAGATCAAGCAAGGAAGAGTGGGATAAAGCAGCTACAACGGGATTCTCCATAGGTATCGATATTCATGTGTGGTTTCCTTGCTAGATCTGACATGCATGGCATTGAAGGTGTGTCCTTGGTTCTATTTCTGTCATTGGCATGTGTTTTTCCAGGTGTGATAACGTTTTTCAACTTAGCTGTTCTATTTCGAGATAGCCATGGTGTGATCTGGATTACTAGATGGATTCAAAGTTGAATGAGATGGATCTCTGAATGAAATAACACATGGCCTAGTAACTTTTGAACTAGACTATGGGTTGCGGTAAAGCTAGATTTTTTGTTTCCTCGGTGGGCCTAGGAATGCCCAACCGGTGTGTTGCGGGATGTATGATAAAGCCTAAAGTTAGTTTCTCTTGATCAAGCCTAGGAATACCAATATGGGATATATGGTAAATTCTGGAGGGTGAAGTCTCGATTAGGGCCTAGTGATCCACTAAGGATTGCGGTAAAATCTAGAGACTAGGAGATAGGATAATTCTTCATGTTGTATGTGGAGAAATTCGGTGGCATCCATGCTTGTTTTTTCCTACTGATCTAGTGGATATCACAATAAAGCCTATTATTACATGTTAATTCTTTATGGCTTAGTGATCTGGTGAGGATTGCGGTAAATCCTAGTTTCTATTGTTGAGGGTGAGTTGGTTTAGCCTTGGGAATCCCTAGTTAGTTATTTTGGTTTGAGTCCCACATTCATGCTTTGAATATGGCACATGGGTGACTTGCTGAAGAGAGATTTTGTTCAACCAATCTATGATCGGGTGGAGTGTGGTAGTCTCATATCGGGTTGGATTTTTCATTCATGAATACAATTTCCTTTCCTTGGTAATTTATGTGTAAATGTATTATATTCTATGTAGAATTTATGGTTGTTCTATCCTTAGTATTTTTTTTTGTTTATATGTTGGTTATGGACTTATTTTATGACAATGAAAATGTATGGATCTCATCGTTTTTTGATTTGTAAAGGAATGAGAAATGAATACATGGCCTAATATATGATAATGCAACTAATGATATAAGGGACCGATGCTTCTTATCAATTCTCAGATAAGTATGAGACACCTATGCTCATATTTTTTGTTTAAACCTATAGATTACATATATGTGATGTGTTTGAAGAAATTCCTTTCATGGCTAGTAGGGGTCCAGTCAGGTCTCTGTTCAAGTGTTTGCATTTACATCGTTATTACTTTGTTATCTTTCAATTATTAAAGTGTCATGGAGTTTTGGGTAGTTACTTGAGCTATGGGTTTGAAAAAGTGGCAAAAAATCGGGGTTGCTGGCTCAAAAATACCGGGTAAAGTCCCTAGTTGCATGCATACCTGTATTTTGGATGCGATTGGTGGTTTCCCGTCGCACTCTTGCCCATGTCAAGGGAGCGACTAGGGGATTTATGCATGAAAAAGCTAGTTTGTCTCAGAGGCTAGTCTCTTGTAAGTTTGGGTTGGCTCCTGGGTGTCGTGTAGCAAGTGGAGAAGGTCTGTGTAGTTTTGTGGTTTTAGTTCCACTTCCTTAAGGTGACCACGAAGGTTGAATGAGATCATAGTACCCTCTAGTCACATGTTAAACCCGGTTGGCCAGTTACTTGGGTAGATACAGGAGGAGGGTGTTACACAGTGGTATCAGAGCATGGTTCACCCTTGGACTAGATGGGTGGTGTGTGTTGGTCATGTGTTCATGTCGGTTGCACATGTGTTACTCATCCTTGCAGTATATATGCTTGTTGGATATGCATGGTGTTGGTGATGGTTGTAGTAATGTTGCCATGTGAAAGTGAGGGTGTTGTAGTGTAATGTGTCATTATGAGTGTATGATTGGTTACATGTTGTCTATGCTTACATGTTGTCAATATACATTGATATGGTTGTTGTCATCATTCATGAGGTCATGGTTGATAGGGTCATGCATTGATGACTGGAATCTGGTTAGGATGATTTCTATGTATTGATATGTCTATATATTATACATTTATATTCTATTATGATTATGTTTATACATGTATTACGCTGATTTGGTTGATTTTGCAGATAAAATATCCTCCCCAAATTATGCTAAGGTATGTTGGTTGGTTTATGTTTTGGTTTAGCTGACATAAGATTCCTTGCAGGAAAATTTTCAAGATGAATAGAAAGATGGTAGACTACAAATATTCTGGCTATGAATCAGATGAGAAACATGGTGGTGGGAACTCTTATAACTTGGCAGATACATTGAGGATTTTGAAAGAAGAAATAAGGATTTGTAAGACAGATAATGAAAGAATCATGTAGGAACTAGAGAAACAAGCATAGGTTAATGTAGCAATCCTTCAGAGTTTGTTAGAATTGTAGTGACAAGGGCCATTTAGGATTAGCCATGGGCAGGAGGAAAAAACCAATGGGGCATATGGAAGTAGGTTTCATTGTGTTCACAGACCCAGATATAGATGACACATTGAGAGATGGTGGGTTTTTGGATACTCTGGATAGGAGAGTTGATGGACACAGGTATTGCTATAATTCTGGTTCTGACAGGAATTATGATCTTCATCATTATCATCCTTATAGGAGGAGTGATAGGGAATTCTTGCTAGAGGAGTTTAAGAAAGTGAAGCCACCTACTTTTGATTTAGATTTGAAGAATCTGGAAGAGGCAGAGGCTTGGATACTTGGGATGAAGAATTTATTTGAGTTGCATAATTACACAAACAATATGAAGGCCATAATAGTTATCTTCAGCCTAGGAGTTAAAGTAGATAGCCGATGGGAAGATGTGAAGCGAGTTAGAGACATGAGGACATAGGATTTGAGTTGGAATGAGTTAAAGAGGATATTCAGGAAGAAGTTTGTTAGAAAGATACTACGACATTAAGGGGAAAGAATTCTATGAGCTAAAGATGGGATTGATGACATATGAGGAGTACATGATTAAGTTCCTAGACCTATTGAGGTATGTATTGTATCTAAAGATGAAAAGGATAAAGTTCATCGATTTTTCGATGGATTTCCATTAGCATTTCAAGATTGAATTGAGTATGATGAGCCTTGGTCACTTGAAGAAGTTATTGGGAAGTTGAAGCATTGCTACGAGAAATCAAAGCATAAGAATGAGTCTCAACAAGGATGGAAAGGGAGGGAAAAAGGTAAAGGTAAATGGAAGTCGAAAAGGACAAGGCCTAACAATGCAGAAGAGAAATAAAATGTGGAACCATACAATAATTTCAATGTAGCCAAACAGGGACATGGATCACAACAACAACATAGAGGTGATGGTACAAGATTGTTGGAGTGTTGGACATGTGGCAAAAAATATTTCAAGAGACATTGTCGACATAGGTGGTATCCCTCAGATCTATAGTGCATATGAGGCATGAACTGTTGGGGATGTTGGAAAAATCATTCCTCGTATATATGAGACTCTAGATAACAGGCAAGAAAACCATCAGTTGTTTATTATTTGAGATGGATTTAAACTAGATCTAATTATAGTTATGTTAACCTTGACTTGGTAGATAAGTTGCTTTTACAGGAATTCAACATTACCATTCTAGATAGGCCTGGAAAACAAAACACAGTAGCTGATTTCCTATCTAGACTCCAAAACATCAAAGACAATACTCCAGTTGAAGATCAATTCCCTGATGAATATGTTTTTGCAATTTCTACTCAGACTCCTTGGTTTGCTGACATTGCTAATTATTTAGTTTCAGGGAAATTTCCTTCAATAATGAATGCAAGAGACAAAAGGAATATCATTTATGACAGTGCAAAATATTCATGGATTGCTAATGAGTTATACAAAACAGGTCCAGATTTTATCATTAGGAGATGTGGTCGGGAAGATGAAATGCCTGAGATCCTCAAGGCATGTCATGATGAACCTTGTGGCGGAAACTTTGCTGATAAAAGAACAGCTTATAAAATCCTTCATTTAGGATATTATTGGCCATCCCTTTTTAAAGATGCTAAAGAGTATGTCAAAAGGTGTGACAGTTGTTGAGCCCCAAAGATGTCCTTCTTTTCCACCACATTTCACTTCATTTTCTTTGTCCCTCATCAATTATAGGCTTAAATGATCAATAGGATTGATTAGGATTACTTTAAGAATGTATATAATGACTAACTTGCTATGTTTTCATGATTTTGTTATTGTAGCAATTTTTGACTAGACTCGGCTACAGAACGCAGTCATTCTATAGCTAGTCGCCTATTCCGCAGCTATCTTCATGTTTACGTAGGTTCTAGGTGTCACCTCAAGGAAAAATGCATATGGTCATATTACACATCACTCCCCCATCATTTCTTGCTCTCCACAAAGTCCGAGCTCGAGTCTACAGGTGGTTATGCATGTGGGAAACCAAAACTAGGAGATAGACTTCTAATAGGACAAGGACTGTAAATATGTGCTTAATCATAGTACGAGGCCACCACCAGAGTCCTAGTTTGATTTTAGTTGGGGAAGACAATTATTCCTATTTTATATCAAAGACAGTTATGTAGTTTTGTTATAAGTATGGCTCTGGAGACTGAGAAACAGTTAGCTAGATTTATGTTTTATTGTTAGATCTCAGAAGACCATAATACTTTGTTTTGAAGAATTTCTCCTTTAATGAAAGAAACATCACTTTATTGAATCTTGAGTATATTTTCGTGCTAATCTAGTGGTAGAGGGCCCCTACTACCTGAGAAGCTTTGTTCATATGGTTTAGATAAGTAACTTAGCCTTGTTTCATTCCTAGTTTAATCAATTTTCTGAACTTTGTGTTTTTATACTTACTTGCAGTGGATGCCACAGTCAGTCTTATCCTTACAAACTATTCCAAAATACCACTAACATTCGATGGGATATAACTGTAGTATCCTAGGAGTTAGTTGCATTTCCTTGAACTTTATGTTTTTTGTGCTCAATGACATCAGTTGTTACAGCTAGTCTTGTTCTTATTAATCTCTTCCAAAATATCACTAACTCTGGATGAGACATAGCTGTGGTGTTTCAGAGATTACTGTGTTTTGTTGAATTTTATGCTTTTATGCTCATTTACATAACATGTTGCAGCCATTCCTGTTCTATAAATTATTCCAAAAAACCACTAACTCCGAATGAGACTGAGCTGAAACAATTCATAGAATTAGTTGCATTTTAGTGCAGTTGAAATACTCTGGAGGTAAATGTCACTCTAGTTTAATTATGTCACTATATTTCAAGTTTGATAATATAACTCTAGTTCAACTCTATTCACTATATTTCAAGTTAGGTTAATGGCATTCTAGTTTAGTTGTGGTCACTGTGTTTCAATTTTGATCAATTGCATTCTAGTTCAGTGTTATCCATTGTTATTTAAGTTGTGTTAACTGTAAAAGTTAGAATTCACGGCCTTCATTGTTTACAAACTACTCTTGTTTTAACTTTCCATTAATACATCATCATATGGACAGGAATTAGTGATATCAGTTTAAGGCCTTGATTGTTTTGAAATCTTTTGCAATTTCACAAATAAGCCTTTTCCCAAAAACTATTCTAGAAAATATCTAACTTTCGAATGAAGCTTAGTAGTGACAATTTGAGCTGCAGAATGGATTAATCTTAGTATTACAAGTTAATTCAGAGTAGAAATCTAATTGTGCTACAAATAATATTTTCCAATTGTGTTCCAATAAACTTTTAGCCATGGATGAGATTCTTTGTAATATTGTAAGATGATTCTTTACTTAGGAGAACGTCATTTTCACTAAACTTGTCCTTTTCTCAAGCTATTCCAATATATTTCTAGTGAATGAATTGGATGACTTCATGTTATGAGTTATTGAGTTCATGTTGTGATTTATTTCCTTGCTATGAGTCATTATCAAACTTTGCATTTTATGTTCTTTAGTATAGGTTTTTCTCTATTTTTAGTGTGACCAAAAACTGTTCTTTTTTTAACATTTAGTTCTTTTCCTTCTTAACATAAAACCAAAAAACCAAAAATATCATAAAAACATTAAACACAATGTAGTGAGAAACAGATACCTAGGCACATATAATGCACCTCACTTCAGCAGTTTACTAACCCTGGTTGATAATTTATGACCTCAATTTAGGAACACTAAGTTGAGCACACATTTTTCCACCGTTACCGAGGAAGTGTAACTAGGTATCCTTGTTTCTTACCTCCCAAAAAAAATGACATGCGTAGAGAAAGAGACTCAAGGGGTAGATTCATAAGAAGCAGAAGCTTGATTCCTAGAACACCACTTGTTTCACCAAGACCAAGAGCCAGCACATCTTCAACTCAAACCCACATTCCATCCTTTACTGATCCTAGACTCTCAGAGGACTTAAGATCAAATATTCCATTAGAAATACCTTCCATTTCATCCACTGAACCTGTCTTAGAAGAAGATTCAAGGATCCCTGCTAGAGGCACAAACTCTTCCACTTCCACAGAAGAATCAACTATGGCAGAAGAAGGGTGAGGAGGAGTCTTTAATGGATAACACACACTATTTGGAGGGGGTATAGGTAGAGGTAGAGGAGAAGGAGGTAGAGGATGCAGAAGGAGAAGGAGGTAGAGGAAGAGGTAGAAGAGAAATTGGAAGCTCTTTTGGGTTTCCTATAGTAGATGAAGAAACCAATACAACTATGAAAAAAATTTCACCCTCTGTCCTTCCAAACTTTTATGGACTTAAAACTAAAGATCCTGAAACCTTCCTATTTGAATTTGAAGTCTTATGTAGAACCTATGACTACTTACAAGATGCTCAAAAAATTAAACTATTTCCTTCAACATTGAAAGAAGCAGCATTGAAGTGGTTTATGAGTTTGATCAACAGTTCTATTAGGACATGGGAAGACATGAAACAAGAATTTCTAGAGAGGTATTCAGATTATTGTATGCCAGTCAACCATAAGGAGGAAGTGTTTAAAATTCTACAAAAAGAGGATGAAAATTTGGAAGATTTGTTGGAGAGATTTAACTACAACATTAAAATAGAAAAAATGGAAAACCTATACCAAGATACCTTGAAAGCTCTCTTGTTGAAGACAATTAGGGATGAATGGTTAGATATCCTTAACATGATGGGAAAAGGGGATATATCTCAGCTCACATTACCTGAAATAGCTTAATTATGTATCAACCTTTCAAGAGGGAAATCTAAAACTGTAAAAGGACCAAGAGACCTTGCTCTTTCAAGGGCAGGTAAGTCTACTTCTGGGACAGTAAGTAGGGCAGAAATAGGACATATGCTTGATGAGTTCAAATATGATATCTTGGGGAGTCTTAGTGAACAAATAGACACCCTTAAGTTACAAAATAAGCAAAAATCTGAATCTGATGCCTTAGCAATCTTTTGTCCCAAATGTAGAAATAAACATGCCTTGAGAGAGTGCCCTTTGGATGCAAAAGTTGTAGAGAATTGTGTAATTTGTTCAGAAAAACATGAGACCAAGAGTTGTCCTTAAATTCCTGGTCTTAAAGCTGTCTTTCAAGAATAAACTCCTACAAGTTCCACAGAATCTCTCAATTTTATCTCCAGGAGGCCTTGGCAAGGACCTTAAACACAAGGATTGCATGATCAGTTGTATAATCAACCCCCACCAAATTGGAATTCTTGGCAGCAACCTTGGCCCCAATTTCAAAATCAATCACAAACTTGGGTGCAAGGAGCACAAAATACCTATGGAAGATACCCTCAGTATTATCAATATCCACCATCCTATCCACGATATCCACATTTCCCTCCTCAACAAAATTTTCAACAAAATTCTCGACAAAATCGTCAAAATCCACAACATCAAAAGCAACCACTTCCATTACCATTTCCTCAGAAAAAAAATTAGTTGCCTGCCAAGCCCATACAAAACCCCAACAATAAAAATCCTCAGAACACATACATGATAGAAGGCCAACAATTTCCAACTTATTTGATCACTCCTTTAGACCTTAGTGATGTTCAACTTAGGTCTGGAAAAATACTTGAAAAGAGGAAACCTTTTGTAATCATACAAGAGAAAGAAAATTCTGAGGAAGATTCTCTACAGGTAAATAAAAGTCTTGAAGAGAACAGAACTTTCCAAGACTCAAATATTGAAAATCAAAACAAAAAGAACCAATAATTTCAACCCCTATATTAGAACAGCCATCAACATCCACTTCTACACCTCCCTTTCCAAAAAGATTACAAATTGATAGGGGTGTAGAAAAACAAATTATGGTGCCTAATTATGATTTTCTAGATGAGCTAAGAAATTTTTGTATTAAGATCCCATTATTACAAGCCATCGAGGAAATTCCAATCTTAGCAAAGACAATAAAGGAGTGGAGCATGAAGAAAACTAGAAGAAGAATAAGAGAGATAAAGAAAAATCAACTGGCAGGAAAAATAGCAGATATCATGATGGGTAAGATGGCTATTCGAAAGTATCTAGACCTAGGAAATCCAGTTGCTAAAATTCACACCAATGGAATTGAAATCCAAAACACACTTATTTATTTAGGAGCAGCAATCAATATCATGAGTAGACAAATCATGGATAAACTGAAACTTCCTAATCTTCTTTTTACACCCACATTATTACAATTAGCAGACAGATCTATGATCAAACCTGATGGGGTAATAGAAGACATTCTAGTGTCCCTAGATTCTTGGGAATATCCTGTGGATTTTATGATCCTAACTCCTAAGAATAATCTAGGGGGGCATCCTGTTATATTAGGAAGACCTTGGTTAGCTACAGCTGATGCTTTCATTAGTTGTAGATCCGGTGATATGTACATCTCTGATGGTATTTCAACCAAAAAATTTACCTTCTATCATCCAGAAAAAACAATTACAGAATTAGATGATACTCAATGGATAGAGGATGAACAAGACTTACAACCTCTCTTCACAATTTCATAAATTAGTGAAGATAGCCAGATTCTAAATACCTTAGAAAACTTTGAATCCTCTTCGGAATACAAACATGAACAATTTCAAGAAGAATCCAACATTGATTTTTTATCATCAAGACAAATGTCTCTTTACTCCATGGATAAATTTGGCAGCTCTACAATTGAGATATTTCCAGGCAAAAATTTAAACATAAACAAGAACCTAGAGAAATCTCAACAAGAAGAGCTAGTCAAGATATTATAGAAAAATTCTTCTGCATATGCATGGGAGTACACTGATATGAAAGGGATAAGCCCCAAGAATTGCACTCATCACATCTATATAGAGGAAAATTGTAAACCAATTAGACAACCTCAAAGACGGATGAATCCAAATCTTAGGGAGATTGTTAAGGAAGAATTGCAGAAATTGTTAAATGTTAATACCATCACTATCGATTTCTTCTGGTACGTTGGGTTCTCCTTCTTGACTTTGATGATGCAGTACAAAGAAAATGGTAAAATGGAGGGGTATGTATTGACTACGAGGGAATTAAACAAGGCTTCTCTTAAAGATCCACTACATACCTTTCATAGATCCGTGTGGAAATGCATTAAATTTCAGAAAAAAGTACTTCTCATTTTTAGATGGGTTTAGTGGTTATAATCAAATCCAAGTAGCACTGGAAGATCAAGACAAAACCACATTTACCTGTCCTTGGGGTACCTATGCTTACCAAGTATTTCCATTTGGACTATGCAATGCACCTGCAACATTTCAAAGGGCAGTACTAGGAATCTTTTCAGATCTAATACATGATTGTGTAGAGGTATATATGGATGATTTCACAGTTTATGGAAACACATTTGAAGAAACCTTAACAAACTTGGAAATTTTTTTAAAGAGATGTAAAGAAGCAAATCTTTCACTTAGTCATGAGAAGTGTTTTATGATGTTTACTGAAGGAATTGTTTTAGGACATCACATTTCACGGGATGGGATTAGAGTTGATAAGTCAAAAGTTGAAGTCATCTCTAACTTATCTATTCCAAGTTGTCAAAAAGATGTTAGGAGTTTTCTAGGATTCACAGGATATTATCGAAGGTTTATAGAAAACTTCACTAAGATAGCATCTCCACTTTTCAAATTACTTACCGAAGATTGTGAATTCAAGTGGAATCTTGATTGCTAGATAGCCTTTGAGACCCTCAAAACAAAAATCTCTGAAGCACCTATTTTAAGAGGACCTAACTGGAAGTTACCTTTTCATATTTCAACAGATGCCTCAGATACAGCTCTAGGAGCAGTATTGGGACAAAAAGACCTGATTCCATATGCCATCTACTATACCAGTAAAAATTTGACTCCTTCAGAGTTAAACTATACTGTAACTGAAAAAGAGTTTTTAGCTGTTGTTCATGCCATAAAAAAATTTAGACACTATATAATAGGCTATGAAACTTTTGTTCACACAGATCACTCTGCAATTAGATATCTAATGAACAAATCAATTACTAATGGCAGAGTCATAAGATGGTTCTTGCTTTTACAAGAATTCAACATTACCATCCTAGATAGGCTTGGAAAAAAAAACACAATAGTTGATTTCCTATCTAGACTCCAAAACATCAAATACAATACTCCAGTTGAAGATCAATTCCCCGATGAATATCTTTTTGCAATTTATACTCAAACTCCTTGGTTTGCTGAC
The DNA here is from genome assembly GCA_034641835.2 of Pinus albicaulis. Lineage (NCBI taxonomy): Eukaryota > Viridiplantae > Streptophyta > Pinopsida > Pinales > Pinaceae > Pinus > Pinus albicaulis. The sequence continues at coordinate 926,937,442 of CM076577.1, read as the reverse complement.
ATTGTTAATTATTTAGTTCCAGGGTAATTTCCTTCAATAATGAATGCAAGAGACAAAAGAAAGATCATTTATGATAGTGCAAAATATTCATGGATTGCTAATGAGTTATACAAAACAGGTCCATATTTTATCATTAGGAGATGTGTTCGGGAAGATGAGATGCCTGAGATCCTCAAGGCATGTCATGATGAACCTTGTGGCAGACACTTTGCTGATAAAAGAACAGTTTTATAAGATCCTTCATTTAGGATATTACTGGCCATCCCTTTTTAAAGATGCTAAAGAGTATGTCAAAAGGTGTGACAGTTTCCAAAGGGTAGGGAAACCTTCTCCTTCAAGTGAGATGCCATTGCAGCCTCAGGTACATATTGAACATTTTGAAAAATGGGCTTTAGATTTTGTAGGGCCTATTAGTCCTCCATCAAGACAAAAGAAATATATATTAGTTTGGACTGATTATGTTACCAAATGGGTAGAGGCCAAGCCATTACTTTCTGCTACTGAAGCATCTGTAGTTAATTTTATTTTTGAGGATATTTTTACTCGTTTTGGTGTCCCAAGGGAAATTGTTACAGATCAAGGAGCTCAATTTACATCAAATCTAGTGGAACAAATGATGGAGAGGTACAAAATTAGACACAAAAAATCTACTCCCTATCATCCACAAGCAAATGGTCAAGTGGAATCTACTAATAAGGTCATTGAATGGATCCTAATGAAGATTGTTCATTTGCATAGAAGAGATTGGGAAGATAGGCTTCCTGAAGCCTTGTGGGCCTATAGAACTACATGGAGGAGCACAACAGGCCATACTCCTTATGAAATTTTTTATGGAAAGCAAGTTTTGTTTCCCATAGAGTTCCAGATTCAAACTTTCAAAATGGAAGTTCAGCTAGGACTTGATCTAACAGAGGCACAAAAGCACAGATTGGAGCAGATTAATGAATTGGATGAGATCATACAAGATGTAGTTCAGAAAACAAGTATAGTCCAACAGCAAAGGACTATATGGAATGACAAGTACATCAAGGAAAATAAGTTCAAATAAGGTGACTGGGCTCTCTTGTTTGATTCAAAGTTCAAGGATTTTCAAGGTGAATTCCAAACACATTGGCTTGGGCCATATGAAATTATAAGAATTTTTGACAATGGAGCAATAAAAATTAGGACAATAGATGAAGAGAAGGTCACTTTTCTTGCAAATGGTCATAGATTGAAGCTGTATCACAAGCCACTTTCAAGAGAAGAATTTGTCAAGAGATTTCAGGAAAACAATGATGTGAATTTAATGAAGAAGAATTTTTCTTCTTCATCAACTTAGTTGAATTTTCTGAATTCAAAAGCATAAAATAAAAAATAAAATAAATATAAAATATAAAATAAAGTATAAACATGAAAACTAATCACTGATTAGCATGTTTATACAGAAAACATAGAGTGAAAATCAGAATCTTTCTGACACTTTAGCTTTTCAAATTTGTTCTTTTTCTGCAAGCAGCTATTACAAAATCATAAGTGCAAACCCATATTTCACTTATGATTCATTTCATTCCATTCATCCATACTTCATTTCATTCCATTCATCCATACTCCACTTCATTCCATATTTCATTCATTTCATTCCATGGTCCACCTCATTTTCATCTCAGAGTTTTAAGATTGATTTCTTGCTGCAATTGAATAATACAAATCATAAGTTTCAGGTCATTTTCCATACTTCACTCCACTTCATAATTGAGATTCATTTCATTCCATTATTCACTTCACTCATACTCCATTACACCATACTTCATTATCCATTTTTAACTCATTTCATACAAACATTCCATTCATGCTTCAAACCTTTCCATTCCATGTTTTAAGAATTCTACAAGTACATTATGTAATCAGTCAGACATTCTGCAGCCAGTCAGACATTCTGCAGTCAGAGATCTTGAAGGCACTATCCAGTAATCACTTGATTGAGCAGCAAATTGATTCTGCATATCCAAGACAACAAGCAGAATCAAAGGAGTTATGAGGACTGAAGATCAATGATTTTCAAAGGAGGAAAAGGCATATCAAAACAAAACAAAACAAAAAAAAAAAAATCAAAGGAAAGGCAAAGGTAAAAGTTATGAAATTTTTATGGTGACAAATCTTGAAAGTTTAGCATAGTTAAGTCATGTATGATTCAAAAAGGTTATTTTAATTAGTCGTGTTGATCATGCCTATCAAACCTATCATAAAAAATTTGGACAAAATCCCTTCCATCTTGCCATATCCAATCATCATTTAAAATTTAACGGTTAAGTACTGAAGTGATTTAATTAGTCAGGTCACTAGGCCAAAGTATTTAATGATGATTTTGAATTTCTCACGAAATACCTCCGCGGTATTTTCTTCCGTGATAAATCTCAACTCATTAATATATGTGAATCACCCTCACTGTATTATACTCATTTCATAACTACTCCATATCATTTCCTTTTGTAGCCAATTCCTAGGCATTCCGGTCTGTAAAACAGAGGAAACATCTGTGGAGTAAAAACATCTCTTTAACAGCCATTTTCACCGTGAGCAGAGGAGCAATAATTTGAAGGTTGAAAAGATAAGTTATGGGTCTCATACTAAGAACTAAACCAGTTGGAACCAAGTACTTGGAAGGCCATCCAAAAATCACAGAAATGCTATAGTAGGCTGAGTGGTTGCAGTTTTTGGAAAAATTCAATGGTTTTCACTAAGAGGTAACTAAAACATTTGCACGGTCCTTCAATGGAGTGGAGGTCGAAATAGGAGATGTTAAATTCACCATTACAGAGGCTTTCATTGCAGAAGCAACATAATTACCCAGGAAAGGAGAAAAGTGGTTAAAAAATAGGGAATTTCATAACAAGGCATGGAGGCAAATACTCAAAACACCAGGTATGGATGTTTCCATTTTTAAGAAAGGTATTCCTAGCTCGGCACTGAAGAATAAATGGAGGAACATGTTGCTCATTTTGCAAAAATTTATAACTTGTGAAGGAAGATTTGGTACCCTCTATGTTTATCATATTTAGTTAATGATGCATTTCTTAGAAGAAGAAATCAATTTCCCCTTTTTCTTATTTCATAGCTTAAAGAGAATGGCCTCAAATGTTCAAAAGAGGGTTCAATTTCTGGAAACAACCTTGTATCACCATGGGTTAGTCAAAATATTAATTGAACATCATTTGGGAAAATTGGGAGATAATTGGGATGAGTTTCTAGTGAGGAATCACTTTGAAGAACCCAAGGAATATCCACCTGAAGGCAAACCTACAAGAAGAAGCAGGAGAAAGGAAATCTCCAAAGTTGTTGAAACTAGAACTGGTAAATCAATACAAGAGGATAGTGAAGAGATGATTTTTGAGAAATTGGCTCAAATTAAGAAGAAGCTTAAGAAGGAGAGAATAATAAGAAAATATGCCAAAGACAGAGGAGAAGGGCCATCTCAACCGAGACGGAGCCACAGGCTTAGAGGTATACTAAAGAAAATAGAGGTTAGAAAAACTAGAATCATAAACATTGAGGATGAAGAAAAACCTACTGCTAGATCACTTGAGTATCAGTATGAGGAGGATTTTGATGAAGGAGCTCCTGAAATAGACCCATCACAACAAGAACTTTACAATTATGTTGAGACACTAGAGAAGAGAGCTTCAGAAAGTAGAGACAGAACTCCTAGTCCACCAAAATCTACAATTGATATGCTAAGAAGAGATATATATGAGTTAGAAGTACTCAATAGGAATATCAAGAATGAGAATGAAATTTTAAGGGAGCAGGTTAAGCTGAAATGTGATATGAATACAACTCTGTCTCTACAAATGAAAAAGTTGCACAAGGCCAGTGAAAGATTGAAGAAGAAAAACAAAAAGTTAAGTAGGGCACTTACAAATTTGAGATTCAAGTTAGTCATAAGGAAGCCCAGAAGGCCATTGACTGTCAGGAAAAGCAGAAGAATAGGATTAGATGTCCTAGCATAGGTCTCAGAGTACATGGAATAGTTGCATGAGGACATGCAAAAGCCTTGCAGTGGGGGTATGTTGAGCCCCAAAGATGTCCTTCTTTTCCACCACATTTCACGTCATTTTCTTTGTCCCTCATCAATTACATGCTTAAATGATCAACAAGATGGATTAGGATTACTTTAAGAATGCATATAATGACTAACTTGCTATGTTTTCATGATTTTTTTATTGTAGCAATTTTTTACTAGATTCGGCTACAAAACGCAGTCATTCTGTAGCCAGTCACCTATTCCATAGCTATCTTCATGTTTACGCAGGTTCCAGGTGTCACCTCAAGGAAAAACAAATATGGTTGTATTCCACATCACTCACCCATCATTTCTTTCTCTCGATGAAGTCTGAGCTTGAGTCTATAGGTCGTTATGCACGTGGGAAACCAAAACTAGGAGATAGACTTCTAATAGAACAAGGACTGTACAGATGTCCTCAATCATAGTACGAGGCCACCACTAGAGTCCTAGTTTGATTTTAGTTTGGAAAGACAATTATTCCTATTTTATCTCAAATATAGTTATGTAATTTTGTTATAAGTATGGCTCGGGAGACTGAGAAACAGTTAGCTTGATTTATGTTTTATTGTTAGATCTCAGATGACCGTAATACTATGTTTTGAAGAATTTCTCCTTTAATGAAAGAAGCATCACTTTATTGCAAGAGCTGAGTCAATATTGAGTAGATTTGTGTGCTAATCTGGTGTTAGAGGGCCCCTGCTACCTGAGAAGCTTTGTTCATATGGTTTAGATAAGTAACTTAGCCTTGTTTCATTCCTAGTTTAATCAATTTTCTGAACTTTGTGTTTTTATACTTACTTGCAGTGGATGCCACAGTCAGTCTTATCCTTCAAAAATATTCCAAAATACCACTAACATTGGATGGGATATAACTATAGTATCTTAGGAGTTAGTTGCATTTCCTTGAACTTTATGTTTTTTGTGCTCAATGACATCAATTGTTACAACTAGTCTTGTTCTTATTAATCTCTTCCAAAATATCACTAACTTCAGATGAGACATAGCTGTGGTGTTTCAGAGCTTACTATGTTTTGTTGAATTTTATGCTTTTATGCTCATTTACATAACATGTTCCAGCTAGTCCTATTCTATAAATTATTCCAAAAAACCACTAACTCCGAACGAGACAGAGCTGAAAAAATTCATAGAATTAGTTGCATTTTAGTCCAGTTGAAATACTCCGGAGGTAAATGTCACTCTAGTTTAATTCTGTCACTATATTTCAAGTTTGATAATGGAACTCTAGTCCAACTCTGTTCACTGTATTTCAAGTTAGGTTAATGGCATTCTAGTTTAGTTGTGGTCACTGTGTTTCAAGTTTGATCAATTGCATTCTAGTTTAGTGTTATCCATTGTTCTTTAAGTTGTGTTAACTGTAAAAATTAGACTTCATGGCCTTCATTGTTTACAAGATACTCTTGTTCTGACTTTCCATTAATACATCATCATATGGACAGGAATTAGTGATATCAGTTTAAGGCCTTGATTGTTCTGCAATCTTTTGCAATTTCACAAATAAGCCTTTTCCCAAAAACTATTCTAGAAAATCTCTAACTTTTGAATGAGGCTTAGTAGTGACAAACTGAGTTGTAGAATGGATTAATCTTAGCATTAGAAGTTAATTGAGAGTAGAAATCTTATTGTGCTACAAATAATCTTTTCCAATTGTGTTCCAATAAAATTTTAGTCATGGATGAGATTCTTTGTAATATTGTAAGATGATTGTTTAATTAGGAGAACCTCATTTGCACTAAACTTTTCCTTTTCTCAAGCTATTCCAATATATTTCTAATGAATGAATTGGATGAGTTCATGTTATGAGTTATTGAGTTCATGTTGTGATTTGTTTTCTTGCTATGAGTCATTATCAAACTTTGCATTTTCTGTTCTTTAGTATAGGTTTTGCTCTGTTTTTAGTGTGACCAACAACTATTCTTTTTTTAACATTTAGTTCTTTTCCTTCTTAACATGAAACCACAAAACCAAAAACATCATAAGAACATTAAACACAACGTAATGAGAAACAGATACCTAGGCACATATAGTGCACCTCACTTCAGCAGTTTACTAACCCTGGTTGATAATTTATGACCTCAATTTAGGAACACTAAGTTGAGCACACACCATATTCTTTGACTCCATTAGCCCAATGGCCTGAAATACTCATTTTCACCCTCTGCTATATAATTTCATCACCCAATTTCAATCAAAATCCCTGAACTTTCATAACTAGCCTAATATCCTTCAGAACAAAGTTAAATTTTATAGAGAGAGCCCTCTCTGGGTACATATTGGCTAGATTATGTACCTAAAAGTTGGTTTGTGGTTACCTCGGACCCCTTTCCTCTTTCCAACAACTTCAAGGAAAATCTGAGTGATAACATAGTGGCGACTCCACTGGGGAACCTGAATAATTTTATTGTTACTATTGTTTAATTTATAAACTACAGACGGAGCGTGAAGTTAGCCAGGTAGCCTTTGAATTACTTTTGCTCTGCAATTGCATAAGTAAATAAATGCTTCTCCAGTCTATCTTCGGTCTAGTTTATGAACTGAACTTTGGTTTCAAACATTTGATCAGTTCCTCTAATCAAATAAATCTTTAAGAAAATTTAAATCCAATATCTGAAATTTCTTAAAGAGATTGTTGAAGTTGTATTGTTCATTCCACTTAGATAAAAAACTAAAAAATATCACCTAGAAATCTGGCTTCAGAAAGGACTCATTACACTAGGGCAAATCCTAACCCAAATCCTCCACCTGTGTTTGAAAATCCGAATCTGATCCCCAGAATTCTTAGGAGACAAGATAGTCAAGAAAGCTCTGGTAGTTCTTGACCTCTCTGTAGATCAATATCCTGTCCTATGAAGTGGATTTATTTTGAGGATGAACATTTTGACAAACAATTTGAAACCTCTTTATTTGTAAATTTTTCTGAATCTGAGTTGTCTAATTTAGTTCCAGACCCCGTATTTCTTGAAGATTTACAATTTGAATTTGTTACTTCACATCTTGATAAAAATTTGCAAAATTCCATACAATCTAAGCTTACCTCTGAAGGAATATCAAAAATTTATGTGATCACTTCAGCCTCTCCAAGTTCATCAAAATTTCATCAAATATCTCAACCTCAAATTATCCCTTCTACTCCTCCACCCACCACTCATAGACCAACCTCACCTGTTATTTCATCGTTACCACCTGTAATGGAAAAAAAATATGCTCCTTTGGTATTACCAGCCAATCTAGGGGCTATGCCCCAAGACTACCAAAGTAAAATCACTCCTTTCGATGGTTCTGGTACTTATACTGCACAACATCATACTCAAAATATGACTGATTATTTTGAAATTTATGAAATAGATGCTAATGATGAATGAATGAGAATATTTGTCCAAAGTGTTACTGGAGAAGTTAGAACCTAGTTTAGAGCCCTTCCTGCAAACAGTGTTACTGACTTACAAGCTCTTTATAGGTCATTTTTAAACAGATGGGAAAAGAAGAAATGTCCTCTTCAAATATTATCAGACTTTGGAAAACTAAAGAGATGACCAAATGAGACTGTGCAAGATTATGTCACCAGGTTTAATGATGCTTACAATGCTATTCCCCAAAATCTTAGACCTCCTCCAGATTCAGTATTAATCAAATTCTCTGATGGATTTGATTCTGATATGGTGTATCAACTTAGGGAAAGAGCTTCTCAAAATTTAGAAGAAATGAAAAGTATAGTTGTTAGTGTTGAAGCCAACCTGATAGAGAAACGAGCTAGAGACAGAGCTGAAAGGAGAATTCCTTTAAACAAAGAACCCACAACTTTTGAAAATAAACTGGATGCTATTATCAAAGTAATGGAAAAGATAGGAGATAGAATAGAAACAATTGAAAAGAAATCTCCTTGGGATGGTTAACCGAGCAATACTATGAGAAATCCAAATTTCAGAAGGAACCAAAATCAAAATACTAGAAAAACTGGTCTTGACCGAAATATTAGGCCCCCATTCCAGGAAAATTATATTGAAGCCTCAACTTCTGAGGAACCAACTTAATATGTTCAAATAAAAAAGTTTACTGAACGCAAGAACAAACCAGAATTTTTCTTGACCCAAGAGGATCAAGAAGCTCACATTCTTAAACAATTTCAAACCCATTCAGGAGAATCATTTGACTTTGAGGAAGGATATGACACAACCATTTACGAAGTTCACAAGAAATATAATTTGAGGAGCAGAAGAATTGATGTCCCAGAAACAAGTAAACAAAAAGCTACAAAAAAGCCCCTCAAAGGTAAAACCAGTACTACCCCTGTACATATTATTTCTAGATCAGATCCTAATCCCGCCAACCCAATAATTGAAGATGTATCCGATACTCAACTGAATAACATACAACTTTCCAATACTCTTCCTCCCAAAGGAAATGTAGAGGAACCTCCAAAAGTTGATTCGGAAACAACTTCAGCCCACAAACCCACTCCTGAGAAGGAGAAAAATACTGAAAACACAGAAGATAAAGGGAATCCGGTTGTTCGAAATACAAGAACTCAAACCGAGAAACCTTTTAATCTGGAAGCTGAAGTAGGAAAATTAAAAATAGTTGTTCCATTGTCTGAATTAGTTAAACATGATGTCTACCGAAGTCAAATCAATAGATCACTTAATATTACTGGAAGTGATGACTCATTAAACGTTTTTGATGATCAACCTAGATTATTATTTGGCCTTGAATTAAATGGAAAACCAGGAAGTGAAGGAACTCCTCCATTCTATGTGAGTTTGAACATACATGATAAAATACTTCATAATTCCATGCTTGATTCTGGGGCATCTCACAATCTAATGCCAAAGGCTGTAATGGAGAGATTAAACGTCGATATCGCCAGACCATACAAATAGCTCTTTTCTTTTGATTCAAATTAGGTGAGATGTTTAGGATTAATCAAAGACTTGTGTGTTTCATTGGTTCAATACCCTGCAAAAACAATTTTGATGGATATAGTAGTAGCAAACATTCCTCCAAAACATGGTATGCTATTTTCCAGATATTGGGGTGCAAAGCTCGGAGGATCTCTTCAATTGGATATGTCATATGCTACTATTTCAATGTTCGGCCAACCTACGAGACTATACAGAGAAACTTTAATGAAATATGTAGTCAGTAGTTAGGAGAAACCTGAAAATTTCCCCATCTACTCAGTACACTATGATATGGATTCATTTATTCCTTATAATGCTGAATCTGATCCTCCCACTGAATTAGAAGTACTAGCAACACAACCAAAATAAATTTCAAAACAAAAATCCAATGTTCAAATCCAGGAAATATTTGAGGAAAAAGAAACATCAGATACCCAAGAGAAACCATAAGAAAGTAAAAAATCAGATCTCACTGTTAAGAAAGTTCCTGAAACTCCCGACACTAATTACAAACATGAAATTCTTTGGCATTTAGAATTTGATGGTTCCATTAATAAATTAGGACCAGGAGTTGGAATTTGGATACACAACCTTGAAAATGATCATGCTGAAGGTCATGCTTACAGATTAAACTTTAAGTGCACTAATAATATGGCAGAATATGAAGCTCTTTTGTTAGGGCTTAAACTTGTCAAAATATTAGGAGCAATTAGAGTATATGTTATAGGATATTTTGATTTAATCATTCAACATATCAAAGGTCACTTTTTGAAAAACGATCCCAAACTGAGAGAATATAGAGGAACAATTGTAGATATTCTCAATACCTTTCTACAGACTCAGCTTGCTAAAATCCCAAGAAAACAAAATTTACATGCTCATAGTCTTGCAATGTTTACTAGCACTTGTAAATTACCATTCGAACCTAATCATCAGTTCACAGCTGAGATTAGAAATAGACCAGCTATACCAGGCAATTTTAAGAATTGGAAAGTATTTGTAAATGACAATCAAATTAACAATTTCCTGACTTTAGAGAATGAATTTTCTAATAGTAACATAGATGAAGATATAGTCATTGAATATGATCAAATAAATGAACAAGAAACAAACATTTCAGAAGAGAGTGCAATTCAAATGCTTCATCCAAAAAAGTTCACCAAAGAAGAAATCCAGGACCTTAAAAAAATGGAGATTGATGAGATTATAGAGGAAGAATCTGAGATCATTAATTTAAAAGATAATCATTTTCCTAAAGGATTAACTCCTCTAGAAGATCTTTTCGATTCTAACGATATTCCAAAGAAACCTAAAATGGAACCATTGAAAGCTGATATTGAGGAATATAATTTGGGGACTGAAGAAAATCCTAAAATAATAAAATTATCTAAATCTTTGCCTCCTGATAAAAAACTAAAATATATTGAAATAATAAGAGAATTCTAGGATGTCTTTGCCTGGAGTTATGAAGACTTGAAATCATATGACACCTCTATAATTCAACATATAATACCTCTGAAAGAAAATCAGAAACCATTCAAACAAAAACTTAGAAGAATCAAGCCTGTACTGTTTCCTTTAATTGAAAAAGAAATCAAACGAATGTATGAAGCAGGGATAATTTCTCCCATTAGGTTTCCAGAGTGGGTGTCTAATTTAGTCCCTACTAGGAAGAAAACTGGAGAGATCAGATTATGTGTTGATTTAAGAAATGTAAATAAGGTTTCTTTGAAGGATAATTATCCTTTGCCTAAAATGGATCACATTTTACAAAGGGTAGTAGGTGCTTCAAGGATTTCTCTTTTAGATGGGTTCTCAGGGTATAACCAAATTCTGGGTCATCCTGATGACCAGGAAAAAACAACTTTTACAACACGATGGGGCACATTTAAGTATGTTAAGATGCTATTTGGACTTAAAAATGCTAGAGAAACCTTCCAAAGAGCAATGGAAATTGCATTTGAAAAAGAAATTCATGACTTTCTTGTTATATTTCTAGATGAGTTAACTGTTTTTTCTAAATCAGATCAGCAACATTTGGACCATCTCAAACAAGTATTCATAGAATGCAGAAAGTATGGTATCTCTTTGAATCCAAAGAAGTCCTTTTTTGGTCTTGAATAAGGTAAAATCCTGGGCCATATCATTTCCAAAGATGGTATTAGGATTTATCCTACCAGAATAGAAGCTATACTGCAGATACCTCATCCCAGAAATGTTAAAGAACTTCAAGCTTTCCTAGGAAAAATCAATTTTTCGAGAAGATTAATATCTAGCTTAGCTGAACTAATTAGATTTCTTACTAACATGTTAAGAAAGGATTCAAGTATTAAATGGACAGTAGAAGCCAAATAAGCATTTGAAGAAATTAAAATGGCTTTGACTAGAACACCAGTTCTTACCAGTCCACAATTTGATAGAGATTTCATAATATTTTCATTCGCATCAGAACACACTGTAGCAGTTGTTTTATTACAAAAGGATGATCAAGGATGTGAAAAACCTATAGCCCTTTTTAGTAAAACACTAAGAGATGCATCATTAAAATACAACATCATGGAAAAACAAGCTTTTGCACTTGTAAAAGCCATTAACGATTTTAGAATCTATATATTGTATTCCCATGTGATAGCCTATGTACCAAATGTTGTTGTCAAAGAAATCTTAACTCAAGATGGAATTGAGGGAAAAAGAGGTAAATGGATTGCTACCATATTAGAGTATGATATTGAAATAAAACCTACAAAGCTGATAAATGGATAGGGATTGGCTCAACTCATGACAGAAACAAATTTCCAAGCCCTGGATATGAATGAACTGGATGACGAACAGGAGATGGAGACTCCACAAATCAGCCAGGCCTTCTTAGATTCACCATGGTATGCTGATATAATTTATGTATTGTTAAACCTACAAGCTCCTCCAGGGTTATCTAGAACAAAGAAAAGGTTTTTAAAGATGACATCTTTAAAGTTTTATATTTTAGATAATGTTCTCTTTTGGAAAAATCATGATGGTATTCTATTGAATTTTTTGTTAAAAGATGAAGCTGACAAGGCTCTCAATGAATTCCATGTAGGAGACTGTGGTGGACACCTTTATTGGAAATCAACTGCAGACAAGATCCTAAGAGCTGGATTTTATCGGCCCACCTTGTTCTCTGATGTAAAGAATTTGTTACTACTTGCCATAAATGTCAAAATTTTGAAGGAAAGAGAAAGCTATTACCTTTACCCCTGAAACCAACTTCCACTTAAAAACCTTTCCAACAACGGGGCCTGGATTTCATTTGAGAAATCCATCCCCCTTCTTCTGGCCAACACAAAAGGATCCTTAGTGCTACAGACTATTTTACCAAATGGATAGAAGAAATTCCTTCTAGACAAGCCAATTACACTGTGATTATAGGATTCCTAGAAACCAATATATTATCAAGATTTGGTTGTCCTGAGAAAATTATAACTGATAATCCTGCTGCCTTCAAATCTAAGAATATGATAAGTTTCTATAATAAATATCATATCACCTTAAGCCATTCCACAACCTATTACCCTCAGGGTAGTGGACTGGCTGAATCTTCCAACAAAAGTCTCACTAATATTATTAAGAAATTATTGGAGGAAAACAAGAAAAATTGGCACAAGAAACTTACAAATGTACTATGGGTAGATAGACTCACCACCAAAAAATCTATTGGGACCAGTCCTTATGAGTTAGTCTATGGTATTAAAGCTATATTTCCTTCATCTTTAGGAGTTCCTGTGATGAAATTACTTCAAGAAGCTCAGGTTGAACCTAATGACATTCAAAGGAGAATAAATCAGGCTATCAATTTGTAGCAAACCAAAGAGGAAGTTTATCAAAGATCCCAAGTATTTCAAGAGAAACTAAAGAAGATATTTGATAAAAGGACCAAGGCAGAAGATTTTTAATTCGGACACAAAGTTTTAAGATGGGATTCTAGAAGAGAGGATAAGGGAAAACATGGGAAGTCTGAATTCCTGTGGAAAGGACCTTATATTATTCATGCTTTACAAGGAAATAATACATATTTTCTAAAAACTTTGGATGGTATAGAAACTAAAGAAGGACCAGTTAATGGTCGAATGTTGAAACATTACTTTGATCCTATTTATTAGGATATCCTAATTTTTAACATGTACATACTATATCCTTTGTAATGTATTAGTTTTGAGTGGATAGTAACTTACTAGAGTTGAAGCCTGAGGCGAAGGTCCTAAGCTTGAGAAGTATTACTATCATACATACAATAAAGCAACAAGCAGAAGAAGATTCCATGGTTCACTCAAAATCATTCTGAGGGCAACTGACTTGCTATTCTTGACTTTTCACTAGGAAAAGCCATCCCCAAGTCGAGCCTGTGTTATTCTCTTATACCAATAGGTGTCATATATCATGATTGACTTGATAGGCTATGTAATATGTTCATACCTTTTCTTGTTGCAAATATTTCTCATATTGTCAAAAAATCAAAAAATTTAAAAAATGTAAAGAGGGTATACCCTAAAAAAAAAATCAAAGGGTGAAAAGAATAAAGTGGCCAAAAAAGTAAAAGAAAATGAACCCCACCAAAACAAAGGCCAACGAAAGTGTGCAAGCCTAAATGCCACTACTTTTTTCTCTTATGTAATAAACAAAATTGTGTGCAGCTTGTATCTTATGCCACAATTTATGAACAGTCAAACAATTTAAGCTTGGCTGGTTCATCTTTCAATTTTATGTTTTAGAGATAAAGAATAAAATCTAACCAAACTGTTTAATCTTGGAAGATAAGTAGATAGGTAGAGTAAATAAAAGGATCTCAACAATTTAATCTGAGCCCTTGGATGTAATAAGGATAGATTTAGATAGATTTCCACATGTAAAAGAAAATGTGTGATAAGGGTTTTCCAGTCTAAGTGCACCCTAATAAAGAAGAAGAAATGGTAGGGTAAAGTAGGTAGATGATGTTGCAAAATTACATGTGATGGATAATGTCTCTAGATGTGTTAAATCTTTACTTTCATCACAAGTGAAAAGGCAGACACTACACTGGAAGAATTTCAAGCAAAGCAAAGTCAAAATTATTAACTTCCCTTCTCATTTTTCCCTAAAAATTTCACTAATTTCCCCTAAGTACTAAGGCATTTGAAAATTAGAGGGGCTCAAGGCATTTCCTTGACTTTTGGTGGGACTAGACCCTTGGCCCAATAATTGGAAAAGCTTAAGTACTTAAAATCATTCATCGTGACATTCATTCACTTCTAAGAAAATATTTTCCTAAGTAAAATCCCATTTTACTTAGGAAAATTATGCAATATTTCATAAAAACCCTATTCATTCAAGCATAAGTTAAATACATTAACCTAATGTTTTACACTTAGCGCTTCCTTTCATTTTTCATATTAATTTTTAACTTTATTATTTAAATCCCTGCAAATTTTCCCCTTTCCCCATATTATTTAATTCCCAATTAATATAATATTCCACCTGTTGGTTGAAAAATAACCATATAATTATCAAAATTAATTAATTAGATGATTTTCCAATTAATAAGTAAAACCGACACTCCATCGTATAAAGGGGTTAATTAACCTTTATGGTTAATTAATAACCTAATCTTCCAATCAAATCGCCCTGATGCGATTATTTCATAATAAATTTCATTGGGCCCGCCATATTAATTCTCGGCATCTTCCTTTCCCAATGACCGTTTGATCAATCAATCTGAGATCTACGGATGTCATTCATATCGCTGCCCATCCACATCCGAACGATAATGCGTGATGGCCAAGAGGTTTTCTGAACAGTGTCGTGCCACGTGTCGTGCATCGTATGGAATTGCTCGCCTTCTGCTGAAAACCGCCCGTCCCCAAAAGCTGTGTGATGGAAACCACTTACTGCTTGCCTTCCATGATGAAACCACCATACTTGCTGACATCATCCATTAAAAAAAATAAAAAACCTGCCAACCTTTGACTTTGCAAATAAAACAAAAGAACTCGTGTCATTTTCACTATCTCATACAGTGACCAGTGTCCCATGCAATGAATTCCAAATCAACTGTCAAAGTTTGCCAACTTACAGTCGAGTATTCCAGAGTTCATCTGCCATAGCTAACACCTATTTAATCACTGTTCATTTCTCGCAAAACAGGTATTTACCTAAATTCTCGTTGAACTCTGTAAAAATCCTAGTTTTTGTTTTAAATTTCGCACGAAAAACTGAAACAGGGTTCAAGATTAGTCTTTAGTTCATTCCTCAATTCCCAAAATTGCAGTCATAGTCCCAAACCTGTGATTGTACCTATTTTTTTCATCAAAACCCAAATTCATTTCTTAATCCACAAGAACCAGAAATGGAAATTCCCATGGCTCTGAATATCACACCCCTGAATGCCCCTCACAAAGATTTAGAATATCTGCCTTTAGCAGATAGAGATTTCCAAATCAAATACCTCTTCCTCAGTGAAAATCCTCTTCGAATTTTTTGCCATTGCAGAGATAATAACCTGAATGGTTCTAACATTTTTGGACTATGGGAATCTAATCTTCCCATGTATCTTCTCCCCTCAGTCCAAATTTTTCCTGAAATAATCCATTACTGCCATGCAAATTATGATCCCAATCAACGAGAAGTCTTGTCCCTAATTCAAAACATCCTTATCCCCATAACTGCTCAGTCTATTAATGAAATGTTACAGTTTCATCCTGGTCAAGCCCTGACTCCCCTTTCCATGGGAAAATTACTTGAGAAATATGCCAATTTATCCCATGAAGAGTTAAACCGCATTTGCAAAACCTTCATGTTGCCAGAACATCAGCCCAAAGGTTCTCCCCCTTATGGTTATACCTTTTTCACTGACGTGGGCAGGTTATTTTGAAAACGATATCCTCTATAATGGGTTTCAATACTAGTGAATATGTTGATCAATTAACCCTAGTATTGTTGTCAATTTTCACCCCTGGACAACCCCCTGCTGTCAAGTATGATTTTGCTTCCTATATTGCTGATAAAATCCATGCTCAATTCATGAGATTAGAGAATGAAAGAGTGTTCAAATATTCCTCTGTTATATACCATCTCATGCTTTACTATCAATCAGAGAGTTTCCCTTTCTAGGTCAAGAAACTTGATGCCAAAGGAAATCTTAGGTCTCTAATTTTATGGTCTGCCATTACTCATAATTCCTCTGATTCTCCTTATTCTTACAATGAGTTCATTGACCTATTTTTACACCCTACAGCCACCTTTCTAACATGAGTATCTCCTCCTAGGATCAATAGTGACATTAATAAAATTCTCCAACTCTCAAAGAAATACAGGATAGGTGATTTGTACCTATACCAAAATCA
Organism: Pinus albicaulis; assembly: GCA_034641835.2. Classification (NCBI taxonomy): domain Eukaryota; kingdom Viridiplantae; phylum Streptophyta; class Pinopsida; order Pinales; family Pinaceae; genus Pinus; species Pinus albicaulis. The sequence continues at coordinate 926,921,126 of CM076577.1, read as the reverse complement.
CACAGAAATCAGAATATATGGATGTGAGTTATGCCCTTTCAAGTTACCTAAATTTGTCCCAATGAGGCTCTTTGCGTTAGAATATTTTAGATAGATGATAAATTCTGATATAGTCCATTTTTGCAATGCAAAGAAAAAATTTCAACTCAGGATTAAGAGTCAGTTAGGTCCTTTTGTCTGCAATTCTAGGGATGCGGGAAAAGAAGTTGAAAGAATCTTAGAAGACTATCTCAAATTACAAAGAAGTTTCCACTAGGTACCTTATGACCCAAACAGCTTTATTTGTGATAGAAGGATGAAAAACAAATTATCACCATACCTTCATCATAGAATCCTAGAAATTGAAAAATATGCCAATATGGATGAATGGATGGAAGGGACATTGATAGAACAAGATAGTGAACAGATTAGTGTTGACAATGTTATGAAATACCTTGAAAAAATGCTTGACCTAGACTCTTTTGGATGGGTGCAAAGACCAGGGATTGGTCCTTCTTCTGCTGGAACTTCCCAGCAAAATTTACAGGAAATCAGTGCATTGGCTACAATAGCATCAAAAGGAAAAGAGAAAGAAGATGATATAAAAGTTACAGAGAAATTTACAATGACAGAACAACCTGAAACTTCTAAAGAACAAAGTCAAGTACATATTTCTCTTACTGAAACCAATGTGGCAGAAATGTCAATTTTACAAACTCCTCTCAATGTAGAAAAGAGTAAAAAGAGAGATGCTGAAGCAGCTACCGCTATCAATGGGTCTTCAGAATAGCCTGATGTTAAAAGACAAAAATTAAATCCTCTTCCAGAAGTGGAATCTATTCATGAAATCTCTGATAGTTAGAGGAGAGAAGAACTAGGCAGTCAACAAACATGTACAGTCAGTGGAACATCTACTAATTCACAAAGGAAAGAACTACAAAGGCAGCAAAGTGTAGAAGTATCTTCTTTCAAACCACCAGTAAAAGATGCCTGGGACATCAAAAGGACATTCATAAATATAAAGGCCATAAATGATCCACTAAGACTTCAAGTTTACAATCAATATTTGAAGATGGCTCCTAAGAATCAACAAAGATTGATGTCAGCCTATGACATCCAGCAGGGTAAGATGGTAATGAGTCACTTCAAACCCAAAGTACAACAGCCTCAAATAGATGGAGATTATATCAGAACTAATTTTGAAGTCATAGCAAAGGATATTCATCCTTTAGATCAAATTGAGTTACATAAACAAATAGGTGAAATGATTTATTCTACTCTGACTAATAAATCAATGATGACCCATAAATTGTAGGATTATTTGGAGAATACTAATGCACAATTGCAGCTTGAAAAAGCCTCCTCTGAGGCTAAGGATAACAGAATAAAGACTTTGGAGGAAATAGTCATTGGATTGGGTCATAATCCTAAAGATGTCAAAGGTATAGAAGCCTTGATCAAGAAAAAAGATGATGATATTGCAGCCTTGAGAAAACAACTGAAATTACTAGCCTCAAGACATCCACAGACTGCATAAATCATGAAGTAAAATTCTGAAGAAGAATTGATGGAATTTCTCTTGAAACTAAATGAGCAACTTAATGAAATTGAAAAAGAGCTTGAAAAGGCATTTAAAGACAAGCAGCCTGATATTCCAGCATATACAGCAGAAGTAATTACATGTATATCTACAACAGGTCAGCCAACAGAATTTTCACAGGGCAAGACTTCCAATTTAAGTACCGAAGAATTAATAAATTCAATGGAGGAATTGAAACTCCAAGTGATAGAGCTCTAAAGAACAAAGGTACAATTCACCAGTTTAGAACAGAAATATGATCTCTCAAAGATAAGCATTGCAAGGAAACCAAGAGAGGTCAAGAGGTTGGAAAAATTGGTTAAAGCATTGGAGAAGGATCTCACATTGGAGAGGCCTTTAAAGGAAATAAAAGAAATTCTTTGGGAAAACATCATTCATTCAATAGAATATGTTTGGCCATCAATTCAAATAATGTATGAACAAAATGATTTAGTTAAATTGGCTGTGGAAGAAATTCTAGAAGCAAGAGAAGAATTAGGAAACATGCCTGAAGAAGCCAATGAGCTTATACACTTTCTGAATACTAAGAACAGGTATCAACTTGAAGAACTTGGCATTCAAGATAGGACAAGAACAATTTTGGAGATTAAAAGAGTTTTTACTAAAAGAACTTTGATGCAGAATTTAGAATGAAGATGCTCTGATATGCAAGACGAAATCAATGCTTTCATAAAAATATTGCATATTCTGTTGAATAAAGGATTGCCCAGTCCTTTAGTTTCATAGGATAAACTAATGGACCTTGAAAGTTATGTTGAAAAATTGAACAAGCATGCTGACAATCAGGCCAATTCCTCAACTAGTTCATGAGCAGCAGCATTGCCTACAGGAAAAAATATTCATGACAGATTGGAATTTTTTTTTTATCTCGAGCATGAGGTAAAGTAGTTTTTCCCAATTCAACCTAATTTATTTAGATATATAGAGAGAGATGAAACTCTGAGGAAGCTACAAAGGACCATAATACCATAAGCTAAATGGTGGGAAGAAATGTTAGAAGTTTTGTAAAAAAATATCCTTACAGGAATTTTTGATTATTTACTACAGTAATTCATGATAAGAAGGATAAGAAGATAAACAGAGGTTAAAGAGTATCAGTGAAATTAAAGAGTATTAGTAAAACAGAGCAACCAGCACATAATTCTTAAAGAGGACAGCAGCAAGCCCAATCATAAGGCCTGCCTCCAGCACATTCTCAAAAGAAGGAAATAGCACAACATCAGTTATCATTTCTCTTATCTACGAGACCATCTGTCTGTAGTTTGTTGTAAAATACTTATAAGTCATCCTAGATTATATCTCATTTTGTTATGAGATATATTTTTATGATTTTTTGTATAAATAATCCCTCAATTGGAGTATTGAGGGGTGGATTCTTAGACTCTGCTGTAACATCGACTATTTTGGAATAAAGTGTTGTTGGAGAAATTTTGTGTGGCCAGCTGGATAAGGAATTGATGCAAAATAATTTTTACAGGGTTCTTGCGTCAGACTATGGATCAATAAGTCATCTATCTCCTATGTTTTGAAGTGTTATACTTGTTTATTATATCATTTGTGTCTCATATCTGAATAATTAACGAAAAGGAATAAATCATAAAGTGCTTAAGTGAAATCTAATTTTAATCGTTGTTATTCTAAATGTTTTCTTCTGAACTAGTTTAAACAATGAATTCTTAATTTCTCTTGTTTTTCTAGTTTATGAATTTTGATTATTTGATAAAGAATTATTGATTTATCTTTGTTAATAATCATGTGAATTCCCCCTTTTTGAATATGTTGAAGGATTCTTAATTTCCCTTCACCTATTTCAAGTTCATTCCATTCACTTTAGATCTATAATTATTCCCTATTTGATCACCTTGCCCTGTGAAACCTTATTTTTTTGAGAAAACTTAATCCAGTTAAGCCATCTTCTTTGACTCCATTAGCCCAATGGCTTGAAATACTCATTTTTACCCTCTGCTATAGAATTTCATCACCCAATTTCAATAATAATCCCTGAACTTTCATAACTAGCCTAATATCCTTCAAAACAAAGTTAAATTTTACAGAGAGAGCCCTCTCTGGGTACAGATTGGCTAGATTCTGTACCTAAAAGTTGGTTTGTGGTTACCTCAGACCCCTTTCCTCTTTCCAACAACTTCAAGGAAAATCTAAGTGATAACACACTACTCTCCTCACTTGCCTTATTTTGGCTCTGTCTTTCACTAAGGTCCTCTTCTTGGTCATTTCGTGCACTGTCACTTTGATTTTATTGGTCATTTAGAGGCTGATTAGTGTCATGATATTCATGACAATTTTCATGACTATCATGAATATTTTCTTGGTTTTCTTTTTCATTGACTGTCCTATCTGTGCCACTGCCTTGGTTAATGTCTGCCCCTTCAAACTCTGTCTCAGTTTCATCATTTGAATCTGTTTCTTAACTTTCATTTTCTTTCTCTAATTTATCACTTTCTTCCTCTTCTTTATTGCCATGTTCATCAATATCTTCCATGCCATCATCATCCTCTTGGTTTTCCTCACTAGATTCTGCCTCTACTTCATTGTCTTCTTTATCTCCACTGCTATTTGTTTGTTCTTCATGGCTACTGCCATCGTCTTATTCCTTAGCACTGTTGTCCTCTTCTTTTTCTTCATCTAAATCTATTTTTGCCTCATTTTCTTTTTCATTTCCATCACCCTCACCTTGTTCCTCATTTCTGTTGTCACCATCTTCTTCTTCATTAAGCTCTGTACTTTCCTCAATGTTTTCATCATTTTCCTCATCACCTCCTTTTTCTTCATTGCTACTGCCATCATCTTTACTTTCATTAAGCTATGCCTCTGACCTACTTTCCTTTTCCTCTTCACTTTCATTTTCTTGTTCATTATTGCTACTTCCACCATCTTCACTTGATGCATTAGGGGAAGAGATAGGAGTTAAGTTTCCTTGTGGAGAAGGCATATGTGGAGATGATGGAGGAGTGGAGGTAAGTGGATGTGAAGTGGAAGGAAAATTTTTCTGAATGAAGGCTTGGGGATTTTCTAATACATCATGTGTGATAAAAACCTCCCAGGGGATTCCCTACTACTCCAGCTGGTGCAAAACAATCATCTTAACCAAGGAGTGGTGAAAAAGACTATGAATTTGGTGGGAATAACTCATCTTCTTGACTACTGAAGCCATTTTTCAATGCTCTAGTAGAGATAGTATGGTAGGTTTAGAAATTTAACCCTGGTGAAATGCATTAGTAGTTTTATGTGATAAGAATAAACCCTGGAGTACCTCGCTTCACAGGTGAAGTAATTGATAATCTTCCTCATCAGTAGGGAATACCTCTCTAGCATGTGGGAGAAGGGGAAACCAACCTTGCAACGTTGTTGACAGCTAGGTTTGAGGTAGGGCTCATAGTAGCTCAAGTTCAATTTCTTCTGTTTAAACCATCTCTCACCAATATCTAGCACTCTTGTGGCTTTAGCAATGGATTCAGATGAGAGTTCAAAATTCACTCTTGCTAGGTTGACTTGGTTGCTTTGTAGGCTGAGAGTGAACAATATAGTCAAGTCTGAGTGGCTTTAGACCTTTTTAACCCTCTCAAAAAACTAATAGCATCCAACATATTGAAAACATGAAAGGATCATGGGATAAGATGTGATTTGAATGGTGTCTAAGGGTTCAAACCTATTAACCCTTCCTCTCTTGTGTTTTTTCTTGATAGGCCTTTGGCCTTCATCACTACTGGTATTGATTTCTTCCTCAGACATGGTGACTGATCTAGAACAAAAATATTTTAGCTTGTTGAGAGCCTTTAGGTCTAGGGAGGGAAAATGAGTGATGTGAAGGAAAATTTTAACAAATGATGGAAAGATGAAGAATTGAAATGTTTTCAGAATTTTAGAAGCAGGTTTGCTGGCACTGAGTGTCTTTACACCTATGACAATCTTTTAAATTTACAAACCCTACCCTAGAAGGTGAATAATTTTATTTTTATGCATACTAGGGTTTGGTCACATTAGGCTTTAAACTTCTCCTTTATTACGAAAAATACCACTTTAAAATCAAGGAAGAAAGACCACCAACCTCGCTTGATTGAAGTCGAAGCTTTGGAGGTAAGAAAATTGAACTTAGACCATTTTTTTTTAACAATTTGGGCCGATTCTTTTCTGTGCATAGCACCAGAGGCTTCTCTGTGGGTGAGACAGGTCGGTCTAGGCCAATGCAGAGCACCCTGACTGGGGCGTAGTGCCTCCCTCGCGGTGAACAACATAGTGTAAATTTACACTGCATCCACCTTGTCTGTGCACAACACTGACAGCCAGATGTGTAGTGCCTCTGTGAGAATATTCTATAAGTTACATGATGTTATTTTTAGATGGTTTATCAAATGTGAAAAACAGATGAAATTATATTTTTAGAATATTGGGCGAATTCTATTTATAGATCGTCAATCTAAAAATATGTGCATGTCGATTATTATTATCCCTAAATAATAATCCGACAATAAATATCAGCTTATTCTCTTGGAGCACTTTATTTTAGTGAACATATTTGTAAAATCAGTGGGCTGAAGAAATTACACAATTCCTAGGGTTATTGTTAGCTCATGCATTGAGGACTCAGTTATAACTGAAGTGGAAAAGTTATGACCTAGTTGGAAGAGTAGTTATGGGAGTTGTTATTTAGTTTAACTCAGTTAAGTGAGTTAAACTCAGTTGAGCTAGTTGTATCTAGTCTAACTGAAAGATACACTAGTGAGATTTTAGTGAATTAATTATTTAATTAATTCATAACTAGAGACTCACTAACAACTAAACAAATACAACAATTAACTACTTACATGTCAAGTCCAGTGGATACCCAGTGGAGAGATAGGTGAAAGGGTGAGATGGACTATCTGTTGTGACTATAGTGATGCATTCAATGCATCTAAAACACATTGTAGATGCCAATGAGGATTTCTCAGTCAAGGCAAGGCCAATTTGAATTCATTCAATGGTATTCTTCAGCAGGGATTGCGCAGTGGAGGCAGGTTGTCAGGAGGCAAGAAATTGGTGCATAGATATTAAAATTTCTGCATGACAGTGTGTAATTATTGTTGATTGTACTGAGAGCTTGATGTACTAAGCTTTGTATGAGATTATTACATGATCCATTGATATACATAATATATGATAGTTGGGGTTTTTAGCTTTAAGCTTTCCTATTAAACAATTCTCTTTATGTGTGATTGATTTTCTTCACATGTTTTTGAAATTGAGTTTTAATTCCCGCAAGATTAACAATCGAGGGATTTTGTATTTAGAAAGAAGATAAATATTGTTAGATCATGAGAATATGGTAATACATCAATATTAATAAATTTCTACATGGTATCAGAGTAGTGTTAATCACTAGAGATTGCAATTGTGAAGTGGTGTTGAATTTTGTGCTGGTGGACGATTCGAATTTGCTGCAGAAATTTCTTGGTGCGATAGTTGAGTATTCATTGAAATGTCTTGCAATGGGTTGCGATTGGAGTATGCCCTTGAGGGTAGATCAAATTACATAGCCTGTAAGGATAGGATGGAGGTGGTTCTTGAAGATAATGGACTGAAGGAGTTCATCGATAGCGATGTTCCTAAACCTACATCTAGCGATGCTGCAGTACTTGACGCATGGTAAAAGAAGGTAGCGACGACAAGAGGAATTATGTTGGAAGGTGTTAAGGACCATATTGTGTCAAGAATTCATGGGAAAGCCACTCCATTTTCAATGTGGAACACTTTGACAAATCTTTTCCAAAGCAGCAGCGACCATAGGAAGTTGGAACTAATAGATAAGCTTAGAAAAATCAAAATGGAGAAGGGCGATAGTATTCCAAAATATCTCACAAAGTTTGTCCAATGTATCGATGAGCCGGGGAGTGTGGAAATTACAACTATGGATATTGACTTGGTGAGATTGGCTCTCCTTGGGTTTCCGAAGAGTTGGCACAACTACAAAGACTCTGTCAATGGACGAGAGACACTGCCGGATTGGGAGGGAATTTAGTCGGACCTTGTGTAGGAGGAGATAAGGCAGAATACTAGGGATGGTTCTTCATAAAAGAACTATGATGAAGATAATTATGCTTTGGTTATCAAAGAAAAGAGAGAGAAGGCGCAGAAATCCCATCCAAAATCCGAGGCTAAGGGAAAGAAGCTGGATTTGTCCAAAGTGAAGTGTTTTCACTGTCACGAACATGGACATATTGCCACTAACTGGCCACAGAAAAAGAATAACAAGAAAGCCAATAGAGTTGTTGTGGATGAGGCCTTAGCCTCGAAATTTGAACTTAATTTCTCTTTGATTTCATGCTTGGTTTCAAGTACAATGGGACCGATGTGGTATCTTGATAGTGGTGCTTCCTTCTGCATGACAGGAGACAAGGAGTTGTTTAGTGACTTGGAGGAGAAATATCTCCAAAAGCATATAGAGATGGGCAGTGATGGTTGATATAGTGTGACCGAGATTGGAACCATTAACTTTGAGAGGGAGTTAGGTAAACCATTTATGTTGAAAGATGTCATGCATGCTTCATGTCTAAATAAGAACTTGGTCTCGGTCGCTATGTTGGAGGACAGAGCTTATGACGTTGTTTTCAGCGAGGGAAAAGCTTTCTTGTGGCATAAAACAATGGTTCAAACCAAGAGGATAGGGATTCTAGTTAAGAATCTCTACAAGGTGGAGGTAGATGGCTGCACTGCAATGATGGGCAAAGATAAAGAAGTGGTGTGCCAGGATGAGGCCAAATTATGGCACAGGAGATTGGGCCATCTTCACCATGGCGCCTTGAATATTTTACAGCATGTTTCTACTAGAATTCCCAAGAATAATCTTGCGCATTCAGATCAGTGCAAGGGATGTACTATGGGTAAGTTTGTGAAGACCACCTTTCATGAGAAGGAGAACCGTGCTTCAATGATATTGGAGAGAATTCACATAGACGTGTGTGGACCTTTCTCAGTTGCTTTAACAACAAAAAATAGGTATTATGTTATATTTTTTTATGACTATTCTAGTAGATGTTGGATCTTCTTCATGCATAAGAAGAGCGAAACATTCTCAAAGTTCTATGAGTTTAAAGCATTGGTGGAGAAGGAGTCAAGGAAGCAAGTGAAGGCTCTGTGCAGCGATAATGGTGGTGAATATATATTGAACAAATTCAAAGACTTTTGTAGAAAAGAAGGAATTAGAAGAGAAATCATAGCACCTCATAACCCACAGTAGAGTGGGGTTGCAGAGAGGAAGAACAAAACAATCGTGGGTGCTGCACGAGATATGCTTGAGAGGGAGATAGACTTGCATGCAGAGGAGGAACAACATGTTCTGAAAGATGAGCCTCCAGATGTGGATCAGCCAAAGGAGGAAGTTCATGGAGTGAAGTAGTCCACTCACGCAGAGCCAAACATCAGAACTAGCAGAAAGTGTACCACAGAAGTTGAGAGACTGAAGCTTGATGCGACACGAAATGTAAGAGTCCCTACATCACAATGCAGAAAAATATAGTCGCCTGTACAATTTATTGGATACATGGCTCTTATGAGCAAGTGTATTGTCACAGAGCCATATTCTTTTTAAGAAGCAGTGCAGGAGCCCACGTGGGTAGATGCCATGGTGGAGGAGTATGACTCCATTGTCAGAAACAATCCTTGGGAGATTGTTCAGAGGTTGGTGGGTAAATCAATGGTAGGTTCAAGATGGATCTACAAGGTAAATCAAGCTGCTGATGGGAGCATTGAGAAGTATAAGGCAAGATTTTTTGCCCGTGGCTTCTCACAGATTGAGGGGATTGATTATAAAGAAACCTTTACACCTGTCGCATGGTATTCTTCCATAAGGACCATCCTTGTTCAACTAGAGCAGACGGATTGGAACATTCATGAGATGGATGTGAAGACTACATTCCTTAATGGGATCATTGAGGAAGAGGTTTACATTGAGCAGCCTAAAATATTTGAGATCTTCAGCCACGAGTTGCATGTGTGAAGACTCAAAAGAGTGCTATATGGGCTAATGCAAGCACCACGTGCTTGGTACACATGAATCAATAGCTATTTCACTGGACTTGGCTTCACCAAGAGTGAGGCGGATGCAAACCTATACCAAATTGTGGTGGAGGCTAAGATTTTAATCATTGTTCTTTATGTTGATGATTTAATATTAACGGGTGATGAGAAGTTGATACATTCATGCAAGGTAGATCTTGCAAAGGAGTTTGAGATGAAGGATTTGGGCCTCCTTCATAATTTCCTTGGATTGGAAATATGGAAGTGAGAAGGTGAAATGTTTGTGTCTTAAGGAAAGTATGCTCCGGAGATACTTGGTAAACTTCACATGTAGGACTGCAAGCTCATGGATACTCCTCTTCTAGGAAATCAGAGGAAATATGATGCTACATTGGGAGAGGTAGTGGATGCCACTGTTTATTGACAGTTGGTGGGTTCACTCATGTATTTAGTTAATACAAGACCAAACATATGCTATGCGGTTAGCCCGCTTATTCAAGTGATGGTTAAGCCTACCAAGCTCTTTTGGAAGGCAGGCAAGCATGTCATGAGATATCTAAGGGGCACATATGAGTATGGCTTATGGTACAAATAGATAGATCAGGTGAAGTTGCATGGCTTCACGGATGCAGATTGGGTAGGCAGCCCAACTGACAGAAAGAGAACATCAGGAGGGATTTTCAGTATCGAATCTATAGAAGTTTCTTGGTATAGTAGGAAAAAAAGATCCATGGCACTCAGTTCAGCGGAAGCATAATACATGGCAGCAAGTCAAGCTGCATGTGAGGCTATCTAGATGAGGAAGATCGTAGTTAGTTTGTTCAGTTCTCATTAAGATCCTACAGTGATACATTGTGATAATAAGAGTTTCATTAAACTCTCGATTAATCTTGTGTTTCATGATATATCTAAACATATTGATATCTGTATCATCATATCAGAGATTGTGTGCAGCAGAAGATCATGTTTCTTTAGTAAATTCCTATGGAAGATCAGGATGCACATATTCTGGCGAAGGCAACACTGTTACCGATGAAACAGGAACTATTACCTCAAAACAAGAACTCTAGCCTAAAAAGACTCAAAAAACATGAAAAAACGCCCCATAAACAAAAAGTGTGTATTCTAGAAAGCATTTGTTTTTTTCTCAAGGTCAAATTTCATTTTTTTTATAAAATTATGCTAAAAACGAAATTGTTTCTTGAAAAAAGGATTGAAAAAACACCCTCAAAACAAAACGATTTGATGCTGGAATAACAAAAAAAAAACATTGTGTCACACTTTTGACACATTGTAACAATGAAATTAAAGACAACATATTAGGACATTGAAAAATCATAAAATTCTAAATTTTTTGATAAATGATGTTAAATATAAACAAATTCATCTCTGAAGGGCTTATCATTTCGAACAATTTTAATCCATGTTGTTAAACATAAAATATCTTGACTCTAAACAACACTAGAATTGTAATTATTTTCGACCATAACATTAAAGATAAAATTTCGTAGCGCATAAAAACCTTAATGACAAGCTATAAATCTCAAGTTTTTAAAACTTAAGTTTTCAAGACACTTGAACCATGAAATTATGGAGAAATTATATGACTTAAACAATTTTTAAAAATGAAAAAGTAAATGAAAGATTTATTATTCATATATTTGCTTGTTTATATATTAAAACATATTTTTTATTTTTTTAAATTGTTTTTCTTTATCTTAACATATAATTGTTTTGGTATTAAGAAAATAAAAAATTAAAATTAAAATCTTCTTATATATGTTTGTTTATATTTTAAAACATATTTAATTTTTTTTTTAATTGTTTTTTTATATTTTAAATAACAATTGTTTTAATTTAAAAAAAATTAAAGTTAAAAATTAAAAAAAAATTATATTTGATTATTTATTTTTTAAAACCTATTTTTTAATTTGTTTTTATTGTTTTTTATATTTTAAAATTGTAATTGAATGTTTTTTTTTTAATATTAAACAATACATTTTTTTTATTATAATAGATTTTGTTTAAAAGGAAAAAGAAAAAAATTATATAGTTTGTGTTTGAAAAAAATAAAATAAAAAATAATAATTTGCCACCCGCCGGGGCCCAGAGGCAGGCTAGGCAGCCGTCAATGGCACCGCCCAGTCGGCCTCCGATCAGAGGCTGGTCGGGTGGCACCATCGAGGACTGCCCAACCTGCCTTCCGCCCCTAGCTACAAGGAGGGCGATTCCGAGAATCGCCCTCTACCAAGCCGGGGGCCATAGGTAGGCTGGGTGGCCCTCGATGGTGTTGCCCAGGCAACATCTGGCCCTCGGCTGCGCAGAGGGCGATGGGCCAGCTGGGGGCTAGAGGCAGGCTTGATAGCCCTCGATGGTGTCACACGACCGGCCTCTGGCCCCCGGCTGGGCGAAGGGATATTCTTAGAATCGCCCCTGGCTGGGCAGAGGGCGATTCAGAGAATCACCCATGGCTGAGCAGAGGGCGATTCTGAGAGTCGCCCTCCGCCTGGCTGGGGGCCGGAGGCAGGCTGGGTGGCACCGTCGAGGGGTGCCCTGCTTACCTCTAGCCCATGCGTATGGAGAGACTGATTCTTAGAATCGACCTCTGCCCTGTCAGGGCCTGGAGGTAGGCTGGGAAACCCTCGATGGCGCCACATGGCTGGCCTCTGACCCTCTCTTGTGTAGAGGGAGATTCTCAGAATCACTCTCTGCTCGGCCAGGGGCCGAAGGCCACCTGTAATCACCCTTCCCTTAGCCGGGGGACAGAGGCCGGCCGGGCAGCATCATTGAGAGATGCCCAACTTGCCACCAGCCTTTGGCTGGGCGAAGGGCGATTCCAAAAATTTCCCTCTGCCCAGCCAGGGGTTGGAGGCAGGCTGGGCAGCCCTTGATGGCACCGCTTGGTGTGCCTCTAGCCCCAGCTGGGCGGAGGGCGATTCTGAGAAGCACCCAATTCTCAGAATCGCCCTCTGCCCAACCTGGGGTGATTCTCGGAATCGCCCTCCGCCTAGCCGGGGGTCAGAGGCTGGCCGAGCGGCACCATCAAGGGCTGCCTAGCCTTCCTCCGACATGTGGCTAGGTGGAGGGCGATTCTCGGAATCACCCTCGAGCCAGTCGATGGCTAGAGGCATGCTGGGCAACCCTCGATAATGCCACTGAGTCAGCCTTCGGCCCTCGACTGGACATAGGGTGATTCCGAGAATCTCCCTCTACCCATCTAAGGGTTGAAGGCCAGCTAGGTAGTGCCATCGAGGGCTGCCCAGCCTGCCTCCAGCCCTTGGCTGGGCAGAGGGCAATTCTGAGAATCACCCTCCACCTAGCCAGGTGCCAGAGGCAGGCTAGGTATCCCTCGATGGTGCTGCCCAGCATTCCTCCAACCCCTAGCTGGGCAGAGGGAAATTCCAAGAATCACCCCCAGTTGGGTGGAGGGCGATTCCGAGTATTTCCCTCGACTAGACAGAGGGTGATTATGAGAATTGCCCACTACTCATCTGGAAGTGATTCTCATAATCATCGTCTACTCAGGAAAGGGCTAGATGCATGCTAAGCAGCCCTCGATGGCACCACTTGGCTAGCCTCTGTCCCTTGGTTGGGCAGAGGGCGATCCCTGGAATCACCCCAACCTGGGCGGAGGGTGATTCCGAGAATCACCCTCCTCTCAGTCGGAGGCGATTCTCGAAATCACCCTCTACGCAGCCGAAGGCCAGAGGAATGTTGGGCAGCATCATCAAGGGCTGCCTAGCCTGCCTCCAGCCCCCGGTCGGGTGAAGGGAAATTCCAAGAATCACCCACGGCTAGGCAGAGGGTGATTCTGAGAATTTCCCCTAACTGGACGAAGGGCGATTCTAAGAATTGCCCTCTGCCTAGTTCGGGGTGATTCTTGGAATCACCCTCTGCCTAGCCGAGTGCCGGAGGCAAGCTGGGAAGCGCCATTGAGGGTTTCCTGGCTTACCTCCACCTTGCGACTGGGGGCTTCGAATCAACCTCCGCCTAGCCGCAGACTGGAGGTAGGTTGAGCCTAGCTGGGAAGCCCTCGACGGTACTGTTTGGCCAGCCTATGGCCACTGTCCGGGTGGAGGGCGATTTCGAGAATCTCCCTTTTCCCAGATAGGGGCCGGAGGCAGGCCAGGTGGCACCATCAATGGCTGCCCAGCCTACCTCTGGTCACCGGCTGGGCAGAGGCAGGCTGGGCAGCCCTCGACGGTGTCACCCGACTTGCCTCTAGCCCTCGGCTAGCTAGAGGACGATTCCAAGAATCACCCCTGACTAGGCGGATGGCAATTTTGACAATCGCCCCCAGCTGGGCAAAGGCTGGCCGTGTGGCGCCGTTGAGGGTTGCCTAGCCGGGGGCCAGAGGCAGGCTAGGCTGCACCATCAAATGAAAGGGGTTAGGTTTTGGATCTATTCTTAGGTTCAGGTAAGTTTTATTATACAAATTTAAATTTAAATATTTTATTTTTTACATTTTATGTCATTATACACATTTTGTTACTTATTTCTTTTGTACTTGATGATTAGGTACAACACTAGCATGTTGCCTACAAAAAGGAAGAAATTGCATTTCCATTGAGAAAGACCCAGTGCAATGCAAATTTATTCAACAAAGAATTAACGCTCTTGAATTCCTTCCAGATGTGAATCAAGAAGTTTGTTTGAGGAAAGGGGATTTTAATGAATCACGTGTGACAAAAAAAAGCAAAGTAACCTCAACCACCATTATATGGAATGATTGGAAACAGATACATTGGAAGATTTACAGACCTGAAAGATCCATTAGAAGATGAAAATGACCCAAATGAAGAAGAAAATGTTGCGAAAGAAGTCATCAATGATGTTCTAGATGATGTTGAACATGTATTAGTTGATATTGTTGATGATGTTAAAGTTATGCTTGCAAACAAAACTCATTTTTGAGATCTATTAATCAGTTTTACTTGTAATGTTTAGACATTGATATTTAATGAGAATAATTCTTATCTTTAGCAAAAACCATGTGATTACTATTATTTTTGACATAAAATTCAATAAAAATCCCGATTTTTAAAGTTTTTTTGTTAAGATTTTCCCAAAAATTAGTTTATTTAACATGTTTTTTTTAAACAAAAATTCTCCAAAAGTGTATTTTTTGCATTCTATTTGTATTGAATTTTTTTTTTTTTGTCATACCGTTCAAAATATTGGTTTTTTAGCGACAATTATTTGATGTGAATTCAAAAATTAATTAGCAATACATAAACTTGTAGAAAATATAAACTTTATAATATTGACCCATTTTACATTTTTTATCTATGTGAAAAAGTGAAGATATCATTACAAATTTTTATTTTAAAAAGATTTATTTTTTTCTTTTTAAAACACAAGTACATAAATACACTTAAAAATAAACATCTCACGGAAGAAGAAGACATTAGAAAATGTATAGTGTCAAAATCAATCCTCTAAAATAATGTTGGTGATGATACGCCACCACTATTCAAAATCGACATAAAAAGCATCACAAGAAAAAAATTGAAAAAAAAAATTAAAAATTAAAAATTAAAGTGCCAAATACATGCTAAAAAAAAAATTGATTCTACATCACCGCTTTTCAAAATCGGGTGTTTTTCTTGCTATGTCAAAAGGTAGGTACCAGTCCAGTTACCTATTTCATCGATAACAGTGTTCAAGCGCTCAACAGGAGAAAATTCAAATACCATAGAGGTAGAATCGGGGTGAACGATAATCCCTATCTTGTTGAGAGGGAGTGTTGAGATTCAATAAGATGATGAGCTTAGTGAAAGGTAAGCACCTTCACCAAGCGGGGGCCGCAGGCTATTTTTAGGTGTATGTATATTTTTAGACATGGTGAGAATATTCTATAAGTTGCAGGACACTATTTGTAAATGGTTGGTAAAATGTGAAAAATAGATGAAATTCTGTTTTTAGAATATTTTGCGAAGTCTATTTATAGATTTTCAATCTAAAAATAGATGCATGTCGATTATTATTAGCCCTTAATAATAATCCGACAATAAATATCAACTTATTCTATTGGAGCACTTTATTTCAGTGAACAGATTTGGAAAATCAGTGGGCTGAAGGAATTATGCAATTCCCAGGGTTATTGGTGGTTCATGCATTGAGGACTCAATTAGAACTGAATTGGAAAAGTTATGACAGAGTTAGAAGAGTAGTTACGAGAGTTTTTATTTAGTTTAACTGAGTTAATTTAGTTAAACTCAGTTGAGCTAGTTCTATATAGTCTAATTGAAAGATACACTAGTGAGAGTTTAGTGAATTAATTATTTAATTAAGTCATATAGAGACTCGCTAACAACTGAACAAATACAATAGTTAACTACTTGCATGTCAGTTCTATTGGAGACCCAGTGGAGAGATAGGTGAAAGGGTGAGATGGACTATCTGTTGTGACTATAGTGATGCATTCAATGCACCTGACACACATTGGATATGCCAATGAGGATTGTGCAGTGAAGACCAGGCCAATTCGAATTCATTCATGGGTCTTCTTCAGCAAGGATTGCATAGTGGAGGTAGGCTATTAGGAGGCAATAAATTGGTGAATAGATATGCAAATTTCTTCATGACAGTGTGTAATGATTGTTGATTTTACTGAGAGCTTGATGTACTAAGCTTTGTATGAGATTATTACATGATCCATTGATATACATAATATATGATAGTTGGGGTTTTTATCTTTAGGCTTTCCCATTAAACAACTGTGTTTATGTGCAATTGATTTTCTTCACATGTGTTTGCAATTGAGTTTTAATTTTTTCAATATTAACAGTGGAATGATTCTGTATTTAGCAAGAAGATAAATATTGTTAGATCACGAGAATCTAGTAATACATCATTATTAATAAATTTCTACACTTACATATATATATATATATATATATATATATATATATATATATATATATATATATATATATATATATATATATATATATATATATGATCATGTATCAAGTCCAGGTTGAACAAAGAGATAATTACACATCTCTCTCATATTGCCCTAAATAAAGCGCCTCTTAGCACAATAGCCAAAATAGTGAATAGACTCAGAGTGAAATTATTTTATTTTAAAAGATACACTTTTAAACTCTAAATTAAGCTCTGGTAGATATATATATCTCCCTCACACTGAGCTATTGTGTGCCTCTTTGCAAAACCAATCATGAAATTATTCTTGTTTTATAATGGGAGGAATTATACAGATCCCTTATGCTAAACTATTGTGTGACTCTTTGAAAAACCAATAAAAAAATTATTTATCCCTTTGAAAACAACTCCCCCAACTACCATTGTTTCCCTGTTTGCTCCATTAGATCAAATGCTAGAATATTGAAATGTTTTAGGCCATTAGATCCATTACCTCCCTGATTTACCTATTTGATTTAAGCTATGCTAACTACCTAACTAACTCATCAAGCCCTACTAATGTCTCTTCCACCTAACTATGAAATAATATACTACCTCTCATGTGTCTCTGTCATTGAAGGAGTAACTAGAATCTCATCTCACAAGGTCTTCCACTTCAGAGTTGAGGTATACTAATTTTTAGTTATTCTTGAACAAATGTATGTCAAGATTACTCATGTTGTTTATTGCATTGTGGCCGTATATACATAATGTGAAACTAATGGGTCGATGGACTTATTTTTTGTCAGGAACCATGTTGTTTTATTCCTTTTTAGGCGCTATCTTGTAGTGTAAAAATGATCGAACTAATACAGATATATGATTGAGTGTGTTGCAATCAAATGCTGAATTTTAATCATAAAGAATTGAAGGTTAGTAAGAATTTTTTTGGTAGTCATCTCAGTGCTCCATGTGAAAGGTTGTGTATAGAGGAGGTCCGAGAGAAAATTTATAAGGGTTCTTTAATTTTCTAGTGATGGAAGTGCAAGGACATAATGGAAACAAATGGTTGGGGTTTTCACAATGTTGGACACTCAAGCATCAAGTCAAATTTCTCTTCTCTTGGTGCCAAGTGACAAGAAGTTTCTTCTCCTAATGCATATAAACTCCTTCCCAATTTAATCAAATGTATACATAAACGAAGCCTGGACATTTTAAAGTAATTGTGTTTTTTTAACCTCACTTTCTGGAAGATATTTTCATTCTTGCGTCGTTGTTTTGACTAGTGTTTGGTTTGATTTCGAATGTAACGGGAATTTTGTTATGTCACTACCGCTCGTGGAAGTTATATCTAGTGACCGTGTTTCATTATTATTCTGAAACGTACTGAAAATTTTCCTAAAGTTTTCATTTTTTCCATACTTGAACTTTGGTTTATGGGTTTTATGATGGTGATACTAGCCTGCAACATATCACTATATCTCAAAATTCCAATGTATATCTTCAGCATTCATAGAATAATGAATAAAAATTTCATCATATTATACCAAAGTAATAAGTAATAGTACCTACAAATTTATTCTTAATGTAGATATGATCATGGTTATGAAAACTCTATATGTTCCTCTGGCCTTATAGTGGTCGCTAACCTAAGCGTGGGCACCAAAATATTCAAAGGTATTATATTTTATATGCATTATATAGCCAAAATATTTCAGTGGATGGAATGATAGGGCACTAAAATAGTCAAGCGTATTATATTTTGGTATGCATTACATACCCAAAATATTTCAGTGGATGGAATGGTAGGTCTCAATAGGTACTTTTATTCATTATTTTCCTAGCTAGGTCGCTGCAAGATAAGTCACATATTTTCCTAGTTCGTCACTCCTGTAGATGTCACTGCACCTGGCTTTCTCGATCTTCTTTGCCAAATCTGCAGCTCTCAATGGCAACAAGTATGTTGTAAATATGCCTCTCATAAATCCAAACACTAGTACCAATGAATATTATGTGGATGTAAGGGCAATCAGCCTCAGGGGTCAGAGTCTACCAATATCTCCTCATGTGTTTGCAGTTGGAAATGGATCAGGATGCACTATAATTGATAGTGGCACCACCAGTGTTATTCTTGCCAATGCTTCCCATCATTCTCTCATGCAAAATTAAACCTCGTATGTGGCTTACCCTCAGGTACTCTATTTCGTTAGGTGGGAATTTGGATTATAGGGAAGCATGTTATAGGGTAGCAATACTTCTAGTGCCGTTAAAAATAGGTACAACTTTCTGTTGAGATATTAATCTCATTGTTAGTTAGGTGTTGTTACATTTACTTCTATTGTCTGCTTGGTGTCGTAGAAAGTTCAGTTTCATTCAGTTTTCCTTTAGTTTACTTCAGTTCTACTCTAGTCATTTATTATTGATGTTTACAATGTACTCTATTTAACAATATTTGAATATTGAGAAGGGAAATCTCTACTCGATTTTTTTGCTCTCATTCTCTGTCATGGTATCGAAGCTAGCTTGTATAAGCCTCCCTAGAGAGAAGCAACAGACCTCAGTTGGAACAGTAGAGAGCAAAGGCGATTGAAGAGAGTTTATTTTTTTTAAATATTTTTTAAAAAAATTCTGCACTAACGCTCTGTTTGAATAGCTTCTTAGCATTAGTCCTAACACACTTATTGAGAAGAAGCTCCGCGTTATAACATAGTAGCCAAGAGCTATGAGTCGCATTAAGTTTCAAATACTTGCATGGCTTTAAAATAACACGGGACTGGATTATATTACCTGTGTTACGCTACACGCGGGAGTCAAGGTCAAACACCTACGTTAAGTCATTCAACAAATCTCTTAAAAGGATGAAGGAAATTTTTTCAAAATGAGTCAAAAGTCAAGAAATGAGAAAGCATGATGGCCATGTAAGTGTTTTTTACAGTTCACCTAATTTAAAAAAAGAGAAATCCCTTTAAAGAAATTTTTTTATTTAAGTTTTTATATATAAAAAAAAAAATCTTGAAATTTTTTCAAAGGTTTTTGTAAAGAGGTTACGAAAGAGCATGTGGTGAAGTTTCTTTTAAAGAAGTTTTTTTTGGAAAAGGAAATTTAAAAGAGGGTTTAAATAGATTTTTTTTAAGTCTTTAAAAGAGATTTAAAAATTTTAAAGGAGATTTACAAAAGGTGCATATTAGCATTTGAAGAAATAATGGCTTCTTCTAGCTCTTTGCTTCAGAAACCAAATCTGCTTGGAAAAAGTTACGAATTTTGGAATTTAAGAATGAAAACTTTTCTACAAGCTCAATATTGTTGAGATACACTTATAATCGCCTATGTAGAGCCAACCCAAGAAGCATGGGCGGACATGACCAATAATCAGAGGAATGTAGCTATTGAACTCAGAAAGAAGGAGCACAGAGCCAAATACTGGATACAAAACTCAGTTGATTATTCCATCTTTGACAAAATAACTCATGCGACAATAGAAAAATAATGTTGGGATATTTTGCAAGTTGTGTATCAAGGAAATGATACAGTGAACACAGTTAAATTGCAAACATTGAGAGCTCAGTTTGAAACCCTAAATATGGCTCACACCGATAATGTGGATCACTTCATGACTAGAGTCATGGGAATAGTCAATCAGATCAAACTCATTGGAAAAACCATTACAAATCAGAAAATTGTTGAAAAAGTTCTTCGAAGTCTACCCAAGAAATATGAAATGATTGTGATAGCCATTTTGGAATTGTAATATTCCCTTTCTTGATCCTGTCAAAGTGGATAGAATTGACTCGTGGTTTTAACCCATGGTATTTCCCCATGGTATTTCTTGATGGTATTTTCCCATGGTATTGACCCATGGTATTGACCCATGGTATTTCTTGTTGGTATTGACCCATCAAGTATATAAAAAGGGAGAGAAGCTAGGCATTTAGGGCATTCTGGATTATTTTATCTTATTATGTTTGGGTTGAGAACCTGGCCTGGCCAATTCTATTATTGATCTCGAGACGAAAACCCCGCGGTAATATTTATGTGGTGAATCCATTCAGGATTCACAATTGAGCTTCAATTTCTTATGTTTTTGGTAATGTGTGATGTGTTGATTTATTTAAAATTTTGATCCTTGGGATATTATAGTGGTATCAGAGCTGTGCGCCCTGCCAGCCTGAGAATTTTACGCAAGGAACTTCGGTGAAATTTATTTTTCACCCTAGCGAGTATTTCTCACTTCGGTGATATTTATCACCCTAGTTTGATTTTTATTTTGTAGTAAATTATTTTATTGGGAGATATAACTGAAGGGAAAATCATTTATATGTCTGTGGGTTAAATTTGTGAAAATATTTGAAGGCATGATTAAAAAAAATCATTTATAGCTTGTATATGGCCTCTTATGAATAAATGTACCCATGATATTTATTCATTTGTATGGAATATTATGAATGTACCCATGATATTTATTCATGTCTTTCTTGCAAATATGGGCATTTTTGAAAGGTTGGGAAGCTATTGCTAGACAGGGATCATTCTCAGGTTTCTCATTAGCTAAGTATTGAGATCCATTGATACCAATGTCATCATTTTGTTTTTGGAAACGCCACAAGAATCAACATAATGATATATCAGTCGATTCTTTGGGCTACAATACTTCTGTGGATCAAAGATGGCAACAACATACAAATCAGAAGCAAGAACAGAGCGACAGGCCTTTCTCTCGAAAGGTCCATGTTATTCTTCAGTAGTCAAAAGATATCCGGAAGGAAGATGTAACAAGCAAGTGTCTCTTCGAACTTGGATCCAAATTGCAGGGTACAAAGTCAAAAGATGTTCTCCTACAGATAGACAGATTAAATGCGACTTTGAGCTTGATAGATAAATCAGAATGGGAAGGGTCAAGCTGGGCCTTGAAGCCATCCATGCTTGCTTTGATACAACCTAGGTTCTTGGAGCATTCTTGTGAAAATGTTAGACTCACCATCGCTTCTTGTCTCAGTAAAATCATAGCCTTAACAACACCACTATTTCCCTACAATGATGACATCATGAGGAGGACTTTTCGGGTAATGGTAGAACCACTCCAAGGGTTGGACAACACAACACCACCATTCTTACTTTTTTTCCAGAAGCACACAATTTTGAAACGCATGGCGAAATTCAGATTTGGTATGCTTATGCTAGATCTAGAGTGTGATGATTTAATCCTTCCTCCAATACTTTTGCAATGGAATTACAACATCTCATCCAAACTACATCAAAACAGACATGAAAAAGATCATTTCTCCGATCTTAGGAGAAGATAGGGCCATTTGCGAACAATTGAGATCCAAATTGTTGGCCATTTGGAGGAAGGAGCTAATTGCATCACCTGCTGCTTATGAACTAGTTGACGGGTTGATCAAACAGAGCATCAAACTACCTAGAAAAAAGTTAACCAAGCAGGAACTAACAAAGATTTTTGGAGACAGCAAGAATGAACTAAGGAGGAAAGGCTTATGCTTTGTATGCAAGGGAGTTTGGGCACTTGACCATTCATGTCCAGATAATAAGGAGGCAAAAAGGATAAAAAAATTAGAGACTTATTCAGATCATGGGGATTCATCCATTGATGGGTTCGCTGGTTTTCAGGAGAGGACCTATGAAGGATCTGAGCAGTCAAATACAAATGGTGAACAACAACACCATGCTCTTTAGAGAAACTTGCAGGACAAGCTGATCAGTCAACTTGAAAAAGTACATGACGAAAGGAAGGATGTAATTCGTCCTAATGATGTGGTAGTTGAATCTATAAATACAATGGAGGACATCCATAAAGGGTATGGGCAATTAGGTATATACAACAGTCCACCAGTACCTCCATGTTTGACAACCAGAAAGGATGGACAACTCATCCTCACATGTGAAGAGGTCCAGGATGAATACACTCAAGGAGAATCAAATGAGGAGAGAATCATGCATTTTGAGGGGAGGATACTCACAGCCGAGGGCATATTGCAGCTTGGGCCCTTTGGTGCAGACAACGATGGAGGGTTGAAATGGTACCATAACCCACAGGTCCCAGGATTCAGGTGGCATTGGGATCCAGGAGAATCCATTGGGGAAATGATTGGCCAAAGGATTGCTTGGGATCCAGGTATTGAAGAATCCATTTAGGATCATTCAACGGGGAGGGCACATCGGATTGTATGCGATCCTGGTATTAATGTACAAATGATTCTGTTGTGGATAGAAGTGGATCGCTTGAGGACAAGAAATCTTTGGGCGGGAGGATTTGTAATATTCCCTTTCTTGATCTCGTCAAAGTGGATAGAATTGACCCGTGGTTTTAACCCATGGTATTTCCCCATGGTATTTCTTGATGGTATTTTCCCATGGTATTGACCCATGGTATTTCTTGTTGGTATTGACCCATCAAGTCTATAAAAAGGGAGAGAAGATAGGCATTTAGGGCATTCTGGATTATTTTATCTTATTATGTTTGGGTTGAGAACCTGGCCTGGCCAGTTCTATTATTGATCCCGGGACGAAAACCCCGCGGTAATATTTATGTGGTGAATCCATTCAGGATTCACAATTGAGCTTCAATTTCTTATGTTTGTGGTAATGTGTGATGTGTTGATTTATTTAAAATTTTGATCCTTGGGATATTACAGGAATCTAAAG
Organism: Pinus albicaulis; assembly: GCA_034641835.2. Taxonomy (NCBI): domain Eukaryota; kingdom Viridiplantae; phylum Streptophyta; class Pinopsida; order Pinales; family Pinaceae; genus Pinus; species Pinus albicaulis. The sequence goes on along the minus strand of CM076577.1, from coordinate 926,898,007 downwards.
ACTTTACAATTTTCTTAGTAGAACAGTTGACTAGATCACTTCTGGCACACGAAACAAGACTCAACATGATAGAAGACTCCACGGAACAGGCCTTCAAAGCACAACTCACATTTGGCAGAGGTAGAGGCAGAGGATATAGAGGCGTCAACAAGCGAGGCAGAGGTCGAAGCAGTGGCAGATCCAATCAGTATCATGCAACAGAGCATTGGAGACCTCCACAAAACCGACCCCAGAAGGCAGATCATGGAATAGATCGAGTGTCCAATGTTACTACTGTAAGAAGTTTGGCCACTACAAACAAGATTGTCGAAAGAAACAATCATATCAACAAAGAGGCATTATCAATCTCTCCAACAATGAAGGAGAATCCTCAGAGACCATGTTTCCTTCATGCCATCTTCTAGAAGACAAACACAGTGAAGATATTTGGTTGCTGGATAGTGGATGCAACAATCACATGACAGGAAACAAGAATCTTCTTTCTTCTCTTGATGCTTCGATAACATCAAAGATAACGCTTGGAGACCATACAATTATTAAAGCTGAAGGAAAAGGTATTTTCCCTATTCTTACTAAGTAGAATCAAAACAAATGCATCCCTGATGTTTATTATGTTTCTCAGCTAAAACATAATCTCATTACTATAGGACAACTAATGGAACATGGCTATGATGTATTATTTCGAAAGAAAAAATTCTATATATATGACAAATATCCTCATAAAATATTGATAGCCAAAGTTGAAAAGACCAAAAATAGGATGTTTCCATTGACTCTTAGAAGCCAAAATACCAGACAATCTTTAGTCCACAATATATCAAGAATAGATGAAACTCATCTATGGAATTCTAGGTATGGCTACATCCCAATCAAGAGTCTAAGTCTACTTCAAAATAACTCTATAGTCATTGTTCTACCTACTATCGGTGAAAAATTCTGTAATTGTGAAATTTGTGTCCTGTCCAACCATAAAATAGATAGCTTTCCCACATCATCATCAAGGGCGAAAGAGCCTTTAGAACTTTCTCATACAGACATATGTGGCCCAATGCAGACATTGTCCATTGCTAGTAGTTTCTACTTTCTGACATTTATTGATGACTTTAGTAGGAAGATATGGGTGTACCTTTTGAAAAAAAAATCAGATACCTTCTCTAGATTTCTAGATTTCAAGGCAGAAGTAGAAAAACATAGTGGAAAACTCTTGAAAGTACTCAGATCAGACAGAGGAGGAGAATACATCTCAAATGAATTCAGAACATTTTGTCGACAACAAGATATCATAATGCAGTACACAACCAGATACACTCCATAGAAAAATGGAGTAGAAAAAAGAAAGAATCAGTCGATCATGAACATGGCGAGATGAATGCTACGGGAGAAGAAGTTATCAAATAACTATTGTGCTGAAGAAGTGTTGACGGCAGTGCATGTCCTCAAAAAATCACCAACATCCAGTCTACAAGATAGAATACCTCAAGGAGCATGGGATGGAAACAAGGTAAATGTGTCACACTTTAGAATTTTTGGATTAGTAGCTTTTTCTCGTGTTCCTGAAAAACTAAGAAAAAAACTTGGTGATAGGAGTGAAAGATGCATATTTGTAGGATACAGTGAGCAGTAGAAAGCCAACAGACTTTACAACCTTCTTACCAAAAAGTTCATTTTAAGCATAGATGTGAAATTTTTCAAAAATAAATCTTGGTTTGATCATGTAGATGAAACTTTAAATTAGCCTTTTTATCCGAATATGTAGCAACAAATATAGTAGCATGTCAAGCAGTATGGTTGAGAATATTATTATCATGCAATAGAGTAGTGGAGACCTCCAAAAAACCGAACCCAGAGAGGCAGATCATGGAACATATCGAGTGTCCAATGTTACTACCATAAGAAGTTTGGCCACTACGAACAAGACTGTCGAAAGAAACAATCATATCAACCATGGGGGAGATGAAGGAAGGGAAGCGCAATCTGTTGCATGCATCAAAAAGAGTAGTAGCGGAGATCTGCAAGGTAAGTGATGGTGAAGCACAACAATGTAGTGCCTAATGGGAATTTTAAGAAGCATTCGAAAAATTATGTAAAAACATGGTTCAATCAGCCTGCACGCAAGAAGAGGAGACGCATTGCTCGTCAAAATAAGGTTGTGAAGATCTTTCCACACCCCACATCTGGTCCTCTTCGACCACTTGTACATGGCCAAACTCAAAAATACAACATGAAAATTCATGCGGGTAGAGGATTTTTGCTTGAAGAGCTGAAGGCAGCAGACATTCCTAAGAAATATTTCATGACTCCTAGATCTATCATATCAAACTCCGCTTGCATTGCTGCTTTGAAGTCTTCTGACATCATATTTTCTATGTAAAGAAGATCATCTACGTAAAGGCATACAATAAGAATTTTACCTTCATGAGATTTGGTATACAAAGCGGGTTCATGGATGCTTATTGAAAAACCACTTTTGATGAGATAGGTGTCAATGCGACTGTACCAAGATCTTGGAGCTTGTTTCAAACCATATAAATCTTTCTTCAATCTATATACTTTATGTTCCTGTCCTAGCACTTCAAAACCAGGACGCTACTCTACATAAACTTCTTCGTGTAATATACCATTAAGGAAGGCAGATTTTACATCAAGCTGATAGACTTTCCATTTGTGTTGAGTTATTGTGGAAAAAATGGTTCTAACAGTGTCTAACCTTGCTATTGGGGCAAATGTTTCACCATAGTCAACACCAAAATGTTGTGAGAATCCTTTGGCAACCAACCTTGCCTTATGTTTCTCAATCTTTCATTTTTCATTTAACTTGGTCTTATATACCGATTTTACGCCAATTCTGGTTTTGTCTCTTGGGATATCAATTAATTCCCAACTCTGATTCTTCTCTCTATTAGTAATTTCTTGGTTCATTGCATCAACCCAATGCTTTTCTTTAACCGCTTCTTCAAAATGAGTCGGTTAAGTTGAAGAAATGCAAACATATTCTGCTGGTCAAATTCATGCTCTTGTTCATATATCTCTCTGATAATTCATCTTTTCTATCCCTCTTCTGAAGATGATTGATCACTCACTGAATCACTACTTGATGATGTACCATTTTCAGAATGGTCTGGTTGTTCTTGAACCTGCAATCTTGGAGACTTCAAAGCAACAATGCATGCATAGTTTGATATGACAGATCTAGGAGTCATGAAATATTTCTTAGGCATTGAAATTCACTAATCTACTAATGGAATTTTTCTTGGTCAACAAAAGTATGCCACTAATATCATTCAAAAGTTCAAAATGACCAATTTCAAATCAAGTGATACACCAATTGCTCAAGGTACCAAACTCAACAAAGAAGATGTAGCACCATTTGTTGATTCCACATTGTATAAAAGTCTAGTTGGTAGTTTGTTGTATCTAACTACAACTCGACTAGATATTATGTTTGCAGCAAGTTGTCTCCAGGTTTATGTAGTCACCAAAAATTACTCATTGGAAGGTTGCAAAAAGGATCTTAAGGTATATTGCACGGACCATAGACTATGGTTTGTTTTATACACATTCTGAAAATTGTTCACTTTCAAGTTATACAGACAGCGATTATGCAAGGAGTTTAGATGATCGCAAAAGTACCTCAGGGTATGTTTTTCTTCTTGGAACCAATCTGATTGTATGGACATCCAAGAAATAGTCAATCGTTTCAATATCTACAGGATTCTTTGATCATGTAGATGAAAATTCAAATCAGCCTTTTATCAAGTAGTATGGTTGAGAAGATTATTGAAAGATATTTCAAATTTTCAGAAGGAGCCAACTCCAATATACTGTGATAACAGCTCAGCAATTTCCTTATCAAAGAATCATGTTTTTCACAAAAAGAGAAAGCACATTGACACATGTTTCCATTTCATTCTTGAACTTCTCAATGATGGGGACATAACACTTTCTTTCTGTGGTTCCAAAGATCATCTTGCAGATATTTTCACAAAGCCATTGGGAAAGAATGTATTTGAATTTCAAAGGGATAAATTAGGCATTATTAGTGCTTCCACTTGTAACACTTGAGATTAGGATGTTGAGATATTAATCTCACTGTGTTACATTTACTTCTATTGTCTGCTAGGTGTCGTAGACAGTTCAGTTTCATTTAGTTTTACTTCTTTTCTACTCCAATGATTTATTATTGATGTTTACAATGTACTCTATTTAACAATCTCGAGTTTTTCGCTCTCATTCTCGGTCAGTCTCACTTTTCATTTCGGGAACAAGGCGAAGGTTGACATTCTAGGGCTAAATTTCTTTGGTCGGGTAGAGAAAAAGAGTTATATCTTTTGAATGCAAGTTTTCAATTCATTCGCGAATAAATCCATCATCGTTATCGGGCTCAGCAAAGTTTTCATTTTCTGTTTGATTTGGATAATAAACAATTAAGCTTTGTGAAAAGAAATTGCTCAACGGTCTGTTGAATTCGTATCACCTTAGTATCTAGATTGGTTAGTGTAGCAGCTTAATTTTATATGTAACTAGAATAAGGCAGGTCGTAGGATTTCTTTTTTAAAGGGGATAAATAGATTCTCTGTTCCGTTCTATCAATGGACGTTGATGTATTTTGAAAAGTATGCGCAGTGAGGGATGAACGGAAATTTTTAAAGGGATGATGTATTCTGGAATGTTTAATGATTTAGTTAATGTCAAGTTAGTCCTTTAGTTAAATCGTGAGATGAAGTACAGTTAATCCATATAAATGGTAATCGGAGATATGCAAGAAAAATATGGTATTTGATTAGTAACATGGGAAAAAATTCGATGGCATTGTCTCCAATTATTTTCGCTTTGACTCTATACATATTATTAATGTGAATTATTAATTTGAACTCATGTTAGGATTATAATAATAAAAGTTGACTTTTGTTCAGAATGGAATACTTCCATATATTATTAATAATGTGGGGTTATCTTGGGATTATAATAATGAAACTTGAGATACGCGTTATTAATAATATTGTTCAATCATGTTAGAATTAATAATAAATTTTAGTTGAAAAAATCAAAACATTTAATAATTAAACTTGCTTATACAAAAATATTCCATAAATTGAAAGCACAACCAGCCAAATTTATAAATAATAGTTGATCTCAAGAGATTGTTGAAGTGGTCCGAAGAACACCGCCTGTGCAATCTGTTGCTCTTTAATATTCAATAAACTGATTGATCGATGGACGAGGACCTCTATAAGGTCAATGAGCTTTTCAACATCAACTGACACCTATGTGAACTATTTCGTTCGATGGGATTTTCCAACAATTGAGTGTGTGTTCACACTCTCGATCAAATCACACAGATTAGTGATCATGGAGCAACAATGTCATCGAAAGTATTTTATTTACTTTGATGAGGAAAATGAGTTATTGAATGACAATTTAACCTCTGGTATATTCTTTTATGTTTTCTTTTCTGCAATTTTTTTATTAATGACTAAATTTTGCACATCCTTTTTGTAGCTCCTGGTTTATATGTTTACCCTATATTTACAAATTTTCCATTTTTGCAGTACATTTATTCTTACAAATAGGGTCTAAAAATAAGGTCTAATAATTGTTTACTTCATGATTATATAATATCATAAGATTTGACATACATATATAATATTGAATTCATTTGTATTTGAATTTTGTTTGAAAATTTTAGTAATAGTAGTTGATATTTTAAATTGATATTTTTTGTTATATATATATATATATATATATATATATATATATATATATATATATGATTAAAATTTTGAACTAAAAATTCAATGTAGGTGTAGGGCTTTTTATATTGATGCATCACACTATACTATATCTTAAGATAAAGTACACCTCTTCACTTAATGTGTCTTAATGTGTAAAATATCTATGAATTCACCAAATCCATTTAGTGTCAACTTAGTCAAATTTTCTCTAAAAAAAATATTATCATTGAGTATACATCTTAAAAATATACAATTATAATTATATAAAATTATAAAATAATATTTTAGATAATTATAAAATAATATTTTTAAAAATTAAATAATTTATAAAATTATTTTTTAATAAATTAATTAATAGGTAAAAATTCAAGATATCCCTTTTGATTTAACTAGAGTCAAGATTTTCCTCTTTTATGTAGTTATTTGATTGACATTCAATATATTATAATTATCATTCATTGAAATAAATTTTGATTTATCAAAATATTCACGAATTTAAAGTGTACATAAATAGACAATACAACTAATGATGTTACTAACAATGCCACCTATCAACCACACACAATGTATATTACACAACATTTCCCATAGAAAAAATGCACGTGGCTGCAATGTGCAAATACAGTGACATTGCCACCTCCCGTGGCTCTTATTTATTTAATAATTATTATGTAAATGTTATTATTATTCGTAATTAATAATATGAATGAGATCTTATTGTTTAAAAGTAACAAATATTATTTTTGTAAAAATAAATATAAAATTTAAAATTTAAAATTTGAATTCATGCTTTTGTGATTATAGTAATTAAATTTTACTATAAAATTCAAATTTTATGTTAAAAAATAGAGATAACAATGACTTGATTAAGATATAAATATTTTGAAATTAAGATATCTTAATGATATTTTATGTAAATTGACGAAATATTTTGAAGGATATTTTTAATTTGCAAAGTATCATAAGTATCATATCTTCCTTTGGTGGTTTTATAATTTTTTTAGTGTGTAATACATTTATAAAAAAAATGTAAATTTGTCAAAATTTGAAGTAAATTTGTAGAAATTCGATTGTGAAAGTTGTTTTCAATAGGTAAAGCTATTATGACTTTTTATTTTTTTAATGATTCAATTAAGATTAACATTTGTATGTTTTCATGATATTTTTTATTTTCCATGTTAATTATCTTTAATAACTCTAGGAGGTTCTTGATATTGCCTTTGTTTTTAATAAATGGAACTCAATTATATATTTAAAAAGAAGATCATCTAAGAGAATTTTACGATTATAATTTTTTTGTCGTCCAACTTGACAATGTGAATGTTTATTTACCTAAAGTTGGCTCCCATGTTCAATACTTCCTCATGATGTTTGAACATAATAGGTAATGGAAATTGAACCACATATAAAACAAATAATTTACGCATCAAATTTTCTTTAAAAATGTTTCAGTTATGACCGAAAGTGAATTTGTATAATACATCTCTATTTAAAAAAAAATCACTTGTATATATTATAGTAGTTCTCACTTGAGTAATATTTCAATTTGGCATTCAATTATTTATTAATAAAGTTGTTTTACTTATTAGAGAGTACAATCATTTTGTAATCAAATAATAGGAAAAGAATATTCACAATAAAATTTCAATAAACAAAAGTGTGTAAAATATTTTAATAAGAAACAAGATTTGTAATTATAAAATATAAAACTATAACTTAAATTTGTGAATTTAGTTTGTATTTTTTTTTCTTATCTATATAGAGAAACACTAAATCGAGCTTGGAGCTAAGAAAATAAACCATAACATAAAGAAAAATATCTCCTTCCAAAAATATCGCCATATTAAAATGACATTCACTTTCTTGTATATCAAGACTATTGTTCTTCATATACAATTTCTCATAAGCATACAATTGGGGCTAGGATATGTAGATGAACTTGGAGTAAACTCTATAAATTGTACTTAAATGTATTTAAAATGGTTCAATATTTTTGTTAGAGTTGTGTATGAAGAAATGCTCTATCTTATTTGTGTTGCATGCTCATTTCATACTTCTCTACATGTATTGACCCATTATATGTGTAAGAAATGCTCCATCTTATTTGACTTACATGCTCATTTCATACTTGTCCAAATGGTCTATATTATTTGAGGTGCATTCTCATTTCATACTTGTCCACTTGCATTAATGAATATATGTGTATGTCCATTACTAGATTTTTTTCTTTAATTTTTGTGTGAAGTGAAATTATACTCTTATTCTTTTTTTTTCACTATTTCTTACAAATGCCTTCTTTATTCCTTTTTTCATATGAAAATATTACAATTAAAATCCTCATATATTTAACCACTATCTTTATGTTTTCCTCATGTCAACTTTAGGAGGAAGATTAAACTCTTAACATTAGTAAATTGCTATTCATTTCTATCAATGAATCTTACACTATTGAGCCTAAATTAAATTAATATATTCTGATCCTTTTTGGATTATTAATAAATATCAAATTACAAAATTAGACTGAAGCATATACATGCATACATGTAAGGTTGTGTTATAGTTATATATATTACTATATATATGTAAGGAAAAAATACAAAGTAAACTTACTAATTTAAGTTAAAGTTTTATATTTTATAATTATAAATTTAATTTTTTATAAAAATATTTTATATATATTTATTTATTGAGATAAATTATATTATTAATATTTTTTTTCCTATTATTTAATTACAAATTTATTTTACTTCTTACTAAATAAAACAACTTTATTAATAAAGAATCTAATACCAAATTGAAATATTACTCTAGTAAAAACTACTATAATATATGAAAGTGGTTTGTTTTTTTTTAAACAATTTTTTTTTTTAAATTCACGTTAGTTCAAAATCGAAACATTTTAAAACAAAATTTGATGTATAAATTATTAAAATCCCAATGGGAGCGACGACAGTAAAATTCAAAAAAGTAGGGAGGCGTGAAATTCAAATGAGCTTCTACTAGGCGGGGAGGCGTGAAATTTAAATAGTTATGGAAAAAAAAAACACTTCCATTTTCTGTACATTTCCACACCTACAGATACAGTTATAATGATCTGACTATCTACGAATTACATCGAGATCTAGCTACACCATATCAATGATCATTGTATCATTCATTGGTACCGCATTGAAGAGCTTCTTGAAAGGTGGTGTTGCCTTTTTTTTACTTAAATATTTTTTTTTTTAATAAATGTTTTTTTCTCTTTTAGGATTTTCACTCTCAATTTATTATTTCATTATCTACAACAAATTTTTTTATATATGTGAACAAGTTACGTTGGTTTACATATATATGTACATTGATGATTGATATAGGAGGGTTAATCCCTTGGAACTACCTCTTCCTAACATTTTTTGAGTGTCTACCTTGATCAATCTTATCATCAATATATTTTAAACCTCCTTGACCTGGTTCCATGGAAGCATAATTTCCCTTTCATTCCTTCACGATGGCTCCTTCTCTGCAACATCTTTCTTCTACGCTACTCTTTCCTATGCTACTACCTTACGTGGTTTATTTTGCAACATGTGGTACAATTGCTAGTTTGTAATATTTTAATTAAACTAAACATATATGCATTATAGGTGATATTGTCTTTTAATTAGAAAGTGTTTTACTTTTTTTTCAAAGAAACAATTATTAACTCTAAATTGAACGAGAAAAGAATTAAATTTCTTTTTCAAGGTACATTTAGTAATACTTTTAATTAAAGGTAACCAAATATGTATGTTTTGAAAAGAATATTAGATTGCATAATTTACCTTTGCTCTCTTCAATATGAATATTATTACAATTAATTTTTCTAAATACATAGAATAATTGGGTTAAAGAAATTTGAATATCAATTATGTTTCAATAAAATGAGTGTTTTAATATGGTCATTTTATAATATTGTTATTAAATGATTGATTTAATTTTTAAAATACATTTTTAAATAAATTAATCATTTTTATATTTTTAAAGAAATTAACACACTTTATTTGGCAAGCTCAATGTAAAGCCAATGTAAGGACAATGTTCTGTATTTAATTTTTTCATATGAATATGAGATTTGGGCATACCTATTTCTCTTAACAATCTAAATGTTAGAAAATAGAGAAAGAGCTAGATATTGTTCACACAACACTAATCACATACTAACTTTATTGATCTCAGAGACATTACATATATAGGAACACATGATACTTCTAAATCTGAGAATGGTGTATCTATATTACTAAAAATAGCTAGTACAACTATTTACCTAGGAACTCACACAATTTCAACTAACTATAACTTGGAAGTCATGGAAGCATTACTTCACATACCCTCCCTTAATGCTTACATGATAAAACCATAAAATAGACATTACAACAATCAATGAATCTTTGTCAAATTTGTCATATCCAAACTTTCGAGCTTCCCACTTGATCCATTTAACTTCACCAAAGTTTCGAGCTTCCAACTTGATCTATTTAAGACATAACAACTTCAAACCATTGTTGATGTAGTTTGCAAAATTCATGCTTCTCAAATTCTCAGAGTGGAATGGGCCAATCTTGATACTGAACAATCCTATGGAGCTGCCACCATCTGTCAATCCATGACCCTTTGCAGCCTTCATCAATTATCTAGGATATCATTCTGGATACAAAATGTCTTCAATAGATAATTCTACAACTTGACCTTGCATAAAATAACATGTACTGACACTCCCAGAGCATGATAGGTCACACTAGCTTGACCTTATTAAGAACTACCTATGACTAAGGTTCTCGAAGCATGACGGACCACATTAGTCTGTTAAATAATTGACCTGTTCCATTTGTTTCTACAACATTTGATTTCCACTAATACAGTTACACAATAACACACTACAACATACAACTGCACCATAACAACTTCTACCAACATTTTTTTCTTTTTTTCTTTTCACCATATTCAAAACATATGTTCTCACTAACTAAATTGACTATGGAGTTACAACGTAACCTCTATAACATAACATTGGATCCTTTCACTATATCAATGTGATGCTTTAAAGTCACCCACTTCAACTTTTCTTAAATCAACATTTCATAAACAACCTACCCACTTAGCCACAAATTTCTCTTAAGATATGATCTGGAAACACTCTTGCCACCTTATCCTCTGTTCATCCAAAGCACTCTCACCACCTTATCTTATCATTATACTCTCTGCAACGTTTCTAATTGAAGGGAGAATCACAGCTTAGCTATATTAATCAATGGTTCAGATTCATTCATACGTGACATATTTTAAAACCAAGCAGGTGACAAACAATAGCAGAAGAAAATGAGTCACTTTATCATGGAACAACATGCTCGCAAGTTATCAGAGTCAAGATTGTGTATCCTTTTCATGCACCATTAAAGTAGCAGCGGACAATGGAGAGAGCAACACAGAGGACAAGGATAGTGGGCAGAGTCGTAAGTTTTCAGTGGTCAAATCAACATATATTGAAGGGTTAAGCATAAAACAGAAGGTTTGTTTTGGGTAGAGACTTTGATTTCCCTTAACGTCATCATGATAATGGGACAAGAAACTTTATAACTCATGGGAAAAAAATGATATAGGGCAAGTTAAAATTGCCCCATCAGCCAAAACTGGGAAGTGGGTTTGGGTCAATGCCAAATAGTATCAGGGAATTTTAAAACGGAGACTAGCTCGTCTAAAATGGGAGAAGACAAGGAAAAAATGTCTCAAATTAAAAGTAGTTCGGTCTTTCACAAGAAACAACATTCAAACAAGTCCTCTTTGCAAGCATGTAGCAACAAGTCCAAAGGAAAAGGAAAATTAATTGATGATTATGCCTTATATAGTCCCACATCCACACCTCTCACTTGGTCATATGATCTTTATGTGAAAGAACTGTTAAATGTGAAAGAGAGGTTGGAAGCAGTAGAAGCTAAAGATATGGAAAGAGAATGTACAATCCATATAGTAACAGCTGAAAACCAGGCTTTAGCAAAAAGAAACAAATTTCTGAAGGAGCAAGTGGCATTGCTACAAGAAGCCACCGAATAGGGAAAACATAATGGTAACGCAGGAAAGCAGAGGTGCAAAAGATGATTAAATTTGCAGTGGAGAATACAGAGGTGATGAATACAAAACCATCCTAGGATAAATCGAAAGTAGTTGCCCAAATAGACAACAATGAAGAGACATCAAGAGAAGAGAGGAAAGGAGATTCCGCAAACTCTCCAAAACCTGGGCTCAAGTTATTAGCAATTTTGTTAAGAGGGAAGGAAAAAAAAAAATTAGGCTGACAACATGCAATATAGAGAAAGCAAGGAAAGACATGATAGAGCAACAAACATAATTATTAAAGGGGTGAAAAATTATGGGAAAAATGAACGTACTCTTGACCTTGCAAGAGACTTCTTGAAAGACAAGCTCCAATGGCAAGCACAAATATGTCAAGAATGGAGAGTAGGTAAGCTTAACGGTGAGAGAGCCAGGCCCATAAAAGTCATCATTCCTAGCTTGCGTGATAAAGATATCATTATAAGAAAGAAGCAACTCTTGAGGGGTTCTCGGTTTTTTCTAGAAGAAGGTTTAACTATAAGAAAACAAGAGGAAAGGAGGGACAAAATGAAAAAAGTGAGGGCAGCAAAAGATGAGGGAAAAATAGCATGGATTTATAAACGTAAAGTTGTGATATTGAAATTTGGACCTCCTTCTAAAACAAGGCATCAAAACGATAACAAGGAAGAGGCAGTAAACTCTTTACAAGAAATGAGGAAGAATGGTCAGCATGGGCAAGCAAGGACAACGACTCAACTGTGAGTCTTGCATCTCAAAACAAATAACAATCAAGTCGTACCTAGGTTTCCTTAAGATTATTTTTTTGGAACTGCAAGGATTACCCATGGAGACAAGGGCCTGGGTGAGAGCCTATTGTGGAAGGTAGAGACATAATTTTCCTCATAGAAACACATGAGCATGAAGCATGCAAGACACCTTTGTTTGAAGGGTATTGGAAGATAACAATGTGGAACAAGGCAACAGGTAATGGCAAAGGGCATGGGGGTATCATGTTATTAGTAATATAAAAAGAAGGCCATTTCATTCAGCTATAAAAGAAGACCCAAATAAGAAATTTGTCTGGCTTAAAATATCAGAAAATGGAAATCACATCAAAATTGAAGCATGCTATTTTGCGCCGCAAGTTTCAAAAATCTACAAAAGTAAAGGGCTTGACCAAAAAGATCCCTTTGTAGCCCTAAAAATAGATATTGCAATATATTCTCAGCTAGGTGAAGTCGTTATAGTGGGGGATTTCAATGCTAGGACTACAAGTGAACAAGCTACCATTCTTTTTTGTAAAGAATATTATGACCCTATCTGGCTTACAGAAGAGAGTAATCATCAGTGGGAACAAATTTTAGACGATAAAGGTTGCAATCTCTTTGGAGAACAATTTCTTATGCTATGTGGGGCTTTTGATTTAGTCATTTGTAATGGTTTGACTAGATGGGAAAAGTCTATAATTTCACCTGTAATACTTACAATGGAGAAAGTGCAGTAGATTATGTAATTTTCTCAGATAGTTTTTGTGAGAAAATGGAGGAACTTCTGATTGGAGATCAAATTTGGGACTTCAAATCAGATCACATGCCAATTTATTTAAGCTTCTCTTGGACTAGAAAGAAGCAATTAGGGTCAAAAACTCAGTGTGTTCAACAAAATCTCCCAAAGGGTAGAATTCTTTTGACTCCAGAGAATTGTAATACCTTCACAATAATGCTACAAAGGCTCTTTGAGAAGGAGGAAATCTCATTTCATGGTCTTCATAGTCACAAATTAACACATTTAATTCAAAGTGCACTTGGTGAGTGCATAATAGCAAAAATTAAGAAGTATGAAACAAATTTCTTTCCGTTTAATGCTTGGGTTGACGAGGAATGAAAAAAGCCAAGGAGAAGGTGGAAGGAATCAGACAAGGATAACGTAAAGCTCAAATCTTACAAGCATGTAGTAAGAAATAAAAAGGTTGATTTCATGGTTTCGAGGAGAGAAGAACTAATCTTCCTTGGGAAAAATAACCCCAAATTATTCTGGAAGGAGCTCCAACCGAAAAATGTGAAAACTAAAAACAACATTACAACTTCTAAATGGTTCGACTATGCAAGACAACTTTATGAGCAGGATCCCAAGGTTGACCCTCCTCCCTTGGTCAACATAGACACAAAACTATTCACGGTGCAAGAGGTAGAGATGGGTATCAAGAAGTTGGGCGCTGGAAAAGCAAAAGATTTAGATGAACTCCAAGCAGAGTATCTAATGTGGGGCTTAAAAATTCTTTCACCTCACATCACAAAAATTTTCAACAACGTCATACATCATGGATTCCCCATAGATTGGACAACTAGTATGACAATACCTCTTTTCAAGAAGGATAATGTCAATAATCCCTCCAATTATAGAACCATAATGATAAATCCCTTGTTTGTAAAGTTATTTTGAAGCATGTTAGAGAAGAAAATCAGCAAGTGGGAAGAAGAAAGAGATAAACATGCAAAAGGGCAAGCAGGTTTCAGACCTAAACATTCCACAGTTGATCATTGTATAACTTTAAGGCACATCATTGAAAAAGTTTTGGAAAAAAAGGAAGAATCTTTTTGTTTCTTTGTTGATTTCGGAAAAGCCTTTGACACGGTTCCTAGGGATAAGCTTTGGGGCAGAATGGAGGAACTTGGGGTTCCCAGGCATTTGAGAGTAGCTGTGCATATGCTATAGGAAGATGTGAAAGTCAAAATTAGAACTTCAACAGGCATTTCTGAAAGTTTTAGAAGTGATATTGGGGTCAGGCAAGGTTTCCCATTGTCTCCTATCCTTTTTGGGTTATATATTGACAAGCTTGAAGAGTGGCTAAATTCGCAAGGGGGTGATGGTATCCATTTGGGCAAGTTCGTTATAAGGCTTCTTTTGTATGCAGATGACCTTATATTGATTGCTAAATCAACCCTTGGTTTGGAAGAGCACTTATGTTCCCTTGAGCATTTTTGTAGAAGGGTGGGGATGCAAACCAATATTAGCAAAACGAAAGTAGTGTTTTTCTCTAGCAAAATAAAGCATAACCAGCATAAGTTCTACTTTGAAGGAAACATTCTAAAATAAGTTGCTGACTACAAATACCTCGAAATTGACTTCAACAGAAATTTAAGTTGGGATGGTTGTAGAAAGAAAAGAACTTCTGGGGGTTGGAAAGCATTTTATGCTCTTCAAAATAGGTGTAGAGAGACATAATTGTGGGACTGGAAAACCACTCTAACTCTTTTTGGGCTTCTAGTGATTCAGATGATTCTCTACGGTTGTGAACCGTGGGCCAACAACATAATCGAGATGCAGTGGAAACAAATTGAAAAAATTCAGAAGCGTTCGATTACAAGCAAATTCAAAATTAAAAGTGCAGTTCGCTATGCTATCATACTAAGTGAAATAGGGGCTCCTCCCATTGAAGCAGTTGCTATGCTGCGAGGAATAAGGTATTTGAAAAAAAATGGGAAAATGTAAGAGGGTAGATGGCTTAAGGTTGTGTTTAGTGACAAATTGTGCAAAAGAAAGAAGACTTGGAGCGAGGGAGAAAGAAGAAGTACTACATTGAAGAGTTTAACCCCATTCATAACCATCAACAAAAGATGTACATAGGGGCCAATATTTCTTGGAGATCTAGAATTCTTATTGCTCAATTAAATACTAATTCCCATCAACTTCGTTGTGAAACACGGCGCTGGAAAAGGCCATAAGAAATGTGGGAGCAAAGAGTATGTATTTTTTGCTCTTCTGGAAAAGTGGAAAAGTTGAAACATAAAACATTTCATTTTAGAATGCAAGGTCTTTAAAGACAGTGAGAAAAATTATGCAGATATTATGGCAGCTAGTTCTTAGAATAATTTATTTAGCCAACAGTTTCTAGCGAAGCTCGAAGTGGTTATTGTGAAACTCCACAGAAAAAAAGCCCACCATTAGAGATAAAAATTCTTTATTTCTTTCAAATAAAAAAAAATAATATATATACATTAAATGCCTTGACTTTAAAAAAAAAAAACGAAAGACTTTCTCCACGTGAAAATCAACTTCCAAAAAAAGCCTTTTTAAACGTGAATCTTCGTTTCCCGATTCTTTCTTTTACCCTTTGAGGATGTCTGCTTGTTTTACCTCTGCGCCACTGCCCAGTCCTGACCAGGAACGAGCACCGCTTAAGGATAAGCAAAGGTAATAGAGAAAGAGGAGTGAGTAATAGAGACCTGGTTATATATTTACAGATGCCGTAGTATAGGTTGTGTTTTTTTATTTTGAAAATTATGGAAATTTAAGTAAGATTTATAGAAAATATTGCAGAGATTTTTGTAAATTTATTATAAGTATCAAAATTTTTGTAAATTTATTGTAGTTACCAAACTTTCATATTTTGAGTGCATTAGAGATTTTTTGATAGTGCTTACTCGATTTATACCATAAAAAACATGATTTAAACACTATTATTGCAAAATTTTGACTGATGTCCCTCCGCCTCCGTAGACAATTCCTCCGCCAGGTTGTTACGTATTGTCGTCACTTCCAAAACAAAATTAAACTTCTAAATCAATAGTGAGTCTGCAACAACAAGCGGCTCACGGCAGGTGTTGTCTCACGGCTTAAAGGATTTGATGACTACTAATAAAATTCGATATTCAGCGAATGACTTCCTTACACTCAATTTATATGCCTGCTATTATCTGTTAGCACATGACAAAATTGAAAAAACTGGCCCGTTTCTTTGCTCCGAAACCATTTCACCTACTGAACGGGTTCGATTAAGGTCCCATCTGACAGAGAATATCCATGCACGAGAATAGATGATTCCTCTTCCGCTCGATGTTCGTTGGCTCTGGAAATCCTCAGATCTGGTGGAATTTCTTTAATGCCCAAACCAATGCGTTCAATGACTCAGAAAAAAAACCGCACGCTGATTATCCTCGTCCTGTCTGTGCGCAGAATGAGATTAGCCCAGAAAATAAAAATTAAAAGAAAAACTCAACAATTCTGCTGCCAAATAAACAGATCGCAGCACCTCAACACCACAAAACATACAACACACAAGAACAAATCTACACACAAGAAATCAAATCTAATCTCAAGAAATCAAATCTAATCTATTTACATAGAATCAATAAACTGTAGACTCTGTGACATGTTAGTGGCTTTCGGGTGAAAGAGTCAATGCCAGAATAGGCTCTGCTATCATGTTAGTAAGTAGAGGAAAAGCTAGATATTGTTTACACAATATAAATTACATAGTTATTTTATTGATGTCAGAGATATTATATATAAGAATATATGATACTTCTAGACAGATCAGAGAATAGTAGATCTAGATTACTAAAAATAGCTAATTAATTTAGAAACTCACACAATTACAATTCAAGATAATTTGAAAGTCTCAGAAGCATTATTTCCAATACTAAAAAAAGAAATTAAATATAATTTTATTCAAAATATGTGAAGCTTTTAGTCTAAAAATACCCACAAAATAACCAAGAAATTCCGCAAAGATTATGAAAAACTTGAACTGAAAATTTTGAAAATATGGATTAATGGTGTCAAACTTAGGGATTTTGTGTGCCCCATGGGTTTTTGATGCTGCTGAATCCATTTCAGCCATAAGAAAAAAAAGATTCAAAGTTTGAGTATTTTTTTTTACCAAATTCCAACAAAAAAAAAAAAAAAAAAACAAACAAACTGTTGCCCAAAATATTTTATTCCAGTTTAGTTGGTAAAAAACTCCTATTTTAAGCTCAACGTAAAGACCATGTTTTATATTTAAATTTGTTATTTGAATATGAGATTGGCCCATACCTATTTCTGAAAGCAATCTAAAAACAAAAGGAATTAATTATGGTTTGCCTTTCCAACAAAGACCAATCTTGAAGCACTGCAAAATTCCAGTGTTTACTTGAAAGTTTAAACCATAGGTGATTATTAATGTTATTTAATGCAGGGAGCTTCATACATCCATGGACATTACTGAGCTTTACCACAGTCACCCACCTCCAACTGAGCTATTCTTGAGATTTTTAATCAGGTAAGCTTCATATCAATCCTGATTGAAAATAACATAATAACTAAGTCATAAAATAGTTAATTCAAATATTTTTTCTAATCACTTAAGCTTCTTGTAAAAATATATTGAAAATATAAATTTATATTTGCTTAGAGACCACAGATTCACGGAATGCCCTCGGAACGATGGATGCCTTTCCAACAAAGACCAATGTTGAACCATTGCAAAATTGCAGTGTTTGCTTGAGAGGTTAAACAATAGCTGATTATTAATGTAATTTAATGCAGGGATATTCATACAACCATGGACATTACTGAGCTTTACAGAGTCAGTAATCGCCAATTCTTCGACTGATTTTCCTAGACATCATCAATGGATTGATATGCTTGTGCCGCTGGCCCTGGGCCTTCTGCCCCATTCTGCTTCTTGGGCACGTATTCCCCATAGAAATAGGAGGCGAATCCCCACAGGGCCAGCACCAGCGCCATGCCCTTCTCCGCACTGAATTTCTCATGGAACAAAATCACAGCCATGACCTCAGTCACCGGAAGCGTAACAGCAATGATCACACCGCTCAGCAGAGAGCTCGACAGGTACGTCACGACGAAAACCCCAATGAAAAAAAACTGCCACGTCACCGCATACCATACGATAGCTATAGAGTAATCGATCTTCCCGAGACCAAATTCGTTGGCCTCCCTGTGAAGAGCCTGGAAGTCTCGGTTAACGAGCATGCCCACTGTACAGAAAATAGTGGCGACAACAGACATTATTACTTGCATTTCCATAACAAGCGTATACGTTATTTGGCGTTTCGTTTTTTTGTAGGTGAGCTCAATCAGCGGAATAATGAAACCATAGAGGGCAGCTGCGCCCAGCGTTAAGACGAACCCGAGCACGTACTGCCTATTAGTTACTCCTGCAAGCCTGTCACCGCTTGTATGGAAAGCGAGCATGACAGAACTCGCAGTGAGCAAAACCACCGAATTTACGGCGAAAGGGTTGAACTTGTGTCGGACTAACAGTAGCGCGAAAACAGCGTTTAAGCCGAGCTGGCTGGCGATCAAGACAGATGCAGTCGAAACGGGAAGAACTGATAGGCCATAAACCTATAAGTAATTGTCGGCGCCGGTGAGAATCCCGATTCCACAGGAACCCAGGAAGAGATTACGGCTGATGTGATTTTCTTTGTTGGGCTGCTTTCTATACGATAAATACAGAGGCAGGAGGAGAAAAGGCCAGCCCGCAGTCCCTATCCAAGCAGAGAACCATATTCTGGATCCACCGTGCAGGAAATAAAATCTTGTCAACAAAGGCGACCGATAGCCAGGACCAAGATGTTGAGTAGCAGCAGGATCCAATTTGTTAAGTTTTTCTTTCTGTTGGTCCCCTGGGCTTGCAGCATTCTTTCGACGCCTGTATCAGCTGCTGCTTCCATGTTCTCTAATGGCCGATTGGGAACCTCAAGTAAACCCTAACCCTAAGGATCCCTCGCCGGGACCAGAGTTCTAAACGATTAAGGACAAAGGCGCAGGAATTTTTAACCTTTCTCCACGTTAATAGATGCCCTAAACGATTAACGACAAAGGCGCAGGAAATTTTAACCTTTCTCCACGTTAATAGATGCCCCAAATATAATATATTTGGAAGTAGAAAATATATAAAACTCCATCTCTATATATAATTTACGTTAATAGATGCCCCAAATATATTATATTGAACTATAAAATATATAAAACTCCATCTCTATATATAATTTACGTTAATAGATGCCCCAAATATATTATATTTGGAATTATAAAATATATAAAACTCTATCTCTAGATATAATTTCTTTAGTTCCTGCGAAAGAAAAAGTCTAGGGTGTTATGTCATTTGAATGATCTTGTTCACTTTTGCGTGAGACAAGTGACACGACTTGTCCGTGTGTATGTTGCCTTATTGAGAATTTTTATGAAGCAACCATAGGAATAAGAGTTTTCTTTTATATATATATATATATTTTTGGTTGTTATTATAAAATATATAAAACTCTATCTCTATATATAATTTCTTTAGTTCCCGCGAAAGAAAAAGTCTACGGTGTTATGTCATTTGAATGATCTTGTTCACTTTCGTGTGAGACAAGTGAACGTGCAAACACGATTGTCCGTGTGTATGCTGGCTTATTGAGATTTTTTATGAAGCAACCATAGGAATAAGAGTTTCCTTTTATATATTTATCATTTTTGTTGTTATTAATATTTACAACATTATACGTCAATTTCATAATAAAAATAAATAATTATATATTTTTCAAAATATTTATTTAATAAAATAATATATGTATATATAATTTATATATTTTTCTTAATATATATAGTTGATATTGAAACATTTTATTTATGATTCATATGGTATATCTTAAAATGTTATAGATGTTCTAATCATATTTGAAAATAGAATACTTGATATTGAAATATTGTATTTATGACGCATTTCTACATATTAAAATGTTAATAAATAGGAAAATTATATAAATTGAAATATTTTATTTATGATTTAAGTCATAGTTGACACTGAAATATTTTATTTATAATTTAAGTCATACACATTAAAATGATAATACATACTATATATGTTACAATGAAAAGTAAAAATATCCAAATATTTTATTTATTTTTCTGTTATTAATATATTTTTATTTCAACTATTACATACTAATAAAACATAGAATGAATTAAATATTATGTAATATAAATTATATTATTTTTACTACAATATACCTTCAAATTACATACCCAATAAGTTTTATTCTCATGTTGACATATATTCCTTGATATATGTAATAACATATTGTTCTTAATAAATACACCAATGTTTGTTGTGTAAGCTAAAGTTCCATTTCCTAAACCATGACAATATTTTCCTAGTGAATATTCCATAATATTATTTGAAAGAAAATGAAACTTGAACCCTTAAATCATCCTTATCTATCCACAATGTATCCATTACATAAATACATTGTTTAAGCTAAGATTCCATCTCCTAAATCATGAAAAGATAATATTTTCCTTAGTGAATATTCTTAAGTGTTATTTTGAAAGAAAATGAAAATTGAACCATCCTTGCCTATCACAATGTATCCATTACATAAATATATTGTTTAAGTTGCATATAATTTTCTTTTTGGCATTGCAAAAGAATTCACTCCAAGACTACTCAAAACATTAAACACGCTTGTACTTGTTTTCTAAGGTCTTTATTATAATATCTATTATATTTTTTCAACAAAAATTTATGGTCTTTTGGGTGGAAGGATGAGGAGGGATTTTCATTAATCTCAATGGAATAATTTTTGAATGATATGCTTGGGGTTTGGGCAAGAACACAAATAACCAAGTAGAAGCCTATGGGTTATATTTTGGCCTCACTTTCGGTCAACAAAAAGGAATGGAAGATATGAACATATTGGGTGATTCTTTCTTAATCATTAAACATATGAATGCAAACAATACAACCCAAAACAATAAGTTAAAACAAATACTAAAGAGAGCTATTGGCTTGCTCCATTTCTTTGGGCATCTGCAGTTCTTTCATATCTTAAGAAGTCTTAATAAGGAGGAAAATATGAAAGCCAATTTGGCGTGCCAAATGAAGGAAAGTTGCAACAAGGTAAATGGAATTGAAGGCTACCTTCCTATCCCCTAAACCTAAGAATGAAAGCCCTAATTTTGAAGACAAAACTCTCCTCCTATATGAAAGATCAGAATCAAATACTTTCATATTGGAGATAAAAAGTATAAAATCCTTTGCAACCCCTATCAATGTCTAAGGTATAATAAAATCTTACACTTAGCTATTGTCAACTTAGTATTTGGGTTTCCAAAACCTTTTATAGATTCGCGTCAATGAGTACTATAGAGATAAGGGTTTATAATTAAGAATTCCAAGTTTTTAACTTGGATTGTATATTCATATTTCTTAATTATTCATATGATTGCCAACAGGGCTTTCAATGTCACATATACATGGAAAACTCTCCATGTCACAAATAAATGGAAAACTCTCCACATAAATTAGTTGACAAGGTTTTCAATTCATATTTTCATTATATGGTTTATGTATTATGATGAAAATACTAACAAAAAAATCTTTTACTATTTATTACAGTTTTGAACTCTAAACCTAAAATAAAAGCTATTGCAAATTGGTGCATTATAATTACCCATGCAGGTAAGAACCCCTCACAGTACTTTTCTGCCACGAGTTTAATTTTTATGGAGCACGATATCGATCGATGATGGACACGACAACTTATTAGTGGTATAATATAGGGCTCTTTGCATTCTCAACTTTGACTAGCCATTGATTTGGAGGTTTCAATTTTACTTAATTTGATACTTGGTTTTTAAAATATATTGTTCATCTTATCTCCAGAGTATGCGTAAGCAATTTTTTTTGGAGTTTTTCATGTCTATACTATTTTTGTATATCCGGGACATCTGAACCAACAAATTTGGTATAGTTAATATATATGATTTAAATCTAAACAAACATGTTTTTTTTGTAAATTTGGTAGTACCTCTCTATTCATTCATCTAATAAAAATAGTAGGTTACATTATCAGATTATATACATCATAGCCTCAGCCTGCCCGTAGGCAACTAGGTTTCTTGGCCACTTTAATGAGTTATAAGCCAACCAAAATTGAAAAGGTTTGAATCTGTATCTAGCTACCATAACAGGTCTATTGACTACTACATCTAGTGACATATAAAGAAAATATGCTATCTGCTCTTTGCATATCAAACAAAAAAAAAGGAACCACTAAATTCAGTCATCTGATGATTCTATGGGTGTCAAGTCCTTGACTCTTGAACTGAGCATATAAACTTGGTTCATCCTCCAAATTTTCCATTTTATTTAATCAAGGCAACATTCTAATGATGTTGCTGGAGGTAAATCTCCTAGATATCCCTACGAATTTCAGCTAAAATGGAGGATTCCTTCGGGTCTCATCCTATCACGTGAACAGTGACAATGGATTTAGCCATTAAACACTTCATAGTCGAATAAATATGAATAGAATTCTTAAATAGTGAACATATGCCTCTAGTGTTACCCAGGTATGTCAGCATGAGATCCATCTCCTCATCAAGGATGTCTTCCTCCATTTTAGTTTTCAGATCTTGTTCCCATCCAGAAATCAAATATTTTATGTGACCAAGTGTCCCTTCTCTATATGAATGGAAAATTTCAAAATTTCTTGTCCAGATTTCCTTCCCCTTTTGCGAAGCCCTACTTTCTCTTTTTCCTTTTCCTTGCCCTCTCTTTTCCTAGAGTGCGCTTTCACCATTTTTGTTTGAGGTTGGTCTCCCAGCAACTAAAATTTCTCCCAAATCCACACTGAGGTTCTCCCCTGAGGGTGAGAGATGACAAGAAGACCTGCAGAAGGAAACAAAATAACAATATTGAATTTAATTAGATAACATAGAACATTATCTTGTTTGTTGAGGGTTGCCACCCCAACCATTTTCTTATTCTTTTGATAATTTATCCAATTTCCTTTGTCCCTGGAAGTGTTTATATTTGGAGCCAACGACATCGTCTTGAGTTGGCTTGAGAGTAGTATACACTTCTCATTTCCGATAGTTCCAACACTACAAGGAAAATACCCTCTAGAAGAGGTTATAAAGGAAGTTTTTAGTGTTATTAAATTGGCCAAAATTGTCAAAAAAACATTCTCTACAACATTGAACTTTAGTAACGGAGGTTTTGATGGAGATTCTAATGGAACTTCAACACAAAAAAAAAAATTAGCGGCAAGAGGTTTTTATGAATGTTTTTCTCATCCTTGCACTCATCATCTGTGAATACACCAGTGCGTTTTAACTTATATGCATCGTTACTATAAATATACCAAACACTGAGATGGAAAAAAAAATTTCATATCCCTCGAGGCATTTACCAACATCCTGGTGCATGTCACCCACAAATACACACCAGGGCAATAGAAGATGCATGCATCGACATCGTTAAGGTGTAAAAACATACCAGGCTATTAAGGTGTTAAAATGCATTGGGCCCTTAATTTATAAAAATGCACGGGCGCATTAAAGGCAAATTATACCAGTGCATGCAACACCTACCTGCCCGCCCAGGTGGTGGTTGGCGATAAAGCGCACCAGGCGTTCTAATTGGTATTCATATTTGGTGTGGTGCTCATAGGTTGTAGAAACGAACCAGTGTGCAGTATCATACAAACACACCGGTGCACAGTAACTAGCATGCACCAGTTTCCATTTTCTATTTTTTAGAAACATTGACCTGTGACAATGTAATTATTGTGATTTTTTAAAATTCATTATTCATCAAAAGTTGACACATATCTTATAACAATATTCATATCAATTAAATTTTTATTAGTGCATCTGAATTTTATGTTTCGATGAATTTGTTAAATCATATCATCAGATTTGGCATTTCTTCATTATAATATTTAATCATCCATATATTTAATAAATGGTGTAACATTTGACAACGACAATGGAGAACACAATAGAATATATATATATATATATATATATATATATATATATATATAGAGAGAGAGAGAGAGAGAGAGACCCTTTGTCTTCAAATTGGGACACTATGTCCATTACATTAAACAAAATTTCTAATTTCACAAACAAATATTTCAAAAAATACAACGCCTTGCTTTGATATCCAAACATATTGATCATCATTCTTCATTGGAACTGCTGCCACTGCTCGAGCTACCTCCATGACTTGGGTTATCTAGAGGATTTTTTTTTTCATTGTGTTGATTGTTTTCTTCTTCTTCAAGTTCCATCTACAAACATAAAATTAAAGTGTAATGAGTGTATATATATTGGTGAGAAAAATTAAAATTGCAATATTAAATAATATACATCAATGTAAATCGAAAATAAATGTAGCATAGCAGGAATTGAGTCGTGAACTATACACATTATTTCAATATCAAATTTCATGTCATCTCTCAACAATTCATTTGTTGGCGCAGTTCCATACTTTGTTTCCTAAAAATTTTATACGCCATAACAAAACATAGATTTAATATTAAATATTTTTTGTTTTATTAATTACAGATGGAGCTAATTAAAACAATATAGATTCTTACAAATTCCACAATCAATTTCTGATATGCCAACATATACTAAAAACCCATATTTAACGCAATTCCAATCAATTCTTCTCATGATTGTTCTTTGTATGTTAGCACATGTTTGAACAAATTCAACGATGTTTGCTGTAAAACAACTTAAAATATAAAAAGATGAAATCTAGTTAAGTTGTTATAAGGAAGTGAAAATTACTGAAAAACATAGATATCATCCCTATTCTTCCTTGTCATCCTTATTTATGTGCTCAGTGTGTTCCATTTTCTTTTCTTTTTTGCAATAAAATACTTGAAAATTAATATTTAATGGTAAATTATTTATTTATTGTACCTAATCGAAAAATTCAATGATTACATATTACATTTGAAACACGGTGTTGTTGAGATGGCTCCTCATGTGATGCAATTATGTCCATTTCTTTGACCATTTCCTTGTACACCTTTTTGGACATTCCTACTAGCATATATCTAATATCAACTCGTCCATCCTTTGATATTTTCATAATCTTCCTGATAATGTAACATGACAATAAACTATTTAAATTTTATATTAATATATGAAAACTAAAAATAACAAAAGTGATATTTAATATATACATATAATTCTAGGAAAACATTTAAAGGAATATTACTTTTTCAATCCTTCCTTTTTGTTGTTGTACGTTTTTTCTATTAAAATTCTGACATGTTTCATTGACCAATTCTTTGGAAAGTCTTCCTGTAGTTTAAATAAAATTTTATTCTTGGAAACATTGGATTTATTTTTGTATTGTAAGTGGAAAGAACGTCTATACATTCGCTCCACTAGATCCCTCAAAGTTTTGTAAATGTTTTCCCCCCTTTCGCCACATCGCTCCAGATGAACTAAGGAGTAATTCATTTTCATTTACATGTTCTATTTTTTGTCTTTTCTTAGAACAACATTCCTTCTCCTCGATTTTTGTCCCTGTAGAGAATTAAACATATCTTAATTAATAGATTGTTTGTAACATGTTGTCTACTATTTTAAAGTATATTCTTAACGAAAATTCAAAAAATAAACTCATATTGAATCAATATTATTTTTTCATTCACCTGATTCACCCTTCTACAATTTTTCCATCAAGATTTTACGCTTTTCTGGTCATAGATCAAAAATAGTCTTATCGATATTTGTAATTTTGTGGTTTTGTGTGATACACACTAAAAAATACATATTAGTTAAAATTACATATAGTTCAAAAATAATATTTTTTGTAAATAATTTATAGAAAAATTGTCTTTTTTGCTATTCTGGATGTTCTATCAGTATTTTTGTTACTTGCACCCTTGTTAGCAATTTATTTATCAATATAAAACCTATACCATTCATTAATATATTTTATAAATAAATCACATAATTTTCAGGTTAAAAAAATTTAAAAAATCAAGAAAACAATGTGACTTTCGCAACTTACGCGCCAAACACGGTGTGATGGGTTCTTATAAACACACCGCCAGTACACTAGAAATTCTTTGTAAACAGGGAGACCCAATACACTATATTAATCCAAGGAGAATAGTGTTTTTTTTTCAATATGCGCTCGGTGCGTTATACTACAATCACACACCGGTGCACTATTTTAAACTCTGCGTACCAATTAAAAAAATTTATTTTTAAAAAAATCTTCCAAGGGCCGACAAGGATTGGGATCCAACTCTTCAAGTGGTTCTGCAGGTTAGATATCATATGACTATATATATAGTAATGCAAATCCTATAAATCTAAAATGAAAATCCCTAATTTTGAAGTCACATAAACAAGAAGAAGAAAGGGTTTATCGTAAGAATGGATTTTTTTTGTTTTTTTCCCAATTTTAATTAAATGTAAATAGGAATAGTGATTGTAAATGATTTTTTTATTAAAATGCACAATAAAATATAAAAAAATTACTATGCATGTATTAAATCTAAAAGAAACTATAAAAAACAATTATTAGAGTAAAATTTAACAATTTTACTATACTACAAGGTTTTTGTCTTAATCAACAAATGTTTCAAATTCTGATTCTCTGAATAGTGTTGTTGTTTGAAAGTATTTTTCTGCTCCACAGTGCTCCTATGCTCTATTTATCTAGGTATGTCTTGCGTGAAAATCCCTCCCTGAAAGTTTTTGCAAAAATAATGAAATAATGAATAGCTTTTACTATTTAAAGAATTTTTTTTATGAAATTATGTTTTCGAAAATCATTTTCTACTCAATTTTCAATTTAACCTTTTTTTTTCTTCAAAAAAGCGAAGTTGCGTTTTTTCCCCGATATTCGGTGTGTTTGTTAACTAATATCACTGGTGCATCCGATAATAAAACCGTATTGGTGCGGTTAACACTACATTAGCACCGATAACAATAAATCCTTTTTTAGGGCACCATAATTAATTTTAGGTATGTACACCAAAATTTACTGTTGCTTTTGCTCAAATGTAGGGAGAAAATCTCACAATTATATCAAATGGAAAGTTCTTCAAAATCTAGTTCATTCCATAATATTTCTCAAATTCCATCGCAGAGTTCTCCCTATCCATCTCGAGAAGTAATTAGTTCACATTTTATTTATATTTTCATTATCTAATTGAATTTATTTCTCTTATCCATTTCCATCTGCTGAATAAAATTAATGTATAAAAATTTGCAAGTTCATGCAGATTTAGAATCGAGTTCAGATGCACAAAATATTCAAACAGTTCCAAGACATCAGAAGACGTTATAAGGAGCAGCATACCGCAAGGTGTGGTTGGTAGATGAATATTGACAGCCAATTCACCCTGCCAATTGTAACATGCCACATTCTAGCCACAATCCTGGCACAATGGTGGTAATAATAATATTATAATGTAATTATTTCAATGCCAAACCAATTAATCATGCATTGACGTGCTCACTAATTGATATCATTGATTTTGTACTAAGCATGTTCAAATATATTTTTGAAATTATTAGGATTCTAGTGATGATGACTGACCTACGTACCAACTTCTATTGCACCCCACAACAATTTCAAATCAAGAGAAGGCTTAATTAAGAGAAAAACTCGGAGAGGAACGATACCAAGAATGGTTGAATCAACCATCTCTAGAATTCTCACTACGTCCAGATTCACCAATTAGGAATGACTGCAATGATGGTAGTTCTTTATAAGATGGAAATGGAGGCAATCCAATAGATTTTTGTATGGATGATTACTTAAGGGATATTATTTCCATGGAGACAATGTTGTTAGATGTATTCAAGAACAATGATCAACTACGGGATGATGCTCATATCATTGATACCTTTTTCAAAAGCCTTTAATATGCCTCCACTTCCCCTCTCTTTGGATCTGGTGGCTAGTCAATGTCTACCAAGTTTGGGACAACGATGTTACTATACAACTTGAAAGAAAATTTTGGCTTCTCGAATGCATGTTTCTCAGAAATTTTGAGGTAATTGACCATCAAGACCCTTATATTTTGAGAAATATTGTCACACAATCAAAATTACAAATTGTAAAATTTATGAACATTAATAATTATTGACATTAATGTACATTTAATATTGTCCATGAACACCTATAGGTTATTCAAAGAGCAGGTTCTTCCAAGTGATAATGTCTTGCCCGGTAGCTGCGAAGAGGCAAAGAAATTGTTGAAAATGTTGGTTGTTGAGTACATATCATATCATGATGTCCAAATGAATGTATTATATATAGAGGAGAATATGCAGACAAGGAGTTATGTCTGAAATGTGAGCATGATAGGTATGATAAATAAAAAAAGAAGGGTAAATCACGTGGTCCTCCTTTTAAGATATTGAGGCACATGCCTATAATCCCAAGGATTCAAAGGCTCTTTCGTTGCAAACAATTATCTATGTTGTAGGGATGGAATCCCTCACAGAGAAGTGAGTTGGGAGTTATGGGAATCCCAACAGATTTAATATCCATGAAGCATATAGAGGGTACATGGCCCGAAAAATGAAAGGATGAAGTAGGAAGTCTACGACTCAGCATAACCATGGATGGAATTAACCCATATTCCCTCCAGAACACCAAATA
Organism: Pinus albicaulis; assembly: GCA_034641835.2. Lineage (NCBI taxonomy): Eukaryota > Viridiplantae > Streptophyta > Pinopsida > Pinales > Pinaceae > Pinus > Pinus albicaulis. The sequence goes on along the minus strand of CM076577.1, from coordinate 926,868,991 downwards.
TTATGTTTGGCATGTATTAGTGATAAATAAAAATATCTCCCCATGGTTTTTCGTGAAGAATTAACATCTTATGTTGGCTCTCATAGTCCCTAGTAGAAGACAAGTGAAGAATATATATGTCTACTTACAACCACTGTTATATGAATTGAAGGAATTATGGGATGGGATAAATGTATACGATGTATCAAGACCCATCACAACAGAGAGGAGTTTTACATTTTATGGCATATGTGCTTACATGAAACATGATTATCCATTCTTAGGGGTTTGATCTGGTAAATTACATGTTTATTTATTTTTTTTATACGTAACAATATTCTTTCGCATATTAATTATTTAAATTGTTTGAATTTTTTTGGTCTTCATGATATTCTTTAATGTTACTGCATATTGTATACAATAATTTCATAGGTCTTGTAACAAAAGGGTATTATGGATGTAAATGTTGTGGACCTTCTTTGAAAGTTAGATAGTCCAACTACTTAAGAAAGTGAGTGTGTGATTGCCCTAGGGTATTCCTACGAGAAGAATACCCTTACAGAAGAGAAACATCTGCTTTCAATGCTAAATAAGAGAGAACCCAAAGACCTATAATAACGACGTCAGTTGGATGGCTTAGAGAATATGAGAGAGAGAAAGAAAAGGAATTCATATAAATGTTCAATTCAAATCAGGAGCTTATGTTTGATGATCTAGAATTCTTCGACACCTATGTTGAGAAATTTCGCATTGGGATGATGGAAATCTATCTAAATTATAACCTCCCATATTCGAAGCATATTAATATTACCCAATTATTAGATCCTATGCATATATTTAAAAATATTTCATCTTATTTATGGAGGTACACATCATTGAAACAAAGTGACACATTGGCTGTTAGGAAAGATCTTAATACTTCTAAAACTAAAATGAAAAATTGGCCAAGACGATTAGAAAGTATAATATCAGATATTGGTACCTCTAATTGGTGTTTCAAAGAAGGTGATGACCCATGGATTTAAAAAAAATATGATATTTATTTGGAAAAGGAAGTTATAATGGGTGTGAATGTGCCATCTTCATATGTGTCTTCACTACGGCGTTGCTTCACCGTGGAGGACCATTTGTCGGGGTTGAAATCACATGACCATTTTAATATTCTAAGAGTATGTATAATTTCAAAATGATTTTATTATTTTTTATATTAATAAATTTTATCTCATGCAGGGATCATAAAACATAACTAACTTTTTGTATTATTGCATGTGTTTATAACTTTCCAGTGTTATTATCCTTTGTTCATGTGTGGGTGTGTGAAACATGACTTCCTCCAAGACCTAGGATGTGCCATATCTAAATTATCTGCATTTGTACGTCGGATCACATCAAAGGATATTCATGTGGCTAGCACTACACGGTGGCATCGAGAGATAGTTGACATTTTTTGTCTGTTTAAGAAGGAATTGTTGACGAGTTCCATGGACTTGAAAGTTCATCTTCTAATCCACCTAGTAGATGAGGTTGAATTAGTTGGGATGGTTTCTTTTCATTAGATGTTATTCTTAGAGAGGTACATGAAGAAATTGAAAGGTTTTGTTCGACAAAGGGAAAAACCCAAGGGGTCTATGGCAGAGGGGTACATATCCTATGAGTCTTTCTATTATGCCAGTGAGTACATCAAGCAGATTGAAAACATATAGGTGCAATTATTTCGGATGATGTAAGGGATAAAGACAAAAGAGAAGGGGAGCTTCTCCAAACAAAGGGAAAAATGAGCTTGATAAAGAGTAAGCGAAATATAATTTTTCAAATTTACACAAAGTAAATATTCATGTTGAACTTCGATATAATGTGAATTTTTATCTCAAATGTACTATATGTCGGTTTCATTTAATTAGTGAATGCAGAAATTGAAGAAATGAGTAAATTCATTCTTTACAATTCCGAAGTGACATAACCGTGGGTCGCATTGTATGAACAAAAGAGGATGAAGTGGGATAGTGACAACAAATAATTCAGACAGTTTAATAGTAGAAGTGTGCCTTATCGTGATCATTTAAAATAAAATATGCCAATTAGATGCCCCAAAGGTTGGGCTGCTGACTGAGTTAGAGAGAAAAACAGTGCAACCGATCGTTACCCGCATACTGAAGAGGATGTGCTAAATGTAGGGATTGGGTGCAACAACTTTGTAATAATCTACTTATGTACATTTCAAACTTAATAATGCACCTTTGAAATGTAACATCTATATTTTATATTTTAACATTTGGGTTATTAGACACATGAAACCATGAATTTTTAAAATTTTTACAGGCGCATTTTTTCCCATCTATGAGGGTATATGGACACGATCTTCGCACAGAAAATGTTGATGATTAACACATGAAACAAGACTGTGGAGTGGAAGTCAAGTTCAAGCAATATAGTTGAGCTAGCCACCATGATTAAAACCTAGTACGAGGCACGTTAGGTTACTTCGGAAAGATAAAAGATATCGTTGAAGTGGACTTCTCTTCTTTTCAATCTGTTATTTTTAGGTGCAAGTGTTGGGACACCTTTGATCAAAATAATGTAAAGGAATATCGTGATAGTAATCTTATATGTATCAACTCTAGAAAGATGTGGGATGAAGCTAAGGAGCCTTATGTTTCCCCAAACACTGCAAACAGGTGATTGTTTACCCATATTTGGTGGATTGTGATTGGTGGTTTGTATTGAGACATGACCCTAGATCAAAACATATTTTTTAGAACAATAGTGTTATCATGCCAAGCGAGCTAGAAGATAACGCGGGTGATCATGTGAGTAGATAGTGATATGGTACAAGTGTTATTTCGTCATTTATACTATTTAAGATGTGTTTTTTTATAAATAATATGACTTAACCTTATAATTAAGACCTTTTTTCGAAACATTATAATATCTATTTTGAATTAATTGGTTTGTATTGTGTTAGTGTTAAAATCATTTCACTTTGATAATTTTCAATTATGGTGATCTTGAAAACAATATACTGTATCAAGTTCTTTTTTTTATGTCAATTCCTAAAATAATAAAACTACTTGATTGCTTTAAATGGGTTTTCACTATATCATTACTTAAATAAATACACCTTATGTGTGTGTGTGTGTGGGTGTATTATATCTTCAAAAATTAAATAAATATATTAATGTATATTGTTACTTTTGGTATCTAAGATCATAATAAAATAATGATAATTCTAAACATCAATTTATTTTCATTATTTTCTAAACTTTATTATGTTACAAAAATTCATATTATTCTAGAGTTATTATGGTAGTTTAACAATACGTAAGGTATACATTTTACTTACGGTAATTGAAAATTAATTTACAATTTTACAACTTTACAAATTTACAAATTTTCCAATTTTAATAAAATTGAATCATGACAATACATACAATTACAATTACAATTTTACAATTTCACAATACAATTACAATTTTACAAGTATTTTACATATAATTACAATTAAAATTACAATTAAAATTAAAATTTTCCAACTTTACATACAATTACAATTACAATCATGTTGCATACAATTACAAATACAATTTTACAATTTTACAGATTTACAAATTTTACAATTTTATTAAAATTGAATCATGACAATACATACAATTACAATTACAATTTTACAATTTTACATACAGTTACAATTAAAATCACAATTACAATCATGATGCATACAATTGCAATTACAATTTTACAAATTAGAATTACAAAATTACAAAATTCGTACAATTAGAATTAAAAATTTTAAAATTGAGTGATGAAAATAAATACAATTAGAATTACAAATTTACAATTTCACAAAACAATTACAAATTTACAAATATTTTACATACAATTAAAATTTTACCTTTTTACAAACTATTACAATTACAATTACAATTTTACAACTTTACATACAATTACATTTCAAATTACAATTACAATCACTATACATGCAATTATAGTTACAATTACATGATTTTATAATTACCAATACATAATATTTAATAAATACCATGGTTTAAAATTAAAAATATTAATATCATGATAACCATCATGCAAACATCAAATTCTAAAATACACATTCAAATTAGCTAACATCATCTAACCATCATAACATGATCATATAACATGATCATATAACAAAACACAAGCATTGTATAACATCATCACAACACAAACATCAAATATACATCTCATGTCAAATAATTGTTATCACATACACATCTATCTGCAAGCACATTAAATGAACATATCTAAAATGACCTAACAATATACGCATCATCATGAAAACTAACATGTAAATTAAGTACATCAACATGAACATAAAATACATGCACCATATATATATATAATGTCAAAAATATATAACTGTAATAGAAATGCATATAAATGCCAAATATATGGTGGTATTACATTAATACTATAATTAGTAATCGAGGCCTGGTCAGTTGATGGTGCAACCTCATGCTCAGATGGATGGCGTGCCTGCTCAAGAGGTGATTTCTGATCAGATGGTGTCTTCTCACGAGGTGTCTGTTGATGAGTCAATGGTGTAGCATGGTGCCTGTTACAGGGCAAATGACCTCCTCATAAGCTCATAGGAGAAGGTAACATGGAGGGAAGAAAATGACCTAGACAAAGACCCATTTTTCCAAGGTAATGCACACCCAAAGACAACTAGGTTGAGTTATAGCACATACCAGCCATGCAAAAGGAGCGTTAGTGCCTAGGCTAACGCTCTGTTTTGCCTAAGGGGCAACTTTATCTATGTTTGAATGTGAAAATGGAAATATCCCACAGAAACTGACTGACATTTCATTATTTTTCTTAGAAAGAGTTAGTTCAAAACAAGAAACTCACGTCATAAAAAGATATTTCCAAACAGAACTGAACTCCTATAGAAGGAAAAAGCAAGGATAGGTAAGGAAACATCAAGATATTTCCCAATTTGAACTAATTGAAAGGATTGGAAAGGTTTTTCCTCTCCATTTCCTGTAAAATGGAGGTTTTGTCTCTTGGTCAAAGGTCAAAGGTTTGATCATATGTAGATAGAAATTCATTGTTGAGTGTGAGGCTTAAGGATTGGCAAGGTTCATTGAGGACTCTTAACCAAAGCATCATCACACTTAGAGATAGAGAAAAGGGAGAGGATTTGGAAGATAGAGGAGGACTTGGTACAACCAATGGTTGTAATCCTCCTTCTTATAAATCAATAGAATTGTATCAGTTTTGTCCATTTGATGTTTCAATGTCACATTTGTTGTTCATTTGTCTATGAAGCATGATATAAATGGCTCATATTTCCATAGTTAAATGTCAATTATATACTTGTTTAATTATTAGAAAGCAATACCATAGTGAATATTACACAGGTGCATTGTTTGGTTCCAATATCTTGATTTGAATTTGATGAGGAAGGACTTCTACCATGCCTCTTATCGCTCTCCATAGTTTTTTTGTCCATAAAGAGGTAATCCTTCAATATCTTGCATTGTCAATTATTCATTAATATGAACATGTACGCAATGTATTTGTAACTTTGTAGCTAATCTAACAGTCTACCTCGAGCACCACAAAGCCCTGAGAGGGATATCTATCAACTACCAACCAAGCATTTTATCTCTTGGCAAAATGGCGACTCTGCTGGGGACTTAATCCCAAGTTTCCAGATTTTTCCTAAGCCTTTGTATCTTTCCCTCTACTCACATACCCTTTTAATTATTTTTCATGCTCTGTAACCATCTCAGTAGCTCACAGAGTCCAAAATAGACCCTACTTAGCAATTTTTACAGCTTTACCTTAAGTAACGGTCCCCTTGAGAGTGTTTCAGTGTGTTATAATGCTACTTATGCTCAGATGCAGTGCGTTAGTCCTATGATTAATGCTCTGTAGCCTCTTCTTGTCAGCGTTACCCACCCAAAATTTGTTGTTTACACCCCTGTTGTGTTTCCATTTGGCTATGGAGTTATTGGCTACCAGATTAGCTTCTATTTCTTTATCCCTGTGCTTGATTACCAACTAGCATTTTTAGTTTTCTTGTTTAAAAAATTAGTGTTAGTCGCATCTACTTTTTGAAGAATATTTTTTTTTGTTTTTTGTTTTTTCTGAACATAGCTGAATTATTCTGAAATTTTTTGGTTAAAAAAGCTGTTAGAGATGATAGATAGATGTCTAAATCTTTTTTGTTTGAACTGCATTATTTGTATGTTTGTTGCATGGATGTTTTAAAAATATCTCTCTATAGAATAAACTCTTCATTTAAATGGAATATTTAGAGCAATTTTCTGTAGTGTTTTGAGTCATGGTCTCATTATATTTCATACATCCACTCCCCCTCGGCAAGACTAATAATAAAGTACACTAAGAATCAAGCGATAATAAAATTAACCACATAAATGTTTCAGAGCTCACACCAACAATAGTTCAGGCTAGGATCTTGGGGTAGGAGAAGTGAGAGAATCACCCAAGATCATAAAACTTGAAACTAGAGTCATTAAAAAGTGAAATCCCACTGCACTATACTTTCAGGACCACTCCACTACTACTTGAGTTAAGCACGATAAAATAGTGGGGTGCATGAGAAGGTAACCCACTTTTGAGTGCATAATAGTGGGCATGCTATATATTGGGGTTCCCCTCGAGGATATCAAAACTAGATCAAGGGTCTAGGTGCTATGCCAATATAGCGTGATGTGTATGACTGTGACCCCCCTAACAGTGTCTATTATTTGAGGTATCTTTAGTTTCTAGACATTTTATGGACTTACACAAGGGGAATTGGGTGGGATGCCTTGGTACCTAAAACATATGGACCTACTCTGTCTTCGGTCCTTAGGGGGGTACTCGTCTTCACGAAAGTGCTTACACCTATTTTCTGAGGTTCGAGCGAAGCTCTAGAGTAACTGTAACTGTATATTTGACCAATTCTCTCTCTATGATATTGTGATAATGAGTTTCATCTCCATCAAAATGTAGTACTTAGACAGGGTCATAACCCTTCTGGTTGCTTGATTGATTTCTTTTAGAAGTCCTTTTTTATTTTTTCTTTTTAGGTGTGTGGTTACTATCAATGAGACTTTATAATACATCACAATAAAAATTTGATAAAATTAAACAGGTCACCATGGCGTCCTTCGGCCCTCATCATCTTTCTATACGGCAACGAGGTCTCCGTCCGTTAACACCGTGGGAGGAGTCGAGTCTCAGTGAGCCAATGCCTTCTCCATAAGAGCAATATCTAGTCCCAAGCCTTGACTTTCATATAGCTCCCTATCATACAGAGTTTCCAGAGGATCCTTTTATGGAAGGAGTCGTACCTCCTTACAATCCTCCTCTCACTGACCCGTCAGCGAATTTGTTAAATCAGGTTACACCAGGGCAAGTCATGTCTTTGGTTGCACCTGCATCCATTTCACAATCGGCGACCATAGGGTCGATACCGTTGGTGGCCAAGTTGGTTCCACCACCATCTTCCTCGCCAGTTTTCAGTTCTACGCAAATGATTGGCAACCCGAGTAGTAGTTTTATACCCAGTCCCAGTATTTCAGTCACCACAACTATAAGCAGAACTTTGAACCCTTTGGGATCAGCTCCTACAGTGACTACGCTGGGACCCACGATTTCTGCTCCTACTAGCAGGGCTACTTTGGTTCCTTTTAGTAACCCTTTCTGTTGGAACCCATTGCTGAGTTCAAACCCCTTGGCTATTATGCCAAGGGGAAGTGTCACCAATACATATATTCTAGGGGGTACTTCGATACCCCTACATTCAATAGGACAAGCGAGACCACCAATTATTAACGATGTTCCTTCGAGTAGTCAAACTTCCGGTGTAGGGTCTATGTTGATGGTCAACTATGTGAATAGTAGTATGCCATTGGCTAACTTTATTGCGTCCATATGGGCGACCCAACCCAAAAACCAATCTTGGCAAGGGGGCAACTATTACAGTGGGGCCAACCAAAAATTCCCCCCCCTCCGTGCAACATACCCTACGGACAACAACCATACACCCCTACACCCCCGCTCACTAGAAACCTTTATCAAGAAACTCTTACTTATCCCATTGGTAACACATTGATAGGTAGACCCTACGGTCCGAATGGTCAGCCAAACTTTCCTTGGCTAGATCCAGTGGCAAACACATAACTTCCATTCTTGTCAGCATTATAAATCCCTGACCTCTACAAATTGACCAATGATCCTATCAACCACAACCCACTATGGCCTCTAGTATGGCACAAGATTCCATCTGACATCCCTAAACTTGAAGGGAAACAAGGGGAGGATCTGGCTACACACATCACCACATTTCATCTATGGTGTGTTTATAACACCATGGTGGATGATACTATCTGTCTAATAATTTTCCCCGCACTCTCATAGCCAACGCTGTCAAATGGTACATTAAATTACCACGTGGGGCTGTCGATAATTTTGGTGCCTTAGAAATAGAATTTATTATGAACTTCCAATTACCTATTCGATACAAAACCGGAACAAAAATCTTAACCTCACTGTGCCAAGACATGGCCACCCACATCTCTGATCACATTCATGAATGTAGATGTAGGAAAAGGTTAGTCAAAGTGCCAATCCCAAATCATCTCTTAACAAACTAGTTCTATAAGTCACACTTACCACCCCTTGATAAGGATGTTTCCTTGTCTGGTGTGGTCATGGAAGACCAATCCATCTGTCATGCACAACATCTTGATCTCATCTATGCACACTATTTGACTTACTTCCACATGCCCTTGGCAACCCGAATCCTCCCGCCACTCAATTACCTGGAGTGCACGTCGATGACCTTGTTGATGCAACCTTCACTGTAGCCATAAAATAGATTAGTGGGAAAGCTTCCCAGCCTTCTTCGTCTGCCACCGCCCCTAACCAAATGACTATTCTTCCCACCATTGAGGTAAAATATGTTGAGTCTACAGAAAAACCTAGTGGCAAGAACAAGAAGAATAAGAAAAATACCTCTCCTTTTGAAGAGCAGTCCAGTACTGAGAATAATCCCAATGAGAAAAACACCGCTAAAAGTGATAAAGGAAAGGAGAAACCAATTAGATTCCCTTGCATAATTTGTGCAGAGGAACACTTGACATAAATTTTTCCTCGACTGCAGGAATGCACAGCTTTTATAACAATCAAGGACTCTAGAAGAACACCTTTCATCCTTCGCAATCCCTTCCCTAATCCATAGCAACAACATCAACACACGGTTATAAACCTGCCACAACCCCCCCAAAGGGGAAATGGTTGTACTCATCCTTCCAGTGAAGGATCATCTGCTATTTATGGCATGAAGACTGTTGAATTCCAAACCTGAGCTAAAGTCTATGGAAATCCATTCATTGAAGCTCAAGAACCTAGTTCAAGTTCGAATCCACCGTCATCCAAAAATTTACATATCGAAAGGCCTGTTGTTGACCCTACGATTCATCCCCTTAAAGGGAAAATTTGATGCAAGACTCATAACACCTCTGCACACACTACCCAAAACTACAACATTGTAGAAGATTTGGTGCAAGAACCGTCAACGATGTCTACAGTCAAAGTATTGTAAACTTGCCCAACACAAAGGAAATATCTTCTTTCAGCCATTGGTGGAATTGACCCCTAGGATTCTATGCTAGCCATCTTCGACATGGAAGATTCCAAACCTCACCTTTCACACCAACTTTCTTTCCAGGTTCAAGTTTTTTTGAAAGGGAGACCAATCCATCGCACTGCCATAGAAAAAGGTACTTCGACTTGCATTAATTCAAATGCGTGCTTGCCCACTTTGGGTTCTCCCACTTTGTGTGCGCCTTCGAATTCCCTTAAAGATTTCGATGGCCGCACTTTCCTCCTAAAAGGCTACCTTTCTAGCTTTCCCATTTGACTTAGTGGGAAAATGATAATTGTGGACATAGAATTCATTGATCGTCATCTCGACTATAATATATTGTTGGGTCACAGTTGGTCTCACACAATGACTACCATTGTCTCTTTGGTTTTCCGACTCATCCTTTTTCCATTCGATGGGAATATAGTTACAGTGGATCAATTATCCTTTTTCACCCTGGATTATTCCACGTTACATAGTAGCATTGTACCCATAGTATGAGGCATTCTTTAATCTTACGTTATTGCTGGTACTGGTCTTCTTATGGCATCTTCCCTGATGGGTTCTTTTCCTCTCCTGCCGCCTAAGGTTACAGACATGATATCAGTGATATCCACCATTTCGGATGGCTTTATCAATCCATGGATCCTATCGGTGCCTTCAGAAATTGATTCCTACAGAGATTAGATGTCGTTATCACCAGTTGGGATGGCTTATCAAGCCATCCAAGTAACATCTAAACCCTCCACTATTGTGGTTTCGACCAATTGTACCACCCTGTTGCCCATCACAATTCCTTTGAAGGATCTCCTCGATGAAGTCCTACCTACAAACAAAGTTTTTCGAGAGATCATGTCTCTATAGGAACGACCTTGAGGAGAGTTTCATCATTGCTCTTCAATGTTTGATTCAAACATGAACACTATTCAAATATCATCTTTCAACCCACCTGAGATCGTTCCCTCCACTTACACGACTGTTCAAACTATCAACGTGGAAGGGAAAATTGGAAATATTTCCAAGAATATGCTCATCGATATCTCGGTCAAATCAGTATCATGGAATATATACATATTGAAGCCGATTGTAGTCCCGAGGAAACTGCATGCTTCACATCCCTTTTTAAGGAGTTCTATGATGATTTTACTTGGTTTTATGAGAAAATTCCCACCATATATCCTTCTATTAATGAGAAAGAGATCAAGAAATTTCTAGCATTGTTTTTATGGTATTTTTCTCGCTTGTTAAATCGAAAAACCTCGAGTTCTCTTCTTCAGGCTCCTTAAACTCACACGAAGAAGAAACGAGCATTAATTTTATGGTATGTTTATCTCTCATTAATACGATAAACCTCGTGTTCTCTTCTTCGGGCTCGTTAAACTTATGCAAAGAAGCAACGAGATTTATTTTTAGGGACTTTTTCTAGCTCGTAAAACTGAAAAAAACCTGAGTTTCCTTCGTTAGGATCGTTAAACTAACACAATGAAGAAAAATGAGCCATTATTCTCCATCTTTTTCTAGCTCATTAAAAAAACAAAAAAAATAACTGAGTTTCTCTCCATTGGACTCGTTAAAATTTCATGGAGAGCATCGAGTTTTCTTTGTTTGACTCGTTAAAAATTCATGAATAATATTGAGTTTACTCTGTCTCCTTGTACTAATAACAAAATGAGGCAGATTTCCATTGAAAATAGGTTTATCACTTTATCCGTGTTCAATGGACTAACTTATGGAAAATGAACTATGTCAGGCTTACTATTTTCTCTTCGTCGCGCCCAGTTATAAAACATGACAAAGGTACCCCCTGGGGTTGTCTTTTACGATGTTTTCCAGAATCCCCAAATATGAAAATGTCACTGATTTTACCTGTATTGACTCGTTAAACTTAATTGGCAGGGGGGGGGGGCGAATTTGGACAAAGTGGATACTTATTCTGTTATACTCTGAAGGTTGATTTGGCAGCAAAAAATCTTAAACATGGCACTTCCTAGAAAATTCACTCTCAATTAGCCAAACCCTACCATATATGAGTTTAGCCTTCGTATACCGATTCCCCTGCATTGGTGAATCTTGATACTCTTTGGTGTTCATTAAGCCTATGATGCCTGTTACCCTATTACTGTGCCTTCTATTATTCAAGAAGATCCCACTATCTACTGCTTCATGTATCATCCAAGCCATAATATACCATAAATCATCTATCATCATTAGTTACTCCCATTTACTCTTGACTATATTCAAAACAAAATCATCCTTTCCCGTTTCGTGTTGAATAATGTAGCACACCTCAATGCCTGCCTTTCGATAGATCTATTCCTATTGACTTCAACATCTTATCTAGGAATTTGATCCAAAAACACATCATTACCTGGGTGCTTGCGGACCTCAGTGGTAGGTTACCTTGTGTTTAATTAGGGATTCTCATTATTGGCTCCTAGTCGAATGATTCTACAGTTGTTCCACATAAAATTATTTTATTCACACTTGCTAGATTGTATTGTACATCTTAGGGACCCTCATCCTTATCGGTGGCCACCCTTGCATCTGTTAATAGTTTTCATTATTTACTGGTAATCAGATGATTTCCAACATGTTCAAATACAACATCTTCATTCACATGTGCGGAAATATGTAGTTTAGTTAAGCGATGACCAAGACCTTGGGTTTTGGCTTACATCTTTTCAGCTACATTTCTTCTCCCAAGTTGCGATATTTTTTTGGAGGAAGCTAATCAGATTAATCCTATCATGACACAAGCTTCTACATTATGCTTATTGGTGGAAACATTGTCCATATCTCTTTTTATAGAAATCATTTTGATACAGCTACTGAGCATGGGAAATACCTGTCTCAGGACATATACTTATATTTCTAAAATATGTTGTTGTTTTAGGGTTTCCTCGGTCTTCCAAATCCTCTCGCTCTACTATATATTATAAAGTATCTTGGTCATCGTCTTCGCCTATGAACTCACAGCTTAGGGGGCATCTGTTACAGTGAAAATGACCTCCGCATCAGCTTAGAGGAGAAGGTAACATGGAGGGAACAAAATGACCTCGACAAAGACCCATTTTTCCAAGGTAATGCACCCCCAGGGACAACTAGGCCAAGTTATAATGCATCCCAATCATGCAAAGGGAGTGTTAGTGCCTAGGTTAAAGCTCTGTCTTACGTAAGGGGCAATTTTATCCATGTTTGAATGTGAAAAGGGAAATATCCCGTGGAAAATGACTGCATTTCTTGCTTTTTTCCAGAAAGAATCAGTTCAAAAGAAACAAATTATGGTATAAACCTTTTATTAGATATTGTGAAACACAACTGAACTCCTATAGAAAGAAAAATTAAGGATAGGAAAGGAAACATCAAGATATTTCCCAATTTGAACTTATTGAAAGGATTGGCAAGGTTTGTCCTCTCCATTTCCTATAAAATGGAGGTTTGGGCTCTTCGTCAAAGGTCGAAGGTTTGATCATATGTAGAGAAGAAATTCATTATTGAGTGTGAGGCTTAAGGATTGGCAAGGTTAATTGAGAACTCTTAGCCCAAGCATCATCACACTCAGAGATAGAAAAAAAGAGAGAGGATTTCGAAGATAGAGGAGGGCTTGTTACAACTAACAGTTGTAATCCTCCTTCTTATAAATCAATAGAATTGTATTTGTTTTGTCCATTTGATGTTTCATTGTCACATTTTTTTTTCATTTGTCAATGAAGAATGATATAAATGGGTCATATTTTCATAGTTAAATGTTGATTATATACTTGTTTAGTTTTTAGAAAGATATAACACTATGAAGATTACATGGGTGCTTTGTTTGGTTGCAGGATCTAGATTTGGATCCGGTGACGAAAGACTTCTACCATGCGGCTTAGCATTCTCCGTAAGATCTGTTGTCCACAAAGAGGTAATCCTTCAATTTCTTACTTTGTTAATTATTCATTAGTATGAACATGTGTGCAATGCCTTTGTAACATTACAGCTAATCTGATAGTCTGCCTCGGGCACGACAAAGCCCTGAGAGGGATATCTATCAACTACCACTGAATAATTTTACCCCTTAGCAGGGCCTACTCAAATGTAATTTCCTATTCAGGATCAGGCGCATGTTAAGTCAATGGTCGTGTCTACTGAGGACTAGGTTCCTGCTAAGATGGTGCCTACTCAGAAGATGACTACTGATCAAGACTTGATGTTGGCTTCTTATCTCCCACACAAGGGGAAGGAGGAGGAGGAGGAGTACTATAATGGTTATCACTCCCCTAATAACCATGATCATCCGATGAGCTGCTATGTCGCACACTTCCCCGATGCCTATCCCTCCTAGCTGCTAGTAGCCTAGAAGCTCCAATGATATGATGCATAAGGATCATCATATTGCGGGGCATGTCTCTCCAGAGCTCCGTGAGCCTATGATATGTCTCGATATATTTAATTTTAGTATGGAAGACTCCCTCATCAACTAGGAACCAGCACATTCGGTCGCCCAACTCCATCCTGAATTAGATGTCCACCCTACGTCATATCCCTATAGGTATTTACACTAGAGGATCAGGTCTGTCCCCCTGATCAGCAACCTATGCTATCTCCTTGCCATGATCTATAGGATCATCTGGAGGGGGTGGAATCATGTCCCCAACGAATGTGCCAATATCTACAAAATATATAGTACACAACAATAATTAAACAATTTCATTAAAAAATTTAATAAAACAAGTTAAATAATGTGTCAGAATAAATTTTACTATAATCAATTAACTAAGACAATAAAATGAAACTACATTAATTTAAATAAAACACTAATATTACCTCTATCATCTGTTGGACCATCCTATGTGAAGAGTATGTTGGTACACCCTCTCCAATCCAAACCCGCGTATGGACATGACACCATCACAAACATTTTATCATCAACACTTGCTAGAAGATCTAGGGCATCACTCTATATCATGGTCAGATAGTCAGACATGTCCCTCTTGGGAATCATCTGGCCACACATCTGCATCCTTACATGTAACATCGGCTTATGAGGCTGCCAAACAAAACTAGGCCTCCTCTCTAGAAACCTCTCAAAAAATAAGCACAATAACCCTGAAGAAAAAGGGAAGGTCAACCTCCCACTTGCCTGAGAACGACATCTATCTAATGCTATACATAACTGCTACAAACAATGGCAGAAAATATCACAAGTTGTGGTGTCTCTAATAAAGAATCAACATAAAATAAAAGTAGGCAACTAATGCTTTGCCCATCACTAGTATAATGTGCAATGGTTAGCATTAGTAGTAAGAGGCACCTCACCTCCCCTAGACCAAACAAAGCAATGCGTACAACTGACCATTGGAGACATAAAAATCTATAGGAGAAAATATATTGTCCCTAATGTATCTCTGGGAGTACACCAAAATACTCCCTGTTGCATAACCGATGGGTACATGTGGGAAGTGGGGAAAATCCTGACCTCTCTTAGATACGCCAATAATAAAATAAATTTCCTCCTTAGTGGGCCTGTACCACTTGCCAAGATTGACCCAGAAAGCTTGTCGGTGGGCATCTCACCTGTAGATCATCTGTGCCAATAAACCATTGTTCCCCTTCAGGGATGTAGCCTCCTCGTAGAAATTAAGTAGGCCTACCTCCCTTAAGAGAAACTGGGTGAGTGTCGTAATAGGGCGAGGGTACAAAAGTCTCTCCCTCTCACATGCCTCCCACTACTGAATCATATTATAATGGTCCTCCATATTCTATTATTTTTCCCTTTCCTCTCTTCGTTGATGTCTCTTAATGGTTCACATATTAAATACATTTTTTTTTATTAAATGACAAATGTGTGTGTGTGTGTGTCTATATATATATATATATCTGTGTGTGTGCATAGTTTTTATTGAAAAAGGAAACATTCGGTGCGGCCAAAAAAATAGTCATGTACCACTACCGGTGTCTACTTATTTTATCATGCACCACCCGCGGTGCACATGAAAAAACTTCACGCACTGCACAAATAGGAAATATTTTTGTGCTGTGCATTTACAGAACTATCTGCCTCGAGAGGTTAGTTTGGTCATTGCACCTCCTGATAGCCATACATAACTCATGGTGTTGTTCGGTAAAAAACCACATTGCCATACAATCCTACATAGTGTGCTATTTTTAAAAAATTTATATGGTCGATGCGGTAGACAACCGACACACACCGCACTATTATACTGTTAAAGTGATGCACATTTTCTAGGTACCACACCAAATTTTGGTGCGGTTTCCGTTAACACCATTCCCACTATGGCTTATAAATTTATGGGCAGCACTGTGAATGGTGCGAGATGAACAACTCGAATGCACTGCACATATATATATATATTTTAAGGTAAATTTTAAGTTAATTTGAGGAATTAATCTACTAAAAGGTTAATTTATTGAAAAAAAAGTATACTACCTGCACATTTGTGCATTGTGGAAGCAGATTTGTTGAGGAATACTAAAAAAAACATTTTCCCACAGTTTTTGAAATTTTGAACTCCACACAGTGAGCAATGGACAAAAGAAATGTAGGCAATGGGAGAATTGATGGCAGAGTGCCTTAGAGAAGAAAGAATCACACCAGTGCTTGAGAGCTCTAGAGCACTGAACAAGTAAAAATGGCATTTTTTACGATCGGTAATTTTTTTAAATTATCCTTTTTTGGTGCGCTCGATTATGAGATGCACCGAGCAGTTTTATCAATGGAGCACCACACTTCTTTACGGTGCACTAGATTAATGAGATGCACCAGGAAAATTTGTAAGGTGAGAACAGTGTCTCAGTGTGCCATTTTATAGTACACGTCGGTGCATTTGATTACTAAGATGCACCAAGATGGTTTGTATGAAGAGCACAATGTCTCGCCATTTGATAGTATACATCAGTGCACTTTATATAAAACTTACTTGTGCGTGTTATGATTAGAAATTCACTGCCAAAAAAGAATCCACAAAAACCTCCACCTGCCAAAATCCTCTAGTGACCTCCACTACAAATGGCTATCTGGGCCATTTTGTATAAGGGCTTCCTCAAAAAAAATCCTCTAGAGGGTCTTTTCCTTGTAGTGAAAAAACGAGGCCTCACAAACTTGCCTCTACCTTCCGAATTTTGTTATATATCCCCTTCTCAGCATGGACATGAATTAAAGACTTGAAATGGAGAAGAAAGATGTTCCCACTCACCACAAATAACGATAAAAAGTCCAGACAATGACTGACACCGAAAAACTGATCAGTTACTCCCATGCATCCTAAGAAGAAAATCTCACCCTCTTTGCTAACTGAGTTAACCCCTCCAAATAGCAACCAAAATTTGGCATGTTGAGAACTTGCCCCTGACTCTAGTAACATTATGAAATGAACCTATAACCCCGAAATTTTCGTTATAAGACATGCATGCAATTTCATAAAATTTTCTTTCAGAACTAAAAAATTGAGATGTAGGGCATTTATTGTAGCATTGAGTTCGAAAGGAGAGCTACGGAATTTTCTAACTAAGCTGTGAAGTTTATATGCAGAACTATGAAATGGACATACCAAACTATGAAACTGACATGCATAGGTGTGAAAATGACATGCATAACTATGAAATTGACACACAACGGTATGGATCTGATATATAACATTTTAAACTTGACATGGAAAGCTATTTAAATGGTATGCAGGGTTAAGAAAACAATTAAATGACAGACCAAGTCAGGGCTCAGGTTTTCCCCATCACTTTTTCCCACCACCTCCCCTACATTCTCCATACTCGGGATATGGGAAATAACATGACCAATGAAATGATAAACATTGATGGACTCATGAAGGAGGACCAGAGTAGGAGTTCCATGCAAAATTATAACCCAATAAAAGAATTGGCAGGAGATGTCAGCCTTAGAATACCATGTTAAATTCATCTTAGTCATAGCATCATCCAAGGTACACATCATAAATAAAATAGGGCGGTACGCATCCATTCCAAGCGTAGAACAAAGAATCAAGGCATACAGACCAAGGCATTTTCTAATTGCGCATACAATTATACTTAGGGAGAAGCTAGATACATACCCGGGGAAATGACACACACATTTTTCCAAATCCCTCGTCTACTCACCTGCATTATACCCAGATGCCTTCATTACCTACTCAACAATCATCCACTCATGAAATAATAGACTTTTTTTACCTTGTCTTTTCTCCCTCCCACACCAATGTTTTTCCCAAAATCATTCTGACAATCTCCGATGTCTTCCATCCACATTAAATGTTGTCATTATTTGGCATGGGTGAAACCTCCTCCAACTATCACCGTGTGTCATCACTGTTACTGCATGTGGCCCACATGACCCCCTGCTACATCACACCTTCCTCATCACACTTGGCATCTCGATTAGGGATTAAAAAACAACTTTGGAATACTTAATGTATATGATTTAATTAATTTATTTTAGTATAATACTATATAAATTCCTTTAGTATTCAATATTTTTCTTCCTTTATATGGCTTATTTCAACATGGACCTCAACTAATAAAATGCATGCTTACTCTTTTGTTTTGTTTAGTACTTCTTGTTATTTTGATAAGTACTCTCTTTATTCTATAATACTTTTTTCCTTTAGTAATTGAGCCTAGGTCTAAACTCAATGTTCGTCTAGAAAATCTTCTTATAGAAATAGTAATGGATTCCTTGACTATGTTTTAGGAATGTTTTACTTCACCATGGTTTACTTCAAGTAATAGTAAAAATTATCCTTGTATTCTATCAACATGTATAACATGTTT
This sequence comes from Pinus albicaulis, assembly GCA_034641835.2. Classification (NCBI taxonomy): domain Eukaryota; kingdom Viridiplantae; phylum Streptophyta; class Pinopsida; order Pinales; family Pinaceae; genus Pinus; species Pinus albicaulis. Next base: position 926,850,594 of record CM076577.1, on the reverse strand, counting down.
AGATATGATAGCTATATAGTATCTAGTAATAATGCATTTAAATAATTTCTATGTTTCTATAATATTTATAATAATAAGAAAAACCATAATAATTTTTATTTTAAAGAAAAAACCAGAATTTGGTAAACTAAATTTAGAATTTCTTTGGTGTAAGCATAATTATCTCTGCTCCATTCATTATTCATATATATACACTTACTGTGAAATTCATATGCGTTAATGTGCATCTATTATGGAATGGTATTCATTGATTCTTTTCTTTGATCATTGAATGAGTTGTTTGCTATTTATTCTTAATAACGTCCTTTGTATACTAAAAAATATGCATTAATGTGCATCTATTGTTGCATGCTAATCACTGATTATTTTCCTTGATCATTGAATGCATTTCTTACTATTTATTCTTAATAATGTCCTATGTATACTAACTCGATAGAAAACATATATCAAACCAAATTTCCTAATAATAGAATATCTATAGTATTTATTTTATTTATAAACACTTGAAAAATATAGTGGAAAATAACATGTTCCACCCAACCAATGAATTGCAACTATAGTGATTCCCCTCTAGCCTCAAGCTTCTTTGCTAGTAGGTACTTATAATTCTATGATGATATTATTCCTCCTCCACCACAGAGTGTCTAGCAACCCTTTGCCATATTCATGTCTATTCGTATGCTTTCCTTCATGTACCTAGGAATTTACAAGTATATATTTCTCATCCTCCAACATTGTATTTCTCTCACGTCATTATGTCGCTTTTCTTTCTTTACTTCTTTCTTCTTATTCTTATTATTAATTATTAATTTTTATATTCCATAAAAATAAAAAATAAAAAAACCATTTATCTCTAGTTATGCTATCTCCTTGGTGGTAGTTATTTCTTTTAGAAACTTGGGGAACCATGGGAGGTTGCAAATGTGAAAAATAGCACCTTTACCTATCCACTACCTGGGCCTCCAAGCACCTAAATTATTCTTAAAAGAAAAAAAGTCTAACAACTCACATTCTAGTTCCCATATTAATTCCAAAAAAAACATTTATTTATTATTGTATACAAAATATCTACAGATAATCAAATATTGGTCCTATGGTCAACCTTTCTAACTTAAATAATTACAAAAAAACATAAATTCATGTCATGCAATTACAGCAGGGTATTACATTTGCATGGCATATGTCATCTCCATCTTAAGTAGTGAAACAATTAGATCTCTCTTTAATATTAAAAAGTCATTTTTTGTTTTTGTTTTTACTTTAATTGGTTTATCTCTATATGTAGTGGATGCAAAATTAAAGTGTAAATTGAGTATTTTATTTATGTCTAACATTTTTTTGTTATTATCATTTCTTTTTTTTGTTATTGCAAGTATATTTTATAGTTTTTAAACGTGACTAAATAATACTAAATATAATTATATACATTATAGAAAAATTAAAATAAAAATAATTAAAAATAATAATAATAATAATAATAATAATAATAATAATAATAATATAGCATTTTTATTAGAAAGAAATAATAACCCATTTTATTAGAAAATTATAGAAAAAAAATAAATTTTTAATGAAGAATATACATGCAAGAATTATATTTTATAACTATTTTCGATAACAAAATTTATTCATTTATCTTCTCATTTTTACTTTTTTTTTTGTGTGAGAATGAAGGAGGGTTTACAATGAAATGAAAAGAAAGTCAATTTTTTATCAAAATTAAGGGTAAACGTTTCTAAGTTTTCCTTGAATCAACTTCATTTATAGCTACCATTATAGGTATTATTTAAAGTTTAATATCCATGTCTTTTTGTTTATTAGTAATTGGATGAAAAATATTCTCCTTCTCTATAGGTATGGAATGGGGCTCTTCTAAAAATGAAAATCAAACCGATACAACGCGACAATACCATGGAAAACTATATCAAGAGATGGTTATTTCTAAAGAAATATCATAAGGGTCTTCCTTTATTTATCCTTTGGACTATATGGGGTAGTCAGAATGAAGAAATTTTTCAGTAAAAAGATGGAAGGCCTAGGAATAATATAATTAATATCATCACTACATATGAAGAAACAGATGAGAGGAAATAGAGTAAATCTTGGAGTTTCATTAAGTACAAAGAGTTATGGGGTAGTTTTCCACTAGGTTTTTTTGAAAGAGATTGCTAAATAAGGAGTTGTGGTTGCGGTGCCATAATAATCATTAATCTAGGGAAATTTTACCATTTATGGTGGGAAGGAAGATAGGGATATAATCATAGGGTAGAACTTATTTCTCTATGGAAAGTCCTAATTTTTCGTGAAATGACTAAGGATTGATAGTATAAAGTGTTTATTTTGGGTAGCTTCAAATGTGCCATAGCTCCGAAATTTTATGGAGGGGCTAGAACGCATGAGATCTCCAAGACCCAAAAATCGTTTGGAGAAATTCCGCCGAGAGTGCATTTTATTCAAAAAATAATTACTTTTAATGGAGCCTAAGATAATACTAAGGAAATTAAAATAATTAAAGTGAATTCATGTGAATATGGGTGAGAAGTTTCTAAGTGATGAGGATTAGGTCTGTTTTTAATCTTAGTTGCTGATTAAATATTTGATTAGGACAATTGATATCTAAATAGGAAAATTATAAAGGAAGACTTGAGGGTTAGCTGGAGAATGCCCACAAGGAGAGGAGAACTTATCTAAATCAAAATTATAGGGCATGTATTGTTGATAATTTTGGAGTGAGTTTTATTGCAGAGAGGGTGAAGTTCAGAAGTTGGACTTTAGTCCAAGGCCGGGAATAAATTGCAGAGAGACATCATAGCATAAAGGAGAGATAACGCAACACCTGAGAGGGTTACAGAGAGCCTGGAGAGGTTACACAGTCACTGAAGAGGAATTTCTAGTATTTCAGTGAGGCAGATCAAACATCAGTTTAGTAGATTGATTTCTGAGTTGGGAAGGCTCACATGGAGGTTGACGCAACTCCTAAAGGGGGTCATGCAGTCCCATCGTAGACTTGGGAGCATCTCCTACTACATCGCACTAGGGACAACGTAGTCACTTGTGGGGTTTGGTCATTCAGCTCATGGATCAGCCAAAATATTTGTCTCTGAGTGGACGTACTTCTATCGGGATTTTCTTTATTGGGTGAGCCACATTTGGAACCCCACCTGTATTAAGAAATTTGCTTAATAATAAAACCCTCATATATGTTGCACCGATTTTCCCACATTAGGTTTTTCCAGGAACGGTTAGTCCAAAATTAAGTGTGTCCTTTGTCTGTTTGTCTCATATTATTTTTCAGTACTTAATATGTATATTGGTGTATGATTTAGTGTATTTGCATTAATTTTTACTGAGAATTATTTAAGTAATGTGTTAATTAAAGAAGATAAGAAAAAAATGAAAATCAGTTCAATGCAGTAGGATTTATGTTTGTTAGATTCATAAATTTTCACATGGCATCAGAGGAATTTTAGATCAAGAAGGGCTAAATCCATTAGTGAAAGGAGAGAGGAAAATATGTTGTGGGAAAGCATTTGTCCTTATATAATATATAGTTATGGGCAAGACAGGCCAACGAAGGGTGACACAGTCACTAGGGAATTCTCCTACAGTGCCTAAGTTAGCCTGCTAGCGTCACATTGTAGCTGTAGAAGGGAGCACAATGATTTTTGGGCTAGTGCAGAGACTAATGAGTCTCATTTTTCTGGTTGCCATGGTTGGAGGTGCAGTACAGTTTCTATCTCGATTTGCTGGTGGGACGTTGATTTTGTTAGTGCAGAACAATGTATAGTAGGTAAGAAACAAAGTAGAGGGAATCAGTTCCTTAGAATATTTCTTGCCAAAAAGTCTAGATCGAATGAATCAGATGAGCAGCAGCAAATATAGATTACAGAGGAGTGCTTAGAAATTTGTTATCAGAAATATTTCCATGAAGGAAATTGAGACTTACAAGGAGCTTGTTCCTTAGAGGATTTTTAGCGCCAAAGAAATACATATCCGATTTTTGATGGGGCAACAAAAAAAGAGGGACAAAGGAACTTTTTTGACATTCAAGTGATTAGAGATGGACGTGAATGGAATTTGGGATCAGGAAAAGTTGGATGGAGCATCCAAATTTTTCATTTGGAAGGCCAAGATCCTCGCAACTTTGGATGAACACCACATCAAGGAGTATTCCTTGAACATGATTATTGTTCACTTTGATGCTAATCCTCTCAATAAGTACAAGGGGGCTCAAGAGAAATCTAAGCGCATGATCATAGACAGAGTCAAGGATCATGTGATACCATATATTGTTGAGAAGAACAAAGCAAGTGACATGTGGGTAGCCTTGAAAACATTGTACATTGGATCTTCCGTCCAGTGGAAGATGTTGCTTGAGAGCCATTTGAGACTATTTCAGATGCAGAAGGGAGAAGAAATTGATCCCTTCATTCTCAGATTGCAAGGGATCCGAGTTCAGCTAGCTTCCATAAGGACTACAATAGATCATGGATTTATGGTTAGGACTAGCCTGAATGCAGTCACTGAAGACTGGGAAACTTTTGTCCAAATCATTTTGGGCATGGCTACTCTTCCTAGCTGGGTGGAGATGTGGGAAAATCTTTGACAAGAATAGATCAGACGGTGGACCAAGGCGGGAAGTAGTAGTAGATTAATCTAAATATTAATGTTATTTTTGCTGTGATAATTTCATCTTCAAAATTATAAACCAATTATTGATCATTTAATTCATGTGCATAGGTTTCTTGAGGTGTTTGTGAGTGGTAAACATGTAAATATATTGAGTTTTATGTTAAATTCATGAGCATAATAAAATTGAAACATAATGTTGAACAACAACAATAAAATGTACAAAAACCCATCAAATAATCCATTAACATAGTTTTTTGATGAAGGAGTTCAACTATCCTAGGCTACATCTCCTTGGTCCAGCTTCCATGGCTTGGGCCTCTGTATTGGCTCAAAATGGAAAAAAGTGTTGTTTATAATCCTCTACTTCTCATGAAACCTACTCCAACATTGTCAGAACATCAAAAAATGCTAGGATAGACTCTTTCTCACCCAAAAATGGTCGAATTTTGCAAATCTTATGGCACAATTAGTTTTTCCTAGGAAAAATCCTCCAAACCTAGAGAGAACTCTAGTTAGTGCCACTAATTTTGGAGTCCCACTGAAAATGGCAGACTCCCCCAACTACACTACTGAATTAAGAGTGAATTAATTAATTTAAGTGGGAGTTTAATTATTTGATAAGCCATGGTTAGTGCTAAATACACTTTTTAAAACAAATCTAAATTAATAAACGGATTACTGCTAATAAATGTTTATGGGTGAGTAAAACCCATTTTAAAACATGACTCCACCATTTGCAATAGTCTCTGCTCCTCGTCGTAGCACTGTGGTTCTATGGTGAGGGGGTTGGCCACATCCTCCGCCCACCGGTCAAACTATATTGAAACAATAAATGTTGGTGGCATGTTATATTAAGAGTTTTGGCATGGGTGTAGTGATTACAATTTTTGTCAGCGTGGGGGAGATCATGGGGTCAACCCCGACCTCCACCATTCTGCCTCTAATAAAAATTTTCCACACCATTTATCATATGATTTGCACCTTAGGAAAATATTTCACCATAGAAAATATTTCAACCATATAAAATATTTTGACCATGACATATATAGTCCTCCGACCATATAATAAAAAAAATGCACCTAATCTATATAAAATGATTTCAACCTTAGGATATAATAATAAAAAAAATCACCTTCCCAACCTTCTAGCGAATCCTGTAGTGACATTTGTCACAATTTTATTGGAAAAACTGAAGGAATATTCCTAGAATATATATTTTTTCGTTGACTAGGCTACCATGTCACCATTCTGTCCTTTTCTATAAAAAAATTTAGTTGTTTCGGAAAATAACAACATGCCCTATATTCCTCATCTGGCGTCAATTTTCCATGAAGGAAATTATGTTGGATTCCTAGCGACGAGCTCTTCACTGTCATTTAGGTTCTAATCACTTATGAGAACTTCCATTTTTTAGCTTAACACTGATCACTTGATCATTCCTCCCCACTAGAAGCCTTTTGGACCCCAAAATATCTTTGATTACTGTCAAACCAGGAGGTAACTCCTCAAAATCAGAATGTGTATTAGCTGAAGAATGCACATGGATTTATACATGGAGGTGAGGCTATTGGGATTCATCTCCCAATGACTCTTGGCCTTCCTTATTTCCTAATATTAATTAATATACAATATTAATTATGCACACCCATCGATAGGATTAGGTGTCAACATTCCCCCCTTTAATCCGAAGGGATGTTGGTGAGTCCAAGCATCGATCTGAAATTTTCAAACTTTTCTCTTCCAAGTGCTTTGGTGAAGATGTCAGAAGTTTGCTCATTTGTGGACCAATGATGTAGATGGATGGTTTTGGCCTGAACATGATGTTGAATGAGATGGTACTTTGTATTGATGTGCTTTGTTCGATCATGGAACTTTGGGTTCTTGGCCAAATTTATTGCAGAAGTGTTGTCGATCATGGGTGGAGTGGAATACATTTGTTTCATCTGCAAATCTTCCAGGATTTTCCGGAGCCACACAATTTCCTTTGTTACTTCAGCTGCTGCGACATATTCTGCCTCGGTCGTGGAATCTGCTGGAACTGACTGTTTGCGTGATCTCCATGAGACAGCTCCTGATCCAAGACTCATGGTGTAACCTGTAGTAGACACCCTTGTTTCTTTGTCGCCATCAAAGTCTGAATCAGAGTATCCGGTCAAGTTGAAGTCGCCTACCTGTGTATATTTGAGTCCAAAGTCTTGAGTCCCCTTCAAGTACCTTAGCACTTTTTTTGCAGCAGACCAATGTCCTTCACAAGGTTTTTGCATGAACCTTGAGAGGATTCCAACAGCAAATGAAATGTCAGGTCTGGTGGTGGTCAGATAGATAAGACTTCCTACAAGTTGTCTATACTTAGTTGCATCCTCAAATTCCTTCCCTTCAATAGATGTGAGCTTCAAGTTTTGTTCCATTGGAGTGCTTAAGGGTTTACAGTCATCCATGCCAAATTTGTTCAAGAGATATCCAATGTACTTCTTTTGAGAAATAAATATGAATTTAGGATGTTGAATTACTTCAATACCCAAATAGTAATGAACATGACCCAAATCAGTCATTTCAAAACCTTTCTTCAACTCTTTCTTCATGGATGCAATATAGCTCTCATTGTTTTCTTGTTATCAAAAGATCATCTACATATACCACAAGATATACAACTGTTTTTCCAACTTTCTTAACAAACAAAGTTGCATCATCAAGATCAAAGTGTTTGAAATCAAGTTTCAGAAGATGCTCGGTCAATTTCTCATACCAGGCTCGTGGTGCTTGCTTAAGGCCATACAAGGATTTTACAAGTTTACAAACTTTGTGTTCTTGACCCTTTATCACAAATCCTTCTGGCTGGGACATATAAACTTTCTCCTTTAGATCTCCATTCAAGAAGGTTGTTTTTACATCCATCTGATGGACTTTCCATCCGTTCTAAGCTGCTAAGGCAAAGAGAGTCCGGATGGTGGTCCATTTTGCTATGGGAGCAAAAGTTTCTTCATAATCAACTCCTTCTTTTTGTGCGAATCCTTTTGCCACAAGCCTGGCCTTGTGCTTGTCAAGTGAGCCATCTGCTTTGTACTTGTTCTTGTAGACCCACTTACATCCAATTGGTTTCGTTCCCAAAGGCGGATCAACCAGCTTCCAAGTGCCATTCTTTATCAAGGCATCATACTCCTTCTGCATCGCTTCTTTCCATTCATCATGAGAAGCGGCTTCTTTGAAGGAAGTTGGTTCATGATCTGTAGAAAAAATCAATTCACAGTTATAAGCAATATCCATATCAACAGGAGAATTAGAATTATCTACATCACCTTCGATTTCTTGAGTGGAACTTCTTACTCCTGTTTTTCCAACCTCATCAGGATGAACATCCTCCAGTGTCTTTGTCAGCCATTTGGGAGGACCTTTCTGAGATGGCCCCGGCTGGTCACTTGACTGAGTTGGGATTGATTCAAGATTCAATCTCCCAATTCTATCAATCACATCATCCAATGTGTCATCCATGGTTGTTTCCTCATGTGGGGGAGAGAGTGCTTCAGGATATGATTCCACAGTTTGATTCAATATCGGAATCCCCCCTTCAAGGTGTGGAATCACATTATCAAATTTTTGGAAATACTTTTCATGTGTGAATCTGTCCAGGCGATCAAGTTGCCGCTCAACAACTTTGTCACTCTTGGAAGATTCAAGAAATATGACATCTCTTGCTATCACAAAATTCTTATTTGCTTCATCATAGAGATGATATCCTTTAGAGGTATTGGAGTACCCGAAGAAGATACATTTTCTGCTTCTAGCACCAAGTTTGTTCCTTTGACCCTTGGGTATCAAGGCATAACAGGTGGACCCAAAGACCCTGAAATGCTTTACCGAAGGAATGTGGCCATGCCACATTTCAAAAGGAGTTTTGTTTCTAATTGAACTTGAAGGACACCTATTCTTTATGTAAACAACACATAGAACTGCATCAGCCCAAAGCATCAATTTTACATTCTTGAAAAATAACATGGAGCGGACCATATTTAAAATGGTTCTATTCATTCTTTCAGCTACACCATTCTGTTTTGGATTATATGGCACAGTTGTTTGATGTTTGATTCCATGTTGACGAAGATAATTTTCAAATTCGTTTGAAGTGTGTTCTTTTCCATTATCAGTACGTAGAGAGCCAATATGTGTTTGTGCATCATTTTCAATCCATGCATGAAAATTCTTGAAAGTTTGAAAAGCATCAGACTTATTCTTCGGTAAGTAAATCCAACACATTCTGGTGTAGTCATCAATAAATGTCATCATGTATTTGTTTCCATTTGCAGAAGCAATAGGCATAGGGCCACATAAATCTAAATGAACAAGTTCAAGTTTCCTATGTGCTCTTGAGTGTGAATCATGAAATGGCTGTTTGCTATGCTTTCCTAGAATACATGCATCACATTCCTTAGGTTTTCTAGGAATTGTAGGCAGTCCATCAACACCATTTTCTTCAACAAACGAAGGCTGTCATAATTTAAGTGTCCAAATCTAGCATGCCATAAAAGACTTGATGGAAATGTACCTTCATCATGATATGAACTGAATGCAAAGTTTTGAGCATGAGCAGATGAACCTTTCAGCTTCAAGAGTCTCCCTTCTTCTATTCCCTCCATGACAAGTGAGCGATCTGATGCTTTTCTGACCTCTGCCTTGCCATCAAACAAGTGAACTGAGTGTCCTTGCTGTTGGATTTCAACCAGGGACAATAAGTTTCTCTTCAACTCAGGGAGGTATAGAACCTCATGTAGGATATGATCAGGAAGACCAGGCAGTTTAAGCCTAACTGTGCCAAGCCCTGATGGCTTGAGTTTGGATTTATCTATGAAATATACTGCTCCATCAACTTTGTCAGTGAATTGTTAAAAAAAATCTTTTCTAAATGTCATGTGACATGTTGCTCCTGAATCTAGCAACGAGTCATCTCTCCATGAAGTAAATGAAACATCAAATAGGTTTTCAGTTACTCCATTGTTACAATGTGCTAGAACAGAATGAGCTGATTCAACTAGTTTACCTTTGTCTTTGTCATTAGTTTTACCTCTGTCTTGATTTGTTTGCTGCTGAGCTTTAGATTGTGTGCCCCCCTTTTCTCTAAAGTTTCTTCTTCATCTTCTGCCTTCTCTTCCTCTGGATGTACCAGAAGCATGTCTCTTTTCTCTCTGTGCCAAGTAGGCAACCTCTTTAGAAGATGAAGGGACTGTCATCTTCTTTTGAAGGAGGAGAGAAAAAAACTTTGCTGGAAAATTTCTCTTGAAGGAGAGAAAAAAAAAAAATCTTTGCTGGAAAATGTACTCAGTTTAAAAGGACAGAAACCCTTTTTTCTAAAACACTGAATTTAAAAAACACAAGCTCTTTGCTAAGAGACTTAATTCTGCACAAAAAAATATATGTATATTTTTTTTTTAATTTTTTTTGGGAAAAAATTTGTATGGGGGTCGATATGGAATGGTTGGGGAAGGTACGGAATTATGAATGTGAATGGGGCGTATGGGCAGTATGGGTGTTAGGTATTAAAAGGCGAAATGGTATAACACAACGCATGCTATGTAAAACACAACACATACCATGTAAAGACATACCATGTATGAGAGCGGTATTGTGTATTGACAGACATATAACATATATGAGTGGTGATTGACAGCGTAGTAAATAAGTAATGTGTATATGAGTGTATAATAATGGGAGAAGGCGGTATATGAGTGGTAATTGACAGCGTATTGAATACTACTGATGACTCCAAAACAGCGTATTGAATCCAAAACAGCGTATGTATGGTTTTATGAATGGAACCCGAGCGGTATTAAAACATCGTTGAAGTCTGTTTTATATAAATGGAACCTGAGCAGTATTACCATATATGTGACAGCGTTATGTGTAAACGAGAAAGGCAGTATATATGTGGGACGGCGGTAATGAATGTGGGACGCGTTGCAGAGCTGTATATTACAAATACGTTGTATATAAAATGTGAATGGCGTATTAAAAATTGTTGTATGGAATATTAAAAATCGTTGTATGAATATGGAAAATCACTGTAAGGAATAGCAGTATTATGGAATAAGACAGCGCAATGGTATTTGAAAACACAGTCGAATGACAACAATGTTAATCGAATGTAGGGAAGGCGTTGGGAGATATGCGTAGATGAAAGTGCATAGGGAGGAGATGGGTAGGTCGAGCAGGGAGTGGAGATGTATGTAGAGTGAGGGTGCTGGAGATGGTGAGTCGATGGAGGAGTATGCAGAGTGAGGGCGCAGAGTTGAGGGATGGAGATGTATGCAGAGTGAGGGCGCTGGAGATGGTGAGTCGATGGAGGAGGCCCAAAAGGCCGTTACAAATTTTTTTTTGAAATGGAATCTTGCAGAATGACAGAGCCTGCAATTTGCAGATTGACAGAGGAGCCTGCAGTCTTCAGGAGCTGCAGGAGCTGGAGCTACAAATGTCAGGGATATTAGAGAAAAAAAAATGCAGATTAACAGTCTAGCAATTAAGAGCAGCAGAAAACTATTAATAAAAATTGACTGAGCAAAGGAGAGGGAGTTACACCATAGGCATAAATGCCAATAGTGGAGCTGGCTCTGATACCATGTCAAACCAGGAGGTAACTCCTCAAAATCAGAATGTGTATTAGCTGAAGAATGCACATGGATTTATACATGGAGGTGAGGCTATTGGGATTCATATCCCAATGAATCTTGGCCTTCCTTATTTACTAATATTAATTAATATACAATATTAATTATGCACACCCATCCATAGGATTAGGTGTCAACAATTACTAAACATTTGGATGAAGGTACAGTTCTCTCACCCTTCCATTCTCAATCCACTGAAATTTTCCCATTTTCATCAATTTGAGCTTTTCCAAAAACCTAATATTTTTCCATGACTCTCGAGACCCTCTCTTGCTATTATATACACTGTCATGCTACAATTTCCATGAATTTTCATAGCAGCAAGCTATCCTTGCAGAAGAAAACTTTTTCCCACCGTGTTCGTCAATTAAAGGAAATTTGAAAACTGTCTCACCTCGAACACTATTGTCATGGTGATTCTTAGTTGACCTTACTTTGTACTTGCATTGAATTTTGACCAAGTATTTTTGTCGTTTCCATGTATCCTTTGGAAACCAAAAACAAGAACTTGTGGAACCTATGCATTCTTTGTCAAATTTATTTATCACTTTATCTTTGACTTTTGCTCTCTCTTGCATCAGCATCTTGTTTCCAACACTTCCCAACACTAATGCTGATTGCTGCAAATATTTCACACCTTTTCTACCTCCTTTCAAAGGCAACCTATTAAAGTACTGAAAAATATTATTAAAAGAATAATAAACTTCAATGAAATCAACTTGTTCATTCAGTGCATCTTTTTGAAATGTTCCATTCAAAACATCTTTATGCTTGACCATTAACAAAGTCAAATCTTGACTTGCATTCACTATTCTCTTCACTTCTCCTGCATGTATAAGAGACAAAATTGTATTCTTCTTATGTGCTATAACTATGTACTTAATTTCATATTTAAACAATTGATACTTATTATCATGGTGGTGAAATACTACTTTCCTACCATAAAGATAAGGACTTCCAAAAATAATACCTGAAATCTCAAGAGATACTCAATCAAGTTGAACTTCATAAAGAGAGTTTAAATTGATTGCAAACCTTAGAATACACTTCCTTGTTGCCTGAAATTTTTCATTCTGGCATATCTACCCTAAACAATAAGGTCTTGGATGTATAACAGTTTCAAGGATTAGCTCCTTAACTAAGTCTTTGGAAACAAAATTAGCTTGAGAACCACTATAAATAGTGCGTCTACCTTGGTATGTTTATAAACGACTCTAATATGAAAGATTTCAACTCTTGTATATTCATCTTGAGTTACATTGGAACAACTTGAAGAACTGCTGCTTTTTATATTCTTACCTTTTAAACCCATTGTTATTATCTTGGTTTCATCTCTTGAATCTGAACCCAAGTCATGTTCAATGATTGCAACATTTTTTACCTTCTCTTTGGATTTAAGTTTGTTTGGGTTCAACTCAGGATGAAGTTGCCAACAATGGCCATCATTATGCCATTATTTGAACAATTTTTACATGTGAGTTTCTCTTTCTCATTTTTTATCGAGTTATTTCTCTTTCCTCTTCCATTAAAATTTCCATTTCCTTTAACCAAATACTCAAGGAAACTATCACTTTTCTCATCTACACTTTGTTTCCCTCTTACTTCTAAATTTTTCACTAGAACAAAAATATCATCTAAGTTTGTGGGATTGAACATGAGAATAGTATATCTAAGGTAACTGTGCAAAACCCAAATATACTTTAACAAAGTTTCTTGAGAAGATAAACTGGCGCCCAAAATAGGAGCTCTTCTCCTAAATTCATGAGTATAATCTTGCACACTTTTCCCTTTCAATTGTATAATATTTTTTAAGTCCAAAATGGCTTTTTGCATGTAAGCTAGAAGACAAAATTTCAATTTAATGGGAGAAATAAAACTCATTGTGAAACTAGCAAGAGACCCTCTCTTGCTATTGTAGACACTATCTACAATAGACAATAGATCTTACCATGGTTTTTAATCTCATCTCGAGTCCTTGCTTCCCACCATACAAGTGGTTATCCCTCCATCCTCAAGGAAGCTAATTGAACCTTTATGTCATATTCTTGAAGGTTTTGAATTCTTCAATAAAACTCCAATTGAAAAATCTAAAAATCCATCTTCTCTACATTCAATTCACATTATAAATTGGAATCTCAAATTAGACATCAAGTTTGAGTAAGCGATTTTTTCCTTTTGAGTTTTCTGAGAGAGTATGGTTGGTTTTGGTTTTGGCAGTGGAAGATGATGTTGATGGTGATGATGATGATGATGATGAATATGGTATAGATGGATGAGGCTTTCCTCCACTACTCTTTGAGTCCTTCTCTTCATCCTTTTTGTCTTATGAGGTTCCCTCTCCATGTGGAGATTTATAATTCCCTTCAACCATCCTAGTGCTCCTCTCTTCAAAGAGGATCCTAACCCTTTTAGTTAGGTCATAGAAAGACTTCTTGTATACTTCCTCTTATGAAATACCTCCAGTCTCTCCTACACCTCACATGATGGCTATGGATTCAAGCTTAGCTTCTGGTGCAACTCGTACCTCCTCAATCTTATCTAGAGATAAAACTTGAGGTTCTTCAAGTGCAGTTGTGAGTGAAAATTTATTTGAGATGGTGGCCTTTTAGGTCTCCCTCTTCTAGTCCTAACCTCAGTAATTGTAATAATTTATAGGGTAAGTTCCTTAGATAAAACACCAAAGGTCACTGCACAAAAAAAGATCACAAAATAGTACAACAGTATTTGACGTGGCTAAAACCATCGAAGAGGGAGAAAGTCCACGGACTGAGCCAATGCCATGAGGGCTTCCCTGTGGGAGAAATAACATAAAACGTGAGTTCATATTAGGGGGCATATAATGAGGGAAAAAAGACATAACATATTGGGGAATATATAGGGGGTAAAGGTTTTTAATATTGGAATATATAAAAAAATGGAACTCAAAGTTAACAGAAAAATATAAAGGGGTATAAAAAATGTTAATGAAAAAATGGATACCTACAATATATAGTGAAAGTAGGGTTTTTTACATTGGGAAGGTGTAATGGGGTTATACTGGTAGGGGGTTAAATAATTTTATTTTTAGAATTATTTTCCAATATGTACTCAAATTAAGGGTATTTTTTAATATGCTATTATCGCACGTGATATGTTAGAGGTTCATTGAGTGAAGCCCCTATGGCCAACGCAACCACTTCAGGAAATTTATTAATAGAAAGAAATAACATTTACATAATCTTCTTTCATAAAAATTTACTAGACAAATGACCCTTCATGCTCTTTAAATATAGATCATGGACTAATCAGGTGTTAAGCCACAGATCAAGTGTCGGTAATATCGAGGAGAGAGTGAACCATCAGATCACTACATATCGTGAGAATCAGATTATAAGTGACAAATGTACATAGTAAAGAAACACACTTTACCTAACTCTATGCTAGACCAAGTTATACTTAAATATTTCCTATGTGTCGAAATATCCTAACATCCCCCCTTAAGAAGAATTTGGGATAGGATTGAAGGACTTACAAAGGTGACACAAAATGAGACTATTTCTTATGTGTCGAAATATCCTAACATAGCTCCTTCAGAAAAACTTGGGATGGGATTGAAGGATTTATAAAGGTGACACAATAGGAGAAGGAAGGAGGAGAAGAGTAACGAACCCAAGACTTACAGACTAGGGAAGGAGGAGAAGAGATATATAGAAAAATGGTGGTTAGGGTTTATGGTTTTTGTCACCAAGGGGTGTGCTAGCATCCCCTTTCACCTGTGCATCTACTGAGAGGGGGCACCTGGAGCTCCCCCTTGACAAAACCATGTCACGGATTTGGCACTGTGGATCCTTGACCCTCTCTATGGCTGTTTGCAGACTCCCACTTGCGCCTTTCAGACTATCCTCTTTGATGCATTCCCCTTCATCCTCTAGACTATGGGTTCACAGAATATGTGTCTGTTGGAGTTTTCCTAGTGAAGAGAACAGGGGAGAATATCAGAATGATTAGCGCATCAGACTAGAGCTCAGCAATATGATAAGGAATGCACTGATGGTGATGGGGAGGGCACTACGCCTCTTCCAAGGGCTTCGGATCTCACAAAAAAATTATGATGATGGCGCTATCATGTTTTTCATGCAATTCAAAGATGCAATGCCTCCCATTTTCTCCTTCCCTAGCGCACCGATGCCTAGTCCCCTGCAGACCCTACAACCTTCACTGAATCTCACGGATGACCTCACAACCGTCAAGGACACATAGGTAAGCACTATACGCTTTGAAATTTTTATCAAACCCCCTGAGGGTAACAGTATTTTGATTTTGGAACAGATAAATGATGGGGTTGCAGACCTAAAATTAAATATCAGTAAAAAAAAGGTTATCCTAGCTATCTACAATCACTGATCTATAGGGGGAGATCCCTCCAAGATTTTTGTACATTAAAATATTATTCCATCTGCTCTATTTTCACCATCATTCTCAATTTAATACTAAGAGGGGCTGCCACAGAACAACACAGAACCTCAGGAAATGCAAGGGGAACTAGCACCCCAAAACCTAACCACCTGAAAGGGCACTCTTATAGGAATATACTGCAAGGAAAAAAAATAGCTTCTATTCCATCGGAAGCAGCTGAAAATGCTCCCAAAAATTAAATTTTTGAGAAACTGAATTTCATTCCAGAAGTGAGAATAGAAATTCTATAAATAGATGAATGCTGAACTGCATTTGAATCTCAAGTGATAATTTGCAAATTTAACAGAGACTGGCCAAAACCAATGGAGCTCTTCCATTAGATATTCACAAACTAGACTATGGACTGTGAAATCCACCTATGTTGAAAGTGGTTTTTCGTTGTAAATTTTTCATCCTAGGAGGCCAGAGAAATCATCCTAAGGGAGGGACCATGGTTCCGGGGATTCACTAGACTCTTCATCACACCTTGGTTCCCAAATTTTGATGAAAACACCATGGATGTGACCAAAATGTTGGTTTGGGTCCGGCTTTACAACCTGCCCCTGCAATACTATAATCAAAGGGTTTTGGCTTGCATTGGGAACATAATTGGGAGATACATAAAAACAAACACTCTGCACTTGAGGAGCGAATATATACATAATGTAGGAGCATCGAGATTAGCCAGCAATGTGAAGACTTGTTCATATGTTGTGGTTAAACAGGGTGAAATTCATTGACTGTTGGTTAAAACTTGTTTTACTGAGGAGGTTGGAATTCTCAAATAGTTTGTTATAATTTATTATTGTAGTAAGCGAGACTGTCTTATTTTAGATTAGAGATAGAATTGTTAATACATGTTTACCCGAGAGTTAAGAGATAGAATATTTCTGTTAAGATCTTAAAAAAAAATAGGAGATTGCTGTTAGCTATTATTAGAAGAATTAATAAATAATAAAAAGGAGAAAAATGTGATGAGAGAGAGATTAGTAAGGGCTTGGTGTGGAGCGGAAGCTCAGAGTTGAGGTGAACTGTATTTTGTTGACAGAGATCTATTCCTTGTTAATTGGCTTGAGACCGAGACTCTGGTTTTCTGGTTACTGTAAATAAAATTTAGATTGTGTGCACCAATGTATAACGAGCCCGTGAAGCTTGGATATCGTTTTTCTTTGTGTAATTGCCTGGAATTGTGGTGGTCTGTGTGGTTTTTGTTTTAAACTATAATTTTTCCTCGATGAAATCAAACCTGACATTGTTAAGTCTGTGAGCATAAAAGCTATTAACATAGAGAATTTGTGAAGTAAAGCACTATCAGAACATTGGAGCGGATTTGAAATAATATATTGGTTTATTTTATGTGTTATCAGGTCCGTGTAACATCACATCGAGACCAGAGAGGTATTATATATCGCATCATAAAACAATAGATCAGACACAAAGTGTTATAAACTGGGTTGAAATTGGATCGAGTCCAGAAATATCGCATCGGCACTGTGGAACCTATCGATAGTTGAGTGACATCCCATCCTGGCGAATTGCGATCTCCGATAGTTATCGCATCAGAGCTGTGGAAGGGATTGACAGCTGTAGTGATTTGCCAACAGAGATTTGCAAATTGATTCGAGTCACATCGCGTCAGAATTATTAAAACTGTCGATGGTTGGAGAACACATTAGAATTGCCGACTTGCGAATTGATTTGAGCCGTCGGATCAACCAGATCTGGGGTTGCTGTGATATATTTGAAACTGTTCAAAAACAGCATTCAACACTATTTTGAATGTTATAAAAGGGTTATATCGTATCAGAAGGAGAACATAATTTTTTTTTAAGTTTATAAAAGGTCTTTGGTTCTGATATATTAAAAGGGTGATTATTGATTGTGGTGACCCAAAGTGGGTGTTCATTAGAATCCAGTGTTGCTGCTGCATCAAATTTTGGTATCAAAGCAGAAGAAAGAGGTGTTTGCAGCAAAGATGCCACCAAGAAGAGGAATTGGTCGAGGGAGACCATAACCAAATGCAGTTCTGTTGGAAGAAGTGTGAAATTTGCGTGCACGAATGGAGACAATGGAGACAGCCCAAAGAAGAGCGCCTAATGATGGAGCTGAGAGTTCTTCAGAAGAATCTGATGCAGATGTGGAAGAAGTAGAAGAAGACAATTAAAATTTCAAATTCATCAAGATGCTGGCAAAAGTTGGAAGAAAACCCAAGATGGAGATTCCTATGTATGAAGGGAGTTTGAATGCAGAGGAGCTTATGGATTGGATTAGATCCATACATTAGTACTTCGATTATGAAGAGGTTGAGGAGAATAAGAGGTTGAATTCTGCAGTCACTAGATTGAAAGGTCATGTAGCCATCTGGTGGGATGATGTATAGACATCAAGAACGAGGAAAGGGAAATCTAAGATCAAGCAATGGCATAAAATGGTAAGTAAATTGAAAGCCAAGTTTTTTCCTAAAGACTATCATTTGAATCTTTTTAAGCAAATGCAAAATCTGAAGCAGAAAGGAATGTCTGTTAAGGAGTACACAGAAGAATTTTATAGATTAAGCATCAAAACAGGGCATGTAGAAGATGATTTGGAGAAAATAGCTAGATATTTAAATGGGCTAAGGTATGAAATACAAGATGAGATTGGCTTGTTAAGTCTAAAAACTGTTGAGGATGCCTATCAAGAAAGTTTGAAAGCAGAGGAGAAAATATTGAGGAAACAGAATCAAAGGAATAGAGGAAAGAGCTCAACGTGAGGTAGAGGAGCTGCCAGATCTAGAGGAACATAAGATCAGCATGACACAAGAAGCTCAAGTGGCAGATCACCACAAAAGGGTGAATCCAGTAGAGGAAGATTCACGCCTAGAGGAATAGGGCGAGGAAGAGATGATAGGTGTTATAACTGTGGAGAATGGGGACACATGTCGAGGGAATGTCCTCATAATAAATCAGCAAGCCAGAAGGGTGAAAATGTGACTGAGGCAAAGCCAGAACCACCTTGACTTGTGGAGAAAGAGGAACCACCTGAAGAAGGTGAATCACTACTACTTAGAAGAACTTTGCTTAGAACAAAAAAGTAGACTGGAGAACCTACACAAAGGAAGAATTTGTTCAGAACTACATGCAAATCAAAGGGTAAGTGTTGTAAGGTCATAATTGATAGCGGGAGTACTGACAATCTTGTGTCCACAGAGATGGTGGAAAAGCTTGGGTTAATAAGGACGGTGCATCCTGCACCTTACAAAGTGTCTTGGCTACAGAAGGGCCATCAAATTATCGTGACGGAGCAATGTAATGTGGAAATGTAGATCGGAACATACAAAGATGTGATCCTATGTGACATAATGCCCATGGATGTATGTCATGTATTATTGGGGAGACCATGACAATTTGATCGAAAAGTGATTCATGATGGGAGAAGGAATATATACACCATAGAGAAGGACAGAACTAAACACACGTTGCTGCCAGTGAAGAATGATGTTGATAAAGGATTGCCTGAAAATAATATTATGTTGATAAGTGGCAAAGAAATACTACAGGAGGTCGATAAAATTGAGGAGGTGCATTTTGCTATCGTAGGGAGGCCCAAGGTAATCTTAACCTCCATGAATTTAAATGATTTTCCTGAAGAAATTAAAGCTGTGTTAAATAATTTTATGGATATCATCGTGGATGAATTACCGAATGAATTACCACCGATTAGAAGTGTGAGCCACCATATTGACTTAATACCAGGATCAAGTCTACCTAATAAAGCTACATATAGATTAACTCCCCAGGAAAACGCAGAGATTGCAAGGCAAGTATAGGAGCTGATGAACAAGGGGCTGATTCGAGAAAGTCTGAGCCCATGTGTTGTGCCAACGGTACTTAGTCCGAAGAAGGGAGGAGACTGGTGCATGTGCACCGATTCCAGAGCTATCAACAAGATAAAAATCAGGTACATATTTCCTTTGCCCAGAATGGATGATCTAATGGACCGTTTGAGTGGATCCAGGTACTTTACTAAGATATATTTGAAAAGCGGGTATCATCAGATCAGAATTCGGGAAGGCGATGAATGGAAAACGACTTTCAAAACAAATATTGGACTGTATGAGTGGTTAGTGATGCCTTTTGGGCTCAATAATGCACCCAGTACATTCATGATACTAATGAACGAGGTCTTGAAGGATTATGTAGGTAAATTTATCGTTGCTTACCTTGAAGATATTTTGGTTTTCAGAAAAACTAAAGAGGAGCATTTAGAACATCTGAAGTTAGTTCTGAAATCTCTACAGAAAGAAAAACTACTAATCAATTTGAAGAAATGTAGTTTCATGAAAGAGGAGCTAGTATACTTGGGATTTGTGATTTCCAAAGAAGGCTTAAAAATGGATCCGGAGAAGGTACAAGCAATCAAGAACTGGCCTACTCCCAAAAGTGTATTTGAGGTAAGAAGTTTCCATGGACTTGCTAGTTTTTACCGAAAATTTATAAAAGGGTTTAGTCAAGTTTGTGCACCAATCCTTGACACAATCAAGGAGGTCAACCAGCCATGTTGATGGACAGAAGCAACGGACAGGAACTTTAATCTGCTGAAAATGAAGATAACAAAAAAACCAATTCTAGAATTGCCTAATTTCGAGAAAGTCTTTCAAGTAGAAACCAATGCAAGTGAAGAAGTAGTTGGTGCGGTACTGAGTCAAGAGAAAATACCGATAGCATATTTCAGCGAGAAATTAAATGATGTGAAAAAGAAACATTCTTCCTATGACAAGGAGTTTCATGCTATTGTGTAGGCATTGAAAAAGTGGAGGCATTACTTACTGCCAAAGGAATTCATCTTATATTCAGACAATCATGCTTTGCATTTTATTAATAACAAACCAAAGCTAAATCAGAAGCATGCCAAATGGGTGGAATTTCTGTAAAGTTTCACTTTTGTAATAAAGAATAAAAGTGGTAAGTCTAATAAAGTAGCAAATGCATTGATCAGGGTAAGTTTTCTTTTGCAAGAGTTTAAAGTGGGTGTTGTAGGTTTTGATGAAATGATAGAAATGTACAAGGATGTTGAAGATTTTAAAGACATCTACGCAACAGTTCATAATCTGGTGAGCCATAACAGAAGTAAATGGATGGACTACCTTATTCAAGGAGGCCTGTTATTTAAAAGCAACGAATTATGTATTCCCAAATGTTCCATGAGAGAGAACATAATTAAGGAGAAGCACAGTGGAGGGTTGTCTGGTCATTTTGGATAAGATAAAACCTTCGCTCAGGTGAATGCTTTTTATTACTGGCCTAAAATTCAAACTGATGTTAAAAAGTTTGTTGAGAAATGTAGGATATGTCAATATGCCAAAGGAAGGAGTCAGAATATAGGTATATATCAGCCATTGCCCATACCAGATCGACCATGGGATGCTGTGAGTATGGAATTTGTTCTGGGTTTACCAAAAAATCAGAGAGGAAATGATTCTATTTATGTTGTAGTAGACAAATTTTCTAAAATGGCCCATTTTATTGCTTGTAAGAAAA
The DNA here is from genome assembly GCA_034641835.2 of Pinus albicaulis. Classification (NCBI taxonomy): domain Eukaryota; kingdom Viridiplantae; phylum Streptophyta; class Pinopsida; order Pinales; family Pinaceae; genus Pinus; species Pinus albicaulis. The sequence goes on along the minus strand of CM076577.1, from coordinate 926,829,356 downwards.
CTCATGATTCAACATACATAGCAAATTTATTCTTTTCAGAGATTGTAAGATTGCATGGTTTACCTGTAAGTATTGTATCAGATCGTGATACTAAATTTGTAGGGCATTTCTGGAGGACACTTTGGAAGAAACTGGGGACTAAACTCAGTTTTAGTTCAGCATACCATCCTCAGACAGATGGAAAAACTAAAGTAGTGAACAGGAGCTTGGGGAATATATTAAGAATTTTGGTACATCAGAATCCCAAATAGTGGGATTTGGCATTAGCTCAAGCTGAATTCGCTTACAATGATACACCAAACCGAAGCACTGGAATGAGTCCATTTCAGATTGTATTTGGAATGCATCCGAGAGGAGTATATGAACTTAGGGACTAGGGAAAACAAGAAGCCAGGAGTGCAAGTGCTGAAGATTTTGTTGAACAAATGCAGAGGCTACAGGAAGAAGTCAAAGGTAAATTGCAGGAAAGCAGCAGTATATATAAGTAGAGAGCAGATCTGAAAAGAAGAGAAAAAGAGTTTCAAGTAGGAGATTTAGTCATGGCATATCTGAGAAAAGAGATATTTCCTACAAAAAATTATAGCAAATTGAAAATGAAGAAGATAAGACCTTGTAAAATTAAAAGGAAATTTTCAGCCAATGCATATGAGATTGAGTTGCCGGAAGGGATCGGAATATCCCCCATTTTTAATGTTGTAGACTTATATGTGTGGAAGTGGACCTCAGTAAAGGGCTACCAGAATGCATACAACAGATTCACAAACAACAGAAATTGACTCAGCATCTCAAAAATACTACTTTCATATGTCGAATATGAAGAAACACCGGTCAATTGCAAAACACATGTCCGCAAGAAAAAAGAGATAACAGGAACAAAATTAAGACAACAAAAAAATCCAAAAGGGTGGAAATTTCCCTCAAGGGAACCAGAAATAGAGAAAAAATAAGAAGAGGATATTCACAAACCAAGTGAACATCAATAGACAACCACCAAAACAGAGTCAAAAGAATAGGAGATGTAATACCCTTTTGACATTACCTCCATGGTCCAATTGGCAAAATACCATGAGGCACCAGACTTAGGAGGGAACAAAAGACATCATGCCTCAGGAAATTCATATTCACATAAGGATAATGGTACAAACACTGAAGATAATCAGCTCATCGTTATCTCTTCCATGCCATCACAAGGTGCTTGGCGAAAGGTCGAAAAGAAGAAAGGGAGAAAAAAAATAATTTTTTCTCCCCCTGTATTATATATTAATTACTTGCATCCTCTTAGTCTACCTTGATTGACAATTACCAGCACATGTAACATGTAATATTGGTTTAATGTAAAATTACAAAATTTTCCTTGGAAAAAAAAAAGGAGAAGGAAGGAGGCATTAGAGTGTATCCCCCCTTAATGATAAATTTCTTGAACTCCAAGCATAGATCAAAGTTTGGTAAACTTCGCTTTTGTGAGAGCCTTTGTAAAGATATCGACAACTTAATCATTGGTTGAACAATATTGCACTTCAAGAAAATGATCATGAATGAGATTTATGATGAAGTGTATTTGAAGCTCAGTGTGTTTCATAGGCTAATGCTGAACTGGATCTTTGCATAGAAAAATGACACCATTATTATCACACAAAAGTGTAGTTGGATGCTGCTGATAAAGACCATATTCGGTCAGGATCTGACGAAGCCACAAGGCTTCCTTGCTAGCTTCAACTGCACCACAATACCATGCTTCTACCGAAGAAAGAGAGATGGAACTTTGTTTCTTACAAGAACAAGTAATAGCTTCTAAACCAAGAGTGAATACATAACCTGCAGTAGACTTTCAATCATCAGAGTCACTAGCCCAATCAAAATCAGTGAAACCAATCAACAATGGAGATGCTCCTGCACTGTGATGAATCCTGGACTAAAATGTACCTCGAATATATGGAAATATTCTTTTAGCAGCTTTCCTGTGACTTTCACGAGCTTGGTGCATAAACCGAGAAACAAGACCAATGACAAAGGAAAGGTCGGGATGAGTATGGGTTAGATACATAAGTTTACCAATAAGTTGATTGTATAAGGTAACATCAACTTCAAGGGTAATACAATTAACTAGAATCTTGACTCCACAGACTGAAAAGGGAAGGAGCTGCCTTATAGTCTTCCATGTGAATGTGGCATAGAAGATCATAAGCATACTTAGACTAAGAAAGGGTAATACCTTCTTTGGATATCCAGACTTGAAGACCAAGGAAATAATGTAAGTGTCCTAAGTCTGTCATTTCAAAAAAAAAATTTAGGCTAGACTTCACATGGTTTATATGGTTGGGATCACTATGAGTAAGTATAAAATCATCAACATAGAGAATAAGGATGATGAAGGACTTACCCACCATTTTGGTGTAGACAGTGCTGTCAGAATGACACCTAGAAAAGCCATTATCTAAGAGAAAGCTATCCATTTTGTCATACCAAGTGCGAGGAGCTTTTTTGATTTGATAGAGAGACTTCCTAAGGCAAAAAACAAGTCTAGAGTAATTTTGGATAAATCCAAGGAGTTGTTCCATGTATATTTCTTCATGCAAATGTCCATGTAAGAAAGTAGATTTAACATCCATGTCATGGAATTCCCTTCTAAAGGAGGTAGCAAGGGAAATAACAAGGCAGATAGAATTCATTTTGGCAACAGGGGATAATGTTTCAGTATAGTCAATGCCTTCGACATTTGAAAAGCCTTTAGAAACAAGACAAGATTTATGTTTATCCGTCTTCCATCTGGTCCAATTTTTTTTTTTAAACCCATTTTCATCTGACAAGTTTTCTTCCCTTTGGAAGAGGAACAAGATCCCAAGTATCTTTTTTGAATAAGGAACGATATTCTTCATTCATATCTTCATCCCAATCTGGATGACTTGAAGCTTCCTCAAATTTGTTTGGATCAGGACTTTCTGCAACTTGAGTCAATAAGGAAGATGCTCTTTCGAACTAAGAATGTATATGACGTTGATCTGCAGGGTCACCTGCAAGAGAACCTGCTGCATCCCGAGTTGAACGGACCCATATTGGAAGATGTGTTGCTAAAGGAATATTGTAGGGAGGTGGAGGAGGATTTTCATCCTCGTTGTCATCATCCGAACTATAGGGAATAGTGTCAAAAATAAAAGAGATAGAAAGAGGTGGCACATATACCGAATCAGGCTCACAAGCCAAAGGTGGCACACCAGCTGAACCAGGCTTATAGGCTGATATATTTCATTAAATTTTACATCTCTTCTAATAATTACAATTCTGGATTTTGGTTAAAGAAGTGTATGTCCTTTGATATCTTTAGAATATGCTACAAAAATTAATTTTTAACTCTTAGGTTCTAAGGCTTTATGTTTGACATCTGGAATATGGGCCCAAGCTTCACTTCAAAAAATACGAAAGTGACTTAAATCTGGTTTGATTGAGCTCCAGGCTTTTTCTAGAGTTATATTCCTTAAAAACTTAGTAGGAGTGTGATTTAATATGTCATTTTCATAATTAATTTCCTTTTCACAAAAATTAAGACTAGGTCCGTTAGATTGAAGCATACAATTAGTCATTTCTTTTAGAGTGTGATTCTTCCTTCTAGCTACACCATTTTTTGGCGGAGTATATGGAACAATATGTTACAATTGAATTCCATGCTCAGTGCAAAAGTGGATAAATTTGTTTTTAACATATTATCCTCCATTTTCAGTTCTTAACTTACGAATGTGATGTCCAGATTGTTTCTCACCAAAGTCCTTAAAGGCTAAGAACATCTTAAGAAATTCAATCTTGAGTTTTAAGAAGTATACCCAAGTGCGTCTATAAAAATCATCAATGAAATTTAAGAAGTACTTGCAGCCAAAGAAAGAAAGAACATGAAGTGGACCACATAAATCATTGTGCACAAGCTGCAGGGTTAGAGCAAGCCAAGAGGCATGTTTGTTAAAGCTATCTCAATGATTTTTTCTCAGTACACATATGGAACAAACACCATCTAGGCAAGCTACCATAGGAAGACCTATCACCATATTTTCTTTACATAGAGTTTGAACCGAGCAATAGTTTAAGTGACCAAATATATCATGCCAAATTTTGTTGAATTCATCATTATGAGAAGCAAAAATGGAGGGAATACATGATGACCCAAATTTTTCAAACTTATACAACCTTGTGGAATCATCAGCAATGCCAGTAGCTAAAATATGTCTACGATCTTTGAGGTCCTTGATTACAACATCATGAGGTGAGAATTGTATTGTTTTCCATTCACCTGAATGAGTTATATGATAAATAGGTAGAAGGTTGTAGGACAAGGTAGGAATGCATAATACATCATTAAACTGACCATTATATAGATGAATGGTTCTAGACCCTACAACACTAAGAGATCTATCATCACCAACATAAATATTTTTGGTGTTACAATCATTTACAGAAGAAAACATGGCTTTATTTTTTTCCATGTGGTAAGGGGATCCATAATCAATGATACACTCATGAGAATGAGAAGAAGAAGATACATTTAAAACATAACTAGATTTCATGCTTGACAACTACAAGTAGAAAGTGTCATTCCCGAAGATGATGTTGAAGAGTGCTCCAAATTTATTTGTTGTTCTTCATTGCTGCTTCCAAGGCTTCCATCTTCTAAAAACATTTTGACTCTGCGTGGCCATCACAATTACAAAAGTTTCAATGTTTATATTTCTTATTCCCTTTGTTTTTACTTGCAGTAACAGTTTTTTGAGTTGTTTTTTTAGTGTGCGGCTAAAATTTCTTAAGACACCTTTTTGGTTTAGAACCATTCGTTTTAGGATGCTTCTTCTTAGGATTCTTTTGGTATGGTTGTTTCTGGGTTGTTAAGGCTTTCTTAGAAGAGTTTCTAGTACTAATAAGATGAAGGTGTGAGATTTTTTCTTGTTGTCTTATCAAAGAATCGCAAAATGCATCAAAAGAGGGGGGATTTTAGGTTGTTCCTTGAGAAATGAGAGCTTCTCTAGTGGAATGGAAGGTGGAAACAAATACAAAGTATGCAGGGCCAAGTTTAGCAAGAATGTAATAGATAAGGCTACCATCTTCCTTTTTTACCTTACAACCTTCTAAAATAAGTATAAAGGTCTTGAATTTGGACATAAATCTTCAATAGAAGATAAATTATTGGGGTCCAAAGTAGGAAACTCATTTTCAAGCTAGTGCGCTTTGATTTTAGTTTTAATGCCAAAAATAGTATTTAGTTTTTTCATAGCTTCATCAGGGGAGTCAATGTCTTGGATATGAAACATAAGATCTCGAGTGATGGACATTCCTATTAACCATCGGTATGTTTAGTTTCTTATCCTCTAGCTATTTTATAAATCCCTTTCCTTCTAAGTAAGTCTACCATGTAGGATAGTCATTGGAAATAATTGGTGGTGTTAAGAATAACTGGGAATGCACTTTCCATTTTTTTCAAACAAAAATAAAGATGAAAGGGCTAAAACCAACTGCTCCAATGGAAATATCTTGAAAAAGCAGGCCGTTTAAAAGAAAACAGCTCTGAAAACAGCTTCCGGATGAAGAAGTTATGCCTTGTTGAAAAACGGTTGTAGTAGATGTTGAATAGTTATGTTAGAGGTTGAAATATGATGATGAAGATGTACTTAAAAAAAAAAATACCCCACTTTTCCATACTTAATACAATAAGCTCACTTAAAAAAAAACTATTTTATGTGACCCACTTTTATAAATAAGTGAGTGTCACTTTTACAATGTTACTTTTGCATGTGCTTTTTAAATAAAAAAAACATTTTTTTTTTTTAAATTGGAAACTTGAAAAAATGATTTTTATGAAAAAATAACTTAAGAAAATGATTTTGAGAAAAAGAAGCTTGAGAAAGGGACTTGAACCCAAGACCTCTATTCTCATAAAGTAATTTTACACCAAGTGAGCTAGTAAAAGGATTTCGTAAATATTTGAATGGAGGAAGGGTTTTTTTTTTGGCTCTTTGATGTGCATTCTTTTTCTCGTAAGAAAAAAAACACAAAATCTATGGGGGGGAAAAAAAAACACAAGCCTTACAAAATAACGTTAGATTTCCGGTTAGTCTTACAAGCCACTATCAGTTTTTCCGATATTTCTGATTTTTGGAGATCACACAAAGACGGGGGGAAAGAGCATACATAGAAAAAAAAATCTCGTCTTCTTGTTTCTGATTTGCCAATATTGCACACAGCACAGAGAAAAGAGCATAGATAAAGAAGAGGGTATACATCCGGAAATAAAAATAACTATAGATCGAAATAAATAGAGGGAACTGAAATAAACGGAAGGATTAATAAATATAACTACAAAAAATATACTTTATATGTCCAGATATAAATGACATAAATTGGCAACCGGAAACCTTTTCACATGAAAAAAATGGGTTCCTCACTGTAAGAGACACTGTAGACACAACTGAGAAGTTCTCTCGACCTGATAGTGGTCAGAAATAGTAGATATGGGAAACGAGAGTCAAATGCAGTAAAACCAGCTTCAGATTTGGATCAACAATGGATGCGACCCTGAAGATGGCTCTGATACCATGTAGGAATTTACAGGGTAAGCTCCTTATAAAAAACACCAAAGGTCACTTCTCACAAACAAATCAAAAATCAGTACACCAATATTTGATGTCGTTAAAACCCTCGAAGAGGGAAACAGTACACGGCATGAGCCAATGCAACAAATTCAGACAATTTATTAATATAAAGAAAGAAAATTTACATAAGCTTCTCTCATAAACAGTTACAAGAAAAATGACCCTCCATGCTCTTTAAATATACGTCATGGACCAATCAGGTGTTAAGCTATGGATAAAGTGTTGGTAATATCGAGGAGAGAGTGAACCATCGGAACACTACATATCGTAACCATCAGATTATGGGATACAAATGTACATATTAAAGAAATACACTTTACCTAACTCTACGCTATACCAAGTTATACTTAACTATTTCCTATGTGTCAGAATATCCTAACATCCCCCCTTAAGAACAACTTTGGATAGGATTGAATGATTTACAAAGGTGACACAAAAAGATAATATTTTTTATGTGTCAAAATATCCTAACATGACTAGCAACCAACAGTTTCCCTTCTCCTCTCTGCAACTTTAACCTTGTAAGCATCACAAAGTTTCAATCATTAAAACCCTACTTGCACGAAAATCTAGAAAATATCAAGCAAGTAACTGTTTCTCTAATGCCAAATTGATCTAAATCTAAATGTTAGTTTTTTTGTGCTTATTTCATCTTAAGAAATATAAATAATGTAACATACCTCTTTTCAACAATTTTTTTTCTATTATTACCTCATGCTTTTATTTCCATATTCCTAATTCCCAAGTTCAAATGGAAGTTATACACTTCTCCTTAAAATACATTTTCTTCCATTAGTGTTATTATTACAACACTAAGTTTATCACTATAGTATAACTATTATTATTGTTCCTAATAAAAGCTATACATTATTTCTATATACACGCACATCTTATACCAATCTTATAACTTTTAATACCTAAATTTATTATTAATCAATTGAATACTTTTGTAATCCTAAATGATTTTTTTTTTACTCTTCACATTAAACCATTTAATGACATATTTACTCATCCTATATTGTCATGGTGTTTATACCCATCGAATTAGTGGTCAACCATATCATTTTTGATATTTTTTTTTATATTACTATGTACCTACGATTTCATCTTCGACTGATGGAGAAAAATGGGATTTTTAAATCCTTTACATTATGAATTTTGCAGAGATAAGACTCTTACCTTAGTGTTGAGACTCAATATGGATACTTCGCATTGAATAGAGATTTACTCGTTATGTCTACTGACACACGAAACTACCTTACTACAAATCAATTTAGATTGGTACACCGTCAATTAATGTCAAACCACAACGATTTCCTCAAGCCACACAATAATTGTTGTTTATATGTTTATTGTACCTATCAGTGATTTGTGTTAAATGTGATGATATTCCCCGGTACAACATGGTTTTATTGTGAGTTGATTTTGAAATATCAAATCGATCCCTCTTGATTTAAGAGAGAGAGTTGACAGATCTTTGCCAAGTGTATCGTTGAATGTGATTAGGGTTTCATGGCGTCATTTTCTATTAAACACCATAGAATTTACCATTGCATTCTTCTCCGAGGGTTTATCTTGCCAAGCATAACCACCTCGATGCTCACCAAGTTGAGACGCTACAATTTCCACAATGCACATAGTTCTTTTCCTCTGGTGCGATGTCCTTTGCTATTGTTACAGGTAATGCAACTCTCTGTTTAACATATTTAGTTTTTATCCACTTAATTTTTGAGTATATGATGAATGTTGAAGTTGTTAAATCGTTTCTCGTTTGCGTTTGAAGTGATGGACTTCTCTTTGAATTGCTTTAGTTTATATGAGAGCACACCTTCCAACCATTATTTTTTTTTATAGTTCATCGCCGATGACTCTCATTTAGTTTCTTCTCGGCCTTGTGTATTCGTTGGCTGATGGGTTCAATGTCAATACTGTGCATGATGCATTTAGATATTGATTGTGAATGAAACTTATTTGCATTCAATCCTTCTATGCATTTGTTTTCAAGCTCTTCAATGGGTTAAATTTTTTTCACCCTGTGTCCTTAACCTGAAATCGTTTATCTTACTGTCACAACAACCATTACTTTGCTCCATCCGCCTCTACATTTCGATTTATAAATGGGGTTCAAGCACGTTTTCCATAGGTAAATAATTGTCTCCCTTGTGGATTTTATGACAATATGATTTCCACAATGTTAACTAATCATTTTCCTTGAAGATTTATTTAATTTCCTCCATATTTGGTGAATGCAGGTACTCTATCTCTCCCATCGACCTCGCAGCTAACTTATTACTCCATTTTTTAATGCATTTAAACTAAGCAATTTTATATTCCTTATCTACAGGTTGGTCACGCCACATTTTCCATTTGTGCCAACCTTGAAGACCAACCGACGTTTGAACTTACTTCTACTATTTTTCTAATTCTAGCATTCTCTGTGATGGCTAGTTTCAGATGTATTTAGACTATATGGATACTCTCAAAAATTTTCGAGGGTTCTCTTTTTTTTTCTTTTGTTCGGACTGTTAAATACATATATATATTTTTTCTCTCACAACCTTATTGACCGTAAGTTGTCAGTTCATTTCAAATGGTTCTGTATATATATATATATATATATATATATATATATATATATATATATATATATATATATATATATATATATACTGATATATACTATTTAATTTTTTTAGTAATCCATTTGATTTATTTTGATATATATGTATAAATAAATCTATGAATAGAGGAACATTGGTTTGATTTAATTCAAGTTACTATTATAAACATTTACAACCACTTTGGGTTTAATCATATGTTTATAGTAGGTAGAATATATCTATATATATGTATATAGATCTACCATTCTTTTTATCTTCTGCATAATTTCTGGAAACACTCTGATTGAGTTAATATATGTATGGGATTTAAGATTACTTCAGTGTTTCAGATAACTATTTAAATAACAAATTTTTATTATTTTCCACGTAATTGCTATTTGTTCAACATTTACATGTTTTTCAATGTAATATGGTGAATTAATCTCACTCTCTACTATATAAAGGCGAGGACAGATATTGAATTTTCTGTAGAGTATTAAGGCTTAATTTTGAGGAGTTTAGTAACATCATATTAGATTTCTGGAATACCACTATTCCAAAATATTTTTATCATTGCAAGATTTTTAGAGATTTAGTTTTCTCATATGCCATAGTGTAGAATAGTTTCATGAAATGACTTCCTCATCACATTTTGTTCAATTACTTTCAGTTAATATTTCTGTAACCAGAAAATGGTTTAATACTCCACATCTTGCATACTTCCTATGCTTTCTTCTTTGGCATGAAATCAATTTTATTCTCACAATTTCTGTGTGCAGCATATATATATTTTCTGAATGGAAATTTATAATAATCTAATTAAACTACCCAGAAATGTAGAGTATTGGATCTATAGCAACAATTATTTTCCTTATACTAATTAAATAAAATGGTAATTCTTTTATGAAAAGAGTTTCTGTTCACTGGAGTATTATTTTTAGTTTAGGTAGCCAATTTCAGTGGCCTTCACGAAAGTTTGTTGTTTTCTTTCTTGAATTATTTATGCAGAATTTAACATTTCCCACTTAATAATTTCAATTCAATTGTTTTCTAGTTTATAAGATTTATTTTATTTTGTACCATTTTATATTACAAAAACAGATTAAAGTTATAAAATTTATTTGTCTAGGGAGTAGAAGATATCTCCAAATCTAGACCAATATCAGGTTTAGAGATTTTGGTTGATATTCTCCCATTAGAATATCTTCCTACAACTATACAGATTTTAGAGTATTGTTTATTCTAGCAAAATCTATTAAATGTAAGGAAACTAAATTCTGTAGAATATTATTTTTATATTTATTTCAATCCACATAACTAATAAAACTTTATAATATCCTTTAGATCAACAATCTGAAACTTAAGTGTGCGTACCTCTGCTTCCTTTGACTAGTCCTCCCAACCGTAGAATTCATTTATCTCCAGAATTCACCTCCGTGCTGAGATCTCCTTCCCCAGAATAGACCAACCCCAATATGTTCTGAAGTAGCTTACTTAAGCTATGCTTTCCCCAAAGCCTGTTTCTAATTCTGTGTCCAGAATTTAGGATGCTTTTCTTCTTGTTTGCCTAGGCTTCCATTAATGAGGGACTTTAAAGCTGCTTTCTTCTTTTCCAACTTTTTACCTCTTCCCAACTACTTTCCTTATCATTGGGGAATTTAGATTTTTCCTCTTAAATCTAAATTAGAAATAATTCCTTTCAAGGCTTTTTGAAAGGTTTTTGGGAAATTCTTAGCGTTATCCATAACCTCATGGATCAGGCTGATGATCTCCAATCTCATCTGGTCATAGTGCACACATAACATTCCATTTATTTTCATTAATAATTATTTAAATAAAAATCCACACAATAATTATCCATTGGGGTCCACTTCCCTTTGGATTTTTGTTCAAATGTCTAACTTAAAAAGCATAGAAACTAGGGGTGTTACAAATAAATTGTTGATCATTTGCTTCATATGCATAAGTTTATTGAAGTGTTTTTGAATGTTAAATAGGTAAATGTATTGAGTTTTATGTTAAATTCATGAGCATAATAACATTAACACTTAATGCTGAACAAAATCAATAAAATGTACAACAAACCATAAAATGATCCATTGATTTTTTTTTTTGATAAAGGAGTTCACCACTCTTGGGCTGCATCTCCTTGGTCCAGCTTCTATGGCTTGGGCCTCTGTATTAACTACAAATGGAAAAAAGTGTTGTTTACAATCCTATACTACTCTTGAAACCTGCTCTAGCATGCCTAGAACATCCAAAAATGATAGGATAGACTCTTTCAGACCCAAAATGGTCGAATTTTGCAAAATTTATGGCACAATCATTTTTCCTAGGAAATCCCCTCGAAAACTGGAGAGAACTCCAGTTAGCACTGCTAATTTTGGAGTCCCATCGAAAGTGGATGACTCCACCAACTCCATGACCAAATTAAGAGAGGATTAATTAATTTAAGTTGGAGTTTAATTAGTTTATAAGCTATGGTTAGTGCTAAATGGACGTTTTAAAATAAATACGAATTAATAAACAGATTAGCACTAATACATGTTTATGGTTTTATAAAACCTGTTTTAAAACTTAACTCCGACATTTGCAATAATCTCCGCTCCTAGTTGTAACATTGCGGTTATGTTGTGAGGGGGTTGGCCCGTGGGGCTGACCCCCTCCTCCACCCGCTGGTCAAACTATATTGAGAGAAATAAATGTCGGCGACATATTATATTAAGAACTTTGGCATGGGTGTAGTGGTTAGAATTTGTGTTAGTGCAGGGGAGGTCGCATGGTCCACCCCGACCTTCGCTCTTCAGCCTGTACTAAAAATTTTCCACACCGTTTATCATATGTTTTGAACCTTAGGAAAATATTTCACCATAGAAAATATTTCAACTATATAAAATATTTCGACCATGACATATATAGTCCTTTGACCATATAATAAAAAAAATACACATCTATATAAGATGATTTCGACCTTAGGATATAATAAAACAAATTTCACCTTCCCAACTTTCGAGTGAATCCTGTAGTGAAATTTTCATAGTGTGATTGGGAAAACTAAAGGAATATTCCCAAAATATATTTTTTTGTTGACTAGGTTTCCATGTCACCATTCTGTCCTTTTATGCAATAAATTTAACTATTTAGGAAAATGAACAACAAGCCATATCTTCCTCATCAAGAGTCAGTTTTTGATGAAACGAATTGTGCTAGATTCTTGGCGACGAGCTCTTCATTTTCCTTGAGGGTCCAATCGATTCTGAGCACTTCTATTTTTTAGCTTTAAACTGAGCACCTCATCACAAAGGGATCAAATTCAAGAAGGAGGAAGAGGAGTATGTGGCTCTTACATCAAATGGGACATAAAGGGAAACAGAGACGAAAGGAAAAGGACCTCTCAAAATTTAGGTTCTTCAGATGTGGGGAAATGGGACATTTTGCCACACAGTGCCATCCGAAGAAGAAGGGAAAAGATGAGAAGACTGACTCAAAGGCTGCTCCAACACAGGTTGATGAAGAGGATGGTGATGACTACACCATGAGTGATCATGTACCGCTAGAAAAGAGGTGGGGCGATATGGAGCTGTAGTTGGAGCTACAGAGAGAACGGGGGCAGGGTCCTTAAGGTACCCAAACTCTTCGATCACATACGGCTACGAGAGCCCTTAATGATAGTAGCAGAATGAAGGGATTCAGCTGGTACGGGGGATGATGAAGCAACAGTGGCAGAGCTAGAGTGCCAAAGTCTGAAGCAACGCAATGAAGTGTTGCAATAGTGCGGGAGGCATAGAGCAGATACAACAACAACCCAGTAGCATCCGAGGGTCAGCAGAGATTAGTAGCAGAGGAATCTTTAGCATCGAGGTGCATTGAGAATTAATAGTATGTCAGGATTTTGGATGTCTTTCAGTTTCTTAACTCTAAGAAACTGAGTTACAGTGGAGCAGTTAGCAGTGGCAGTTCTATGGGTAGCATGGTCAGCATATGGAGAGGGAGCTGCAGTACAGATGTAGCAGTGACATTGGCAGTGTTATGGGTAACAATACAAATTGTAGCAGCATAATAAATGAGGGGTAGTAGGTCGAGAACTAGTAGAGTATAGGACCAATGCCATGGATCAGGGTGATGCTTATGGTGAGAAGTATTGTTAGAGCACATTCGTCACTAAGAGGGAGTGTTGATTTTTTTGTAGCACCAAATGTGTTCTAGCTTTGAAAAATTTTGGAGGGGATAAAACAAATGATATTTCCAAGACGCAAATATCATTTGGAGAAATTATGCTTGGAGTGTAGTTTATTCAAATAATTAATTTTTTTTAATGGAGATTAAGTTAGAACTTAGGAAATTAAAATATTTAAAGTGAATTAATGTAAATATGTGTGAGAATCTTCTAAGTGATGAGGATCAAGTCTGTTTTTAATTTTAGTCGTTAATTAAATATTTTATCACAGCCATTGATATATCAATAGGAAAAGTATAAAGGAAGCCTTGAGGGTCAGTTGGAGAATACACAAATGGAGACCAGAAATTTAGCTAAATCAAAATTCTATGGCGTGGTTGTTGAGAATTTCAGATTGATTTCTAGTGTAGAGAGGGCAAGTTCGGTAGTGGGAATTTATTCCATGGCCAAGAATACATTGCAAAGAGGGAGTGCAACACCTAAGAGAGACAACACAACACCTGAGAGGGTGACACATAGCTTGGAGAGGTAACACATAGCTTGGAGAGGTGACACAGTCACTTAAGAGGTGACATTGGGGTTTTGTTGAAGCCTCATAATTCCATTGCAACAAAATGGGGTAAAACCACTTGATCTAGAACTTAGAGAAAGTCCTTTTCCATTTGTTGTAGTGGCTATAACTGGGGTAAAGGGACAAGTTTCCCAATAAGTATGATTAGGGTGTGTTTTGTTTATAACTTGAAAATGGAAAATGCTTTACTGTATCATATGCAGTGACTAAATATCTATTCTATTATATACCCGGGAGTATTCTTTCTCCAATGTGATCTAGAAAGATATCTTTCAACAATTGGCAATGAAGATTATTCAATAGTTGAAAGAGATGAAAATTATGTAAAAATAATTATTTTGACAAAATAGTTTAATCAAAACAATTGTTAAATATATATTGCATTCATAAGTTTGATCATATTTGAGATAAGTAACCATAAAAAAATATCAGTACAAAAGTGCATTTAACATTTAATTATGATAAAATATTTCATATATAATAAATATAAAAGATGGTTGTCAATTCAAGAAGTAAAACTTAATATAATGTGTAGAAATACCACATATACGAGGTTATAATCGTTAAAACCGTTAGTAGTATTATGTTTCTCTTCACGTTAAAGAAATTCAATTAGTACAAAATTGCAACTTCAGTTAAATAACTTCAATATCAAAAGAAAAGATACTTTGTTCCATTAAGTCATCAAGGCATTTAGAAACATACAATAGTGCATTCCTTTACAAATGTTTTTGACAAATTTTTGGACCCTTCTCTAAATGCATGAGAAGGATTTAAATACTAAAATAAATATGTCTAAAATATATTATTACATAAAAATTTGAGGACATTTCAAACAATATTCCTCGTAATGAGTAAAATTAAACTACAATCTACAAATAAAAATAACAATATGCTTAGGTGGGTTGATATTCTTTTCTCATTTGATGTCTTAGGTGGAAAATATCTATGATCGAATTTAGCTGAGCTGGCTGTGTAATCGCAGATCTGACTTGGCCATTAAACATGACATTTGAAAGTGCTAGAAATTATTTATTAGTAGAATCAGTTAATGATTGTAGAGTCAGGCACTGATGATGTGGTTTGATCATAACATTTCGGTAATTTTCTTGATCTAAATTAGTTATCTTTTTAATAGCTTCTGCGTGTGTCTCTGCACTTTCCTTCCACTGTGCTTCTAATAGTTTAAGCACTGGGAGAACTCTAAATGTATATTATTTGATAAGTTCAGAATATATAAGTTTTTCATTAATAGACTCGATTATTTCATTTATCAGATTTGTTGCCTCTGATGTTGCCTTCTCTTCCTGTCTTAACTGCATTTCCCAATCATTAAATAAAATATCTCCGTGAAACTTACCAATTTTTGGGAGATCAAATTTCTTTCATGTATCAGACTCTTGCCATAGGATGAACTCAGAAATTTTCTTTTAAACCTTTTCAAATTCTAGCCTCCTATTAGCCACTTGTTGAATCAAAATATTTCTTGTATCACAATCTGAACTGGTAGCTGAGATTTGGAGACAAAAAATTTTGTGTTGCTACTTCAATTTTTCATTCCATTCAAGCACCTCTTTTACAAACTGCTATGTTTGAGGCTGAATTTTCAACTTATCCATCACTGCCTCTATCTACGTTTCTTTCTCTGAAATCTATACTTGGTGTTGTAATTTTAATTTTTCAAATTATTTTTGGAATTATGTCATTTTCATCTCAATTTTATTATTGGCGTTGAGCTTTTATTGTTCTAGTTGTCTTTCCAATTCTTGAACTTTATCTTCTTTTTGTTTGAGAAGAAGCTTCACTTCTTCTTCTTTGTCAATTGTAGCAGTTTCATATGCACCAACAAGCTGTGACAATTTAGTAAGGTGCTTAGTAGGATTGGTAAAAGAGTCCTTCGAGACAACATCTACTAATTCATTTTCTAGAGAATTAATTGTTTCTTAAATTCTTCTTCTCTTTCTTCTTGTGACAACATCTTTGTGACTTGGGCTGTAGAATATATCTAATGGAGAAATTTCCTCAATTTTCAAAATGATTTCTTGTGTTGGGTAGGCCAGGATGATCTCTTGTTCTTGATTCTTTGGTACTTGTTGTAGTGGCATTATAGTCTCTAATATATTCTAGATTTACTCAGTATTTTGGAAACTTATTGATTCTTCAGCATTAGGCTTTGGTGGTGGTGATGTCTCTAGTTCTTTAGTAAACTTTGTCCATTCAGTCCTTAAATCCTTTTTTGGAGGCTTAACTATCAGCTTAGGTGTAGTTTGAACATCTTGAACTTCTTTTGAATTTGATTCAGCTCCACAAGTTTCTTCCTCAGTTTCTACATTATTTCCTCTAATTACTTTCTCAATTGTCTTCTCAGGGCTTTCATTTTTTCTCTCAGATTTATGATTAGAATGATCTGAGCTTTGAGACTGATGTTAAGAGTGCTGTGAATCTCAAATTGACTTTTCTTGAGACTCATCTTCTGACATATATTTAGCTTCATCATCTAAAATGATTTTGGGAATTGGTCTTTTGACATGTTCCATTTGTAACAAGTACAATGGGATTGTTTCTAACCTCTTGTTTCTTTATTGATGAAAAGCTTTAAGATCTGTGCCATTGCGATTATTTCATGCAGTTTTGAATGCATCTTCAAACTTCTCTACACCTTCAAATAAATCATCAGACATATATTTTTCATTGATGAATGATCTGAGTTTAAGACTAGTGGTAAACTTCTGGACTACATGATTCAGATCATATTGTGTTCTTATCATTAAAGCCAAATTCAATGAAGTAATATTTCGAATTTCTCTAGTTTCATGACCTAAGTCAAAAAGGGAAAAAGTACCACACTGTAATTCGAAGGAAGGACAAAAATATTTCTTGGAATATATGAGTTGCTTAGTTATACCACTTACAAGAGTTTCGTATGAAATTTATCTTGCCAAACGTTTATCTGGGACGTAGTATGGTAGGACATGAGGAGAAGACAAAATCCAAAAAATTATGATATAAGTAAAAATTCGTCACCAAAACATCAGGCTATAGGTAAAATATTAGCACTAGCTTCCTTATAAATTCTAGGAATTCTCTCATTAAAAATAATCTAATAAATGGGAAACATAAATCCATGACAAATTTTGTAAAAATTTAAATTAAATTCAAACTCCCAAAGGGCTTTATGATAAATGTGAATTGGGTTAGGGTCTTGGCTTGTCCTCTTCCAGCCATTAACAGGAAAATTTGAGCAGAAACATATGGCGTTCATGATATATGCACTTATATAGAAAGGGGGAATTTTCCAAGTGGAAAAGACTCTATTTCTTCTGTAATCCATTATGGTTTTGGGCAAGTTATCAGATAAAATATTTTCCCAATTCATCACAGTGGAGTTTATGACTATGCTAATTAAAGGAACCCACTCATTGGAGAATTTGGTGGTATCAGGTCTAGCAAATAGTATACAAAACATTCCTGCTACATAAGAGTAAGGTGATGGAAATTGTGCAATGGGGTACATACCAAGTTTATCCTGCTTTATCTTTTCCTGATCTTCCTTCCATTATTTTACCACGTTCATTAATCCTGAATTATTTCTTCAAAATTTTTCCAAGAAATCTTTGTCATAAATCTTCTATGGCAAAGGCAAATGATACATTGTTCACAAATATTCAGCATTGAATGAACCTATGTTCTCTGGCTTGGAATTCATGAATGTTCTATTTGCAATGTTGAGGTTTTCAATTACCCATATTACCATCTCAGTGTATGGTAATATCCGGCCTTGCCACTATCGTATGGAGAAATGAACATGCAACTTCAAAGTAAGACGGTTATGGTGAAACCGCCTCATCTGCTATTACTGTTTTCTTTAGTTCTCTTGGTTGTTCTCTTCAAACATGTTTTACATGGATTCCCATGAATAAATCCCACTGTCATTATTTCATGTTATGTCTGAGAATAATGGAGGCATGTCTGTAGTCTGATAAATAGAAGCTTGGGCAGCTGATTTTCCTTTCTTTGTCATTCTAGTTGATATTGCTTCCTTAGGTAGTTTCCTGAATTCAAGAAAAATGAGTAAATTCAGATATGAGATGAGTAGAGAAAAGGACAAAGAATAGAGTTAAATTAACATAAATCAGAATCCGGTGCTTTAAATTTAAAACACGCTTCAAGTAAGATATCAATATTTTGAACCTTGTACCCATTGACTGTCGTTAACAACACTTAACGCATTTGTCAAATCTCTTACATGCCTTACGCAATATGTCTAATCCAACAATCTAGGTCATTAGATATTATAACAGGTTTATTGAATGAGGATCAGTTCAAGCACTTGAATAATAAATGTTATAGTGCAAATCACAACTTTTAGCATATACCAATAGTATATATTTTCGCCGTCAGTGAACTTGCGAAATGCGATCTGTGAAAATCGCACATCACAATTCATTACGATGGATATAACTTTCCATTTGGTTAATAGTTGCAAAACGAAATACGTGCTAAAGCCTCAACGTATTATACTTTATCAGATTTATAGATACATTTCGTTGTTCATTTATATTCTCATCAGGTCCGACTCATCGCAACTCCTTTCGAAATGTTATAAGTTTGTCCTGTAAAGGAGGCACAACGTGATTTATACTTTAAGGGCCTTTTAAGATTTTTTCAATGGGGATTTTGTATAAATCAAAAATGTTGAAGCACTTTATCGAAATTCACAAATCCTATATGTGTTTTAACTTTGCTTGGCTTGTAATCTTTGCGATTTGCGCTAAGCACAATGAAGTCAAAGAAAAAAATAAAAAGGCTTTTATTTCGAAAGTTTAAGACTTAACACTAAAACAAAAAATGATTCTAAAATTATATTTATCTTTTAAGGGGTCCCCATTTATATTAATAATAAATGGGGGGTGTTTTATAGTACAAAAATTGGCTATTCACTTTGGAGAACTAGTTATCTCTGATTAGTTTTTTGAAAATTCTAAAAAATTTCAAAATAAAAATAGTTGCAGCAATGAATTTGAGTACAAATAATATTTCACCAAGTAATAAAATCTCAGTTGATCGTAATCCATAAGATTTACTCTTTAAAAATGAAAATATGAGTATCTATATCAGTCTTTAATAATTTCAAAAATATGAAGTAGGTGGCTCGTTAAGATTAGATTTATAAATATATAATATTTTATCATAGATAGAGCCTCCAATCTGATAGGAAATTTTAGCCTTTGGGAGGGTTACCTTTTACACATCAATGTTTCATTGTACCATCCAACTATTATTACAATATTCCAAAAATAAGTTCAATTTTATATACTTTATCTCTTTTGGAACTTGTTTTTTCTAAACTAAACTGATCAAGCTAGCTCTTGATGAGACCCCTTTCCTTTTGATATAATCTCAAGTCATCACCCTTTTTTGGTAGGAAGTATTTGTAATGTCAGTTTAAATATTTTCTTATGAACATGGTAAAAAATCTCGTGATGAGACTTATTATATTCTAATTTATAGCATATTTTTTAATTACTTTCTGAAAATTGAAAAGTTTTCCGGATGGGGTGAATCATTGGTCCTTTTGAGGATTCTAGATGATAATTTTAGATTTTAATATTTCTTATCTGTAAAAGATTCTTTACTATGTTAAATATTCTTTTCTTGAATGATAGTAGAGTAACCATACTTTGTAAAAGTGAGAGTTGATGAAAGAATAAATAACTTCAGTGAAATAAATTTTTTCAGTAAAATAAAATCTATTTGAGATTCAAAATTGTCAATTGTTTCCTTAACAATTCTTATTTCTAAAAGCGATAAATCAAAAAGATTATTTGATATTTTTATAAGAAAAGACAAAATCAATCCCATTCAACTTTTATTTTCCTAATAAAATAAAAGACAATAATATACAAGGAATAGAAGGGTTACCTCGTATGAAAAATATTTCTTTAAAATTTTCCCATCAACACACAAAGAATCTCTTTTGCTTGATAGATCTTACAATAAAAACGTTCATGAACCTATTTCTTCTATGATTTGAAATGGTCCAAGCCACAATATTTGGAATTTGGTATGTTTACCTTTTTCATCATGTCCCTTATCCCATTTTAGGACCATATCACCAATTTGAAATGTATTTGGAGTGACAGAAGTTGTATCAAATGAGGCTTTAACTAATTGTTGACGATGTTCATGAGTGACTTTAGATTTTTCTCTTTCTTTTTCGAGTTTAAGGATTTGGAATCGTCTTATTTGCAAAGAAGAATAAGGTGATTCATCAATGAATTAGACTAGGGCAAGAGAAGGAATAACTACATTAGTAGGAAGAGAAAATTCTTTTACATAAAAATGATTAAATGGAGAAGTTCCAATGGAGGTATTCTGAGTTATTCGATCTACCAAAAGACAAAATGTTAATGATTTGTGCCAATTTCTTTGATTCTGGTCAACATTGCATTTAATGATCCTAATAATTTTTTTATTTGTTGATTCCACTAAACCATTTACTTGAGGATAATAGTTAGCAAGATATTTGAGTTTAAAAACTCTTTTAATAGAAAATTCTATCGCATCATCTCCTGAGAAATAAGATGCATTGTCAAACATCAAAGAAGTGGGTAAACCAAATCTAGTTATGATAAACTGATCAATGAGCTCAATAATATTCTCAGAGTTAGCTACTTTTAATGGATTTTCTTCCACCCATTTAGAAAAAGAATCAGTAGTTGTGAGGATCTATTTATTTTTCTTGGAAACGTTAGGAACAATCTCACCAATTATATCTAATCCCCATTATTCAAATGATTGTTCAATATTAAATGGTTGTAATGGAAAAACTGGTTTCCTTTGTCTGCCAGATGCACTTTGGCAGAATTTGCATTTCATCGCATAATCATGAGCATATTTTAAAAGTGTTGGCCAATAGTAACCTGCATGCATGATTTTATGTGTTGTTGTATTTCCTCCAAAATGTCCTCTAACTGGTCCATCGTGGAGTTCATGTAAAACTTTCTCTGCTTTAGTTTTCTTGAAGCATCTTAATAACACAAAATCAAAATTTCTTCTAAATAATACACCATTGACCATTTCGCATTGCTTAGCTTTCAATCTTAAAGCATGATTCATTTTATAACTAAGCTGTGTGGGGGAATATCCATTTTTAAAATAAAACATAAGATCAACATATTGATACTGAGCATCGTTGAGGTTTACCTCTGACACTTGCACATTATTACCTAGATTTGCTTTTGATGATAAATGAGATGCTCCTGTTAGCATTGTGCAAAAACCTTGACCTCTAAAAATTTTAGAAGGTCTAATTTCTACATCATATTCTTGTAAAGTAGTTACCAAGTTAGCCCTTTTTTCTCCTACTTCTCTTTGCATCAATAATTTCCTTACTATAGAGACTGGAAGTATTACCTTGGTGTCATTTTTTAGGATAAATGGTCTAAAATTCTTTATATATTTGAAGACATAAAATTCTTGTTTCTCAACAGATGAATAGTTCAGTTTTGTGCCTTGAAAATTAGAACTAAAAAATGATATTGGTGCTTCATTTTGTTGTTCATTGAGCTATTTCAGAATGGAAACATAATATGTATCTGGTGAGAATGTATATAAAGTGGAAGGATTAAGAAAATTGGGAGTAGTAAAGAATGGAGGAGTGATAATAAATTATTTGATTAAATCAATTTCTTCCCTTTCATTATGTCCCCACTTGAAGACTAGATTTTTCTTAATCATTGTTTGTAAATGTAAAACTATCTGCGAAAAATCAGGGACAAATCTCTTCACAAAATTTATCTATCCAAGAAATAACTGCACAGTTTTCTTATTATGAGGGAACAAAATCCTTTTAATTTCTTTGATTCTTTTAGGATCAATATAAATACCTCTTTTGGACACGATGAATCCTAAATTTTTTCCTTCATCTAAAGAAAAATATGACTTCTTTAGGTTAAGTGAGATTCCAACATTTTACATCGCTTAAGGAATTGTTTTAGGTCATTCACATGATTGGTTCTTTGTCTAGAAAAGACACTGATGTAATCTAGATAAATAACCATTGATTTGTTAATAAGTCCTCTAAAATCTACGTCTATGGCTCATTGGAAAGTGGCACCTGCATTGATTAACTTGAATGGTATCTTTTTATAGGAATAAGTTCCCCACTTAGTCCTGAATGTGGTCTTTAATCTGTCATCTGGGTGTACCAGGATTTGGTTATATCTTGAAAACCCAAGTAAAAAAGACATAATTTTAGAACAAACTACAATTTTAAATACTTTTTCCATGGTTGGTAATGGAAAATTGTCCTTCTCACATGTTTTATTTAAATTTCTAAAATTAATACAAATCCTAATGTCACCTTTTTTCTTCTTGACAAGAACCAAATTTGATACCCATTTTGAATGTCTAACTAGAAATATGATCTTAGCCTTGAAGAGCTTATTCAACTTTGTTTTAATTTTAATTTCAAGATTAGGATGAATTTTCTCAACTTTTGTTGTATTGGTTTCTCATCTAAAATCATAGGAATAGTGTGTTGAATTACATAAGTGTGATATGTTTTAAGATCAGTATAATCCCAAGCAAAAAAAAAATTGTAGGCCCTTGATAACTTGACAAATGATACTCTTTCTTCAGAAGATGGACCAAGACCTAATTTGACATTTTGTGGTTTATCATCAGTTCGAAGATTTACTAACTCAAATCTTAAAGTTGAAATTTGAGTTTTAGAATTAGTAACTCTTTGGAACTTGTATTTTAAATCATAAATATCTTCTAGTTTGACAACTGATTTTGGTATTGGATTTTCATCTTGGTCTTCCTTTATATGAATGTTATGTTCATGTTCATCTAGAATTTTACTATCATAATATCCTTCAGATGTAAGGAAATCTATGATATTAGAATCTTGATTAAATAATCTCCAATTAGTAATATTATCATGAACAAATGGTCTAAAAATAAACTCAATAGAAAAACTATTGGGACTAAATTCTTGAGATGGAATTAATTTCGATGCTACATTGGCCAATAAATATGCACTAGCATTTTGTATTCTGGGTACAGAGGAAATATCGAAAGATAAGAAATGAGAATTCAATTCCTGGACTAATGACTGATAATGTTTAGGATGTCCAGAATGAAAATGGACAATATTTCTTACTTGTTTGACAATGATTTCCAAATCTCCCAGTAATTGAAGATATTTAATGTCAAGGTCTATTGCTTTATATAAACCTTGAATTAGTGCTTCATATTCTTCTATATTGTTTGTGTAATCTAATTCAAGTTTGCAGGCTTGCATAGTATTTTCTCCTTTAGCACTTATCAAAATACAGCTAGCTCCTGCACCATCTTCTAATTTAGAACGATCGAAATAAAGAATTAAATACTGGTTTATTTACAAATGTTTTACACTTAGAAGTGTGTGTATGGGAAATTTCAATTTGAGAGATAGCCGCATTATCAAAGAAGGGCGATGGTTGGGCATTAAAGTTTCCAATAAATGATTCTATCGAGTAATTTCCAATAATATTATTATTGAATTCTATTGGCTCATTGATTCCTTCAAGATCTATAACTGTATGTTTCATTAATTTCTCATGGTCTACTCGAATTTGGTTTGGATTTCCATTGTGGGGTAGCTACATATGTGACCACTCTGTTGTGAAATATCCATGAATTTTCTCAGACCAGTATCTACTCAATACTAAACCATAAAGTTCAGGAATATCAGCTACCAAAATATCAATTATCTGAGCAACCTTAGGGTTTGATGATAATCTAATGGAAACATAATTTATTTCTCCTACAACCTCTATTTTTGTTCTATCAAATTGTACTATATGAACAAGAGAAATTTGAGGATTTATGTTCAATTTAGCACATATTGATTTTGGCATGATATTAGAGGAAGCCCGTGAGTCAATTTAGAAATTATGAACATTATTATTAAAGATCTCATATGTCAAAATGAATGGAGGAGTATGAGATATGGATCGATCACCTTTCATAATAATATATGTAAAATCTATTTTAGTTGAAGGATAAGGAGGTTTACCCATATGATTAGCAGCTTGAACTACTACTAGAGAAGGTAAGGTTGAAGCAAGAACTGCATTTAAATCTCTAAGTAAAATCTTCTGATGTTGTTTCAATTTAGTAAGTTCATGGATTGAAATATTAGCCCTGGTCTTTTTCATATATTCTATTACATTATATTCAATGGTGTCAGATACTACCATTGTCTTTGATGTAGATGGAATGTCTAAAGGAGCGGGGTTAGTGTGTGTAGCCTTAGATGTAGTCTTCTTACCTACTATTTTTTCTTTAGCAGGAGTTGAATTCTTCTGTTTTTTATTAGGTTGTGTTTCTTCAGTGGTATTCTTGCTTCTTGTACTAACAAGTAAAGCTTCATGTTGTTCATCATTTGGGAGGATGAAATCCCACATGCCATTCAGTTCAAATTCTTTTTCAACTTCGGTTTATTCTTCTTCTGTTTGTTCCTCATCTTTGTCTTGATCTGATTCAGCATTAGATATGACGTTGGGTAGCTAAGGATTAGAATATTGATTTTTCTTGAAGGGCTTGAAAGTCTTCTTTGTACTGGAACTTTCGACAATTTTTTTTTTTTATGTCTACCATTTCATTTGTCATGGTTTTTAGTACTTTCTGAATACCTTCTACGTCAAAAGGATCTTATGGTGGCTTCTTTTTTTAATCATATTTGAAAGATAATTTCTTGGATTTTATGTCTTATTGAGAATTCTTCTTTTCAAGAGTTATAATAAGTTTCTCTACGTGCAAAGCTTCCTTAATATTTTGTGCCAATGTAGGTAACTTCGCTTTATCGAAAAAAATGGCTATGTTAGACGAGAGAGAAGAAATATACCACTCAATTTGAACCTCAGCACCAGGAACTAATGTAGCAGGGATTTTATTGAGTATTTTTTATTAAACCTAAAATTGAAGTATTTTATTTTCTCTGTTGTTTTAGCCTTTATATTTGATAGGTCGTTGATGAGAGAATTCCTAGAATTTCTAAGGAAGGCATTTCATGCTAAATATGGATTTGAAACGTGAGGTGTGTGTGCGAGAGAGAAAGTAGTATATATCCATCTTTCTCCTATGTCTATCAAGCATTGTGAGGGACAAATATATTCAAGTTTTGTAATGATAATTTCAATATTAAAATAATTATAAAACATCAACTCACTCTGTTATTAATATTACGAGAAAGAAAGGTGTAAATATTTATTTTAATGTCTATATTAACTAACATAACCCCGCTCTTGCTAACCGGAATTATATTTCCATCTTGACTGATGCTAGGAATAAAATGAGCATTGAAAAGATAAGAAATAATTCTCATGAGCTTGGAAGTGAAATAATATGTTCATTTTTTAATACTAAGAGAGTTGAAGATGAAAAGTACTTCCTCTTGGATTGCTAGGCCCTTAATCACATCCATTCTTGTTTTCGAAACATTTTTCACACTACCAAAATTCTTGACTTGTTAAGTCAACAAAACTATAGTGATCTGAGAATACTTCTCTCCCTTCCTTTTTATCATAGAAATAATATATTAAAGAGCCTTCGTTATTTTCTTATTTTCTTAAGTTTTATTGGCTTATTTGGCATTGCATGACCATCATTTTTTAAATTTCAATATATATATATATATATATATATATATATATATAAGAATTGAAATTAAAACACTTTGATCGTCATGTTCAGTAAAATATTTCAATGCTAAATATAAATTATATAAAGCAACTTAGGAAAAAAATAATCTTATGGTTAAAACATTTTTGTTTATATATATATATATATATATATATATATATATATAACAGTTGAAATTAGAACACTTGGATGGTCATGTTGAGAAAAATATTTCAATTCTAATAATGTATATATTATATAATATAATTGAAAAATAAACTTATGATTCAAAAGTTTTTGTGAGTTTGTCAAAGTTGTGAAAGTTTATAATGTGTAGTATACACCATTAGCGTGCCCAAGGAATTATTTTTTGAATCTATTTATTGTTGAAAAATCCAATTTAAACAATGAAAACTTAAAATCTCAAGAAGAATTGTATCATCCAAATATTACACATGTATATTGGTTTGGTGCTAAAAATGAAGAAGTACAACTTATTCCATGTTGATCATTGAGTTATACATGGTAAATGTATATATAAATAGCATATAACTATCTTAATCACGTATCTATCATGTGCCAAAAATTATAGTTTCTTGTGAATTTTTACTTTTGGAGTTAGTTCTAAGAACCAAGTAGATATGCACTCTATCCTACAAGGCATTAACGAAGCCAAGAAATAATTTATTCAAAAGATAATTATCATGGGAGAATAACATAATTAGACATTTCAATATCATTAGTACTCCAAATTTCAAATCAATATTCATTTTCAAGAAAATCCTTATAAGATTATCCTAATTTCCTGAATGTCAAGTTATTCATCTCTTAAGGGAGATAAACTTGTTGGAAGATTCAATATACATCCAAACTATATATCCTTCATTGGGATCCTTAAAGGTCAATGGAACCATGCAAACTCTCCAAATTCCATAATCCAATCATGATGACAACTATAGGTCATAACTTGGAGAAGGTAGGGACACAACTAATAAGGTGAGTCAAGAGGTTGACATATGAATCAAACACTAGGATTCACATAAGAAAGATGGTTGAAATATAGAAGACTTACCTTATTCTTGTAAAAAATATGGGAATGAACAAATACATGTTTAATTTAGTCACAGAGGAAGTTTTGGTGCGGAAGGTAAGGGATGGAAAGTTAACACATATAGGAGAATTTTTTTTATAATTATGAAACATTTTAAGCTACCTATCTACTTAGGTCCAAAATCCCATGTTGACTTCGTCAATTTTCTTGAGTTGATGTGGGTAGTTAAGGTGGTAAAATAACTAATTATATTTCATGTAAACTCCTCATGTATAGCAATTAGTCACTCCATTCATGGAATCAAGAATTACAAAGGAGGCTAAAAACCTAAAATTTGCAATCTCGACAAGATTCTAACAAATAGAGTTGAACTCTAAGCCTTGATATGGAAGTCAAAAAAATGAGATGAAAAAATTCAAAGCTATATTCTGGGGTTTTGGAGGCCAATGTGCAACTAGAGTGCATCAGGCTGAACTTACACGTGGACCAATTAATCACTGATTTCACCATAACTATGGGAAAAATGTCATAGACAAAATGGATGAAATTCAAAGATAAAGTGATGTAGTAGATAGCTCAAGGTAGTGGTTGGAGAATATGCAAGTACTTAGTATGATGGGAATAACAGTACTCTAACTCTAGAAGCCTAAAAAATTCAATGCGATCTCTCTTGGCCAAACTACTTGACCTAAAATTTGTAGCTCCTACGAATACTATAAATGTTTTGGATGAATAAAGTGGTGTTAATTCTCTATAAATTCTTTTATATTTCCATGTTAACCATGGAATTTCTCTCTCTCTCTCTCTCTATATATATATATATATATATATATATATATATATATATATATATATAATAGTGTGTGTAGAATGGGCATGAACCTATGTTAGTCTCAAACATATTAAGCTACAAAAGGGATCAAAGTTTTACAATCTAAAATAGTTTTTCACATCAAGATATTTGATCCCTCTGGTGCTGATATACTCCAAATTTAAGATGGATATTATATGTTACACTTAGTAAGAAAGATACACAGAAAGTTCAAAAGTTAGCTTCCTAACATAGAGAAAAATGATCAAGTTTAAAAAGGAAAAATATTTTGTGTGTGTGTCACCCTCAACAAAAAATAGCCGATATATATATATATATATATATATATAGAGAGAGAGAGAGAGAGAGAGTATCTAAATGACCATCTTAAATAAAATAATTTTATGTCAACTTGATATATAGATAAAGAGATATAATTGAAATTAAAAAATATCTATTAATTTCTAAGATGAGTTTGAAGTGTAATTCATTTAATTTCATCAAGATATGATGTAAAACCCATTATAGGTGATGAAAACCAAACCTAGGCTCTATCAATTTCATTCCTAGATGGCTTCGACTCTGGAAGCCCATAGGTTATGGGCCCATGGTCTTGATTATTCCACCATAATTACAACAACAAACTCATGATTCTCTAACCTCAAACTCAGATATAATTTTCATAACTACAACCAACCACTTCAACATCTAAATCGTGCCTCCCATATTTCTCATCCATGATTCCTCTACCAACCTTAGATTCCAATCTTCTCGAAGGGTGTGAGCATTTCAGCCAATTTTGTTTTGTAGATTGTAATCCCTCTAGTCCCAAGCCCTTGGGCCATATTGACGTCACATGATGGGGTAAAATAGAATTAGTCGAGTTTGGGTCACATTATGAGGTTATCATGACCTTATTTTGGCTCGCAGGCCTGACCATATGGGTCTAACTTGTCCGAGTCCAACAAGTTTATTGGGTCCTACCTCAAGCTATAGGTCGAGTTGGTTGCTATACCTGCAAGTTGGTTTATAGTCAACATTCCACACACATCCCTTATTCATTCATGACCCCGAACACATTCCATCCTTCCTCAATTTGGACACCCTTGAACCGGTTCCAACATCCTCGGACATTTAACTACTTGTGTTCACACCCTCCTTCGCGGGTGCTCTCTATAGACAATCACTGCCATAAATAAGTATTATTTGTTGAAAATTAGGTTTTTTCCATTATCAAAAAAACATAAAACATCATAAAAATAAAAAATTCAAACCATATTCTAGGCATGAAAGATAACACAAGTTCCACAAATTTAGGATGTATATTCAAAATTTTGGCTTGATGATATATGAAAACCACTCAGGGTCAAATGACCTCTCAGCCTAGGCTCACATTGGTTGGTTTCTTTTCTATTGCTGTGATAGGAAACTTATATAGATAAAAAAGAATCCTAACAAAATATAATAGAAGTAATCTTGTCTCCACCATTTAATCACCTTCTAGAGGCTTACGACTTAATTTTCATTTTACATAAAATTTGATGAAATTCTTCTCCGCTTCAAAGGTTTCAACGATGACCTTTCTGGAAGCATCGTGAAACATTTTTGGGTTTTGGGTGGGTTATGTTTTCGCATCATACTCTTGTGTTTGAAAATTATCATGATCTCATGATCATGTCCTTCGTTGCTGCATCTCATTCGTCACCATCTCAGTCTCTATTTCCACATGTATCTCTAAGTGAGCTACAACCATGCCTCACTAACACCTCACTAGCTCTACTCCTTTGGTTTGGAATTTTCACATATCGTTTCGCCTCCTACGCAACCTATTGAGATTTCTTGATCCTCTGGTTGTTGCACACTTTGTCACCTCTCCTTGAAAATTACACCCACAAACACAGTTGTGGAATTTCCACACAACTTCTACCCAACCACAACTCAAAGTTGTTCTCTTGCAGAAAATATTTTCCCGTTTTGATACAACTTGATGAATATAGAAATTGTGTTCTATCAATTTCATCCCTAGATGGTTTCAACTCCAAAATTCTATGGGTAATGGGCCCACGATGTTGTTTCATCCACCATAAATTGTAGAAACAAACTTGGACTCCTCTAACTTGAAACTCCAATTTAATTTGTGAAACAATAATTGTCAACAATATACAAATCGTGGCTCCTTTCTTGGCCATGATTCCTCCACCAACCTTAGTTTCCAGTCTTCGGAAAGGGTTTGAGTGTTTCAGCTCAAAATTTATTTTCTCAAAGCACAATCCCCTTGGTCCTGAGTTCATGGTCCATCTTAATGTCCCAGGATGAGTTCAATTAGCATTAGTTGGGGTTAGGTCTCATTGTGAGGTTAGGTGTCATCCCAATTTTCATTTATCATGACCTTAATTTATCCTTTAGTCCTAAACACATGGGTATGACTTGTTCGAGTCCAACCAAGTCAACTGGGTACTACCTTGAGTTGAAGATTGGGTTGGTTGCTCTATCTATAGGTCAACCTATTTCCAATGTTTTAAACTCAACCATTTTATTTTCATGACCTTGACCACACTCCATCCCTCCTCAATTTAGATGCCTTTGACTCAGTTCCAACATTGTCCTCACACATTCAATGTCTAACATTCACACCCTCTTTTACAAGTTCTCTCTATAGAAAATCACCATCATAAAGAAGTCTTGTATGCTGAATATTAGGGTTGTTACATCATCAAACAAACATAAACATAACATAAATAAAAACATTATTTGGACCAAATTATAGGCATAGCAGATATGACACAAAGGTTCACAAATGCACGACATATATTCAAAATTTAGGCTTTATTACATATGATAGCCACTCAGGGTCGAACGACCTCTCAACTTGGGTTCACATTGGTTGGTAATTTTTATATGACACTCGCAGACAACATATATAAATAAAAAAAAATGTTAACAAACTCTAGTTGTTGGAATATTTTCCCTGCCATCTGATCACCTTCCAGAGGATTACGATTTAATTTTAATTTTACATAAAATTTTAGAGAATTTGTGTCCTCTTTAATGACTTCCATGATGCCATTTCTAAAAGTGTATTGAAATCAAATTTTATTTGGGGTGGGTTGATGTTCCTGCATCAATAGGTTAGATGTGTAGGTCTTAGATGTTAGATGTAAACATTTTTTAAAGTTTGGCTCTATATGTAATCTAAGTATATGAATCTACATGTAATATTTTAAATGTTCACTCTATATTTATTGTAATGTAAACTTAAATGAATTTATATATGACTACCTATAATTCTGATATTCATATATAAATTCAACTATATAATTATGTTTTAACTTCGAAGGCATGTAAAATCTAAGAAGAAAACCATGGTAAAAATAACTCGGCCTTGTTATGGCATAGAATTCAATGGATACTATGTTTCCTTTTACAAATCAAGTACAGTAAATGCCATATTCCATAGCAAGGACCTTTCTTCAGCTCTCTGTTTTCGGCTTCTTGCTGCAATATATCTTCCTTTAGCAAACTGTAGGCTAGAATTTGTTGGTCTGTTTATTCATGGTATCCTCTTTTCCCTGTCTCAATTTATTTTCTTTGGAATCCATGGTTGCTCTTTGTAATGTAGAATATTAGTCAAGTTTTCAATTTTTTCCTTTGAAATCACTATATTTACTTTTTTCATTTCTTATTCGCCATTAATTAGTTCCATGGATTTGGGTGATAATATATTATAGGCATGTCATAATGGATAATTGCATTGGTATGAAATCAGATATGGATCAAATCAACAAGAAATTAGGAATTATAAAGAGAAAATATAATCCATAGTTTACAAATATCTTTAGGAAGTGGATCTAATTTTCTTGATTTGAGGAATATTGAAGCAAGCGTAAAGTTGCATCAATACACAATCTGAAGATCTTAACTTCAATCCAAGTTCAAAGTTGTGGGCCTTATAAATGGTACGTGAGATTGATTTTTAAGAAGTAAATTTGCAACCAGTAAGCTAGCATACCCCAAATTTTACTAACATACCCCATATTCAAGGGAAGGAGACGACGAAGATAATAGTGGGTGGATATATTATAAAAGGAAAGTAGAGTGTAGTTTTTAGGATAATGGGTCAATGTGTCCAATGGAAAGTATAGATTTTTTTCATAGACAATAAAAAAGATACTTCCATAAAATTAATAGTATGACATCAATTATAAAAAATATGGTTAAATACATCTTATCATATAGTAAAAATAGTGAAAGTTAAAAGTGATAGGTGCTTTAAAATTCTAACACATTAGCACTTACCAACTTTCTCATCCCTTGAATATACCAATGGGTCACAATATCTAATAGTGAAAGTGCTATACTTGGGTGGGCCAAATTTTTCCATATTACAAGAACTACAATGATGGTCACACGTAAATGAGGATACATTAGTGCATGGAATCCAATCTTATTCAAAGAGAGGGTGTTTTTGAGAAGAAATATATGGATTCCCACAATGCTAGTAAAGTTTCAAGTGGCCAGAGTAGGAATTATTATTACCCACTTTCTTCACTCTGGAATACCCCACCAAATTATAATACTCCATGGGGAGGATAAATTCATTGAATTCAAATTAGTGAACTGAAAATGGTTGATACTAGCATGTCTCATGTAGCATATCATCATGCCAAAAATGTCAATTATAAAAGAGAATAAAATTTCTGTAGATTGCATATGCTCAAGTAACATATTATCACACCACTAATGCCAATTCTATGATGCTTATGTAAAATATTTTCAAACCACTAACCTTGGCCCTAAAAGAGCATAGTATTTGTGTAGATACCATAATAGACCTCAAAGAAGGATAGACCCATAGATTTCAAAATAGATTTCCAACCTTTTCTTGTAATAGAACCATGTGTGCTTAGTGCAAATAGAATTCTTAAATGAAGATTGTAAGAACATTATAGAGAAAAATCACAAGTCTTATTTTGTTTTCGTTGGGTATATTTGACTAAATTACTTTTATTACTTGTGTATATTTGGTCAAGCATATTATGTTAAGATTATGATATTAGTGATTGAAACCACTACCAACTTATGTCCATGTTAGGGGTGGATGTGGTCCACCTAGTGATTATAGTGATAGTGGATGGATCAACCTCATGTAGCAGAAGCACAAAATTCTCCCATTTATGTATTCCACTTGTCACAAAAGAAAACAAAACAAAAAATTGTTGTTTGGTGGCCTCTTATGTTACTTCTAACCTCCTCTATTAACCTCCTCCTTCCTCTATTAACCTCCTCCTTGTTGGGCATGCCCTTTATTAATCCATTTCCCTTTAATGCTTCCCATTGACTTTCACTCATCAATCTTCTCATTTCACTCATCAATCTCCTCATTTGAGTCACTTCGCTTAATCAAATGAAAACCAATCCTTCCCCTAAGAACTTAATAGATTTGCTAAAAGTAAAATCAACTATTCTTTAATGAACCACATAAACATAAATCCTCTTCCATGATAATAATTTACAAATATAATTCTCTATAGTACATCTAGTAATACATCTGCTATATATATTACTTGTAAATTTTGGGAATAATGCTTTATTTCTAGAGTCATGAGAGTATTACATGAACTCATAATTTCATGAAAATAATTAATTCGAATAATTTTTTAATCCGTAACCTTGTTGTAAAAATGGATTGAAAATAAGAAATTAAACGCATATGGGCAGCGACCACAGCTCCCGAGGAGAAGCCTCTAAAAAATGGATGATTTTCCAACGGACACGAATCTTAAAGCACTGTAAAATTTTGAGTGTTTGCTTCAATGGCATTGAAAGGTTAAACTAAAGCTGATTGTTAATGCAATTCGCAGGGAGCATGGACATTACTGAGCTTTACCAGAGTCAGCCATGGCCTATTCTGATTAATAGACTGATTTTGTCACACATCACACATCATTTATGGACTGATGTGCATGTGCAGCTCCTCGTAGGTCTTCTCGCTCATTATGCTGCTTGGGCACTTTCGGAGGTCGCTGTTTCAAATCGCAATAGTATTCCCCATAGAAATACGAGGAGAATCCCCAGAAGGCCACCACCAGCGCCATGCCCTTCTCCGCACTGAATTTCTCATGGAACAAAACCACAGCGGAGCATGCCCACTGTACAGAAAACAGTAGTGGAAAGAGACATTATTAATTGCATCTCCATAACAAGCATATACGTTATTTGGCGCTTTGTTTTTCTGTACGAGAGCTCAATCAATGGAATATTGAAAGCAAAGAGGGCAGCTGCGCCCAGCGTGAAGGCGAACCCGAGCACGTACTGCCTATTGGTTACTCCTGCAGGCCTGTCACTGCTTGCATGGAAGACAAGCAACACGGAACGCGCAGTGAGCAAAACCACAGAATTTATGGAAAAAGGGTTGAACTTTTCCCGGACTAGCAGTAGCGCAAAAACAGCGTTGAAGGCTAGCTTGCTGGAGACCAAGACAGACGTAGTCGAAACGGGCAGAACCGAGAGGCCATAGGTGAATAGGTAATTGTCGGCGCCTGTCAGAATCCCGATACCACATGACGCCAGGAAGAGGTTGGGAGTGATGTGATTCTCTCTGTTGGGCTGCTTTCTATACGATAAATAGAGAGGCAGGATGAGAAAAGGCGAGCCAGCAGTCTGGAGCCAAGCACAGAGCCATAGTCTGGATCCACCGTTCAGGAAATAAAATCTTATCAACAGAGGCCGTGCAATTGAAGTCGTAACTAAGGCCGCGATGTTGAGGAGCAGGAGGATTCAATGTCTGAAGCTTTTCTTTGTGTTGCTCACCTGGGCTTGCAACATTCTTTCGACGCCTCTATCAACCGGTGCTTCCATGTTCTCAATCTCAGATATACCAGATCCAGGCATATTGACCTGAAGTAAAACCTATGGAATGATTCAAGGACGATCCCTGCAGCCACCTGGAACCTGAAGTAAACCATAACCCTACCGAATGATTCCATGACGATCCCTCTCCGGGGCCAGACTTATTAACTACAAAGGCCCAGGATTTTTTCACCTCTGTCCCCGTTAATACCTGCCCCAATTGTAAATTTTATATATTTTTAAAAGTGACTAACTAATACTAAATATAATTATGTAATATTAAATATAATTACATACATTATAGAACAGAATAAATAAAAAAATTAATAAAAAAATAGCATTTTTATTAAAAAGGAATAATAACCCTTTTTATTAGAAAATTATAGGAAAAATTATTTTTTTAATGCAGAATATACTTGAAAGAAGTATATTTTATAACTAATTTAGATAACGAAAGTTATTCATTTATCTTATCATTTTTACTTTTTTTTTTTTTTTTTGACAATGAAGGAGGGTTTACAATCAAATAAAAAGAAAGTCAATTCTTTATCAAAATTAAGGGTAAAAGTTTGTAATGTTTCGTCGAACCAACTTCATTTATAGCTACCATTATGGGTCTTTTTATTTATTAGTATTTGGATGAACAATATTCTCCTTCTCTAGAGGTATGGAATGGGATTTTGTTGACAATGAAAATGAAACCAATACAACGGGAGAGTACCCTGGAAAACTATATTAAGAGATGGTTTTTTTTAAAGATATCTCGTAGGTTCTTCCTTTCTTTATCTTTTGGACTGTATGGGGTAGAATGAATGATGCAATTTTTCAGTAGAAAGATGGAAGAAATAGGAACAATATAATTAATATTATTGCTACGTATGAAACGGGTGAGACGAAAGGGAATAAATCTTGGAGGTCCATCAAGTAGAAAGAGTTATGGGGTAGTTTTCCAGTGGGGTTTATTGACGGAGCTTGCCAAAGGAGTTGTGCTTGCAGTGCGGTCATAATCATCAATCCTGGGAAATTTTACCATTTCTCGTCGGAAGGAAGACAGATATATAATCGCAGGCAAGAACTTATTTGTCTATGGGGAATCCTATTTTTCACAAAATGACTTAGGATTGACAATATAAAGCATTTATTTTTGGGTAGCATCGGATGTGCTCTAGTTCTGAAATTTTGTGGAGGGGCTAGAACACATGATATCTCCAAGACCCAGAAATCGTTTGGAGAAAGTCCACGTGGAGTGCATTTTATTCAAATAATTAATTATTTTTAATGGAGCCTAAGTTAACAGTTAGGAAATTAAAATAATTAAAGTGAATTAATGTAAATATGGGTGAGAAGCTTGTAAGTGAGGAGGATCAAGTCTGTTTTTAAACATAGTTTTTGATTAGATATTTGATCACGATCATTGATCTCTCAAAAGAAAGGCTTGAGGGTCAGCTGGAGAATACACACACAAAGAGAAGCACTTCAGCTAAATCAAAATTTTGGGGCATGTATTGCTGAGAATTTCAAAGTGAGTTCTAGTGTAGAGAGGGGCAGTTCGAGAGTGGGATTTTATTCCAAGGCTAAAAACACATTGCAGAGAGGCATAATAGCACCAAGGAGAGACAACAAAGTGCCTGAGAGGGTCACAGAGAGCCTGAAGAGGTGACACAGTCACTGAAGAGGCAGCACTGGGGTTTCCGTGAGGGAGATCAGGCATCATTTCAGCAAATCAATTTCTAAGTCGGGAAGGCTCATGTGGAGGTTGACATAGCTCCTAAACAGGGTGATGCAGTATCAACGCGGAGTTGGGAGTAGCTACTATTGCGCAACACTATGGAAAGAGCAATCACCTATGGGGTTTGATCATTTAGCTGTTGGATCATCCAAAATATCTGTCTTCGAATAGAGGTACTTCTGCCAGGATTTTCTCTGTTGGGTGAGCCAGATTTGACACCCTTTCTGTATTCATAAATATTCTTAATAATAAAACCCTCATATATATTGCACCGACTTTCCTGCATTGGATTTTTTTGGGAATTTTTAAACCAAGAATAAGTGTGTTCTTTGTGTGTTTGTCTCGTCTTATTTTTCAGTACTTGATCTGTATATAGGGGTTGTAGTGTATTTCCATTAGTGTTTACTAAAACATTCTATAAATAACTTGTTAATTAAAGAACATAAGTAGAAAATGAAAATCCGTTAACTATAGTAGGATCTCAATTTGATAGATTCAAAAAATTTCACATGGTATCAGAGGAATTGTAGATCAAGAAGAACTAAAGCCATCAACGAAAGGATAGAGGAAAATCTATTGCAGGAAAGAAGTTGTCCTGAGAGAGAGTTCAGTTCTAAGCCAGAGAGGTAAAGTAAGGGTGACACATTCACTAAGGAAGGATCACACAAAGCCTTTATTAGCTTGCTAGGGTGACGTTGTAGCTGCAGAAGGTATCATAGTGATCGTTAGGCCAGCGCAGAGGCTATTGAGTCTCATTTTTCTAGTTGTTGTAGCTAGAGGTGAAGTACAGTTTCTATCTGGATTTGTCGGTGGGATGTTGATTATGTTAGTGCATAAGAGTATCTAGTGTAGTAGAAACAAAGTAGAGGGAATCAGTTCCTCATAATATTTATTGCCAAGAAGTCTTGATCTAGTGGTGATCAACAGCATAGATAGATTAGAGAGGGGTGCTTTGAAGTTTTTTGGCAGAAGGATTTCTGTGAAGGAAATCGAGATTGATAGGGAGTTTGTTCCTTAGAAGATTTCTAGCACCAAAGAAATCCATATCCGAGTTTTGTTGAGGTAGAAATGAAAGAGAGATAATGGAACTTGTTCGACATTTAGTTGAGAAGAGATGGGCATGAAGGGACTAAGGGGTCAGGACAAGTTAGATGGAGCATCCAACTTTTTGATGTGGAAGGACAGGATCATGGAAATTTTGGATGAAAATTACATCAGGTATTACGCCTTGAACACGGTTATTGTT
This sequence comes from Pinus albicaulis, assembly GCA_034641835.2. Classification (NCBI taxonomy): domain Eukaryota; kingdom Viridiplantae; phylum Streptophyta; class Pinopsida; order Pinales; family Pinaceae; genus Pinus; species Pinus albicaulis. The sequence continues at coordinate 926,792,023 of CM076577.1, read as the reverse complement.
CTGGTTGATGCTAAAATTCTCAAGAAGCACGAGGAATCTCAAGAAAAAGCTAAGCGCTTGATCATGGATGGAGTAAAGGATCATGTGATCCCACATATTTTTTAGAATAACACATCAAGGGACATGGGTGGCCTTGACCACATTTTACGATGTATTTTCCATCCCGCGGAAGGTGTTACTTGAGAGTGAGCTAAGACTGTTTCAGATGGATAAGGGAGAAGAAATCAATCCCTTCCCTATCATATTACAAGGGATCTGAGATTAGCTAACTTCTAAAGGGACTACACCAGATCTTGGATTTATGGTGAGGGCTGCCTTGAATGCAGTCACTAAATATTGGGAAATGTTTGTCCAAAGCATTTTGGGTAGGGCTATTCTTCCTAGATGGGAGGATATGTGGGAAAATCTTCGATAGGAAGAGATCAGATGGTGGACCAAGGTGGGAAGTAACAGCAAAGGGATCAAATTCAAGAAGGAGGAAGACAAGGATGTGGCTCTTGCATCAAAGGGACATCAAGGGCAGCAGAAACGAAAGAAAAAGGACCTTTCTAAAGTCATATGCTTCATATGTGGGTAAATGGGACATTTATCCATGCAATTCCCTCTGAAGAAGAAAGGAAAAGATGATAAGACTGACTCGAAGGCTGCTCTACCAAAGGTTGATGAGGAGGATGATGATGAATGTGCCATGAGTGCTCATCTGCCATGAGTGCTCATGCACCTCTAGAGATGTTGTGGGCCGATATGGAGTTGTAGTTGAAGCTACAGAGAGAATGAGAGCAGGATGCTTGAGGTGCCCAAACTCTTGGATCACATATGGCTACGAGATCCCTTAATGAAACTAGCAAAATTAAGGGACTGAGCTGGTATGAGGGATGATGGAGTGACAGTGGAAGAGATAGAGCGCCAAATTCTCAAGCAACATAGTGGAGTGTTGCAACAATGCAGGAGGCACAGAGAAGATACAACAGCAACCCAGTAGCATTTGAGGGTCAATGCAGATTAGTAGCAGAGGAAGATTCAACATCAAGGTGCATCCAGAATTACTAGTATGTTAAGATTTGGGATGTCTTTCAGTTGCTTAATTACTAACAACTAAGTTGCAGTGCAGCAGTTAGTAGTGGTGATGCTATGGGCAACATGATGTAGCATATTTAGAGGGAGCTGCAGTACATATATTGTAGTGACAGTGGCAGTGTCATGGGAAACAGTATAGATTACAACATCACAGTGGATGAGCGGAAGTAGGTCGAGCATTAGTAGTGCATAGGACCAATGTTGTGGATTAGGGTGACGCTTCTGGTGAGAAGTATTTCTAATGTACATTCCTCACTAAGAGGAAGTGCTGATTTTTGGGTAGCATCATATGTGCTCTAGCTTTGAAATTTTGTGGAGGGGATAGAACACATGAGATCTTCAAGACCCAAAAATTGTTTGGGGAAATTCCGTGAGGAGTGAATATTATTCAAATTATCAATTATTTTTAATGGAGCCTAAGTTAAAACTTAGGAAATTAAAATAATTAAAGTGAATTAATGTGAATATGGATGAGAAGCTTCTAAGTGATGAGGGTCAAGTATGTTTTTAATCTTAGTCATTGATTAAAGATTTGATCACGACCATTTATCTCTCAACAGGAAAAGTATAAAGGAATGCTTGAGGGTTAGTTGTAGAATACACACATGGAGAGTAGCACTTGAACCAAATCAAAATTCTGGGGCATGGTTTGCTGAGAATTTTGGAGAGAGTTTTAGTGTAGAGAGGGGAAATTCGAAAGCAGGACTGTAGTCCAAGGCCAGGAATACATTGCAGAGAGGTAGTGCAACACCAAGGAGAGAAAGTGCAGCACCTGAGCATGTGACACATAGCCTGTAGAGGTAACGCATAGCCCGGAGAGGTGACACAATCACTTAAGAGGCAACATTGGGGTTTCTATGAGGAAAATTGGGCTTCAATTTAGCAAATCAATTTTTGAGTCAGGATGGCTCACGTGGAGGGTGATGTAGCTCCTAGAGGGGGTGATGTAGTCTCAACAGAGAGTTGGGAGCAGCTATTGTTGTGCAGCACTGGGGACAGCACAATAAGCTTTTAGGTTTGATTATTCAGGTGTTGTATCAACAAAAATATATGTCTTGAGATATAGGTACTTCTACTGGGATTTCGATGTTGGGTGAGCTAGATTTGGCACCCTAGTTGTATTCATAAATATGCTTAATAATAAAACCCTCATATTTGTTCCACCTATTTTCCCACATTTGGTTTTTACGGGGATTTTTAGTCCAAAAATAAGTGTGTCCTTTGTGTGTTTGTCTCATATTATTTTTTAGTACTTGAACTGTATGTTGGTGTAGGCTGCAGTCTATTTGCATTAATGTTTACTAAAGAATTATGTAAATAAATTGTCAATTAAAGAGAAAAATTAGAAAATTCAAATTAGTTAACTGCAATAGGATTTATGTTTGGTAGACACAGAAATTTTCACATAAAGATATTCAAAGATGCAAAAGTAGTTATAGAATGGGTGCAAAATAGCACAATTTTTTTCCTCCCTTTCTCAAAAAATGGATGTACATGATTCAGGTTCTTCTGAGTACATTTACCGTTGTTCAATTCAGACATATCTACATACAAAATATTTGGATTGCTAACATGTTGCAAAATAGAGGGATGGGGAAAATGCATTACATTTTATTTTCTGTTTTCGATAAGGGCCTCCAGACCAACACAAGGACCATTAACTATGAATAGATTTAAAAGAAAGGAATCGGGCGACCCTAGAAAATCCAACAGACTATTGGCGATGAAAGTTGAATGTCTATTGTTTTTTAATTTTGTATGATTTTTTCTTTGTTCTGGTTCAAGTATGGAGACAATTTTGATTGTATGAAGATAAGTGATGATGTTAAGGTAAAGGTTATTAAATCAATAGTTTATTTTTGAAGGACATTGTTTCAATTTCTCATGAAGAAAACCACTAGAAATACCCTAGTCACCTAAATCGTAAGCGACATTATACCAACACACAACATAGAGCTCATCTATATCAATTGTTTCTTCCACATGTTCTTAATATCATACATTTCAGATCTAGGCATATTGGCTATCGAAATAATCTTCGATGATGATCCCTCTACAAGACCAAAGTTATGAATGGTCGTTTAGTAATGACAGAGGGCTAGGAGTTTTTAAAATTTGTTTCTTACTATCTGGTGAGCCATTGGGTAGCCCTTTCCTGATTGCAGATTATCATAAATTATTAACGTGGTTGTTTTGTCACAACTCTCTTTCTTTCTTTAAAGAGATGGAAATTAACATTCATTATAGGAATTATCGCTAGAAAAATTTTACTTCAAAAGATGAAGACAGACATTAACATTCATAATCAGAATTTTCATCATGAAAATTTTGCATCAAAAAAAATTTGTAGCGCAAAATTTATCATAAATATGGGCATTGTGTAGGGACGCCACAATCTGACCTAGACGAAAAATTTCTTGCTAGAATCAGGTGAGAAATTTTCAAAAAAACTGACTGCTGGAGTGTTTGAATCACTTTTTGATGGTGAAAAAAGATTCAACACCATTAAGAACCCCTAAGGCACCCAAAATCTTGGGCATTGCCAGTGATAACCCCGATTTATAAAAGTCTCAGTACAATTTTGAAAAATTCTTGCACGACTTTCAATTATTTTTTAAGCAAAATTATGGCCTCCTTAGACTTGGCATTGTCTATTAAGCCCACAATTTTCTCAGACGAAAAATTTGTTGTCGGAATTCGCAAGACAATTTTCAAAAAATCTAACTGTTGGAGTTTTTGAATCACTTTCTTGATGGTGGAAATGGATTTGGCACCATTAAGAAACTCCAAGGCACCCAAAACCCTGAATCTTGGTATGTGTAACCCACATTTCTAAAAGTTTCACCCATATTTTGTCAAAATCTTACCCAAATTTCCATTATTTTCTTGGAAAAAATGTGGCCTCATTAAACTACTCATTATTTGTTTTTGGCAATGGATAAAACTTCTATTATTTATAAAAATTACAGTAAATCTTGTTTGATGATTAAAATGGTATTCATAATCTCTAAATTTCATTTTATTTTCATGCGCAACATGGAGGCTCACAAATATATATTGTTCAGAAATAAGAAAAAATGTGATTCCTTGCATGATAAATATGGATTTGATATGTAAGGTGTGTGTGAGAGAGAGAAAGTAGTATATATCCATCTTACTCCTATGGTTATCAAGCACTGTGAGGGATCAATATATTCAAGTTTTGCAATGATAAGTTTTACCTTAGAAGAATTATAAAACATAAACTCACTCTATTATTAATATTAAGAGAAAGAAGTGTGCAAATATTTATTTCAATGTATATATTAACTAACATAATTTTATCAACCCCACTCTTTCAAAACGGAATTATCTTTCTATCCTGACTTTTACTAAGAAGAATATGAACATTGCAAAGATAATAACTAATTCTCATGAGCTTGGAAGTGAAGGAATATGCTCCTTTTGTGATACTAAGAGAGTTGAAGATGAAAAGTGCTTCCTCTTGGATTTCTTGGCCCTTACTCACATCCATTATCATTTTCAAAACATTTGTCATGGTACCAACATTCTTGACATGTTAAGTCAACAAAACCACAATGATATGAGAATACTTCTCTCCCTTCCTTTTTATCATAGAAATAAAGAATTGAAGAGCCTGATTTATTTTCTTACTTTCTTAAGGTTTATTAGCTTAGTTGGAATTGCATGACCATCAAAGTCTTATAATTTCAATTGTTATATGTGTGTGTGTGTGTGTGTGTGTGTGTGTAACAATTGAAATTAGAAAACATCGATGGTCATGTTGAGTAAAATATTTCAATGGAAACTATGTCATGACCATCAAAGTGTTCTAATTTCAATTTTTATATATAGCAATTGAAATTAAAAAAATTTGATGGCCATGTTATATATATATGAAAAATACTTCCCCTTGGGTTGCTCGGCCCTTACTCACATCCATTCTCCTTTTCAAAACATTTTTCACGGTACCAACATTCTTGAGTTGTTAAGTCAACAAAAACATAGTGATATGATAATACCTCTCTCGCTTCCTTTTTATCATAGAAAAAAATATTAAAGAGCCTCAGTCATTTTCTTATTTTCTTAAGGTTTATTAGCTTAGTTAGAATTGCATGACCATGAAAGTGTGATAATTTCAATATATATATATATATATATATATATAACAATTTAAATTAGAACACTTTGATGGTCATGTTGAGTAAAATATTTCAATGGCAACTATGTCATGACCATAAAAGTGTTCTAATTTAATTTGATATATATATATATATATATATATATATATATAACATGGCCATCAAAGTGTTTTAATTTTAATTTTAATGGGCATGAATCCATGTTAGTCCTAAGTCTATGAAGCTTCAAAAGGGATCAAAATTTTTTCAATCTAAAAGATTTTTTCACATCAATATATTTGATCCCTCTTGGTGCTCAATAGAGCCAAACTTAAGATGGATATTTGATGTTACACCCTAGTAAGAAAGGTGCATATAGTTCACAAGTTCCTAACATAGAGTTGAATTTTGTGTTTATAAGGAAAATATTGTGTGTGTGTGTGTGTGTCACTCTCAACCAAAAATAAAATATTTGAATATATATATATATATATATATATATAGAGAGAGAGAGAGAGAGAGAGAGAGAGAGGACCATCTTAAATAAAAGAATTTTATGTCAAATTGATATATAGATAAAGAGATAGTAATTGAAATTAAAAATATCCATTAATTTCAAAGTTGAGTTTGATGTGTAATTAATTTACATGCATTAGCCCATTATAGGTGATGAAAACAAAACCTAGGCTCTATCAATTTCATCCCTATATTTCTTCAACTCTGGAAGCCTGTATGTTATGGGCCCATGATCTTCATTCTTCCACCATAAATTACAACAACAAACCCATGTTGCTCTAACCATAACTGAATCCAACCAATTCATCATCCAAATCATGGATCCCCTATTTCTATCCAAGATTCTTCTACCAACCTTAGATTCCAATCTTCTCCAAGGGTCTGAGTGCTTTGGCCAATTTTCTTTTTCTAGATTGTAATCCCTCTATTCCCACGCCCATGGGCCATATTAACATAACACGATGGTGTCAACTGGAATTAGTCAAGGTTGGGTCCCATTATGAGGTTATCATGAACCTATTTTGGCTTGCAGGCCCAACCACATGGGCCTGACTTGTCCGAGTCCAACAGGCTTATTGGGTCCTGCCTAAAGCTAGAGGTCGAGCTAGTTGCTCCATCCACAAGTTGGTTTATCATCAACATTCCACACTCTTCCCTTATTAATTCATGGCCCCAAACACATTCCATCCTTCCTCAATCTAGAAACCCTTGACTAAGTTCCAACGTCCTCACAAATTTAACTATTAGCGTTAACACCCTCCTTCACGGGTGCTCTATGTAGACAATCACTGCCATAAATAAGTGTTATCTGTTGTATATTATAGTTGTTCCATCATCAACCAAGCATAAACACAACACAAAAAAATACAAAATTCAGACCAGATTATAAGCATGAAAGATAAAAAGATCAAATTCTACAAATTCATGAGATATAGTCTAAATTTTGGCTTGATGACATACGAGAACCACTCAAGGTTAGACAACCTCTCGGCCTAGGTTCACATTGGTTGGTCTCTTTTCTATCACAACCATAGGAAACTTGTATAAATAGAAAAAAAGAATCCTAACAAAATATAATAGAAGGAATGTTTTCCCTACTAGCCAATCACCATCTATAGGCTTATGACTTCATTTGCATTTGACATAAAATTTCATAAAATTCATCTCTAATTCAAAGGTTGCAACGATTCCCTTTCTGGAAGCATCGTGAAATAATTTTCGGGTTGGGGTGCGTTATGTTTCCACATCAAACTCTCGTACTTGAAAATTTAGGATATCATGTGCTTCATTGCTTCATCTCATTCTTCACCATCTCAGTCTTAGTTTCCACATGTATCTCTAAGTGAGCTACAACCATGCCTCACTAACATCTCACTAGCTCTCCTCCCTTGGATTGTAATTTTGGCATGAAATGTCGCCTCCTATGAAACCTATCGAGATTCCTCTGATCCTCTCGTTGGTTTCTAGTTGCTCACCTATCCTTAACAATTCTACCGACAACTACAGTTGCCTAATTTGCACACAACTTCTACCCAACTAGAACTCGAAGTTATTATCTTGCAGAAAATATTTTCTTTTTTTGATACCACTAAATGAAAATCGAACTTGTGGCATATCAATTTTATCTTGAGATGGCTTCAACTCCAAAAATCTATGGGTTATGGGCCCACGATGTTGATTCTTCCACCATAAATTGCAGCAACAAAATTTCACTCCTCTAACCCCAAACTAAAATTTAATTTGTGAAATTACAATTGTCAACAATAAACAAATCGTGGCTCCCCTCTTTCTTCGCCATCATTCTTCCACCAACCTTAGAATCGTGTCTCTAGAAATTGTTTGAGTGTTTTGGCCCAAAATTTATTTCTGAAAGCACAATCCCTTTGTCCCCTAGCTCAGGGTCCATCTTGATGTCTCAAGACGGGTTCACTTGGTGTTAGTTGGGTTTAGGTCCAATTTTGAGGTTAGGTGGCATCCCCCATTTCATTTATCTTGGCCTTAATTTATGCTATAGGCCAGAACAAATGGGTATGACTTGTCTGAGTCCAACCAGGTCAACTGGGTAATGGCCCAAGTCGAAGGTCAAGTTGGTTACTCTATCTATAGGTAAACCTATTTCCAATGTTCCACACTCAACACTTTTATGTTCATGACCTCGACCACTGTTGGGTTGTTTAATGGGTAAACAAACACAAGTATTTATTATCAATCAGAGCTAGTATGACTTAGAAGCATTCCCAAGATATATGGGTTTCAGCTATAATGAAGTTAGAATATTAATTATTAATAATAAGGGAAATTCATATTACAAATATAAATATAAACTAAATAATTTCTAAATTCAATTATGTACTCAACAGCAGAAGAATCTTCTAACTTAAGAGACTTGTTTGTCCTACTCTTACAAAATTACTTCATGAATTAGAAACCAGAAACACTAATTGAGAAATATATCAAGATAAATGGAACAATAACTTAAGAGGCTCTTAACTAAAGAGATCCTAGTTTTCCTTCATTACAGATTCATTCATCAATAATACTATTGTTAGAAAACAAGAATTCATAAAAGCATTAAAAAGCAGGGAAAGATGAATTATAACTCTAGATCTTAATCATATAGAGAGAATTTTTAACTTAAAACATTGGATTGTCCTTTCATATGTAAAATTTTAATGAGAATTAGATTCTTCAGCACTCATAAAACATCAACATATTTCTAATTAACAAATTAATCATAAAACAAACTAGTTCAGGAACTACAACTAAAAATAACTAGAAATTGCACTTAGCTCGGTGTGGCGGGCCTCCACCCTTGCCTTACACATTGGAAGTGCTTCCAGCTACTGAAAATTCAGTCAAGCATTCACCATATAATAGAAGCAAATGAAATAGACCAATTATTTCAATTAATTCTCCAAATTATCAAAAATATCAAAGTTAAGTTACACAATTTATACTTATGAATGTCTTCAAAGTCTTAGGCTTAAATAGATAAAATATGGAAAAGACTCATCTAAAATGTCTCATATAGCCATGAATATCCTTACCTTATCCAATCAGGTCGATCTCATCCATCAAATTCATCAAAATCTAGAAAATCCCATAAAATAAGAAATTTTACCTAGTTCGTAGGGATCTTCCATAAAAATAGGTCTTGTTTGACCACCTTTGACCGGGCCTGTTAGAGCTTGATTTGACTTAAACAATAGGTGTAAATTTAATACTAGTTCCCAATATTTCTATAAATTTATCCATCTCGAGCCCAAGTGTCCTTCAAATATCAAAACCAAGAGGCCATTACAGGAATTTCTGATCTGGGCCAAAAATTCACATAAAATTCAATTTTTTATAAAAACTTCTAAGAATTGAAAAACATAATTTAAATACTTTTATATGAATTTATTAGGAAAAATAGGGTGAATATGATGGTTTATAGATGTATATTATGGATAATAAAATGTATTTTCATAAGCAAAAAGAGATAAAAAATGAGGGCCAGCATCTCCCCCAAGCTGATGTTCAAGCATGTCCTCATGATTGCTTCTTCCTTTTGGACTGCTTGAGTTCTGATGATGATCATGTTCCTGACCTTGAAGCTTCCTGCTATGCTGCATGTAAAAGAGAGTCTATACCTTTGTACTGTTCCTCTTTGTATATTGAGGCTTTCACCTTCTCCTTATCATATTTGATCTTCCAAGAATTTTTCTCCTTAAGCCATCTGAATTCTTGCATGGTAACAAAATTATTATTTTCTTTCAATTTTCCCACTTCTTCATTCAATATATCATTCTCTTTGATTAATTTTTCATTATTTGTCTTATATGTTTCATTTTCTCTCTTCAGGTGTCTGTCCAATATCTTGCTTACCTCCAAATTATCAGTTAATTCTTTGATTATGCTAAGGTTTTCGTATTTTTCTTCCTCCTTGGTGTATTTGGGACCTAAAGTAGCCTCAATCTCATCATTGTGAAAATATGAGTCTCTCTCTACTGGGTTTTCCTAAACCTCCTTCTGCAATCTTTCAAGAAATTCATTAGCTTGTTTGGTCAAGGGAGATGTTTCAATGATTTTCACTTATGGTTCTATTTCCTTATTGCTTATATATGTTGAATTTTTCTTTCTTTTCCTCCTAGGAATGGTCAAGAATGATGTCTCTCTTTCTATCGTGATTGTCTCTTATTTCTTCTTAGATCTTGTTCTTGGATAGAGTGGTGAATTCACTATACTTCTTGTTTCTTGCATTAGTTTGAGTTTGTCTTCTATGTCTTATTCTACAAATTGATTTTGAAATATGAAATATCTCCATATCATACCCTTAGTTCTCAACTGATAATCAAAAAGCATTTTAATGTGCCTTTGATGATGAATTTGGGCCTCCTTAGGTTTTGTTTCAGACTTCACATTTTCAATCATGCTCATCAAGTTTCTATAGAAAAAGTATGGCAAGTTGACTCTTATGTTTCCCTTGATGTGTTGTATCAACCTAATGTGGTATAGGTGCACTATGCTGTGTCTACTATCACAAGTGAATAATTTTTGGATGATTAGTACAAACTCAACCCAAGGCTCATTAAACCATTCTATGGGAATCCCCTTTGTTCTATCAAAGGATCCATTTCTTTTTTTTGTCTACGAAGAAGGTCCATCCCTTATCCTTAAAATCCAACCCTTTGTGATAATGTTCTCCTAATAATGGCAACTATAGAGCTTGAGAAATTGATTATGGAGTTAAGCGAATGATTAAAATTCCCACCATAGTTTCATCTTATTTGTAGGTATTTATGAATTCTCTTGTAATATCTTCATTATGCTCTTTTAGCTTCTGAAGGAAACCTATTATACCTTATTGGTAAAGTTTTTCTATTGTGTCTTTACCCCAATGTTCGATCTGAAAGTCTTTAGGCTCGATCCTTGATGGCTTTTTTTTTTAAAACCATTTAATATACCCCTCTATTGTCATCAACCTCATTTTTTGAAAACAAAAATTCATGCACTAGATCTCTGTTGATATATACATCATGGTAGTGAAGCTTACCTCTATTTGATGCCTTTGACAAGTAAGTGGAACCAATTCTTTGTTTTCTTGAAAGAAATGAACTTAATACTTCTACAAACACAAAGATTTTATTTAGAAAAGATTATAAAAACAAAAGAATCATGTTTTATTAATCTACTCTTCTTATTGATCCTCTGTCTCATCAAAAATAAAAAAAATTCCTCGGCCTCTAACTGTAGATTTCTCTGTCTTTTGTTGGCTGTGTAATTTTTTTTTTCTTTTTTTCTATACAATAGTGCCTTTTAATCCTTCAATTTCACATAGTATCCCTTCTTTTCAAAGGAAAAAATATTATATATTTAATATAACCTCACCATGTGCAAGAAAAATTGGAAAATGGCTCACTGTTTCATCAAAAATCTCGTAAAAAATGAGTTCATTGTGTCTTCAAAATTCACAAAACTTTGCTCTCTCTTATGCAAAAACATTTTGACTATGTTTTTACTGCCTTTTAAATCAAACATCCACCATCATTTTTGGTTTGAATTTTCTCACTGTGTAAGTGAATGGAATGAATTTGTTACACAAACCATTCAAAAATGAAACAAATGTAGCCATTGTGTGTTTAAAATCAAACACTCCATTCTCTATTTGTATTCAAATAAAAATTGATGACTGTATATGAAACCGCACATGAAGAAATTTCCTAGTTTACCTGCTCTCGCTGTGATCTTCGTGATTTCTCTTAGTTTGACTTGAGTTCCTCTGTTTGAAGCAGCACCACCTTAATAAAAAAATATCCCTTAATATCTCAAATATTTACTCATTAAATCAAAAAAGGATTTGTGTTGACTGGTGGTAGAGTGTTTTTCAATGGTGGTCGTGACACATCATATGGTAATGACACGTTAAAAAATTGTGGTAGAAGGACTTCATTTATAACTCATAGTTCACAGAATAAACCCGAGTTTTGTTGATATGAATAATCGTTGTTTTAAACAAGAAAAATTTGTGTTTGTTGTTACCTCATGCTTCACAGGATCTCTACACCTTGAAAATGTGCTTGATTGACACAATTGTTGGATTTCTTGGCTTGAAATATCAGTCAACTCTCCTTATCTCTCCCTCCTTCTTATTTCTTTATCTTCTTCTCAGTTTGCTGTGTTTAATTTCCTTGGTTCCTTCACAGCTCTCCCTCATCTTCCTCTGTCATTTTGTTCTTCATAGGGTTTCTTGGATGCTTGCTTTGATTACACGAAATTCTTTTCTCTTATTGAGCCTGCAAAGGGCTATGATGGTGAAGAACGCACAATTTTTTAGTGATTTGAGGTCTGGGAATGGCGGAGGTTATCTCTTACAATTTTATACAATGTTTGCAATACTACATTTTTTGAATTTGTTTGTCAGTTCGTCGACCACTTGACTGATGCCTTTGTGGCTTACCTTTTAGGACTGATTTGGTGTGCTGGCTCCATGGTGTACTCTTTCACTATTGACGTTTTAGTCTCTCATTCATTACATTGTCCATGGTACTTTTTTTCTCATGGCATATGCTGACCACTATGTCTGCATTCATCTCTCTATCAAAACGCATTATGCCCCATCGAACATGCACCATCATATTTTCGTTCAACCATTGTACATGAATCACTACTCTCCATTTTCCGTCCATCCCATTGCACATGCATCATTATCATACATAATATTTCCATTCCATAGCATCATTTTAATACTTAGGTCAATTTATTTCATTTGCATTTCTTTTTTTGTATTATGATGGCATATTTACCGATTACCTTATCTTGTAATCATATATGTGATTGCGCTCTCAATACTATAGTTTTCATAGTAGTTTTTGTTTTGAGATTTGTATATTGCACTATCATATGATTTAAATTTAGGTTTTGACCTTTATTTAATTTTTAAAAATGAAAAATGAAATGGTCATATTTTAAAACTAAATATTTACAATGAAACTAACCTTTTTCTTTCTTCTTGTAGGTCCAACAAGGGTTCGAAAATTGAGCCTTTTTCTTATGATCTTCATGTTTAAGAAAAGTAGGGTTAATGTGGCTTTGGATAAGGAATATGGTTTATCGAATGTTTATTAAATGGTTAGGATAGTGGATATGAATAGAAATAGGAATGTAATGAGTAGGATATGGAGGTAGTGAAATGTAGGTAGAATATGCATAGCCAATACTAAATTAGCTTTAACAATTCTAGAATATTTTTAAAAAAATTGAAATTTTAAGAGAAATAATTCACTTACTGTACTTGTATTCCCTCAAATTGTTTGATGTTCATGATGGTCAACATTGTATTTTTTATAACGACGGCTCTTCCAAAATATGTAGAAATGTAGAGACTTATTTATGCTTTGCATCTGATTATTGATTCAGAATGATGTTGTTAAGGTCCCTTCTGTAGGTTTAATTTTGACATTTCAGGTCCCTTTTTTCATGCTCTTCAATATTGATGTATTTTAGGCCCCTATTGACATTTTTTTAGTTCACGTCCCTTCTAGCATAATTTTAAACAATTCTTGAAATTTCTTCTGTCATATGATACAGGTCTTTTCTGGATGATATTCTCAATTATATCTCAGGTCCCATATATATATATGTTCAATGATGTATCAGGTCCCTTCAGCTCAATATTTTCAGTGATGTATCAGGTCCCTTCTGCATAGTATATGTTAGTATGAATCTTAATCACAAGTATACGAAAAAATAACACTTTAGCTGTGAATAAAAAATAGCCCTAACAACAAAGATGGTTGCCAATATCATTAGATGTGTAATTAGGTGATCAAGATAAATGCTGCAAAAATATAGATCTATGCATCAAAAGACATTAATAAGTAAATAAAAACGAGATTTACTCCATGCATCCAACAGACAAGACAAGAATATGTTGAATGAATTTTATATTAAGGGCACTTGGGAGGAAAAAATATAAGGATGTTACCAGTTCTCCTCAATGGGATGGGTTCTTGTAAGTCCTCAGCAATTCATATCTAAAATTCCTCTCTCTTGATGGTGTAGAAAACCTACACAAAAATGGAACTCAAAGGGAGCTCACAAGAAAAAAGATAGAAAAATATGACAATGATGGTGGATCAAAGTCAGACCAAAAGTATAGATCGAGAGTGATCTTTAGGTAGCAAAAGGTAATGAATGAATGGAAAAACCCTTCTATTTATAACAAAATATTGAGTTAGTCTAGATATTGGCGCATAATTAAAATATTACTAACCAAATCAAGATCCAACTTTTATGGAATATTTTATTATATTTGTTGGAGGGAAAAAGAATTTGATTTGGGTCAAATCCCTTTATTTGTAAATAATAAATAAATAAATGATTTATTTATTATTTTAAGTATGTGGTTGAGTAATAATTAAATAATAATGATTTATTTAACTATTTATGAGTGATTTAGTCAAATTTAACAAGGAATATCATTTAAATAAGGTTTAAATAATTATTCCTAGAAAATAATAAGATAAACAATAATTTATCTAATTAATTTTCCTGTTTTGGGTTAAATATGACTAGGAATATTACTTAAATTGTGGTTTAACTAATTATTCCTTGAGGAAAATCAAACAAATGTTGATTTATTTAATATTTCCTCATGGGGTTTCTTGTTTACTACGTAATTTTTCATAGTGAAAGAAATTTTTAGGGTAAAATTGGTCTTACATGGTGTACTTAGGTCCATCTAATAGTAAGAGGTTAGATGACCAAAAAATGGTGTAACATATTTCCCCCAGTGTGTGAGCATTAGGAGCTAGTCGTATGACTGAAGTACATCATAAGAACTCAATCACTAAACGCTGAACGAGAAGTCAATGAGAGAGAAATATAAGATAGACTAAAGCACTAGAGGACTAGACCCTGAGGAGGCGAGACTTACATGTGCAACAAGTCTCTTTCTTGACTGAGTATCTGTGCTATAGGGGGCGATTGAGGCATACCTATGCCCTCCGAGACAAAGTACAAAGAATATTTCGTCCAGTAAACAAGGGATTGAACAATATAGTACATGTTCGCATGAACATGAGCCACGTAAAAACATGATAGTGAATCCCAAATACATACTATGCCTGAGATAAAAGACAAGACTTATACAATAACATCTGAGTACATGAGATACAAATACAACCCAAGTGCCCCTATAAACAGGAAAGGGCTTTGAAAATCTGACTGATACATGCAAACAAAAAGGTGTTGCAAGCGAATGAGACCGACATCATCAAATCTATGGAGCTGCATGAAAGGTTATAATGAAGAGGTCATCCAAGAATGTGGGGGGCTACCTGTAGGGCAACCCCCTCATGAGAGCTGAAAAATCTCACACACACTGAGAAATCGCCGGTATCAGCTACTGCATCACTAAACCATCAAGTATACAGATCTCGATCATGTTGAAAAGGAGTTGGAGCTGAGAAACAATAAATTAAAAGGGCAATAAGGAGTCCCTTTGCCGAATTCGAGGCACTGAACAAGAGTGGAAGCTAGAACCAAGGTACACTTGCCTATAGACATGTCTTCTGGAATGAATGATCTAATGTTGACAGAAGGAGGTCCGTCGTAGGTGAGGCAATAAGGGATCCTCAACTAAGGCACAACGGAAAATAGTAAAGCGACCGACAGACTAACACCAGGGATGATGATTAAATGGGGGGTAATGAGTAGCGGATGGATGAATTCCCTTCTTAGAGCATAAAGGGCATGGATGACCTAGAAGCGAATGACACAATATCAAGAGAGATAGGGGACACTAGGACTGAAGGCCATAATGGGCCACACGAGAGAGGAACCAAGGCAATGGAGGATGGAGGACTATAGCAGGATACAAAGGGACTCGAGATAGAATCCATGAATGTGATGATGACTCAACTCAGATGTTCTAAACAAGGGTGACTCGATGATGCTGCCACACAAAAAAGGTGCGGTGGGGACCTTAAATACATGAGTACATGATGGTTACTCATGAAAAAAATCAACAGGAGCATGGACAAGTATGAAGGAAAAGTGGTGCCTCAAGTACAAGTGTTGTAGGTGAATAAATTCGATTTTGAGGAGTGATGAAGTGACCCTTCTTGGACGAAATGTGTCCTGGTGAAGTATGAAATCACAAAAAACTAAAAGATACCCATTTGAGGGCTCGGTGAGAGCTTAAAAATGGTATAGATGGTTTTTCAAACTGAGCTACGGTTTGGCCGCAGCAAGCGAAAGAAAAATTAGGGGTTTCTCTTTTAATATGGCATTTTCCCTTCAAATTCACTCATTTTCAAGTGTAGTTGTGGTGAATGTAGAGAGGAGAGAAGGCCCTAAATCTTAGGGCAATCGTAGCGGAGAAGTCGACTATTGGAATTGAGATCTGTCAGTTGCAGGTAAGAGGGCTAAACCTAATCTTTCATTTCATGGGATCAAAATTTTAGTTTAGGCACCTAAAGCTCATGAACATGCTAGGTCACACTTTTTGGGGTCTGTTTTGTGACCTGGGTAGCAGGTACTAGGCAGAGAACTCTGACCTGTTCCCAGGAAATGACTTGAAAAGTGAAACTTGTCAGAGAAAGGGGGTTTCAATGTTATTTTTGGCTGAGATCTAGGATTTTTATGGTTGAGGTGCATAGGTTCCCCCAAGCATATTTTTTTCATGCAAAAATTTATTTAGAAAAAGGGGAATCTAAACACATTTTATGATGTGGTGTAACATTTGTTTTTGTTATGGTTATGCAGTTTGAGAAAGGGAATGGAGGATTACCAATCTCTTTTGGTACTGCATATATGAATTAAATTGAATTTAAGTTTCCGAGTTGGCATACATGGTGTCACTATCCCAAAGATAGGATTTGGAGATAATGAAATGGTGCTGTCCTAGAAAATCCATAGGTTTGTCAACAACAATGTCTAGGGGACTGGGTTACTGATGAAAGATGAAGGAACGATGAGGGGTATCATCCCTAGAGTGATCTAAAGTGATACAAGACTCTAGAGGTTCTTCTAAATGTGGAAGAATAATGGTACTAGAGTCGACGCAACCAGATAGATTAGGAGAGTTGTCGAGAATTTATTCTCCTGGTCTCTCAAATATGGGTGCCCCCTTACCCAAACATTGGGTGTCAATGTAATGGCCACAAGGTGAATGTGGTTTGAATGCATGGGTTTGATGTAACAGGGGATAGATAAATTCACGGGTGGTGACTAATTTCATTATATCATCATCGTAATAGAAGATGGGGTGACTGGTGGAAGAAAGACCACCTGACGCGGCGAAGCTACCTGACTCATCATCATGAGAAGAGAGGTTCACATGCACATCATCATAATGGGTGACGAAAGAGCAAGTAGATGAAGGATCTACTGATGTTGAGCACAATATGATCACTGAAGGGAGGTCAGGAGAAATAGGAGGGGAAGGCCCAAGGGGGTCTTCCATCGAGGATCTCATAGATGATGACAGGTAGTGGAAAGTGGCCGAAGACTCTATCATTTCGACATTTGGAGGGGGAATGTCAATAGGAGTGGATGTGTCCTCTGGTTCTGTTGAAGCAAAACACGCAAATAAGGGAGCGATGGACTCATTGCACTTAGCATCGAATTGGTGAACTATCACTAGAGACGTGTAGGAATTCTCAAGGTGAGGACAGAGGTGGGTATAATGACCATAGAGATCACAAAAATCACAGGGGTGGTTAGTGTGAATAGTCTTGGTGTTCTTGGTTACAATCGAGGAAGGAACAAATGTTTACAGGACCATAGACTCATAGAACGTGACATTAACCATGGGCTTGAGATGAGGCAACTCCACACAAGTATGGGTGGCATGACCAACAACATCACACAAAGCACACTTGATGGTGCACTTTGGAGGCTGAGGAGGGGCAGGGTTTGTTGAGTCAGCCTTTTCTTTAGATGCCTTCTTGCAAGATTTTCCCTTCTTACCCGAAGCTGTCGCAACAACATAGGGTTCCTGTTGAGGTGACTAAGGCACTGTAGCAACGGGGGAAGTCATGGGGACCGGTTGAACCAGGGTTAAAGCAAGATAAGGTTTGGGTTGACTAGGTGGGGTAGCGGTTGGGGGATCAAGGTACTAGATGGGAATCCCCAGGGTCATTTTAGGAAGAGATAGAGTGGCCATGACAAGTACCTTATACGCTCCAGGAGGGGGAGCTAGGAACGGTATCTGACCGGAGCGGTAATAGCTAGGTGGGACGGCTCGAAGATGGTTAAGGCCTGGAGGAACCATTCCAGGAGGGTAGAAAGGATCATGGACACTAGATGTGGGTAAAGGGCCAAGAGGAGGTGTTAGAGAAGGCTAAATCGAAGGGCTAGGAGTAGGCTACGAAGGGCGAGGCTATTGAATAGCCGAACTAGGCTGCTTGAGGGAGGCCCAAAATGATTTGATCATGCAAACATTCGATGAGTTGGGATCAGAGACAAGATGAGGAAGACCAGGGAATGTACCAAGAAAAGAGGAGTATTTTTAGATTCCAGGTGAGACATTGGTCAAAGGATCAACGATTTTCTTATTGGCCACTGAAGATATGATGGAATCAGGGGAGCTCTGAGACTTCGGTTCATAATATGTCAACTGGTCAATGGTGACTATATTTCCATTATGAGATTATGAGGGAAGGACATCTTGCGGTGAACCGCAGATGGGACAAAAGACAATGCATAGGTGTAGCTATGACGCAATAGAATGTTGTGATCTAAGGGGGCATCTATTACTTCTACGTCAATGCAAACAGTCTTTCCTGCAAGAGTAATAGGACAATTGTAGAATAAGCCAATGGAAAAGGAGGCGTGGCCATCCCACGCTCAGAGAGTGATCGTGGAAGGAGCCAACTCAGGTGGTCCGAGTTGCTTTCAAACCAAAGCAGACATCACACAGGTGGATGCCCCCTCATCAATGATACACCGGGAAACGTTGAAATTCTAGAGCTTAACTGGGATTTGGAAAATGACAGAAGTAGCAAGAGGAGGATGTTATGACCAGTCAACATCGAAGCTGATCAATTGATCATCTGAAGGATATATAGCACCCATGGCAGATACTATAGATTTTCGTTGTGAAGGGAATGACTGGAGGAGTTCCAACATTGAAATGGCAGCAGGAGAATATGCCAAATCATCTACTATACTATATGATTGGGCATCTTTGCTAGAAGAAGCATTTTGGCGTAGTGGTCCCTTAAGGATCTTCGTATGAACCTCTACCTTAGGCTGAGGGATATGAAAAGGACCATTAGTTGTCAAAAGAGGCTCTGTAGAACCTGAAGAATGGGACTCGGGGATAGACGTAGCGGGAGGCTTGTTGTACTGACAGGACTGAGTCTGAAGTTTGAGGTCAATGGTTATAGGTTGGTCAGAATTCATCATGATAGTCTGGTAATCAGAGGTACCGTATAGAGGAGCCTGAGTGGCCACCTGAGCTTAAGGTGGTTGGATAGCCACAAATCCTTGCTGACGGAAAGGATTAGTAAACACAACCGGCTGAATAGGAACAACATTAGGAGGGACGAAAGGGAGGCTTGTTGCCCTCACAATGTTGCTTGAGACTCCCACATCTGCTTCATTTGTGGTAATAGAGGAAAATCATGCGTGTAATGACCATAAACACCATAACAAGAACAAGGCTTGTTCGTGCAAACAGGTTTGTCCTGCTTGGGTTGAGTGCCCTGTTACTGGTTAGCAGTGTTAAGAGCATTATTTTGCGGATTACGTCCAGGATTAATGGGAGAATATTGAATTTGAGTGCCTTTTATCTTCTTTTTGGAAGGAGGAGGATTAGTGGTGACTTGTTGTCCATACACCTACCCCTCAAGGGTGGTGGCTGTTGTTGCGGGGGTTGAGAAGGAAACGGAGGAGGAGGTGCTAATGCTAGAGGAGCTGGAGGACCAGGCTATGAATACGGATAATAAGGAGGTCAGGTAACATTGTGGTAAATAGGAGGTTGGGAAAAAGGAGGAGGCATGCCATATCCTAGATACATGCTACCGAGAGGGGGAAAAATGCAGGAGGTTCTAGCCCCCCTTGAGGGAAACCATAGCCCATGGGAGGATGAGCATATGGATGAGAGAGAGTTCCAATGATACCCTCGAGGGCATGAAATTTTCCCAGTGTGTTGGCACCACCCGGTCTAGGAATATCAGGTAGAATGATATAAACATAACCCAACTGAGCATAGATCAGGTCATATTTTAACGCAATTTGGAGAGTGACTTCTTCGGTTTGAGGGAAATGTGATGTGACATCCTTGCCGATAGTAGGAAAGAGATATCTAAGGAACCACCCATGTAGACATGGTCTTCGAAGGTAGGGGCTCGACATAGGCTCTTTCTTCTCTGCCATTCTTAGACATGATTGGATAGGCAGGTCGCAGATGATTGATAGAAGGAAGTCAAAAGTTTGGTACTAGTATCATAATGAAGGGGAAGCTGGAAATAAGACAGAAAAGCCTGAGCAAGACTCACAAAGCTGGTATGAGAGGATGAGGCCTGATCCACATACCACTTAGAAGCTTCACCTATAAGCATACGTTGGAACAACCGAAGGTGGGTAGAGTCATCGGTAATGGAGTTAGAAGAACACCACATGTGGAAATATCTAACATGATTTGTAGGATATTCTCTAGCAAGGCCTTCAAACTTTGGTATGTCCAAAGGGAGCTTGGTCGGCATAGTAGGCCAACTAGTGTCATGGTGTATATGATCATTGATCAACTGGTTAAAATTAGGAAGACTGAGGCCTACCATATAGGGGAGCAAGGGAGAAGCTAGATTAGTTCTTTTTGCGGTCCCACTAATAGTATTCCCAGCATTAGGGTCGGGGCCACCATTAGCGTTAGGTCTTGAACCAGACATAGTGAAGGTGACAGGAGGAGAACCGGGAGTGAAACCAGAAGGAGAACCTAATGAACTAGAAGAGGGGTCAGAGTGCAGAATCGGTGGAGAACTAACTCGAATCCTACACAGAGGAGTAAGTCTTCCTACCGAAAACTGAGGATGAAGGCCAAGAAGTCTCTGGGATAAACACCTTGGTGGTGCAATGATGACGACACAAACATGGTACAAGGGGAAGAGAGACCAACAAGGGCAGAAAGGCGCAGGATCAACTGATTACAATGTCGAAACAAGGGTAGAGAGGTGTAGGATCAATTGATTTCAATGTTAAAGTCTTTGCTTGGCGGTGTTAACCAAGCTCTTCTTCACTTAGAGTATGTGTGTAAGAGTGTGTAAATTTTAATTTTTAAACCCAGACATTTGTAGAGAAATAGAAAATGTGTGTTGTATAACCATAAATAAACCTGCAGATAATAGTATATGAAACTGAAATAACAGTAAATAAACAACTAATAATGTAGGAATATAAACCCAAGGAGGCGGGCCTCTCAACAAGTAGTCTGTAGGTGGAAAAAAACTAGTCAAAACACACCGAAATAGCAAATATATCTAAGGTCATGAGGGAGAAGGATCTAAATGTCAGATCTGCTAGAGATTGGTGCAGAAAAACAACAAAAAATCAGAGGAAATATTGTTGTAAATGAGGTGGAAAAAGGCTATCCCCTTGAGGGAAATGGAGTGGACCCTAGAGGAAAACCCAAACAAAACTAAATGAGGTGATTTGGATTGATAAATAGCCAATCTGTAGTGGATCTGAAGGTGAGATATTAGATCTGAAAAAAAGGCTGAACACTCTGAAAATTTTAGACATCCTGCAGCAGCTAAAACTCTTCCACAAAGTGTGGAGGGTACTCAAGCCCTAGGGGCCTAGGTTCCTTACTTAGATGAGTAAAACAAAACAATTACATGTCCAAAACGGGGGGAGGCAGAGGTCAGACAACCCTGAAAAGAGGCCGAGACAAACCCATAAAACTTTCAGAAAAAGTCCAACAAAAAGTCTAGGTCACAGTTTCTGACCTGTTTCTTGCTGAAGGCGCAGTTTTTGGGCAGATATCCACATCCTAGAGCTGCGGGTCACACGTTTAGGGCCAAAAAGTGTGACCTACACTTTCGGCACTCTCGGGAGTAGGTTTCAACAGAATGTGTCGTCTCAGCTGCAGCTGATGTTTTTCACCTGTGCAATAGGTATAAAAACACATGAAAGGTATAATTTTTAATGTTTTAGGGTTTTATATGTTAAAAAAAACATCAACAAAAGAAAAACAAGAAGTTGAAGAGAAATCCTAGGGTTTGAAGCAACTAGATATGCAGGGATCAGAAAAATGATAACGGTCGTAATCGTAAACCTGTGTGGAGTTGCCAGATGTTAGTATGAATCTTAATTGCAAGTGTACGAAAAAATACCACTTTAGTTGTGCATAACAAATATCCCTAATGTAACACCCCAAGTTTCTATGGTTTTTAAGTTATACATTTGAACAAAAATTCAAAGGGGAGTGGACCTCAATGGAGAATTATTGTGTGGATTTTATTTAAATATTTATTAATGAAAAATAAATAGAATATTTATGTGTGCACTATGGCCAGATGAGATTGGAGATCATAAGCCTGATCCATGAGGATATGGATAAGGTCAAGACTTTCCCAAAACCTTTCAAAAAGCCTTGAAAGGAAAAATGCTAAATTAGATTAAAGAGGAAAAATCTAAATTCCCCAATGAAGATGAAAGTAATTGGGAAGAGGTGAAAAGGTTGGAAAAGTAGAGAAAGCAGCTTTAAAGTACCTCATTGAGGGAAGCCTAGGCAAAAATAGGAAGAAAACTACCTAAAAATTCTGGATGCAGAATTTGGAAATAGGCTTAGGGAAAGCATGGCTTAAGTAACCTCTTCCAGAATAGACTGAGGTTACTCTATCCTTGGGAGATCTCATCTCAGGTGTGAATTCGAGAGACAAATAATTCTAAGGTTGGGAGGATTGGTCATATTTATTGGTATGCGCAAATAATACTGAAAATTCTTTTAAGATTGTCAAACCAATGCTTTATGATGTTCTAAAATATTATTAGGCTTGTTTCATCACATTAAAGACTGATTTATATTGGAATGCTTCATACATTTACAAATTAAGTTTAGTAAGTGAAATTTAGTAGGTATAGTAGTAGGAGGAAAAAGAATTTCAGGAACCTCTTCCAGAATGTCGAAACCAGTGGCCGGTTTGGATCTGGGGATAGGTACCCTATAGGAAAATTGTAAAATTATTTATAAATATCAATGATGCTATGAAAAAAAGGAAACCTGATAATATCATCTGCCAGAATCTCTAAACCAGGAATGGTTTAAACCTAGGGATTGATACTTAATGGGAATAAGATGTTTTCTTTCCATAGGTAGAGAGTAGCAATTGTTATTTTATTATGTATGGAAGAAAAAAAATTACTTGAAAAGCATGGTTAACTTTATATTATATTAGATATTGGAATACCGGAAAATAAAACATTATATCTGAAATAGAGATTGACATCTTGTTTCAAAAATTGGCTTTAATTATTTTTGTGTGTGAAATAATCAGATATATTGATATATATAACTGTAGCTAGAAGTAAAAGAAGAAAAATCTGAACCATAGTAAATGCAGTAAATCAATAGAATTCAATATTATACAAGTTAACATGTAAAAAAAAAAATGTGTGTATTAAAATACATAATTAAACCACTTAGCAAAAAAGTACTATTAATTATATTACTTGTTATCTGTTATGATTGAAAAAAAAGAGAGTGTACAACAGTAATGAGCATTGTATAGAAGAAGGTATATAAATATTCCACATGCATTGAGAAATATAACTTACAGTAGAAATGATACACCTCAATAAACATCATTAGATTGAATAATCTACTCTATAATATCTAGCAGAAATTAGGGTATGAGTAACCAAGATAATTGTAGAATTTGGTATATATAAATGAAAATTTGTACTAAGCACTGTAGTGGATTTATTTATAAACCTACCATACTATTGGATAAAATGAAAAATACTAAATAAGCATATTCATAATGAAAGGGAAAAATTTGTTCTGTATTAATAATACGAAATTATTAAATAGACTTTTGCATAAATAAGACTATGAAAATAGAGACGAATTTTAATCTGGGAAATATTTTACAGATTATAAAAATAAAACCATAGACAGAGGACTTTCCTCTTTTAATATTTTACTAACAAGACAACTATATATATATATATATATATATATATATATATATATATATATATATATATATAGTACTGAACATAAAGGAAAAATTTTTCTATTTTAATTTAAGTAAAATTAAAATAATACTATAGATTTTTATTTTAATGGTAATTATTTGTATAAATTTCAGACATTTCTAAAATGTTACACAGTCCCGATTTGGATTTTCACCATAGTACTAATATGCATCATCCTGAACCTAGGGTTTTTAGAAGAGAATTTAAATAGAATCAAAATCAGTGGAATCAGAAACGAGAAGTCCCGATAAGTAGCAGTGACTGCATTTCTATAATCATCGAAAATCGCATTACCAACCTGAATAGTAAGAAGCATAAGTTATGGCATTTTATACGTAAAACGAGTTAGACAACAATTGACGGGGTATAAATAGGGTTTAGTTCCCTCATACCTAAAAAAAAATGGGAAAACAAAATAGAAAACGTAAATAAAATAACGTGAGCTAGATATAATGAAATACTGAAAAAAAAAACATATCGGCATTGTTTTATATAAAACAATATTGATAGCATTTTTTTTAAATCCTTGCATGACCCTTTTTGTCTTTCAAATCTGAAAACAAACGAACAAAAACGGGAGTTACTAGGGGAGAAGTACATTACTAGTAGTATGATAAATTAGCTCAGCCAGCAAAAGAAGCAAAGAGGTCTTCTGTAACGTGAGGGTCAAGCTCTCGGCAATGGAAAATTCAACTGCAATGGTAAGAGAAAAATGGGTATAGACTATCTGAGAAATTGGCAAAAAATAATGTATTAACTGAACTTTGTAGAGGTATAAAAATATTTTCAGAAACAAAAATTTAGAAATACAACCGATAACATAGATACCTGTGTTTATTTTGAGAACAAATGAAGGATAGAACAAAACCTAGCTCTGTGGTCGAGGGTGCCACAGAAGGAGAAGATGCCCCTTTTGCTTCAAAGAGGAAATGAAATGAGATAGTGGAAAATCCCTACTTAAATATGCATGGTGACTTTTAAAAAGCTAGCCATATGAACCCTACAAATATCAAAATCTGAGGTATGTGTATAACATTTGGATTTCAGACGAGAATGGAGATGGGATGTCCTATCTAGCCTCTGTCAAGAAATATATAAAAAAAAACTTATAAAGTAAAAAATTCAAAACTATGTCGAGTACCATCGAATTTCGAGGAATTTCACTGGGAGCTTAAACAAGATGCATACAGTTGTATGCATAAACCAGTTTCCGTAGTCTCATTAAAATCAACATGAATCGATAGATGCAAATTCTGAATATCTCAATGAAATCTATTTAGATGTTTGACACGTAATAGTTTTTCATCTCATTGGTACTATTTCATAAATACCGCTATAAATTGTAGAAACATGAGTTAGTAATAAAACACCATTGTGTGGCTATAATCCCAAGACAGGAATTGAATATTTTTTTCAAATTTCAATAAGGTACAAATGCAATAAGTATCTAGACCCAAACGAACTACGAACTGTTTTTACTAATAATTATCTCTAGGGATTCCTTCAATAGGAAATATTTTTTCTGACAATGAATATAATACTCGAATTCTCCAAAGACCAAGTGATTTACATGGCATGGGTAAGGAAACCCATCTTAAATCTATGAATAAACAAAAAAAAGAAATTCCGAACCAAATTTTAACAAGATTTTATATGTAGCCATAATAGGAGGATAATATTATTATGGTATATAATAATGTTATACAAAGTTAGATAACATACAAACTAGAATGAATGTACCTTGTTATATTTTTATAAATCATCTTTAGAAAATATACCATAGAAGGTCGATAGTTGTGTGCAGGTAAGAGAAACTATGTAGACATATGAAATACAATATGTGCATCACAGGTGACATAGCTAAGTTGAAGAAATTTACTAAGGTAAAGGAATAGAAATAGTGAGACTAGGAAAAACGAAACATTTTCATTATCTATAGGACAATAAATGTATTTAGAGAAAATTGTCAAGATTGAAGGTTGATAGAATAC
This sequence comes from Pinus albicaulis, assembly GCA_034641835.2. Classification (NCBI taxonomy): domain Eukaryota; kingdom Viridiplantae; phylum Streptophyta; class Pinopsida; order Pinales; family Pinaceae; genus Pinus; species Pinus albicaulis. Next base: position 926,766,129 of record CM076577.1, on the reverse strand, counting down.
CTTAGAAAAAAAAAAATTGAGGGACATTACAAATGGTATTAGAGCCAAATTGGAAAACTGGGTTGTTTTTGTGCTCATTGTTATGAATTAATATTTCATTTTGAAAAAAAAAAGTTGTTGATGTTATTTTGTTTTACAGTAAAAAGGTACTGAAACTGAAAATTCAATGGTTGAAGAAGATGAACTCTATGTCGATATGGGTGGTGGAGATAACACGCTAGATCCCAATGCTCCTTTGATGGCTATGTTGCACAAGATGTAACGGGATATGGCCCAGCTAAGAAGCCAAAATGATAGGCTATCTTTAGCCAGTGAGGAGCAAGAAAAACTGATAAGAGAACTGACTTCAAGAAACAACCAAAAAGGTGAAGGTTCCGGAAGGAAAGGAAAAGGTAAGATCAATCTATCATATGAATCTGAGGAATATGATGCCACTAAACAGTAGTCTAGACAAAAAAAGGAATTACAGGGTGAATTTAGGAAAATAAAACCTCTCTCCTATGATGGAGAGAAGGAGGAAGATGCTGAGGCATGGATACTGAATATGATTAAGTATTTTCAGGTCTACGAGTATGAAAGAAATCAAAGGGTCAGATTATCTATCTACCAATTACAAGGTAAGGCTACCTTGTGGTGGGAGGAAACAAAAATGGTTCATTCCATTGATGAAAAAGAGTGCCTTGGGAATATTTTCAAGCCAAGTTGAAAAACCAGTGTTTGAACGAACACTACTATGATGACAAAGCAAAAGAGTTTCATGAACTCGGACTGGGAAAACTCACCATAGATGAGTTTGTTAGCAAGTTCAAAAATCTGTTACGATATGGTCCTTACATTCGTGAGGAGAAAGCAAAGATACAAAGATTTTTGAATTGTTTGCCTACTGTGTACAAGGAGAAAATAGAGTTCGATAATCCAAATAGAATTTATGAAGTGGTGAGGAAAGCCAGATTATGCTATTAGCAGTTTAAAGGAAAGATTGAACAAGGGAAGAGCTGGACAAACAAGGGTGAATTCAAAGGAAAGAAATAGAAACCAACTTATTTGAACAACTTTGGTAGGAATCATCAGCGAAAGAAATTTAACATAACAAATGCAAGTCAAACTTCTCAATCACAAGTTGGTTCAAAGCAAATAGATGGGAATAATAAGAAGGAAGGAAATGATAAAATGCTGGACCCTTTGAAGTGATGGGGTTGTGAAGAACCTCATCTTTTGAGGGACTATCCACACCGAAATATTTAGATGGTTTTGAGAGATAGAGAAGATAGCACAGTGAATTACATAACAAGGAATATCCCCACTATCAGTGTAGCCTTGGAGAATCGATAAGCAGAATGCCAGTCTACTATGGTCGAGATGGAAGGTAAAATTTCTGGTCAATCTGTTGCAATTTTAATTGACCCAGATGCTTCTTTGAGTTATATTAGTCCACAAGTTGTAGAAAAATGTAAACTCAGAACAAAAAAGTTTCAACAGCCTTGGTTGGTCCAGTTAACTGCCCGAACCAAAGGCAAGGTAACTCATAAGCTACCTAAAACAATTATTAAATTGAATGATTATCAGATAGAAGTAGATTTAAACATGTTTCCATCAGGTTCCTACGATTTACTGATAGGAATGGACTGGTTAGAAAAGAAAAAGACCATGTTGAATTGGTGGGACAAACTCTGCACTGTATAGATGCTTAAGGAAAACCATTCATACTAAAGGGGAAACCGAAACCTATTTCTGTATGGAAAATAGCATCCCTTCAGTTAAAAGGAACTACTAGAAAGGGGTATCAATTATATGTTTTACATGTTGAAGAATGAGAATAGCAACTAGAGGAAAACTTGTTAGACACCTTACCAGTGATAAGAGAATTTAAAGAAGTTTTCTCGGATGAGATTCCTCATCTTCACCCCAAGAGAGAGATCGATTTTTCAATCGATTTGGTACCACGAGAAACACCAGTTTCGAGAGCCCCTTACCAAATGAGCCCCCCCTGAACTAATGGAGTTAAAAATGAAATTACAAAAATTTTTGGACAAAGGTTACATCAGACCGAGTGTATCTCCTTGGGGAGCACCGGTGCTGTTCGTGAAAAAGAAGGATGGAACCTTCAGAATGTGTATTGACTATCGTCAACTGAATAAGTTTAAAATAAAAAACAAGTACCCATTGCCCACAATAGATGACCTTTTTTATTAGGTTAGAGGAGCTTCAACATTCTCTAAGATTGACTTAAGGACAGGCTATCACCAGCTCAGAATTAAGGAGGAAGATATCAGTAAAATAGCCTTTCGAACCAGGTATGGTCGCTATGAATTTGTAGTCCTACCTTTCGGTTTGACAAATGCCCCTGCCACTTTTATGTGTTTAATGAATAGTGTCCTGAATAAATACTTAGACAATTTTGTACTAGTATTTATAGACGACATTCTAATCTATTCAAAAAGTGAGGCAGAACATAAAGAACACCTTAATTTGTGTTGCAGATTCTTGAGGAGAATCAGTTGTATGTCAAGTTTAGCAAATGTGAATTTTATAAGGATAAAATTCAATATTCAGGGCATATAATTTCATAACAAGGATTGACTGTTGACCCTGAGAAAATAAATTCCATTAGAGAATGGCCTCTACCGATGAATGTCTCAACAGTAAGATCATTTATGGGGATTGTAGGGTACTACCGAAGGTTTGTAGAAATATTTTCTGCATTAGCATATCCTATAATGTCATTACAGAGGAAAGGTACAAAATTTGAATGGACTGAAAAATGCCAAAATAGCTTTGAACAACTGAAATTAAAACTTACTACAACACCCGTTTTGAATATTGCAGATCCTGATAAAGATTTTGTAGTGTGTACTAATGCGTGTGGAGAGGGATTAGGCAGAGTTCTGTTGCAAGAGAATTCTGTTATTGTGTATGAATCTAGAAAAATCAAGAAACATGAACATAATTATAGTGTATATGATATTCAGTTAGCTACTGTCATTCATGCTTTGAAGATGTGGCAACACTATCTTCTAGGGAAGAAATTTATATTGATGACAGATCATATCGGCCTCAATTATTTCTTCACTCAAATAGATTTGAATGCTCGACAAGCCAGATGGTTGTCCTTTCTAAGTGAATTTGATATGGAAATAAAACATATCAAAGGAAAAGAAAACAAAATCGCTGATGCTCTAAGAAGAAATGTTTGCCAAAACATAAGTAACATTGGGAGTAGTGCCAGTTTTGACTTAGAAGGATTAGTAAAAAGGGTAGCAGATCAAGATCCCAACTATGAGAAACTGCAAATTGAAATGCTGAAAAAAAATGAAAGGGTATACACAAAATCAGAAGGTACTGATTTGTTATAGAGAAAGATTGTACATCCCCAATGTAGACTCTTTGAAAAAAGAAATCCTAGATGAATATCATAAACAACCATATTCAGGACATCCTGGATATTAGAAACTGCTGACAACCTTGAAAAAAATTATTTTGGCTAGAAATGAAAAAGGACATAGCCAACTACTTAGCCAGATGCATGAAATGTCAACTCTTCAAAGTTGAACATCAGCATCCAGTTGGCCTTCTGAATCCCTTACCAATTGCAGAATGGAAATGGGACACTGTTTCTATGGATTTTATAACCGATTTATCCATAACAAAGTATCAACATGACTCAGTGATGGTAGTGGTAGATACTTTAACAAAGGCTACACATTTCATACCTATGAAATATATTTTTGGGAGAGCCCAAGTAGCAAATGTGTTCATGAAGGAAATTGTAAGGCTACACAGGGTTCCTAAAGTGATTATATTAGATAGAGACACCAAGTTCACAACAGCCTTCTGGAAGAGTCTGTTTGGAGGCATGGGCACTAAATTTAATTTTAGTACTGCCTATCACCCTCAGAAAGATGGTCAAATCGAGAGAACAAATCAAATTCTGGAGGATATGGTCAGAATGTATGTGATGGATAGGCCAACTAAGTGGGAAGACTATTTATATTTAGTTGAATTTGCTTATAATAATAGCTACCAATCTTCCATCAAAATGAATCCATATGTGGCACTATATGGAAGAAGGTGCCACACTCCTTTAAGCTGGAGCCAACCTGAAGATAAGTTAGTACTTGGACCATATTCTCTACAAGAAATGGAAAGGATTGTCAAACAAATATAGAAAAACATCAAGACAGATCAAGATCGACAGAAAAGTTATGCGGACAAGAAGAGGGTTCACCGAGAGTACAAAGTGGGTGACCATGTATATCTGCGAATAAAACCCAAAATGAGCACTCTGCATACGGGAAATTGTGCAAAATTGGCTCCTAGATACTGTGGGCCTTTTGAAGTCTTAGAAAGGGTGGGACCAGTGGCTTATAAACTGGCCTTACCCCTCCATGTTAAATTTCACGATGTGTTTCATGTTTTTTTACTGAAAATATATGTACATGATGCTTCTCATACTGTTGATTGGAATGTGATTCAGGTGGAACCAGAAGGGGAGTTCCTTCCAGATCTGATTCAAGTATTGGAGCAGGAAGAAATTGAACTGCGAAATAGAACAGTAGCGAGAGTAAAAGTGCAGTGTAAACACTTTACTGCTGAAGAGGCTACATGGGAAAGACAAGCTGAGATTATGGAAAATTATCCATATTTATTTTCATAATGAACTATAGTAGATAGTCTGTTAACACCGAGGACGGTGTTTGTTTTCAGTGGGGAATGTGTAACACCCCAAGTTTTTATGCTTTTTAAGTTATACATTTGAACAAAAATCCAAAGGGGAGTGGACCCCAATGGAGAATTATTGTGTGGATTTTATTTAAATATTTATTAATGAAAAATAAATGGAATATTTTTGTGTGCACTATGACCAGATGAGATTGGAGATCATAACCCTAATCCATGAGGATATGTATAAGGTTAAGACTTTCCAAAACCTTTCAAAAATCCTTGAAAGGAAAAATGCGAAATTAGATTAAAGAGGAAAACTCTAAATTCCCCAATGAAGAGGAAAGTAATTGGGAAGAGGTGAAAAAGATGGAAAAGTAGAGAAAGCAGCTTTAAAGTACCTCATTGAGGGAAGCCTAGGCAAAAATAGGAAGAAAGCATCCTAAAACAGACTGAGGTTAGTCTGTCCTTGGGAGATCTCAGCTTGGGGGTGAATTTGGGAGACAAATAATTCTAAGGTTGGGAGGACTGGTCATATTTATTGGTACGCACAAATAACACTTAAAATTATTTTAAGCTTGTCAAACCAATGCTTTATGATGTTCTAAAATATTATTAGGCTTGTTTCATCACATATTAGACTATTTTCTATTGGAATGTTTCATACATTTACAAATTAAGTTCAGTAAGTGAAATTTAGTAAGTATAGTAGTACGAGGGAAAAGAATTTCAAGAACCATCTTCCAGAATGTCAAAACCAGTGACTGGTTTGGATCTGGGGATAGGTACCCTGTAGGAAAATTGTAAAATTATTTATAAATATCAATGATGCTATGACAAAAAGGAAACTTGATAATATCATTTGCCAGAATCTCTAAAACAGGAATGGTTTAAATCTGGGGATTGATACTTAATGGGAATAAGATGCTTTCTTTCCATAGGTAGAGAGTAGCAATTGTTATTTTATTATGTAAGGAAGAAAATAAAATAGTTGACAAGCATGGTTAATTTTATATTATATTAGTTATTGGAGTACCGAAAAATAAAACATTATATATGAAATAGATATTGACATCTTGTTTCAAAAACTGCCTTTAATTATTTTTGTGTGTGAAATAATCAGATATATTGATATATAAAACTGGAGCTAGAAGTAAAAAAAGAAAAATTTGAACCATAGTAAATGCAGTAAATCAATAGAATTCAGTATTATACAGGTTAACATTTCAAAAAAAAGAATTGTGTATTAAAATACATAATTAAACCACCTAGAAGAAAAGTACTATTAATTATATTACTTGTTATCTGTTATGATTGAAAAAAAAAAAAGTGTACAGTAATAATGAGCACTATATAGAAGAAGGTATATACAGATTCCACATGCATTGAAGAATTTAACTTACAGTAGAAATGATACACCTCAATAAACATCATTAGATTGAATAATATACTCTAGAATATCTAACAGAAATTAGGGTATGAGTAACCAAGATAATTGTAGAATTTGGTATATATAAATGAACCTTTTGTACTAAGCACTCTAGTGGATTTTTTATAAACCTCCCATACTATTGGATAAAACGAAAATGCTAAATAAGCATATTCATAATGAAAGGGAAACATTTGTTCTATATTAACAATATGAAATTATTAAATAGAATTTTCCATAAATAAGACTATGAAAATAGAGACGAATTTTAGTCTACGAAATATTTTACAAAATATAAAAATAAAAACCATAGACAGAGGACTTTCCTCTTTTAATTATTTTACTAACAAGACAACTATATATATAGTACTGAACATAAAGGAAAATGTTTCCTATTTTAATTTAAGTAAAATTAAAATAATACTATAGATTTTTATTTGAATGTTAATTATCTGTAGGAAATTTCAGACATTTCTAAAATGTTACACTGTCCTGATTTGGATTGTCACCATAGTACTAATACGCGTCATCCTGAACCTAGGGTTTCTAGAAGATAATTTAAATAGAATCAAAATCAGTGGAATCAAAAGCGAGATGTCCCAATAAGTAGCAATTACTGCATTTCTGTAATCATCAAAAATCGCATTACCAACCTGAATGGTAAGAAGCAGGAGTTATGGCGTGTTATACGTAAAACAAGTTAGAAAACAATTGACGGGGTATAACTAGGGTTTAGTTCCTTCATACCTGAAAAAAAGGGGAAAGCCAAATAGAAAACGTAAATAAAGTACCGTGAGCTAGATATAATGCAATACTGAAAAAAAACATATCGACAGCGTTTTTTATAAAACCATATTGATAGAGTTTTTTTTAAATCCCTGCATGACTCTTTTTGTCTTTCAAATCTAAAAACAAACGAACGAAAAAATGGGAGTGACTAAGGGAGAAGTATATTATCAGTAGTATGATAAATTAGCTTAGCCAGAAAAAGAAGCAAAGAGGTCTTCTATAATGTGAGGGTTAAGCTCTCGGCAATGGAAAATTCGCCTGCAATGGTAAGAGAAAAATCGATATAGACTATCTGAGAAATTGGCGAAAAATAATGTATTAATTGAACTTTGTAGAGCTATGAAAAACATTTCAAAAACAAAAATTTAGAAATACAATCAATAACGTCGATACCTGCGTTTCTATTGAGGACAAATGAAGGATAGAAAAAAACCCAACTCCGTGGTCGAGGGTGCCTCAGAAGGAGAAGATGCCCCTTTCCATTCAAAGAGGAAATGAAATGGGATAGTGGGAAATCCCTACTTAAATATCCATGGTGAATTTTAAAAACCTAGCCATCTAAACCCTACAGCTGTCAAAATCTGAGGTATGCATATAACATTTGGATTCGGACGGGAATGGAGATGGGATGTCCTATCTAACCTCTATCAAGAAATATAAAAACAAAACTTATAAAGTCAAAAATTCAAAACTATGTTGAGTACCATCGAAATTCGAGGAATGTCATTAGGAGCTAAAATAAGACGCATACAACTTTATGCATAAACCTATTTCAGTAGTCTCATTAAAATCAATATCACTCAATAGATGCAAATTCTGAATATCTCAATGAAATCTATTCGGATGTTTGACATGTAAGGGTTTTTAATCTCATTGGTACTATTTCATAAATACCACCATAAAATTGTAGAAACATGAGTTAGTGATAAAAGACCATTGTGTGGCTATAATCGCAAGACAAGAATTGAATATTGTTTTCAAATTTCAATAAGGTACAAATGCAATAAGTATCTAGACCAAAATGAACCCCAAAGTCTTTTCACTAATAATTATCTCTAGGGATTCCTTCAATAGGAAATATTTTGTCTAACAATGAATATAATACTTGAATTCTCCAAAGACCAAGTTATTTACATGGCGTGGGTAAGGAAACCCGTCTTAAATCTATGAATAAACAAAAAAAGAGATTACGAACCAAATTTTAACGAGATTTTATAAGTAGCCATAATAGGAGGATAATATTATTATGGTATATAATAATGTTATACAAAGTTAGGTAACATACAAACCAGAATGAATGTACCTTGTTATATTTTTATAAATCATCTTTAGAAAATATACCATAGAAGGTCGATATTTGTGTGCGGGTAAGAGAAAAAATGCAGACATATGAAATACTATATGTGCATCACAAGTGACATAGCTAAGTTAAAGAAATTTAGTGAGGTAAAGGAGTAGAAATAGTGAGACTCGGAAAAATGAAACATTTTCATTATCTATAGGACAATAAATTTATTTAGAGAAAATTGTCAAGATTGAAGGTTGATAGAATACCTTAGAAAAAGAATTTGAGGGACATTACACCTAAGAGCAAAGATGGCTACTAATATCTTCAGATCTGCAATTAGGTGATCAAGATAAATGCTGCAAAAATCTAGATCTATGCATCAAAAGACATTAAGGAGTAAATAAAAACAAGATTTACTCCATGCATACAATAGACAAGACAAGAATATGTTGAATGAATTTTATATTAAGGGCACTTGGCAGGAAAACATAGAAGGATGTTACCACATCTACTCAATGGGATGGGTTCTTGTAAGTTCTCAGCACTTCAGATCTAAAATTCCTCTCTCTTGATGGTGTAGAAAACCCAGACAAAAATGGAACTCAAAGGGAGCTCACAAGAAAAAAGATAGAAAAATATGACAATGATGGTGGATCAAAGTCAGACCAAAAGTATAGATCCAAAGTGATCTTTAGGCAACAAAAGGTAATGAATGAATGGAAAAACGCTTCTATTTATAACAAAATATTGAGTTAGTCTAGATATTGGCACATAGATAAAATATTATTAACCAAATAAACATCCAAATTTTTTGGAATATTTTATTATATTTGTTGGAGGGAAAAGTAAATTGACTTGGGTCAAATCCCTTTATTTATAAATAATAAATAAATAAATGATTTATTTATTATTTTAAGGATGTGGTTGAGTAATAATTAAATAAATAATGATTTATTTAACTATTTATGAGTTATTTAGTCAAATTTAACAAGGAATATTATTTAAATAAGGTTTAAATAATTATTCCTAGAAAATAATAAGATAAATAATAATTTATTTAATTAATTTTCCTGTTTTGGGTTAAATATGACTAGGAATGTTAATTAAACTACTGTTTCACTAATTATTCCTTGAGGAATATCAAACAAATGTGGATTTATTTAATATTTCCTCATGGGGTTCCCTGTTTAGACCATAAACAACTTGATAAAGGTGGTTTACTAAGTTATTTTTCATAGTGAAAGCAATTTTACTTAGGGTAAAATTCATCTTACATGGTGTACTTAGGTCCATCTAATAGTAATAGGTTAGATGACTAAAAATGGTATAACGATATGTTCAAATGTTGTATCATGTCATTTTGTACTTTGTAATTCATATTCCTTCTTCAATTCAATTGCTCAAACTATTTACATAGTTTTATTACACGCTTCCCCCTTTCCAATGTTAAGACTTTTCCTCAAGTCTTAAATGTCTCGGAGGGTAAAACAACAAAAAAATCATACTGAAGTAAAATAAAAATAAAAAATAGAATCGATATTGGCCAAACAAGTTGGTTTTCCGATATGAATTCAAGTTTGTATTGTGCCAGTTTCCTGGATTTTCACAACAAAACTCTTTTATTTTTTTATTTTATTTTTATTTATTTTATTTTTTATTATTTTATTATTATTATTATTATTTATTTATTTTATTCTTCTTCTTCTTATGGAATTATGGGAGGCATATTTCTATGCTTTCCCATTAGTTCTAGATCAGTATCTATCGAATTTTTTGTCATAAATTCCTCTTTATTTATAGGCTTATTGTAAACTTTAATCCTATGTCCATTAACGACAAATGAAATAGATGCTTCTTTAATTGATTTTATCTTTATATCTTCGTTTTCAAAGATTTCTTCAATCTCATATGGCCTAAGCCAATGAGTCGTAAACTTGGCCTTGAAATATTTAAACTTGGAGTCGAACAATAGTGCCCAATCTCCCTTTTGAAACACGTTATGTTTTAAGAATCGATCATGCCATTTAATTCTTTGTTCTTGCCCAAGAGATGTGAATTCTACTTCTTGTTGTCATATCTCATTTAGTTTATTTAATTCCATGACTCTTTGTTGTTGTGCCTCAGATAATTCCATCCCCAACTATGCTACTAACTTGAATATATGTATTTGAAATTATATGGGTAATAGGACTTATTTTCCATACACCAACTGATATGCACTGAACCTAATTGTGTTTTTCCATGTTATCCTATATGCCCATAGTGCATCTCTCAATTTCTCTGACTAGTCGTTTCTATTCATTTGTACAGTATTTGTCATGATGTTCTCTAGGAATTTGTTTGTTGATTCCACTTGTCTATTTGCTTGAGGATGGTACAGAGTTGATTTTATGTGTTTGATCTTGTACTTCCCCGTAAGATCTCAAACAAGCTTTGATGTGAACTGTGTGCCTTGGTCAGCTACTATCTATCCCAGAACTCCATACCTTACAAATATCTCTTCAAATAGAAAATACAAGAGTATCTTCTGTAACCTCTGCTACTTCCTTTGCCTCTACCCACTTAGTAACACAATCTGTACATACCAGGATGTACTTCTTTTCTTTTGGTGGAGGGTTGATTGGTCCCACAAAATCTAGAGCCCACTAAGTAAATGGTTCTATTAGTACTTGTGGATTTATTGGCGATGCCACTGATCTTAGAATTATTTGGTAGATGTCATATCTCTTCACATAGGCCTTGGAGTCTTTGAAGATGGTCAGCTAGTAGTAGTCAAGTTTCAACACTTTGTATGTCGTTTGCTTGTATGTAAAATGACCATCACATGGATCATCATGACATGCTTTCAAAATATCAATAATCTCATCTTCTCTAACACATTTTCTTATTATTTGATAAGCACCAGTATAAAATAGGTCATCATTGACCCAATTGTATCTAGCAGTTTCTTTAATTATCCTTATTTTTTGTTTATTTGTGTAATGATATGGTAGGATTCCAGATGATAAATAGTTGGATATATCTGCAAAACATGGATTTTTGACATTTATAGCAAATAGATGCTCATATGGAAAATTATCAGATACTAGATTTGGATCTCCAGGTGAAAGAAGTCTTGATATAAAGTCTGCAACTTGATTATCCTTAGCTGGTCAATATTGTATAGTAATGTTAAATTCTCGCATCAATAACAGTCGTCTACTTATTATTCCATTTGTAATTGATTTTTTCATTAAATATTTTATGGCTAAATGATCTGTGCGGATGAGTACTTGATAACCTGTTATGTAATGTTGAAATTTATTAACTGCATGTATTATAGCTAACATTTCCTTCTCCGTAATAGTATAGTTCAATTATTTCGGTGTTAAGTTTTTTCTTATGAAATATATGGCATAATTAAACTGATTATGTTTTTTTCCAAGTGATGTTCCTATAGCAGTTTCAAATGCATAAGTTGAAATGTGAAATGGAAAAGACTAATTAGGTCCCCGAAGAATGGGTACAATTGACAATTTTTTGAACGCATTTTGACAATTATTTTTCCATTGAAATTCCACATATTTCCCAAGTAACTTGAATAATGGAAAATCTATTTTACTGAAATTTTCAATAAATCCCTATAGTAGCCTGCATAACCCAAGAAAATTCTTACTTCTTTTTGTGTTGTGGGTGGTATTAAATTCACAATGACTTGAATTTTGTTTGGGTCCATCTTAATACCTAAAGAAGATATATGGTGCCCCAACACTATTCCCTCAGTTAACATCATAAAAAAAAAATCATTACTGAGTGATAGATTTGTCTCTATGCATATTTTCGAAAAAAAATCAAGATTTTGTAAACAATAATCAAATTTTCCGCCATAGATAGTGAAATCATCCATGCAAACCTCTACACACTCATGGATCAAATCAGCAAAAATTCCAAGGACTACTCTCTAAAAAGTAGTAGGTGTATTACATAAACAAGGGTAGGAAATTGTATGCATATATTCCCTAGGGGCATGTGAATGTCGTCATATATTGGTCTTCGAATGCTATCTTTTTCTGAGTGTACCCACTAAATCCATCAAGAAATGAAAATTATTTCTTCCCATCTAAGGAATCTAGCACTTGATCAATAAATGGTTAAGGAAAATTATATTTTAATGTATCCTTTTTGAGCTCTCTATAATCTACACCAATTCTCCACTTTCCATTTTTATTAGGTACCACAACTAAGGATGAAACCCATTTACTGTTAGAAATAGGATAAATAAATCTGACTTGTAACAATTTCTACAATTCTTCTTTCACTATTTCCTTCATCATAAGATTCATCCTTCTTTGTGGTTTCCTTACAGGTTTAATTTTATCATCAGTGTAAATATGATGGATACATGTCCTTGGATGAATCCTCTACATGTATGTGTACCCAGGAAAAACATTTTGAGTATTTCTATAACAATGTTGTTAATTTTTTCTCTTGTGATGATTGTAAGTTATTACCAATATTCAATTTTTTCCCAGGACTGATCTAAATGATTTTTATCTTTGAATTGGTAATTGAGTTAACATGAAAGATACTTTCAAATGTAGTTTGCAGTGATTGTATTGTACATTTTTCATGAAAACACTGATTTAAAAGGTGACTTGCAGCTTCGTATTGAGTTATTCTAAGTGGCTCTGAAATGTTTCGTTCTGAGATGAAAAGGTCTAATAAGTCCTCAGTTTCTTCCTCATCTATAAAATTATAAACTCGATTAATACTAAGAATAGATTGTAGTTATTTTTGTTCTTATTCATCAAACCATGATAATAAAGAAGGAGATTGAGCGAGAGGATACAATGTAACGTGTTTTATTTCATCTCCATGTCCAATAATCATACTTCTTGACCTGCATCTAATGTAAGCATCTGCAGTGGCTAACCATGGTCTGGCTAAAAGAAAGGGATGCCCTCCTAATTTTTTTTTGGCTGCAAAATCAAGAAGTATACAAGATACTCCCATGAATTCATTGATACAATCATATCTTCCAATATACCTTATGGTATGAATTTAGATCTATCTGCAAGTTATTAGACTATAGCAGTAGTTATAATGTTGTTCAGATTCAGATATTTCATAGCCATTGTAGTCATAAAATTTATATCTTCTCCCAAGTCTATTAAAGTGTTTGACACTGATTTTTTTTTATCAAAATAGTAACCATAGGGATTCCTGGATCAACATATTTTTTTAATGGTTGCATTCGTATACATGAGACTAACTAAAATTCCAATTACCTGGATTGTAGGTGGATCTGTTTTTCTTCTGCCATATTTCTTGATGCATAATTCTTTTATTGTTTTTTCATATATCAGAATATCTTTAATTGCATGCAACAAAGGAATTCTGACATATGTGCTCTTCAATTCATATACAATATCAAATTTAGACAGAGATATTGGGATTTTCAGTTGTATTAACCTCTTTGGATATGGTGGAGTTTGAGTCATAATAGATTTAACTTTATCAATTTTTTGTTCTGGTTGAGATTTTTGAATTTGTTCTCTTTTTTTAGTTTTTTCTTCTATTATCGAAGGATAATCCTTTTGTAACACCTTCCCAGATCTTAAGTGGAAATATTGTATGGGAAGAATAGAATAGGTAGGATAATATGTTGCCTCTTCCCCATGCTATGTTGTTCTATCAACCTTTTTAATTTGATTATATACTCGATGAGCTGGAAATTGTGTTGGTATAAGAGGTGGTTGGTTAGTAGGTAACTGAAGATGCTGAGGTTGAGTTAACATTGCTTCATTTTTGGGTGGAAATGACATTGGTTGATGTTGCTGGAATTTTTGGTATGGAGGAAATGGTTATGGAGCGTATGGTTGTTTATATTGATACTGTTGAGGATAAATATGTTGAGGTGGCTGGCTTCCATAACCATATCCCCTCCAACCTTGGGGAGGTTGGTTTTGGTATTGTTGTGGAGGCCAAGCCTGCCATGGAATTGGAGTGTTCCATATATTTTAAATATATTGAAAATTATGTGGGTTTTGATGAGGGAACTGTTGATGCATCCTTGGTTGCCAAGGTCTCCTCTTGCTAGATAATAGAGAGAATATACCCCTTGCACTTCTTCCACTTGAAACCCTTTTAATTTAGGATAGTTTTATGTTGCATGATTTTCCGTGCAAAGTCCACACACTTGTATACCTTGCAAAGGACAGTCCCTAAGTGGATGTTTTTGTCTACACTTTGGATAGAAGATTGCTAAGATTTCATCTTGTCCTTCCATCTGCTTCTTGGCTTTTAAGACATCTACTTGTTTTCCTGAATTTCTTAAGGGATCTGTTTTGAAATTTTTTGGTAAACTTCCTATATCTACTTTTGTTACTGCACTTGGTGAAAATTTCGAAGCTCTTGATGCAATATCTCTCTTCCCACTCTTTTCTCTTCCCCTAGAGTATTTTTGACAAATTTCAACAATTTCTTCAAATGGTAAATTGGAGATATCTCATTTTCCCATCACATTAAGGATGTATAAATATTCATCTCTGATACCCTTAACAATATTGTACGAATGGTGTCAGGATTTAGAGAATTTTTTATGGATTTCTGCAAATTGAAAAGAAATCTTTCCAAATATTCCACCAAACTTTCATCTTCTTGTTCTGTCATTCTAAAAATATCTTCTTTTGAGTCTCTAGCCCTGCAATAAGATTGATACTTTTTAAGAAAAAATTTCTTCATATCATCCCAAGAAGGTATTGTATGTTCTCCTAAACCCATAAACCATTTTAATGTTGTTGCTTCCATAGTAGCAAGAAAGAGTCAAAGCTTGTTTGTATCATAATTATATCCATAATTTCTACACAAGATATCAAACTCAAACATGAATGCATTAGGATCTTCTGTTGACATTCCATATAAATTAAGCAATATATAAGGTGGAATGTTTTTCATTTTTACTTATTCTCCTAATATGGCTCTTGCATCTAGTATTGGAAAGCCAAAAGTAGTTTCCTAATCATTGGTATTTTCTTTTTCATTTTCATGTGTTCTTCTATTTTGATTTTCTCTTCTTGCTTCTTCTTCTATCCTTCTAAGTGCCTATGTTATTATGTCTTCCTCTTCCTTTATTTCTGCTTCAAATATTAATTCTTCCTCTCTTTTCCTTTTCCATTCCATTTTTTGTCTCTCATATTCAATTCTTTGTTCAGGGGTCATGATTGGCTGATTTGATCCTTTTCCTTCGTCAGTCATTTATTGTTCAAAGATATGTAGTGTTTCAATATTAGGTTGATTTTTTTTTTCTTCCAGTACTTCGATTTGTTCAAGGACATGTTGCTCTAGTTGTTCAACAACTGGTTTTCTTGTATCTTTTTGTTTCCCTAAGGAAGTAGTTTCTTTTGGTGATTGTTTTCTTTTTACCTCCAAGGCTAACAAGATTTTTCTTTCAACTAAATTTAATCTTTGTCCTCATCTATGTTTTTCCTCTAGCTCTTCTATAGTAGGTATTCCAGCAACTAGTGTTGTTAGTCTTGTGGATGGATGAGTTGTTGGGGTTATTTTTCACAAATCTACCCTTCTGACCTCTATCTCAAGGCATATAGAAACGTAACTGAAAGAAAAACTATGTTTTTGTTTTTTTTGATGTTTTAATATATATTTATTTATATTCCTAATTTACCACTTCGAAATATGCTTCCCCACCAATGATGCCAAAATTTTGGGTTGTTTGATGGGTAGAAAAACACAAGTATTTATTATCAATCTAGGCTAGTAGGACTTAGAAGCATTCCCAAGATATATGGGTTTTAGCTATGATAAAGTTAGAAGATGAATTATTAATAATAAGGGAAATTCATATTAAAAATATAAATATAAACTAAATAATTTGATAATTTGATTATGTAATTAGCAGTAGAAAAATCTCCTAACTTAAGAGACTTGTTTGTCCTTCTCTTACAAAATTACTTCATGAATTAGAAAACAAAACCACTAATTGAGTAATAGATAAAGATGCATGAAAAAATAACTAAAGAGGCTCTCAACTAAAGAGATCCTGGTTTTCCTTCATTACAAATTCATTCATCAATAATACTATTTTTAGGAAATGGGAATTTAGAAAAGCATTAAAAAGCAAGAAAAGATGAATTCTAGCTCTAGATCTTAATCAGATAGAAAGAATGTTTAACTTAAACATTGGATTTTCCTTTCATATGAATAATAAGAATTATAATTAGATTCATCATCACTCATAAAACATTAGCATATATCTAATTAAAAAATTAAGAATAAAACAAACTAGTTCCTAAGTTTTAGCTAAAAATAACTAGAAAGTGCATTTAGCTCAGTGTGGGGGCTCTCCACCCTTGCCTCGCACACTGAAAGTGATTTCAGCTACTAAAAATTCATTCAATAATTCACCATATAACAAAATCAAATGAAATGGAAGAGGTCTTTCAATTAACTCTCCAAAGTCTCAGAAATATCAAATTTAAGTTACACAATTTCTACTTATGAATGCCCTCAAAGTCTTAGGCTTAAATATATTAAATATGGAACAAACTCATCTAAAATTTCTCCTATATCCATGGCTATCCTTATCTTATCCAATCAGGTCAATTTAATCCATCAAATACATCAAAATCTGGAAAATCCCATAAAATAAGAAATTTGACCTAGTTCCTAGGGATCTTCCATAAAAAGAAGTCTTGTTTGACCACCTTTGACAGAGCCTATTAAAGCTCGGTTTGAATAAACCAATAGGTTTAAATTTAATATTAGTTCCCAGGCTCTCTAGAAATGTATCCAGATCGAGCCCAAGTGTCTTGAAAATATGCAAACCATGAGGCCATTACGAGAATTTCTGATCTGGTTCAAAAATGCACTTAAAATTCAAATTTTATAAAAACTTCTGAGAATTGAAAAAATTAATTTAAATACATGTGTATGAATTTATTGGGAAAATTATGGTGAATATGATGGTGTGTGTATGGATAGTATGGAAAATAAAGTGTATTTTCATAAACAAAAAGAGATAAGAAACGAGGGCCAACAGCCACATTCCATCCTTCCTCAATTTAGACACCCTTAATTCAGTTTAGATGTCTTCCTTGCACATTGAACCTTAAACATTCACACCCTCCTTTACGGGTTCTCTCTATAGACAATGACCATGATAAAGAAGTCTTGTATACTAAATAATAGGGTTGTTCCATCGTCAACCAAACATGAAGATAACATAAATAAAAGCATTATTTAGACCAAATTTTAGTCATAGAATATATGACACATAGGTTTCACAAATGCACGAGATATATTAAAAATTTAGGCCTTATTACATACAAAGGCCACTCAGGGTCAGACGACCTCTGGACTTGGGTTCATCTTGGTTAGTAACTTTTATTTGACACTTGCAAATGACTTATATAAATAAAAAAATCCTAACAAAATCCATCTGCTAGAATCTTGTCCCTACCAGCTAATCACCTTCTCGAGGATTACAATTTCATTTTAATTTTACATAAAATTTTAGAGAATTTGTGCCCTCTTTAATGACTTCCATGATGCCATTTCCAGAAGCGTATTGCAATCAATTTCAATTTGGGGTGGGTTGATGTTCTTGCATCAAAAGTGTATATGTGTAGGTGTTAGACGTTAGATGTAAACATTTTTTAAAGTTTGGATCTATATGTAATCTAAGTATAGGGATCTATATGTAATGTTTTAAATTTTCACTCTATATTTAATGTAAACTTAAAATAAGTTATATATGAATACCTATAATTATGATATTCATATATAAATTCAAATATTATCTTTTTGTTTTAAATTCAAAGGCATGCAAACTCTGAGAAGATAATCGTGGTAAAAATCATTCGGCCTTGTTATGGAGTAGACTTGGATGGATATTATGGCTCCTTTTATAAATTAGGTATAGTGAATGCCATATTCCATAGCAAGGGCCTTTCTTCTACTCTCCGTTATCTACTTCTTGTTGCAATATATCTTCCTAGTAAAGAGTAGGCTGGAATTTGTTGGCCTATTTATTCATGGTATCATTTTTTCTGTCTCAATTCATTTTATTTGGAATTCATGTTTTCTCTCTGTAATACAAAATATTAGTCAAATTTCCAATTTTTTTTCCTTGAAATCACTATATTTACATTTATAATTTCTTATTCGACATTAATCAGTTCGATGGATTTGGCTGATAATATATTATAGACATGGCATAATGGATAATTACATTTGTATGAACTCGCAGATGGATCAAATCAACAAGAAATTAGGAATTATAAGGAGAAAATATAATCGATAGTTTACAAATATATTTAGGAAGTGGATATAATTTTCTTGATTTGAGGAATATTGAAGCAAGCGTAAAGTTGCATCAATACACATTCTGAAGACCTTAACTTCAATCCAAGTTCAAAGTTGTGGGCCTTAGATTGGTTTTTAAGAAGTAAATTTACAACCAGTAAACTAGCATACCCCATATTCAGGGGAAGGAGACCGTGAAGATAATAAAGGGTGGATATATTGTAAAAGAAAAGGAGAGTGTAGTTTTTAGGATAATGGGTCAATGTGTCCAATGTAAAGTACATATTTTTTCAAAGACAATTTAACAAAGATACTTACATAAAATTAATAGTATGACATCAATTATAAAAAATATGGTTAAATACATCTTATCATATAGTCAAAATAGTGAAAGTTAAAAGTGATAGGTGCTTCCAAATTCTAACACATTAGCACTTACCAAATTTCTTGTCCCTTGAATATACCAATGAGTCACATTATCTAATAGTGAAAGGGATGGGGCAAATTTTTCCCTATTACAAGAATTGCAATGATGATCACACAAAAATGAGGATACATTAGTGCATGAAATCCAATCCTATTCTAACAAAGGGCACTTTTTAGAAGAATATATGGATTCCCACATGCCAGTAATGTTTCAAGTGGTGAGAGTAAGAGTTATTATCACCCACTTTCTTCACTCACGAATACCTCACCAATTAATAATACTACATGGGGAGGAGAAATTAATTGAATTAAAATTAGTGAAATGAAAATGGTTGACTCTAGAATGTTGCAAGTATCATATCAGCATGCCAAAAATGTCAATTATAAAAGAGAATAAAATTTGTGTAGATTGCATATGATCAATTAACATATTATCACACCACTAATGCCAATTCTATGATGTTTATGTAAAATATTGTCAAACCCCTAATGTTAGCCCTAAAAGAGCATAGTATTTGTGTAGATACCGTAATAGACCTCAGAGAACGATAGACGCATATATTTGAAAGTAGATTTCCAACATTTTCTTGTAATAGAACCACATGTTCTTAGTGCAAATACAATTCTAAAATGAAGATTGTAAAAACATTATAGAGAAACATCACAAGTTTTATTTTGTTTTCATTGGGTATATTTGACTAAATTACTTTTATTAATTGTGTATATTTGGTCAAGCATATTATGTTAAGATTATGATATCATTGATTGAAACCACGAGCAACTTTTGTCCATGTTAGAGGTGGATGTGTTCCACCTAATGATTATAGTGGTAGTGGATGGATCAACCTCATGTCGCATAAGCACAAAAGTTTCCCATTTATGTATTCCACTTACCACAAAAGAAAAAAAAAAAAAAAAAAATTATTGTTAACAAACTCTTTTTTGTGACCTCTTATGTTACTTCTAACCTCCTCTATTAACCTCCTCCTTATTAGTCATGATGCCCTTTATTGATCCATCTCCCTTTAATGTTTCCCCACTTTCACTCATCAATCTTCTCACTTATCAATCTTCTCATTTGACTCACATCACTTAATCAAATGAAAACCAATCCTTCCATAGGTGTGAGAAGCCATAGATGTATAGGTAATTGTCGGTGCCTGTCAGAATCTCGATACCACATGAGGCCAGGAAGAGGTTGCTGGTGATGTGATTATCTATTTTGGGCTGTTTTCTATACCATAAAGAGAGAGGCAAGAGGAGAAGAGGCGAGCCAGAAGTCTCGAGCCAAGCACAGAGCCATATTTTGGATCCACAGTTCAGGAAATAAAATCTTGTCAACAGAGGCCCTGCAGTTGAAGTCGTAACTAAGGCCATGATGTTGAGGAGCAGGACGATCCAATGTCTGAAGATTTTCTTTGTGTTGCTCACATGGGCTTGCAGAATTCTTACGACGCCTGTATCAGCCGCTGCTTCCTTGTTCTCAATCTCCGATATACCATGCATATTGACATGAGGTAAGCTTTATGGAATGATTCGATGATGATCCCTCTAGCCTCCAGGAACCTGAAGTAAACCCTAACCCTAACGAATGACTCGATGATGATCCCTCTCCGGGGCCAGAGTTATAAATGGATGCTTATTAAAGACAAAGGCGCAGGAATTTTTCACCTTTGTACCTGTTAATACCTGCCCCAGTTTTATTATATTATATAGGGAGATGACTGTGTTCACTCATGTGACACAAGTGAAGCTGCAAAACAGGACTTTTCCATGTGAGACAATTTTCTAGCTTCGCATTTGAATTTTCCGTGCGTATTTCAGTTTTCTAGCTTCGCATTTGAGAACGTGCCAAACAAGGCTTTTCTAGCTTCGTATTTGACTTGTCGTTGCTTTTAATTGAAGAAATAGAAGCTTTCCTACCTTCTTTAGGTTTTACATATTCTTTAGGGAACCCTTCCCAATTTTTATTGGCTAACATTTTCCCTTAAGGTTTTCGCAGGTTATTGAAAAGCCTCTTGACAACGATGGTTAATATTGTTTTGTGGGTTCGTAGAGTTTCATTTACGTGCATAAAAGGAATCTCCACAATAAAGTCCCTTATTCATTATATTCTTTTACAAGTTCTGCCAAAAATCTATATTGAGGCAACAACTGCTTAATGGTCAATTTGTAGTAGGTTATTGAAAAGCCTTTTAACAACGATGGTTAATATTGTTTTGTGGGTTTGTAGAGTTTCATTTACTTGCATAAAAGGAATCTATATAATAGAGTCCCTTATTCATTATATTCTTTTACAAGTTCTGCTAAAAATCTATATTGAGGCAACAACTTATTAATGGTTAATTTGTGGTAGGTTATTGAAAAGCTTCTTAACAACGATGGTTAATATTGTATTCTCCGTTCGCAGAGTTTCATTTACGTGCATAAAAGGAATCTCTACAATAGACTCCCTTACTCATTATATTCTTTTACAAGTTCTGCCAAAAATCTATATTGAGGAAACAACTGCTTAATGGTTATTTTGTTAAAGAAATTTAGAGTGCATCTGCTCTTATATAGTTGAACAGAAGACATATCATATGGTGTATCCCCTCTCATAGCTTTCTCGCCATAGATACGCATGTCAAAAATTGATACATTAGAATTTTATCAATTAAAGAAAAATAAAAACAATGCTAGGGTTTCTTTTGCATTTTTATCTTAGGGTTTCAATTGAGGGATTTTAATGTCAAAGAAACCCTTGTCAACATAATACCAAGCTTGGCATGATCAGAGATGATCTGACCATGTAACAAATTATACTATATTTTCCCTCCCTCAATCTTAAACTAGGTTGTCATGAGTCTTCAAGTCATTTATCGATGTTTGGGTATAATTTTCTTTTTAATCAATCTCTCTATCTTAAGTAATTATAGGGTATAATAGACTTTTATACTTAGTTATTTTCAAGTTAGTATTTGGGTTTCCAAAACACCAATAATACATTATTTGGAATGTGGGTTTTCTAGGTCCGCATGAATGGTTACTATAGATATATGAGTTTATAGTTAATAATTATAGGTTTTAAACCTTGATCATATACTCAGATTTCATAATTATTCATATGTTTTCCTACAAGGCTTTCAACATCACATATACATGGAAACATCTCCGCTTTAATTAGTTGACAAGGTTTTCAATTTATAGAAAATTGACAAGGTTTTCAATTCATGTTTCTATAATATGGATTAAGTATTATGATGAAAATACTAACAGAAATTTCTTTTGTTTAAACTTGAAACCCAAAATAAAAGTTATTGCAAATTGGTGCATTACAATTACCCATTTAAGTAAGAACCCTTACATACTACTTTTCTTCCACAGGTGTTTAATTGTTATGGAGGAAAATCTCGACCGAAGATGGGCACTACTACTTATTAGTGGTATAGTACAGGGTTCTTTGGATTCTCAACTTCGAGTATCTTATTAGTTTAAAGGCTTCAATTTTACTTAATTTGATACTTGGTTTTCTAAATATACTATTCTTCTTATCTCTAGAGTATGCTTAAGCAACTTGTTTTTGATTTTTTCATGTTTTGTATTATTTTTGTATATCTAATGCATCTGAACCAACCACTTTGGTATACTTAATGTATATGATTTAAGAAAATTTATTGAGTATACTACTATATAAATGAATTTAATATTCTATATTTTTTACATTTCTATCTTTTATTTCAACAGGGATTTCAACTAATAAAATGCACGTTTATTTTTTTGTTTAGTTTAGTATTTTTTGTTTTTTTTCCAAGTAATCTCTTTATTCTAAAATACTTATTTCCTTTAGTAATTGAGTCTAGGTCTAAACTCAAAATTCATCAAAGCAAGAGTAATGGATTCAATAACTATCTTTTAGGAATGTTTTATTTCACCATTGTTTACTTCATGTAATAGTCAGAAATTATCTCTATATTCTATCAACATATGTAATGTCTTTATATTCTATCAACATGTATAACATGTTTAGATCTTATAGTGATATTGTAGCTAGTAATAATTCATGTAAATAATTTCAATCTTTCTATAATATTTATAATAATAAGAGAAACTATACTAATTTTTATTTTTAAGAGAAAACCACAATTTGCTAAACTAAATTTAGATATTTTTTAGTACAAGAATAATTATCTTTGCTCCATTCATCATTCATATATATGCACTTAATGTGAAAGTCATATGCATTAATGTGCATCTATTGTTGCATGCTAATCATTGATTATTTTCTTTGATCATTGAATGCATTGTTTACTATTTATTCCTAATAATGTTCATTGTATACTAAAAAAATATGTATTAATGTGCATATATTGTTGCATGCTAATAAATGATTATTTTCTTTGATCATTAAATGCACTGTTTACTATTTATTCTTAATAATGTCCTATGTATACTAAAAATCACTCAATAGAAAGTATGTTTCAAACCAAATGTCCTCTTATCAACATATTATCTATAGTATTTCTTTTATTTATGAATACTTGAAAAATATAGTGGAAAATAACATGTTCAACCCAACCAGTGAATTGAAACTATATAAATTCCCGTCTAGCCTCAAGCTTCTTTGCTAATAGGAAGTTATAATTGTATGATGGTATTACTCCTCCACCACACAAATTCTAGCTACCATTTGCCATATTCATGTATCTTATTTTTCATTCTTTCATGTACCTAGGAATTTACAAGTATATCTTTCTCATCCTCCAACATTGCATTTCTCTCCTTCTTTCTTTGTATATTTCTTCTTCTTATTTTTTTTTTATTGTTTTTTATATTCTACTCAAAATAAAATTTATCTCCAATTATGTTGTCTCCTCAATGGTAATTATTTCTCCTAGAATGTCAGGGAATCATGGGAGGTTACAACTGTGGCAACCACCACATTTACCTGTCCACTACCTCGGACTCCAACCACCTAAATTGTCCTTGAAAGAAAAGTAGACAGCACACATACTAGTTCCCATAATAATTCCCAAGAAAAACATTTATTTATTACTGTATGCAAAATATCTACACTTAATCAAATCTAATCTTAGCCCTATGGCCAACCTTTCTAACATAAATAATTACAAATAAACATAAATTCGTGCCATGTAATTACAATAGGGTATACGCCATTTCCATATTAAGTAGTGAATGAATTAGATATCTCTTTAATATTAAAAAGTCAATTAATTTTTTCTTTTTTTCTTTTAATTGTTTTATCTCAATATAAAATGGATGCAAAATTAAAGTTGAAATTGAGTATTTTATTTATGTCTAACATTTTTTTTTGTTATTATTATTTCTTTTATTTATTATTGTAAGTATATTTTATAAAGAACCTACCTCCATGGATGTAAGCCAACGAATTTCGAAAATTGAACAGTATTTTTAAATGGGACAGTGGAAGTCATTGGGTGGGATGGTTTAGGCCTGATATTCCGTCTCATATTGATCATCAACATCACAACTTAATTAATTTTATAAAAGGAATGCCCCCTATATCAACTGATATGAAGGATCGTTACACTTAGAAAGTCAATTTATAAAAGGTTTACACATTTAATTCGGGTTACTCTCTTTTAGAAAAAATTATTCATCTCCCCAATGATAAGGTGTGGGCCAAAATTTTGGAGTCCCAACGGCATCCCACAGGTTAACGCTTTTTGTTGGTCCTTAGTTCACAAAATTCTCACTTTTGAGAACCTAAAAAATTATGAATATTGCAAGCCCATGAATTTGTCTTCTGTGCTACAACAATGAAGAAACCATTCCCCATCGATTGTAGTATTTCCCCTTTGCAATGGAGACATGGAAATTCACATTTATCCACATTATAAACATTCTCTAAATTCCTCGTTATTGGGAAAATATATTGGTGAATAGGAGGGTGACATATCCTCAGTTCAGGAAATCCTCCTCAGTGCAGATATGATATTGGATGAACTTACCGAAGTTTCTTTATTGGTTGATTTGGATGGCCCGAAACAAAATCATTTTTAGGAATGAATCCTCCACTGCCTTGCAAGTAGCGAGTAAAGCTAAGTCAATGATTTATGTGGCCATATCCGCTCGAGGTTTCAATTACAATGAGGTATATAATATAAAATCGAAGGAACATGAGTGGATTAAAGAAAATCTCATCTATCGACCTCCCACAAAGTAGCTATTTTGTCTTGACTTTAGCAGGACGTCGTGAATTTTTCTAAATCCAGAGGACTTTAAGATATTGAGGTAGGGTGATCTCAGCTTCCAATTATTTTTAGATCGAGCTTCCAAAGGAAACCTTGGGGCGGTTTCAGTGGGACGGGTAATTTTTGGCCCTCATGAACAAATGGTTTTGCAGCATGTGTGAGAACTCAGAAAATTCAGAGAAAATCATGTTACATTTCTTTCCCTTTGGAAATGATCGGAAAATCATGTTACATTTCTTTCCCTTTGGAAATGATCGGAGCTTGTCTCCGATTAAGGAATTAAGTAGCTCGGTATCTTTTGGGACTCCTTATTGCTTATTAAACAATTCTTTAAAGTGAATAAAATTATCAACTCCCTATCTCCTCCTTTAACTCTCAGGATACAAGCATCACTGAAAATTTTTGACAAAGTAAACTTTTATCGCATACATAAAAGTATAAATTCAATGTTGATGAATTAGCAAAAAGAGGGGCCAACTTGACTCAATGGATCCTCAGAATTAATGAAAAATTATTTTCCTCTAAAGCTCCATGAATGAACTATAATCATTATATTCTAAGGTTCAAAGGGGGACGATTTATGGATTCCACTCTCTAGGCCTTAAATTTTTTAAGATCAACGGAAGGCTCCTACCAGCTTTGTTGGGCCCAATATTTTAATTGGTCTCTACACAAGTGGAATTATTTGGCAAATAGTTGGCTCATATTGTGGACTCTTCTCACTCTTTTTTTCATATCACCTTAACTCTTCCTAGAACTAATTTATTTCTCTCTACTTTGGATAAAAAGATACTTCATTTCGTAACAGGGTGGATTCCATTTCAATGTTTTCCATGGATATTAGGTTTCTTTGCTTCTATCCTCGTGTAATTTTCACCATGACGGGAGCTCTAAGGCCTCATCTTGGCTTGTGTTTCAATTTTAGGCTTAATTATATATGGTTTCATGGAGATAATTGATATATTTATTAATTTTATTAGGTATTTGTTGTTGGTGTTAGAAACTTAAGTTCTACAGGCCCTCATGCTTTGGATCTTTTTACTCCCAGCCCTCTAAGGGAATTTTGGAAAATCCTTTCTCTATCCACATATGGATTCATAGAAGGACTTGACAAATCTGAGGAGCTTCATGCTACTAACAGAGCCTCTAAGCTAATCAAAAAGTTTTTGGATTCTATGGAGGCCCTGATCTCCATAATCATCCAATTGGAGTATTTTATTAAATGACAACGGTGCTTGTTCCAATCCATTATGGAGGATAATATTGTGGAGAAAAATGCATACATGCAGTCCTCACTGGAAAGGCTTTATATCAAGGATAGTGTTACATGTTATTTTTTCACCATGACATTTGACTATCAATATAGGTTTATCACTACCTATATTGTGCTTCCTTAGAAGTCAAAAACCCTAATGTTCCTAAGACAAGTCTTTGAATTGGAGAAAAGCTCTTTAAAACCCTTTAAAGTCTACCTCCACACTTTTTCTAGCCTTTTACTGCAGGTCCACAGATACTTGGTCTATAAACCACGACAACCCCTACATGTTCTGCTGTTAAAACCTGCGTACCCCCATAAAAATTATAATAAAAGAAAATGTAGATTCTAGAAGCGTAGTTGGTCGAATATTCTCCCAACAGGAAGCTTCTAGAGTCATGATTAGTTTGAGCTTTATCCCTCTACTCATGGAGCTTATCGCTTGGTCCATGGAGCTCAAATCACTTCATGAGAGGAATCCATCCCCCTCTTCATGGAACTAAAAATACCTCCATTTCCCTATAAATTGAGCTCAACTTCAGTCTCAAGGGTAGATTGTAGCCTAAATATTGTAAATAATTTGTTGAAGAAATTCCCAAGAGTGCATACTTTCTTCATTAGTAATCTGATGTTGGCATAAGAATGATCACACCCTTGTGTACATAACTCTGTGCTAGTATTTAGAGAGGAAGGCTTGTCAAACTGAAGGAGGAACGATTTTTGAGGACCCCAGGAGAAATCTGTACGACATCAAGGCATCAGGTTGGAAGATTACTCTTTTCATTCAAGATAATACATATGGATCTCTTTTTCGCATTGAGTTGTTCTTATGCTTATTAAATAACATCAATACTTAGACTCCTTCATACCTAATTTGGGTTATATTCTCTTGATTATTATATGTTGCACATGCTTTGATTCTTTTGTCTTGTCCTTGATTGCAGGTTCTATTTATTGGAGAAGCCTCTTTGGAGCGTCTGGATAAAAGACTGCATCGAACGTTGGATTTCAAGGTAGGGGCATGTCCTCTCAACTTTCTTATAATAATTCTGAAATGCATTTAATCTAGAGAAAAAGATTACCAAATCGATGTTTGTTTCTAGATATTCATTAAATACTAGGGAGATCACTCTTGTCTGCAAGAGCGATTAATCCGCATAACCAAATGGTGATTCCAATAGTGATCTAAAACTTAGTTTTCTTTATTTGTTTTCAGTTTGAATTTTAGGTTTTCTGATTTTGAATTCTCTGAGCCAGGTTGGGAAGATAAATTTTAAGAATCCCTAAAAAAAAGTTGATTATTTATTTTTCCACGTTTTTCCTTGCCCTCGTAGTTTTTAGCAGAAAACAGTGTGAAAACCTCCATAGTTTTTAGGTCAAAACAATGCACATGCGCTCTATTTTCCATTAGAAACTGCGCACCCCCCGGAAATTTTTGAAAAAATTAGATGTATTTTCTAGAGCCAGATAACCTAATTCTTTAATTTTTCCCTGATTTGTGTAGAGTCTCATGAGTCTCTGTTAAGTTAATTGGGTGTTTTGAGTTTATTTTTTGAGAAATTCTTAATTTGATTTCCTTTGGTCATTACCTTGAGGTTTGTCTTAGTCTCTTAACAATTTTGCATCTTTTTGATTTTGTATTTCTAAATTGTATCTGAGTGTTAATCACCTTTGAGTCTATTTACTTTTGACCTTTGAAATTCTAGCCTAATTTTCTTTACTTACACTTGGTTGGTTCCTTAGATTACATTAGTGAAGGATAATAGTCTTGTTGTTCTTTCGCTTATTTTGAATCAACTTGTGAGCGAGAATTTTCTTGCATAGATTACATTTGCATAGTTAGAATTCTCATTTTTGGAATATGAATGAAAAATGGGCATAGATTACATTTAGATATTTTTCAAGCAAAATGTGCATAGATTACAATTGCATAGTTTACATTCTGGAAAAATCAGTCGTAGATTTAGATTAGTTTCTTTGATTTTAATTTATATGTTTTTATGCTTGTTTTAAAAACATAAAAATAAAAATTGGAATTGATTACATTAGTTTTTCTTGATGAAATTAGTGCATTAGAGAATTTTTTATATTTTCTCTTATTTATCAATTTTTGCATTCATGGAAGTGAACGGAAACTCTCTCCTTCCTTTAGTTAGGATTCATCGAATTGAAAATGATTACATTATCATATTCGATTGCATTCACTTTTGGGTCGGGTCATAACACCGCTAGTTTCATATCTATTTACCCTTTTGAGTAAAAACAACCCAAATAACACCGCTAAATTAAATTCATCTAGAAATTTTTACATTTTCTGGGGCTCTTTCCACCAATCTAGTTTAGGCTAGTGCTTTGGAATAGGTTGTATCTAATGTTCCAACATAGTTAAAACAAACAGTAGCATCTTGCAGTAGGAAAAATTCCAATTGTTTCATTTGTACTCTGGAAGCTCTTATTAAAAGACTTAAGCACGAGATCATGTTAGAACTAGTGAGGTAATCAGACCTATCTCATTGGGAAAGATAGCATATGTGCACATAATACAAACGGTAAACCTCAGATTAACCATTATCGAGGAGCTTGGGGTCACTTGTTGGCAAACCTTGGATTTACCATATCAAGGAGCCTTCAAGGAGATTGAGCTTGATACTCTGCCCTTGCATGTATATCAGATCGTAGACTATTCCCCCATGTATATTTTTCTCAGTTGGTGGCCTTAGTGGCCATAATCTTTAGGATTTTTCCCAAGATGATGGTGGAGGGAAGGTCCCACTATACATGGAGAAGACATTGACTAGACTCACTTGGAATTGCTAGAGGGTGCACTTCACTTCGAGATGGCATAGTGGAGGTACTTGCACCGAATTATTTCATTAGGTAGGTTGTCAGGGTAACTGTTCCAACAACCAGTTTTCTGCATTAATTTCTGCGATGTTGGATTTCATCACAAACTAGTGTTTTTATTGTGGAAACATATTGTTTGTGTGTGGTTTGACTCCTATATTTGATAGGGCATGTTCATTTTATTTTTTCTACTTTTTTGAGACCTTAGGTGTGGATTGTGAATTTCAATTGTTAATACTTTTAAATTGTTAATAAATTCACTAAAGTTGAATCTAATGGAAACTATTTTGGAATTTAGCAACCAAGGAATCCCTCTTAATGAGAATCCTAGTACTTTTCATTTATTTGGAAATGTTGGTCCTCCTTATATGGCTACATTGTCATTACCTAGATTTACCATAGGTTTACTGGTATCATTATTTTCAACTTCATTGGCCTCGAATACTCAAATTTCTCCACCTCAACTAGATGCTTCACCTCAACAAAGTTCACCATCTCAACATCACCAACCTCATGTTGACCCTTTACCTTCTTTGCCCATCATGTCTTCCTCCCTCTCTTCCTCTTCGCTTGGTAAAAGCCTTGACGCTAGTAACCAAGTGGCTAAGAAGAAGAATAAAGGGAAGAAGAAGAAGAAGAAAGATAATAAAGAATTCAACCAAACATCCATGGCTATAAGTGTTAGAAGTGTTGAGGAAACCTCCAACATGCATTGTAAACCCAAATACCCTTGCAAAATTTGTAAGCATGACCACTTCCTTATCAATTGTCCTGGTATTCCTAAGGTCTTGGAAGTATGGTTAGAAAAATCTCATCAACTTATTATTGACCCATTAACTAGTGATTGCTAGGTTCCTTGGAAAAAGGGTAAAGTTAGGTTTCATTGTAGGTTATGCAAAGGGATTCATTAAACTCACATTTTCCTTCACATGGATGAAGCCTCAAAATTATTGGAGGACCTTACTATTCTACAAAAAAAACTTACAACTGGTTACCATAAAATTTCTCCCAACCTACCATCAACAAACGAAGTGACTGATCTAATTCCAAGTACAGTCAATCCCACTCTTCCATTGGAGAGTGAAACTCATATTACTCAGGTTGATGATCCTTTAGTTGATCAAGTGCTTGACTTGATTTCACATTCAGTCAATCTCATTCTCTGTGTAAAGAGTGAAATTCATACCATTCAAGTTCTTCTTGTTACATCAGATTCTTCTACGCCAGGGGGAATTTCACATGCTCCTACAGAACCCCCTCCAAGTACTAATGTTTTTTCCTTCGATTAGAATAGAATGGTAGAACCTCGTCTTCCTTCCTCCATCCCTTTCCAAATCATTGTGAAGGCTTGTGGTAAGAATTTGCATCGCAAAAATGTATATGAAGGTGCTTTTAGTAGTATTTTATCCTCAACTACTGGGCAAGCTTTGTGTTGCCCTCAGCTTGTGCCTCTTACACGGAATCTGTCAGCATTTAACAGAACCATTAGTGAACCTTTACGGATACTTCCTAAGTTTCATATTACCTTGGAAGATAAAATTATCTGTATTAATATTATGGTAGTCTGAGGCCCCTTGGACTTTAATTTACTCCTTGGGAGAGACTATGTCTATGTAGGGAAAACTGTCATATCGACACTCTTTCGTGTGATGTCATTCTCTCACAATGAAAACATTGTGACTGTTGACCAGCTTTCGTTCATTAGACTTGATTCAACTACCAAAAATGCGACACCCCTAAATTTTCCTTATACAGAAGTGGTATCTACCCTGCTACGGGTTAATTACGTGGCAACCCGTCCCATGTTTTTAGTTATCAATGCAAGCGAGCCTCTCACTCTTTTCTTAACTTCCTTTGAATTAGATCTAGTAATTGACATGGAAAAACCTATGGGATTATTTTAACGCAATGTTCTTATCCCTATTAAGTTCCTTGACATGTGTTCCTTCCAGAGAACTGTTCTTCCATCTGATGAAGACCTCTTGTAAGCCATGATCGAGGCGTGTCACTTAACATGTGTTTCTTCCAGTTGGAAACCATGACAAGGTTCCATGAGGATATTTCTTTTACTATGTCAACCTCTTTAAAATATGAAACAGACCCTTATGAGGATAGTTCTTTCCCTGTGCCAACCTCGTTAAAAAATGAAACAAGTCTCCTTGAGGATAGTTCCTTTTACTGTGTCAACCTTGTTAAAAAATGCAACATGTCACCTCGAGGATAGTTCCTTTTATTATGTCAACCTCGTTAAAAAATGAATCAGGCAATGAGCATAGTTCTTTTCCTATTTCAAGCTCATTAAAAAATGAAACAAATCCTCTCCTATTTGAGTCGAGTCTTTGATTATATCTCGTAAGTGTCAAGTTGAGTCTTTCATCTAATGTCGTAAATGAACCTTCATTCCATCCACCTATTAGTAACCTGTAGTCCACTTAGGTGAATGAAATGAAGCTTGGGGGCATATGCTCTTGCAGGTTATGCTTGGGGGGCATTGAAACTTATCTCAAGCATGATTTTTTCCTTTTTTTCAAGCTTGTGTAAAAAAGAAACAAACCACTCTCAAACATAGTTTTCCTACGTTTCAAGCTTGTGTAAAAATGAAACCACTCTCAAGCATAATTTTTCCTATTTTTCAAGCTTGTATAAAAATGAAACCTATGTCGAGTCCATTTCGGTTATTATTTTCAAGACTCATTTAACTCATGAAAATCCTAAGATTATTTTGCTATCTTTCGTTCTCTTAAAACACATGAAATGTTGAGTTCTTTCCATCTTTTCTTGCTTGTAAATTAAATTGAATGTTAGCCATACTCAATATAATTTTGTCACTTTTTCGGGCTCTTTAAAAATTATGAAAAAGTGAAACCTTCGAGTTCACTTTTAAGCCCTTTTCAGACTCTCTAAATATGAAAATATCACCAGGTACTTGACTATTAAAACTCGTAAAAGTAAATGAAAAGTCATCCTTTTAGTATAAGTTTACCCCTTTTCTGGATTCAAATGGAATAATTATGAAAAAGGTATACGTTGACTAATAATTGTCAATAGAGTTCTCTCCTCTCTTATTTTATCCCTTTTCAGGCTTGAGAGACTAAATTTACGAAAAATAACAACCACAAATTTTATTTATATTTTTCTTCTGACTCTCTAAAACTGAAAAACACTGAGTTTTTTATATATTGGACTTGTTAAAATTTAACAATAAACGACCTGTCGATTGCAAATAGGACCGAACCACTCCTCATTAGGGTTCTATTATAATGCTAAGATGGACTCATCTGAAGGATGAACTTATGCAAACAAGAAAATTTTATCCTCCTCAAGCTTGTAAAAAATAAAGAGGTACTTGCCAGTAATGGTGGGGGAAAAAGAGAGAAAAAGAATCTAGTTGTCACCCTTCTTTAGAAAGCAGCATACCACCCTTGAACATGACACTTTGTCACACTTGTACCTGGGTTGGGGAATCCTTTGTCTAGCAGTTAATCGAACCACATTGAAAGTCTTCAGCTAGTTTCTTGGTATTATATTTAGATCAAATGCTGCCAAACCATCTGCAGTGTTGTGATTTGTTCAAGAGAGAGTTCAAATAAACCATTCATTGCAAAAATTTGTCTCCATTCACGTTGACCATCCTTGAGTTATTCCTTGCAAAAATTTCTTCAAAACATGATCTAATGGTTTCATGTCATGGGATTTCCTGTGAAGGATCACTTTCTATCAACATCAGCTCATCATCTAGAAAGTTGATCTAGAATCCTATCAATACCTTGGGATTTGCATGCCCTAATGGCAAGTTTCTCACCATCGATGACAAGTTATATCATTGACCTTTGATTAGATGATTCTATGAGTGTCTGACTACAAATCATTCATTCACACTTCATATATTGTACTAGAGTACTTTGAGAGCCATTTTCATTATTAATGGTTTCTCTCACACTTGTTAACAATTCACATCATTGACTGGTAATGAAGTGATTTATACCATGTTCAAATTCGACACAATCAATCACATGAATAGAATTGTACTAGTTCAGGAAGCGGAAATCAAGACTCTGGATCTAGTTTCCACCGTCCAAGCTGTAAGGAGTTTTATTATTCATGATACAGTAGACTACTCATGTCAAATGGCTATGCCCATACTGTGTCTAATTTTTATGTAATATTGAAACCATATATGCACCCGAACATTTAGTTATTTTTGATATGATTATGGGAATGCCTACCTCAGGGATGATATATGCATTGAATGTTTTTACAGGTTTTTGACTGGTGACTCTAATCGAATCCTCAGAATGATAAAGCACTTCACTCTTCAGCATAACCTTAGACTTTGCACTTTAGGGGGAAAGATGTTACATGTTATTTTGTCACCATGGCATTTAAATGTCCATATAGGTCTATCACTACCTATATTGTGCTCCCTTAGGAGTCAAAAACCCTAATGTTCCTAAAACAAGTCTTGGAATTGGAGAAAAGCTCTTTAAAACCCTTAAGAGTATACCTCCGCACTTTTTCTAGCCTTTTCCTGTGGGCACGCGAATACTTGGTCTATAAATCATGGAAACCGCTACACGTTCTACTACTAAAACTTGCAGACCCCGTAAAAAGTCAAATAAAATAAAAGGTAAATTCTAGAAGCCTAGTTGGTCGAATATTCTCCCAACTAGAAACTTATAGAGTCTCAATTAGTTCGAGCTTTATCCCTCCACTCATGGAGCTTATCCCTTGGTCCATGGAGCTCAAATCCCTTCATGGGAGGAATCCATCCCCCTCTTCATGGAAATAAAACTACCTCCATTTCCCTATAAATTGATATCAAGTTTCAGTCTCGAGGGTAGATTGTAGATTGTAGCTTAAAGATTGTAAATAAGTTGCTGAAGAAATTCCCAAGAGTGCATACTTTCTTCACTAGTAAACTATTTTTGGCATAATAATGATCACACCCTTCTTTCCATAACTCTATGCTGGTATTCAAAGAGGGAGGCTTGTCAAACTGAAGGAGGAACGCTTGTTTAGGACCCCAGGAGAAATCTGTACGACATAAGGCATCAGGTTGTAAGGTTACTCTTTTCATTCAAGATAATAGATATGGATCTCTTTTTCTCATTAATTTGTTCTTATTATTATTGAATAACATCAATACTTAGACTCCTTGATCACTAAGTTGGGTTAGCTTTTCTTGATTATTATATGTTACAGATGCTTTGATTGTTTTGTCTTGTCCTTGATTGGAGGCTCTATTTATTGGAGAAATGTCTTTGGAGTGACTGGATAAAAGAATTCATCGAACGTTGGATTTCAAGGTACGGGCATGTCCTCTCTACTTTCTTATAATAATCCTAAAATCCATTTAATCTAGAGAAAAATATTTCCAAATGGATGTTTGTTTCTAGCTATTCGTTGAATACTCAGGAGATTTCTCTTGTCCACAAGAGGGATTAATCCACATAACAGATAAACAAATAAACAAGTAGGTGAAAATTCTAGAAATTTGAAATCTGTGTGGTATAAGGGATGTTGAAGAGGGTAGCATAGCTAGGGCTCACACTGGGTGTGGGAGGACTCGTCATGTTTGAGGCTTGGAATAAATTGAACATGGTGCGTGGTGATTTCCCATCCTAGTCATGAAAATACTTTTTTATAGATATCATTTTTCTCTTACCATGTGAATTTTAGCTATGCTAGCTTGCAATATTTTCTTTTTCTTAGGCTCTTTCCGTAGAATTTATGGAGAACACATTTTCTATTTAAAGAGTATTTTTATTCATGGAGATATTAAACACTATGTTTATTCATAGGGAGATATCCCTTTTGTGGAAGACTCAAGATGTTATGGTTCTGGTGTAAGGGTATTGGCCCAAAATATGGGATTTTATTCATATAAATATCCCTATCCATTCCATTTCAAAAATAAATATGCCAAGGACAAGGGAAAAATATAGAATAGTTGTACTCCAAAAAAACATTTTAACCATAAGAAAAAATTTATTTTTAATTTCTTTATATAATACATGTATATAGTTGAAATTAAAATAGATTGCTTAGTATGGCCATAAATGTGTTCTATTTTGAATTTTTTTTTTATAACTAGATAAATAAGACATTGAAATTTTTTATTAAATTGAAATAAAATTCTTGATATCCCACACTATGCACATTAATATATTTTTAAATGCATATCTCCCTCATAATATTATTATTATTATTCATTTTTTTAATGTGGTACATTAACTTCATATTAAAAAATGAATGAATGAAACATCTCATGATGATATCAAATTATTTTATTTAAGATGGACATTGATATATTTTATTTCTCATAAGTACACACACATGCACACACTTTCTCTCTCTATATAGATATATATAAATTTTATATTGAGATATAATAATTTCCACGCATATTAAAATATCTTATCAACAACCTACACTGAAATAGTTATACAAAATAAAATAATCATTCATATTCCTCGCACTCAAAAGTAAAACCGTATGTTATGTTTTACTTTTAATTTAATTTACCTCAAAATTATCTTATTCACTATGATCCAGATGTCCACCTGCCTATTTCACCTAGACGCCTAATCAGTTTCACCAATTTCCTTGTTGATAGTAGCATTTACTATTTTTAGGATTTTTTTTGAGTCTTCAACTTCCAAAGCAGTTTTGACCCCGCAAATGACGTTCTTTGAGATCTATAACAAGATCTTCATCATAGGAATGGGCTTGCCAAATATCTTGTAATAATTGGAGAGATATATCCAATGAGGTATCATATGCACCAAATAGAGAGAATATGACCAAGTTGCGACCCTGGGAAGTTGGTTTCTCATCTAACCACAATGGGGCCCACAAACTATCGTTGTTCCATCTCCTGGGTTAGAGTTTTGGTTGTTTAGGATTTTCCCTTGTTGTCCAATAATAAAAAGGCACTTGATATTAATTGTAACATAGTTCAAAGGAATGTAGCCACCACATCTCTTTTCAAAGATAAGCTACTGTCACCCGAGATAGCTTATTTTCATTGTGTATGTAAGCATATTTTAGTTGTTTGATATTAATGAAATGAAGTTTTATTTTCATTACATGTTTGTGTTTATGATTATATATGTATTATGTTTTTCTCTTGTATAAGTCTAGATCAGTGGTATCATAGTGGTATTCTCTTTCTCTATTTCTCTTTGCATGTCCTGATGAGGTTATGATATAAGGAGTTAGGGCTTGAACTTGTTGAACCTTTTGAAGACTAGCCTCACAATCCCTGATGGCCTCCAATGGGGGAATAAAATAGATATGAGGTGTTAAGAGATCCTTTTAAAATATTGCTCAAAGAATGCCTTAAGCGGAAAAGGAACGTGATGATGGAAAAATTTTCTGAGATCCTTTGGTAGCTACACATAGGTGACACATCTTCATTCGGTAGCCACTCTAGAGGTGCCACTCCTTTTAAGGTATAATTCAACTTTGACGTCATCAAATTTGAAGGCCATATAGATGTTGATATTGTGTATAAATGGTTAAATATGTTACAAGGATATTTTTTGGTTGATGATTTTTCCAATCGAGAAAATATTACTTTTGCACTCCTCAAAGTTGCCCCCCACATCAAGGACTCATGGGAAACATATTGTTAGTAGAGGGAAAAGAGGGAACACTCACTATTTTTAGTTACACATACTTATAATTCTTTTTGAAAGAATATCAAGGAGCAGTATTACCCTCTTGGGAGCTATTTAGATAAATACATAAATTGTACCACACGACGACAAGGAAGGGGCCAAGACATACAAAAATTCATAATTTTTTTCATACCCTTCGCACGAAGTTGGGTATCAAGGATTATGAGCATAATTTGGTGCTCAAGTACTATGAATATCTACATAATTACCTCCAGAATGAGATGGAGCTCTTGGACATCTCATTTCTCCGGGTTTCTTATTGATACGCTATCAAGATTGAGCTGAAATTTAAACACAAGAAGCGTGACTTTGGATTTGTGAATATGAAGAAAGGGAAAGGCACCTCCAAACCGCAAAACAAAGAAAAAATCCAAGAGAAGGTGACCCAAGACAACCCATCGAATGCACAAGTAAATAATAACACCACGAAGACAAAGAAGGACACAAGGGAATGGTGTCAGTTCCATAAGAACCCCACTCACAACACAAGTGAGTGTCGAGATAAGTAGTCGTTGATGGTTGAGCTTAAGGCTTTCAAATCAGATGCATGTTTTAAATCTAAGTTAGAATCTAGCAAGGGGAATATAAAAATGAAGAATATTATTTATGCAGTAGCAGGTGCTATAATTTCCACCACCAAGATCCAGAATATTCAGCTCAAATATCAAGAGGAGGTGAAGGAACTCTTCCACTCACAAATTTGGGTGAAAGGTTCTCTGATACAAGTTTTTGTCGACAATAGGAGCCAAAAGAACCTCATATTATTAGAGTTCATGAAGTGATTGGGCATACCAACCAAACTACACCAGTAGTCGTACACCATTGGGTGGATTCACAAAGGATGAGATCTTCGCGTCAGCCAAAAGTGTCACCTTCCCTACAACAATAAGCATTTCACAAATGAGGTATTTTGTGATGTTCCTCTTGAATTTTTTGATGTATTATTATGCCAACCATACTTGTGGAAGCGTCATGTTGTGTATGATTCTAGGCCTTCTACTATTATTATTTCCTTGGGCAATAAGTTATATAGGATACTAAATGTAGCACCACCTACAACCATCTATTTGATCTCTATGAAGCAATGTCATAATATCATTTTCCAGACCCAGAAATATTTATTCCTTATGATCCTCCCTTAGGGAAAGAAGAATACTATGGCCACATCCATAGACTCTAGAAATGGATACTCTACACAATAGAAAGAGATGGAAAAGTTCATGGAGGATTATAGGAACATCGTCAACTCCCACACAGGGGTACCCCTGCACTATCAGTTCCAACACTCCATCAATCTGACCCAAGGCGCGTCACTTCCCAATAGACCAATCTATCGATGCTCTGTTCTGGAGAATAATGAAATTAAGAGGTAGATTTAAAATCTATTACAAAAAGGGAACATTGGGATAAGCTCATCACCCTTTGGGATCCTAATCATGTTGGTACAGAAGAAATATAGAAATTGGAGACTCTGTATTGACTATCAAGCATTGAATAAGATCATTGTCCAAAATAGGTATCCAATCCCACATATTTATGACCTTCTTGACCAACTGAAGGGGAGGGAATATTTCAACAAGATTGATTTGAATTTCTTTTATCACTAGGTGCCAATCAAGCCCTATGATGTGTGGAATATTTTCTTCATGTTCAACGAGGGCCTTTTGAATGGTTGGTCATGCCTTTCGAGCTAACGAATGCCCCATAACGTTCATGAGGTTGATGGATGACATGTTGCACCTCTTCACCAACTCATTCATGGTAGTATACTTGGAATACATCCTAACCTTCATCCAGATTTTGGAAGAGAACCTACACCATATACACCAAGTCCTGCAAACCCTATAACAATAGAAATTTTGTGCAAATTTGGAGAAATGCACTTTAGCTATGACCTAGCTTCAATATCTAGGGTACATCATTGATCATAGGGGTGTCTATGTGGACCCAACCAAGGTAATGGTTGTTTGATATTGGCCAACCCCAACCACTCTAATAGAGTTACACATATTTCTAGGACTTACCAATTTTTTCCACATGCTTGTGTTGGATTTCTCTCATATCACTTGGGCCTTGAGTCAAGTCACCAAGGGCATAGCGAAAGGAAATTTCTTCTCTAAATCCCAACATAAGGCATTTTTGGAGTTAAAGCATTGCCTTTGCTTTACACCAGTGCTCACATTACAAGACCTGGAGCAACCATTTGATATTGAGACATATGCCTCTAACTATGCTATCGAGTTAGTTTTTACTCAGCAGGGTTATTGAGTGGCAAATCATAGTGAGACACTTTCATACACAGTCCAAAAGTATCCCACCTATGAAAATTAAATGTATTCCATTTTATAGGCCTTTAGACAATGGAAGAAATACATTCTAGGGAAGGAAACATTCATCCACACATACCACTAACCCCTAGAGTTCATACAAACACAAGGGAAGTCATACAATGATCGGCATCATAAATGGTCCACATATTTGAAATAGTTCTACCTAGAAAAGAAATTATAAGAAGGGAAAAACCAATAATGTTGCAGACTGTCTCGCCTAACCACTGGTCATGGCTGTCACTGTTGTGCTCAAATCTTATTGACATGAGACTTTGAGGTAGTCACATATTTGCAAGAGCGATCCAAATCTCAGAAACACATATCAGATGCTCATAGAAGGAAAGCAAGTTCCAAATTTTCACCTCTAGGGCACATTTTTATGCCACCTAGGACACCTCTATGTTCCTTCAAACGAGTGTGCCAATATTTTGGAGGTGCACTATAGTCTGTTCGCTAGACATTGTGGAGTATAGAGAATAGTTGCAGTGTTGCAAAAGCATTTTTATTGGACAAACCTTCGACAAGATGTTGGTAAGTACATCAATCCTGCACTACCTACATCAGTCCCAAATAGAAAATCAAGAAGAAATACCTATATGTTTCTCTGCCTACTCCTAGTCAACCTTGGGAATCCATATCCATGGATTAGATGTCATGCCTCCCTTCTACTAAGCATGGAAACGACTATGTTTTCCTGGTCATCGACAGATTCTGTAAGATGTATCACAGTAGAGACCAATGCTAATATCTTCTTTGAATGATTGTGGGTACCCTTTGGGATTCCAGATTCCATTATCTCGAATTGAGATATTAGTTTCTTGAGTACATTTTTTTCAAGCCTCTTGTCGATGTTGGATACCATGCTCACTAAGTCTATGGCTTCCATGCCCAAACTGATGGCCAAATAGAGGTCGTCAAGAAGAATATCATGCACATTCTATGTCTATACAACTAAAAGGATGCACACACATGGGATGAAAGCCTCCCCTATTTACAACAAAAATACTATAGATATATGCATATCTCAACTAGACATAGTCCCTTTCAGGTGGGGTTGGTATTCCATCCACTATGTCCCATTGATGTGGCCATACCATTTGTAGCTACTCAGGAAGATTCAACTCATGTCCAGTTTGAAGATGACAAGGCTAACACCTTCATTCAGTGCATTCAAAACATCTGCCAATAGGTCCATGACATATTTGATAGAGCCAATTATAAGTACAAGAAGTGCCATGATCAGCGTCATGTGCCACATAAGTTTCAAGTGGGAAACAAATGTTGGCTACATTCATAGAAGGAGCACCTCGTTGGGCCCCACTGCAAGATTCTCCCACTTTGATATGGATCATACACCATCATCAAACCTGTGGGTGAAAATTCCTTTGAGCTCATCATACCATTTTTATTTGTCCTATGACTAGTGTTCAATGTGGACCACCTTCAGCTATACTTTCCACCATTACTGGACACATCAGACATAGGAAAGAAAATCACACCGAAAGAATTAAACTTAGACTGCATGGAAGAAGCCACAACTGATTGGATCATGGACACACATATGAATAACACTCACCAACATAAGATCCAGCTATATTGAGTTTTCAAAGCAGACCAACTCCTTCACCAAGGCAAGTGGTTCACCAAGGACGAGGTTCAACAGAAATTTCCCCACCTCATGGAGGCTTTCCACACAATGGGGACCATTTCTTCCTAAGTATGGAAGACCAATCCAGGTGGATATTTGTGGCCACCCACCTATTCCACCTACACCCCTAGTTGGTTTCATCAGTTTCCTTTTTTATAGCAACATTTACTATTTTTAGCAGTTTTTTTTTGGGTCGTGAACTTTTGGAGAAGTTTTTACCCCCTAAATAATGTTTTTTTGAGGTCTGAAGCAGGAAAAAATTAATGAGTCTGGTGTATATCCTATAGTATTCATATATATATTTCCAACACCGTATTTTATGCACAAAACAAATATAATATGACCAAGTTACAACCCCAGGAAGTTGGCTTCCCAACTAACCCTAGTGGGGCCCGCAAATTCTTGGTGTTGCATCTCCTGGGATTATGGTTTTCCCTTGTTATTCAAAATAAAAAGGCCCTTTAACCTCATTGTAACACAATTTAGAGGCATATAGCCAACACATCTCTTCTCATATATAAGCTATGATCGCCTGAGCTAGTTTATTTCCATTCAACATGTAAGCATATTTCAGTTCCTTGATATTAATGAAATGGATTTTTATTTCCACTGAGTATATTTTTTTTATGGTTATATATGTATTGTGTTGTGTTGATGTATAAATACAGTTCACACTATAAGCATCAAAATATATTATTTATGGTTGAAAGTGATTTTTTTTTTTTTTTTTTAAATACCACATGTGAGTTATATGTTAATAACCGAAGGAATTACACATTTCTTTCATATGGTGTACTCATCATATCAATAATGATCCAACATGATGTTTTATAATTATTTGATTAATATGAGGCAAAGATAACACTGGATATGTCCAACCCTGTGAGGGATCAAATATTTTGAGGTGAAAATTATTTTAGATTGTAAAACTTGCATAGATTTATTTTCACCCTCATATTGAGCAACACACCAATATGCATATGTGTGTTTTTGTACCATGTATCTATTTCATGTTCATCATGGAAGGATACAAAATTTACAGAAAATGAACACCATTTTAATCATGCAAACAATTATATTTTCCATAGGAGATTCCACATTTAGGTGAGGTAGCTCAGTCAAGGGAAATAAGGTTGAATTCATTGAAGATATTGAAGTTAGAGTTGAGCAATTTCCTTCCTATGAAGCAACATACACATTCTCCCACACTTCCTTGGTCTATCCACTTCATCACTTTATATTTTTATTTGATGTTTTTGGTCCATAATTTTTTTTCTATCATCATGGTGAGTCTATGGTTAACTGGTCTATTAGGATTTTTCCATCATCGTGGTGAACTGAGCGGTTAACTAGTATATTAGAATTTTTCCATAATCATGGTGAACTATTCTATAATATTTTTCTGTCATCATGGTGAAATGAGTGGTTAAATTATCCACACAAATGTTTAGAATGATGATCTTGACTTTCACATTGACCTCCATAGCCCTATAATTTGGCTTTGAATTTTCACATTTCCCTTCTTCAACCTTCATATCTGGAATCATAGGTTGTCTCTGTTTCTTAGAGGTGTAGTCCAGATTGAAAATTTAATGTTGTTAGCATCCTTTAGTGTTATTAATGCCAATAATGGAGAAATAAATGGCTATATATGAGAGGGACTCTCCATACGGGATTATCATTTTTTCTACCACCTTAACTACACACAACAATTCATGAATACAACCTAGGATTTGGGGCTTGAGTAGATAGGCTTCTCAAAATGTTTCATATTTATAAACATATTTATCCCCTATGTGTTCCACTTGTTTCCCCTATCCATGCCTAAACTTCACCCATGAATACTTTAAACCTAATATTTTTCTCCCCATATATTTTTCTTGCATGGGAGAAGCCTACTATATTTCAACCATCAAGTTAATGTGAATCCTAGTGTCTGAAACACATGTCAACCTCATGTGTTATCTTATGTCCCTACCTTCTATCAATTTTTTCCTACACTTCTACACATGATTTGATTATGGAATTTGGAGATTTTGTGTGGTTCCATTCACCTTCAATGATATGACTACACAAGAGACAAATTTGTTGGATACTGAATCTAAAAATAATTTCATCTCCATAATACATGATGGTTTGAGTTTGGCTTATGACATAGCTAGTCTAGGGTTCCTAGACCAAATCTTGACAGTTCTCATCACTCTCATTTCTAATAGGAACCATGCAATACCATTTAAAACCCTAACCTAAGTTTATTACACCATTATTTTGTTAGTTGTACTTTAGCCCTCGAACCCCATTAAATCGTGTTCCCCTTGTACTCCCATGGGACCTGACTTTTCCATTTTCATAGGCATGAGTATGACTCATGCATTTATGTAGGGTATCCAAATTAATGACTCCAATTAATTGGCTAACATCAATAATGATGGAGGTATTAATAACATGGGACCTCCAAATCAATGGCTATCATTAATGAGCCTCAATCCATGGTAGAGGTTGATAGTATGGGAGCTGCAATAGACTTTGTACCACTAAAAAAATCAACGAAGCAGAATGGATGGTTGAAATCCATGAACCACATGGATTTCTTATGGGGGAGGGGGGGCTCACCCTATGACATCAGGAGAGGGGGAGGGGGGATGGGGGGTGGTTTCATAATCATTTTTCTAAGTGTATTTTTCACTCAATTCATCGAACGAAAGATATTAAGCAGAGGTAATCAATGCCTTGTGGGAGTGGACCCCCTGTGACATAAGCGAAGAGGAGGTCGTTTACACTCAGCCTCCATCATGAATCTAGATTGGGAGTCCTCAATATTCGTGAAAACCTAACCACTTTTTTTGATGGGACCCTATCCTTCCCATGACTTCAAACCAACGTTGGAAAGCTTATTATTTATCATTTGAGTTCTTAACATATTATCTCATTGAGAGTTAGATTTTTAGCTATGAATTTTTGGGGCCATATTATGTTACTAGTTCCTCATAAGGATGCAATTCGAGAATAGTCAACATTGTTTTAAAACCTCCAGATCCCTCACAACTTCATTTCTTAAGTTTCTCAAATTATTTTTCCAAATATCAAGCTCTCCCTCTTTATGTTATAGTACTCAGACAAAATTGACGATCCCTCCATCCTTCGTTACTTATGATTATCTTCATATGGCACCCTCACTATGCCAAATATCAAGCTTTTGTAATTTTCTTTTGTGTACTAAGAATGTGCACATGAACCATTCATGAAATCAGAAACACACACATGAAGTCAATTAGAATTAATAGAGACAAACTCACCCACTTTACATATGGCATCAATATGTGTTTACGAAGAGGAATCGAACACAAGGAATAACTGAAAAAACTTATATTTTCTATTACTCATAAATATTTATATATACGAAGGAAAGTTACAACCCTTTTTATCTAAATGTAGAGCTTGGTGCTCCTGTTTGAGATGATTTTTCTCAAATCCCAAGACTTTGTCCTCACTTACTATACATAGACATATATCTAACTACTAGAAAAAATATCTCCTAAAGAAAAGAAAATTCATTTGGACATCTATCCATACTCATAAAAACTAACACACACCTCACCTTGACATTTGTCATTTTTACAAAGGCCCACTTTTCGCAAAACACCAACTCATCAAAACATCCTAATAGTCTTAACAACACTAATTTCTCTAGAGTATGTGAACTTGGAATTACATTAGAATAGTACAATATCTAATTTATACAAATCAATTTTGAGGGAAATTGATTTCCCTTTGGAATTTTCAAGACCCCCATGCATTTAAATAAAAAATGGGTTTCCTAGGGTTGAAGCTCGTACATAGGTCA
This sequence comes from Pinus albicaulis, assembly GCA_034641835.2. NCBI lineage: Eukaryota > Viridiplantae > Streptophyta > Pinopsida > Pinales > Pinaceae > Pinus > Pinus albicaulis. The sequence goes on along the minus strand of CM076577.1, from coordinate 926,721,418 downwards.
TAACGTGATATCTAATTATGTTTTTGACTCTCGAGAACTCCTAGGGTTGAAGCTCGTGGGTTTCCTAGGGTTGAAGCTCGTACATAGGTCGTAACATGATATCTAATTATGTTGTTGACCCCCGAGACTTCCTAGGGTTGAAGCTCGTACATAGGTCGTAACGTGATATCTAATTTTTTTGTTGACCCTTGAGACCTAAGAGGATCACTTCCTTTGGGCTTAACCATGAAGCCTTACCTTAAGAGTGTTGAGAGAATTGAACTAGTAACCTCTGAATAGAAAAGGTTACGTAACAAGAGGGATAAACCAATTGAGCTAACCCTCATGGCTAAGATGGATCTACAATGGTTCTTTATATATCTATCTTTGTGCGTGTGTGTCTACACAATGTATCAAATCTATGTTAAGTGTAAAAAGAATTGAAAATCTTCTTTATGTTGGGTTGTAATATCAATAATGAAAGGATGAATAGAGTGAGAATGAAATTATTTATGTTTTATATAAGTCTTTCATTAAAACTAAGCAAAAATGTATATTTATTTTTGTGTATATATACATTAAAAGGATTATGTATCAACTCCAGGTTGAAAAAAGAAATAATTATGTATCTCCCCCAAATAAAACCCCTCTTAGGGGAATCACAAAAAGAGTAAATAGACTTAGAGTGAAACTATTGCTTTTTTAAATGTTCTTTTATTTAAAACTAACTTAATGTGTATATTTTGCTTTATAATTATATTTTTTTTTTTATTAAATATTTTATTTTTATTTTAAAAGTTACACTTTTCAAGTCTAAATTGAGCTCCCGCAGATATCTATATCTCAGTCACACTGAGCTATTATGTCTCTTTGCAAAACCAATTAACAAATTATTCTTGTTTTATAATGGGAGGAATTGTACATCTCCCTCATGCTGAGCTATTGTGTGCTTCTTTGCAAAACTAATAAACAAATTATTTATATTTAGATAGTAAGGTTATTTTTGAAAATAACTCCCTGAGCTGCCACTCTGTATGCTCACTACTTAACTAACTAGCCAAGGCCTGCTAATGTTTATTACACATCTATATGAAATAAGATACACCTCTAAGATGTTTCTATCATTCCATGAGGAAGAAGAATCTCATCTCAACGTGTTCATGGAAGGGTCTTCCTCTTCATAGTTAAGGTATAATAATTTTCAGTTGTTCTTGAACAAATGTATTTGATGATTACTTAGCTCACTGTTCCTGTTGTTTGTTACATTGTGGTTGTATATATATAATGTCAGATTAATGGGTGGAAAAAGTTCTTCCCTCAGTGGCCATGTCGTTGTCTTCCTTTTCAAACGTTATCTTGCAGTGTTTACATCAGTCAATGTGATCGAACGGCTGGAGAACTATGACTCAGTGTGTTGCAATCAAATGTTGAATTTTAATCACAAAGAATTGAAGGTTAGTAAGAGTTTAGTTGGTGGTCATTTCACTGCTCCGTGTGAAATGTTTCATACGGGTTCTTCGATTTTTGAGAGATGGAAGTGCAACGACATAAGGGAAACAAAAGAGTGGGCAATTTAGCAATGTTGGACACTCAAGTGTCCAGTCAAAGCTCTCTTTTTTTGGTACCAAGTGACAAGAAGTTGCTTGCCCTGATGCATATAAACTCTTTCCCAATTGAATCAAATGTATACATAAATGAAGCCTGGACATTTTGAAGTAGCTGCAATTTTTTTTAAACCTGAGTCTCCAGAAGAGGTGTTCATTCTTGTGTCATTGTTTTCATTAACGTTTGTCTTCATTTCGAATGTAGAGAGCATTTTGTTTTTTTATTGCTTCTCGCGGAAGTTTTACATATTTGAACTTTGGTTTATGGGTTTTCTAGTGGTGTGGTCAACCTGCCGCGCCCAGCAGGTCTTAAAATTCCAACGTATAGCTTTAGTTTACTTTTAGGTAGACTAATGAATAAAATTTTCATCGGATAAGACCAAAGTAATAAATAACTGTGCCTGCAAATGTCTTCTCAATGTAAATATCATCATGTTTATGCAGACTCTACAGGTTCCTCTAGCCTTATAGCAGTTGCTAACCTAAGCGTGGGCACGAAAATATTCAAGGGTATTATATTTTGGTATGCATTACATACCCAAAATATTTTAGTGAATGGAATAGTAGATCTCGATAGGGGATTTTATTCATTAGTTTTCCAGTTAGGCCGCTGCAAGATAGGTCGCAGATTTTCCTACTGCCTCACTCCTATAGATATCGCTGCACCTGGCTCGATCTTCTTCGCTATATCTGCAGCTCTCAATAGCAACAAGTATGTTGTAAATATGCCTCTAATAAATCCAAACACTCATATTAGGATTATAATAATAAAAGTTGACTTTTTCCGTGAATGGAATACTTACACACATATTTACACCGGAGGCATTTTCTTTGCGGGCTTGGGGTGAGAAAACACTGTTCACCCTAGCCAATGAGAAGCTTTTCCTACCGCGCATGGAACCAATTAAAATTTTACATTTGGCAGCTCCTCACAGCCAGTCAAATATTGACATGTGGTAGCTCCTCAACATATTTAAACATTTTGACATCTGTTTTCGCTTCCACCAATAAAATCTTGCCATGTCTGCCTGTTTCTATGTGTCAGTGCATGTCTATGACACGCCATCCCACCATAACTGTGATCTCCCTTCCGCCTTCAGTTTTGACGTCGTCCTCCCATTCTCGTTTCAAATCCTCTTCACTTAATTCTACAAGCACTCTACAAGCACAGAGCTTAAAAGCAGTGCTCGAGATGCATGTTCTCAGCCTAATGGATAAAGAGCCCTGGGACTCGAACCCACGACATTGCTCCACTAGGAGCACCAACACCACCAGTGCATCTGGAGTTATTGGTGTCATTGTAGCTGTAAGGTCTAATTAGGGGCAATAATGGAAGACAATGGGTATTAACATATTCTTGAAAACCAATGGGAACCTGCTGGTGTTGTTGCTGATGGTGTTGCGCCTGCCTTTTATCCCAGAGCCGCTGTTGAATTGAAGCATTAGGATAAGGAATGGCCATATCAGAAGCATTATACAAGGGCACGACTGGACTGACAGGAATTGAACACGCATCTCCCATTGGTGAAACATATGGTCATGCATCTAGGCGGTAAGAATAATAAAATGGCGGAGGCAGTGGTGCTGGTGGTTGACACATGGCATAAGGACCAGGTGTAAACTCTTGGGAACATTGGTCTAGATGTCCAGAAGAAGCCGAAGAAGCACGAGCAGGCGCTACAGATGTACTTATCATAACCAGAAAGAAAAAAAATAAAAAATTCAATATCGCAGCAGCAGCACAGGGGCAATTCGAACCTTAGACCTCGAACACAAAAGCTTCAAAATCTAGCCCTGCAAAAACCAAAAAATTTCCCAATTTGGGTTACGCACGAGCTAAAGAGATGGGACAGGGCCGGCCTATTCCTGTTTTCCTCCTCCAAGTTCTTTGTCGTTTCCAAAATTTTCCTTGCAGCAAAGGAGATGTGTTTCAACGAAAGGACCATATGCAATGTTGACGTGCAGGGATGGTATACATAAGTTTTCAATTGGGATTGTAAAATAATTTAATGTCAAATGGCAACCAAAATATAAAGATTGTCGTACCACACTGAATTCGCCCAAAAGAAAAGGCCCATCAGCAAAATTTCCTAGAGCATTTTCCATATATTCAAGAGCAGGCCCTATCATGATGGGAAATGCATTTGCATTAGTCGAGATTGGGAAGTGCATTTCTATTAGTCCAGATTCTTCATAATCCATTGAACATAAGAAATCTTATTAAAATGTAAGAGATGGCTATTGGAGAATTTATTCTTACCAATTTCTTGTGTAGCCTCAGGCTCTAGCTTGGGCACGACGACATATACAGTTTGTGTAAAAGTATCTGTATATTTCAGTAACTCAGTTACAGCGTCTTTCTTCGCAGGATCTTGTTTAATGGCAAGCCATTTTTAGAGCAAGCCACGACCTCCTGGGTGCTCTCGCTGGCCAAACCTGCACAACCCATAAGAAGAACAAGGAGAAATCTCGAAATGAACATTAATATATTCGATGTTAGCAACCAAAATGTCCATTAAGGAACTCTAGATGTCACTCCTCATTCATGCAAATTTGACGCATGGAATGAATACTACAAAGGTTTTAGTTTAGTTTATTCTATTTGTTGCCATCTTGCAAATTTGACGAATGTAATGAAGACTACAAAGGTTAGGTTTTAGTTTAGTTTATTTGTTGTCATATTCCCTTAAGTTTGTTTTAATGGTTTCAATTTGATTAAGGAGAGTCGCCCTCATAAAATTAAATGACAAAAGCAATGAAAATTTATTTTATTTTATATTCTAAATAAATTTATAAGATTAAATTTTTAGAACAAAATGTAATATTTGTTATACTGGTTAAAAGAACACTAACCATAATTACATTGTCAAAGGCATTTTTACTATTACCATTAATACTGAGGCATTTTTAGTATTACAACTAATTAACAAAGATTAGCAAGAAATGAAGGAAATCCACAATTCTAAGGGAATTGTTTAACCACAAACACATAATGAGAGTCATTTTATATAAGAATTGTTGTCCCATCTAGAAAATACATAAGCATTGTATGGTTTTTGAACAACGGCTAATTGAATTTGACCTATCCCCACTAATCAAAGGAAACACATTCACTCTATGGTGTAGAAATGTTTCTTTAGAAACAAAGAAGGGGAAGTTGGCTCAACTTTGTGGAGAACTTATTATGCATGTAGAAATATACTCTTGAGAAGTTATGCATTGGTTTTCTCTCGCTTAAGTATGTCATGTTTAAGTGAATACAGATTTAGTATCATTATTTTCAATGTAATTTATGAATATAGTTTAATAAGTGACGTGCTCTTCATATAGTTAAAGAAAACTTGAATACAATTCAATACTCTTTAACATTGAAATATACATTTTGCATTTTGATCTCTATAACATGACCATTGATAGTTCAAAAATAAAATAAATAAAGTTATAATATTATAAATGAAATGAAAGATTAAAATATTTATAAAATAATTATTTATGACTTTAAAATAAATCATATTTTGTATTCTATGTATTGTGAGTGAATAATAAATGAAGAGTGAAAATAAAATTTATTTTCATTTTGTACAAGTGGTAAGATTTTATGGTTTTGTTTTGAAGGTGAATGTGAAGCTATTTTGCAATTTCTAGGTTGGTTATAGTTGGGAACAATAGGAAGTGCAACAAAATTTTCTTCACAAGTTTCTTGCTTGAATATGCTTACAATAAAAAGAGTAAATGTGGAATTCCCTATAGAAAATGATTAAATATTGGAAAAAAATGGAGTAGTAGTTTTGGCTAGACAAATATCTCTTATGTTTGATTTGGCTCTAAGCCAACTACTACAAATGCATGTGAATTTCAAGTAACAACCACCCCTTGATTAGTAATCTCATGCAACCTAACAGAGTCATAGGCTACATATTCAACAATAACAATATTCATTCCATCTCAAGATGGTTTCTCTATTAAGATATTGAATGACAATGGCACTCGAAAATATTTTCATATTTATTATGTAATTCTTACCATTATAATTTTTATTCTAGGAGCATAATTATATATGAAATATTGTGTAAAATTTATCATCATAATTTATTTATAGTTAGAGCTCAATTGAAAATGTGGTAGATTTTTCCGTACAATGTCATTTCTCTCTTGTCAACTGAGTAAGAGTATTATTAAACCTTAATATCAATGCAAATTGGTACTACCGAAGCTCTACTTTGCCAATAATTTACGCTCCCAATTTATCATGCTTTCCATATCCACATCCAATTTAGAACAACAACAAAGTTATTAAATTAAAGTCATGGAGATGAAATTACCTAACTTGATTCTTCCTTGAAGTTGAGAAAACAACATCAAACATAATATAAAAAAACAATCTTACAATGAATGCCTATAAACTCAATGTATATCCTTCAAAATAGCACAAATATTTATTTTTCATAGTTTGAAATCTAACTATACATGTAATCAATCAATGTCACATTTTACCCCTCATAAGTTCACATTCATCATGTACCCTTACATGTAGCACAAAATGATTAAGGAAACCATTCATGGTTTTCGCGTTGTCAAAGACCGGTAAGTTGTTTTGGAAAAAAAAATGTGATTAGTGTCTTGGCTCGACACGCATCCACAGGCGGTATTGCGAAACCATTTATATCACATTTTTTTTGGCATTGACGATCGGAGAATAAAAAAATGCGATATTCGGTTAAGGCCATTCGATCAAAATTTTGGAAGTGATAAATCGTGGATTGTCAGATCTGTTCGACAGATAACATGAAGGTACGTTGCAAGCATTGTGTGCCCGGTGTTATTTGCGGAGATTCCATTTTATTATAGGTGTGGTATAAGGTGTATGCCCGCTGGTGTAATTTGACGAAGGTCACACTTGGTAAGGGTGATCGTCGTTATATTGGAGTTTTAATATGAGTCCACGGCTTCTTAGTGTTTAATAAGCTGTGGGGACCGAGGTCTTGACATATGTTGTCGTCGAAGTTTAAACCTAGGCTGAGATCGCATCTTATTACAATGGTTGAACAAGGCGTAATTTGTACCCATATTATGTTGAGATGATAAGCCATGGAGAGATATGTTAATGGTAAGCCACTGCACATTTTAGATTGTGGGTTTATAAAGCCTAGATGTGGGTTGATAAATAAGGAGCAAAGCACATTTGGCCGTGCAAAAAGGGTTTAGGTGCAAATAATTATTTAACTGAATATTGATATTTGGGGTCATTTTAAGTTGTGGCATAACAATTTTAGGCGGTGGTCATTGTTTAAAAAAAAGGCTTTCCTTGGGATTAATTAGGATTCAAATGTTAATTCGAATGTTCATTTATTAAAGTTTGATATGTGAGGGATAACCCAAAGGTCAGAAGAAGGAAAAGCGCTGTTGTAATGTGGTTCTGATTTAACTTGGGCTAGATATTAAATGTGGAAAGAAATTGATGTGGATCTTAAAATCATATCAAAATTTTATATGGACTGAGAGTGTGTTATTGAAAATAAGAGTAGCCCAGGCATCACATTGCTGCACAACCCTCTTGGATGGTTAGTTCTACTTTAATGTACTAGAATTTAAACAAAAATCATTAATAAAATAATGAAATTGATCTCAACATTCTTGTTACTATATTCTTGCATTTAATATAATTACTTCAACTTAAAAAAAACTAAGATGTGCTTTTACTACCTAGGTGGAATTCTCCTTAAAACAAATACTATCAATGTATCAAAGTCATAATGAAAATTTTGTTTCAAAAATATCTCTTATCCAAAACATAAAACAAATATCATTCCAAAGTTATAATGTAAATATTGTTCTAAATAACTTTACTCTTGTGAAATATGTTATATAATTTATTGGTAAAATTATTAAAATTATTCGAAACATAAAAACAAATATCATTCCAAGGTTATAATGTAAATATTGTTCTGAATAAATTTAATATTGTGAAATATGTTATATAATTTATTGGTAATATTATTAAAATTAATTTGTTTTCATTTTTAATAATTATATTGAACATGTTATATAATTTATAAAGAATATTTCTTGTTATAATACCTAACATTATCTCAAAAAATTAAAAAATAATAATACCAAATTCCATATCATTATCACAATGATATTTGAAATTAAAATGGATCCTTTCCCTCTAGTCCTATGTCACCCCACGACCAAAGCAACAAAAGGATCTATCTATTTGCAACAGAAATTATTTTGCACATGAGGTTGAATTGAAAAAGCAGAAAGCACTGAGGATGCAACATATTTGTTAAGAAAATAAAAAGGAAAGACAACTAAAATTTCGCTCGAGTGCAAGCTAATTGCACTAGAGTTTAGGTCATCGTTCGTGATAAATTAGGGAAAGCTAGAAAGCAACGAGAATATTTCATTACATTAACAAATAAAGATTTCTACAAAAGAAAAAAAATCAGCAAACCAGTTCAGGATTGGAACAATAGTCGAGCGGAAATTTCACCATCGTTAACACCATTCTTGGTATTGACTCTGCCCCATTAACTGTGGGTTCAAGCCTCGAACAATATCACTCCACTAACAATAAAACAAGTTTATTCTCTCAACGGGCAGGGTTTGCCGCCTTAGACAGACTTAAAGGTTCTATGGGCAAACAATGTATGATAATGGGTTCGCTCATCCTATTCGGCCTTCTGCAAATCAAAATGAGCACACTCAATTCGACCACCCAGACATAACATCAAGGACAGGTAGAGAAACTACGAGAATTTCACATCAAGGTCTCATTGCCTTCTTCATATATGAGGATTCCATCAGTCTCGAGGATGTGCAAGCCATTTGAATGGCCGGTTTGTGACATGGCGTCACCGTGCTTCTTTAGTATATAGTATAGATAGTTTGAACGTGAAAAGAATCAAGACATTAATAGCTATAGGCTTTCCACCTTAGGTGATCATCTTTCTACTTACCATTTATGATTATGTGTTCAACTTTCGATTTTCATCTGTTAAATCACAATTCAGTTTTTACCCCTCATATAGTACAAAATGCTTCACATCTCCTCCTTCAAGCGTTCCCTTGCACCCCCAGTGCAATTGCTAGTATTAATATTGTGCGGTTATGTTGGGATTATAATAATGAAATTTGACACACATATAATTAGTATTAGCGTTCAGACATGTTATGGTTAATAATAAATTTTATTGGAAAAAATCAAAACATATAATAATTAAACTTGCTTATAAAAAAACTATTCCTTAAATTGAAAGCACAACCAGCCAGATTTATTCGTAATAACAATTGATCTCAAGAAGTTGTTGCAGCGGCCGGAAGAACATTGCCTGTGCAATATGTTGCTCTTTAATATTCAATAAAGTGTTCGATTGATGGACGAGGACCCATTGTACAGGTCAATGATCTATTCAACATCGACTGGCACCTCTGCGAAAACCATTTATTAGCATGCATTTATTGGCATCTTGTATTTGCAACTTAACTCTTATCAATCACGTGTTACCAATAACGGCTTTAAAAACGGAAAGCTTTAATTTTTTATTCAAATGGCTAACTTGAAATAAAAAGTTTACGTTTTAATTTCGTTCGATGGGGTTTTCCCACAATTGAATATGAGTGTGTGTTCACACTCTCGATCAAATCATAGAGATTAGTGATCATGGAGCAACAATTTAATCGAAAGTATTTCATTTACTTTGCTGAGCAGAAAGAGTTTTGAAAGATAATTTAACCTCTGGTATATTCTTTTATGTTTTTTTTTTTCTAATTTTTTTTAATTAATGACTAAGTTCTGCACAGTTTTTTTGTAGCTCCTGATTTCCTGTGGATTTGCAGTGATATGTTTACCATATATCTACGATTTTTTATTCTTACAACTAGGGTCTAATAATGATGGTTGACTTCATGATTATATAATATCATAATATTATATATGAGATTAAAATTTGGAATCAAAAATTTTAAGTAGATGCAGGGTTTTTTATATTGATACATCACACTATATTATATTTGGAGGTAAGGCACACAATACCTTTTTATTTAATGTACTTTAATGTGTAAAATCTTTATGCAATTCACGAAAACTATTTAGTGGCAACTTAATTTTATTTTCCGAAAAAAAAATTATTATAATCAAATATAAATATCCTTAAAATATATAATTATAAAATAATATTTTTAAAAATTAAATAATTTCTAAAATTATTTTTTTAATAAATTAATTAATAAATAAAGATAAGATATTCCTTTTTATTGAACCAGAATCAACATGTTCCTGTTTTATGTAATTATTTGATTAACATTCAGTATATTATAATAATCATTCATTAAAATTAATTTTGGTTTAACTAACTATCCAAAAAATTAAAATGTATATAAATAAATATTACAACTAATGATGTTACAATCAATGTCAATGCTTAACTACAGATAATGTATATTACACTACCACACACAAAGTATACTACACAGCATTTCCCAATAAACAGAATGCACGTAGTTGAAATGTGCAAATGCAAGGATATTGTGATAAATGTTATACTAATGGTACTTTAAAAGTAATAAATATTATTTTAGTAAAAAGAATTATTACATTATATTTTATGTTAAAAAATAGAGATAGTAATTATTTGATTGAGATATAAATATTTTGAAATTAATATATTTTAATGATATTTTATGTAAATTGATGATAATTTGTGAAAGATATTTTTAATTTTCTATTTTTTAAAGTATCATAAGTATCTTATTTTCCTTTTTAGATTTTATAATTTGTTTAGTGTGTAAAACATTTATATTTTTTTTGCAAATTTGTCCAAATTAAACTGTGATAAATAGTAAAGTTGTAGAAATTTGATTGTGAAAGTTGTTTTTGTTTATAATGATACACACACACACATATTCAATTAAGATTAGCATTTGTGTGTTATGACAATTTTTTAATTTTCATGTTAATTATTTTTTATAACTTTAAGAGGTTTTTAATATTGCCTTATTTTTTAATAAATGGAACTCAATTATATATTTAAAAAGTGGATTAGGTAAGACAATGTTAGGATTATAAAATTTTTGTTTGTCCAACTTGACAATGTTTATTTACCTAAAGTTGGCTCCCATGTTCAATACATCCCCATGAGGTTTGAACATAATAGGTAATGGAAATTGAAGCACATATAAAAAAAAATTACACCAAATTTTCTTTAAAAATGTTTCAATTATAAGCTAAAATGAATTTGTATAAAAAAGTCTGTTTAAACAAAAAAAATCACTTTATATAGTAGTTCTCGCTTCAGTAATCTATCAATTTGGAATTCAATTCTTTATTAATAAAATTGTTTTAATTAATAGAAAGAACAATAATTTTGTAATGAAATAATAGGAGAAAAAATATTCACGATATAATTTATTTGAATAAGTAGATGTGTATATAATATTTTAATAAGGAACTATATTTGTAATTACAAAATATAAAATTATAACTTAAGTTTGTGAATTTACTTTGTAATTTTTTTTCTTATGTATATAGAGAAAGACTAAACCAATATTGGAGTTAACAAAATAAACCATAACATAAAGAACAATATCCCCTTAAAATAATGTCAGCATCTTAAAATGAAATTCACTTTCCTATATACCAAGAATATTTTTCTTCATATAAAATGTATAAGAAGCATATAATTAGCCCTAAGATATGTAAATGATCTTAGAGTAAACTCTATTTTTGTTTAGAACAAATTTCTTTATTTACATCCATGCTAGATAGATTGTAGTTAAATGTATTTAAAGGGGTTCAATATTTTTGTTACTGTCACTTATGAAGAAATGCTTTATCTTATTTGAGTCACGTGCTCATTTCATACTTCTCCACTTGTATTGGCCCATTATATGTGTAATCTTATTTGACTTCCATGCTCATCTCATACTTGTCAAAATGCCCTATATTATTTGAGTTACATGCTCATTTCATACTTGTCCACTTACATTGACTTAGTATTTGTGTATTCCCATTATTACAATTTTTTTCAATAATTTTTGTGTGAAGTACAATAATAATCTTATTCCCTTTTTTCAATATTTCTTACAAATGCCTTCTTTATTCCTTTTTTTCATTATGCAAATATTACAATTAAAATCCTCGCACATTTGACCACTATAATTATGTTTTCCTCATTATGTTTTCCTCATGTCAACTTTAGAAGGAAAACTAAACCTTTAACATTACTAAATTACTATTCATTTGTTACCAATGGATTTTACATTGTTGAGCCTGAATTAAATTAATATTTTTTTGGATTATTTTTGGATTATTAATAAATATCAAATAAATAAAAAAGTTATACTCAACTACATACATGTAAAGTTGTATTATAGTTATATATATATTCCTATATACATAAGAAAAAAATACAAAGTAAATTCACAAATTTAAGTTATAGTTTTATATTTTATAATTATCAATTTAGATTTTTAACAAATTATTTACACATATTTATTTATTCAAATAAATTATATTGTGAACATTTTTTTCATATTAATCAATTAAATTTTACTATACATCCTATTAACTAAAACAACTTTAATAATAAAAAATCTAATGTCAAATTGAAAGATTACTACTATAATATATGGAAGTGATTTTTTTAAACAATGTTATCTTAATATAATTCACTTTAGTTCAAAATTGAAATATTTTTAAAGAAAATTTGATGTATAAATTATTCAAATTCTAATTAAATCGACGACACAGTAAAATTCAAATAAGTCGGGAAGCCTGAAATTCAAATGGCCTTCTACTACGTGGGGCATAAAATTCAAATGGTAGAAGAGGGCAGTGTTGTGATAATCTCGGGTGAAAAAATAAATTGGTGAGCCCTTCAATGTGTAAATCATCATTGTGACTAAATCGAGAGTTGTACAACTATCGGAAAACAAAGATGGTCGACAAATTATGAATGGCATGTATGACCATTTATCTATACAAATATCACATCATACCCCAAAAAGTCGCAGATTTAGACTACTCCGCCAATTAATCCCCAGCCATCTCTGCATCCGATATAGCCATCCGATCTACGGGTCCCTTTTTCTCTTATGGGATTGGGATTGAATCTACTCGGATAATTCGATAAAATACAGGTTTCAAGGCCAACGACTGGAACTTTGCCTGGAATTGGGTTGGTAAAGGAGAAGAACAAGAAATATATTTCTTTCTTCCTGATGGTTATTGATGATTCGCTTCCTTATCTCGAGTTGAATATTGAAGGGGTATGGTGAAAGAGTTCTATTCGGTATTGTTTTTTTCTAGCTCCGATTCATATCGATCCAAAAATTAAAATGTGGAAGCCCCTTGGCAGGATCTGCACTAGCAGGAATATACTCGACTCTCCATCTGATCCAACCACCCAATCTAGGGGTGCATTTTTCGCTTATGGTACTGGATTGAATATACTTGGATAACTCTATAAAATACTGGTTTCAAGGCTAACGACTGGTGGTTCACCTGGAATTGGGTTGGTAAAGGAGAAGAATAAGAACGCACATTATTTCTTCCTGAAGTGTATTATTTCTACCCTGCGATTCACTTCCTTCTCTCGGGTATGACTATTGAAGGGGTACGGCGAATGAGTTCTATCGGGTCTTGTTTTATGCCTCCTCCATCTATTCATATCGATCCAAAAATAAAAATGTCAAAGCCCCTCTGCCAGATCTGCACCAGTGAGTAATATACCTATCTGAAGTGATTATGGTCATGAGAATAATAAAGAGACCATAAAAATGCACCCTAATGTCATCCCTTGAGGTTTCGATCTATCGACCTCCAAGATGTCTTCTTTAATAAAATGCCTTCTCTCTGTTTATTACTTTGAGCCACTGCAAATGTGAAATGCCGTACAACCCTGATGTTTTAATGGCTCAATACGAAGCATGCAAGGATTGGTTATGTCTGTTTGTTTCTTTGATCGACGTACAATGTTGGACAACCCTGATGTTCTAATGGCTCAATTCAAACCATGCAATGATTGGTAGGTTATGGATCCTCATTCTTTTTCTATTCGATTTTCTGCTGAAATTTTACTGTCACGTTCCAGCTTTGTAACGAGCACATTCTTTAGGTGATACCAACCTATAATGGAGATGAATGTTATCGCGAATAGAAGCTTTAACTGTCGTCTGTGGGGAACCAGGTTCTACTTTTCCATTTATGAATATTTCCATACCTCCACATACAGTTATAATGATTTGACTATCTACCAATTACATCAACATCTCGCTAAACCATATACATGATCATTGTCTCTTTCATTGGTACCACTTTGAAGACCTTCTTAAAAGGTGGTGCTGCCATTTTTTTTCGTAATTTCCTATTTCAATATCCATAACATTTTTTTTATATATACATTTTTTTTATATATGTGAAGAAATTATGTTGGTTTACATATATGTATATTGATGATAGTTTGGTGATAAAGGAGGGTTAATCCCTTAGAACTACTTAGAACTACCTCTTCGGTGCATCTTCCAATATTTCTGGGTGTCTACTTGTTGATCACTCTTATCATCAATATATTTGAAACCTCCACCACCTAGTTCCATCGAAGCAGAATTTGTCTTTCATTCCTTCAGGATGACTCCTTTTCTATGACATCTTCTTTCTTCTACTACCCTTTCCTATGCTATTCTCTTTCCTATGCTATTGCCTTACCTAATCTTTTTTACAATATGTGGTGCAATTAATACTTTATAATATTTTAATTAAACTAAATATATACCCATTATAGGTGATTTTGTCTTTTATTTAGAGACTTTTTGTTTTAAGAAAACACTTATTAACTCTAAATTAAACCAGAAAAGAATTACATTTCTTTTTCAAAATACATTTAATAATTCTTTTATTAAAAGTAACCAATTTTTTGTTTTCTTCCCTATATTAAATGTTCACCCAAATATTTTAATTTAAAAAAAATATTAGATTACAGGATTTACATTTCCTTTCTTCAAGTTGAATACTATAACATTTATTTTTTATAAATACATAGCATGTCTTAAAGAAAATTGAATATCAATTATATTTCAGTAAAATGAATTTTGTAATATAGTTTATTTTATAAATTAAATAATTAATTTAATTTTTTAAATAAATTAATCATTTTGATATTTAAAAAAATTAACGCAGTTTATTTGGCAAGCTCAATGTAAGGATAAGGATAATGCTCTATATTTAAATTTGTCATGTGAATATGAGATTGGCCCATATCTATTTCTCTAACCAATCTAGAAACAAAAGAAATTAACTATGGTTTTAATTCAAAATATGTTAAGCTCATTGTAAAGACAGTTATAGCTAGGACCAAGATGTTGAGGAGCAGGAGGATTCAATGTGTTAAGCATTTCTTTCGGTTGGTCCCCCGGGCTTACATTCTTTCGACGCCTCTATCCGCTGCTGCTTCCACGTTCTCAAACATACATACTTGAACTTGAACTTGAAGTAAAGGCTATCGAATGACTGGATGACGAACCCTTTCCTGGACCAGCGTTATAAATGGCCGCCAATTAACGAAAAAGACCCAGGAATTTTTAACCTTTGTCCACGCTAATACATGCCCCAGTTATATTTATTTGGAAGTAGAAAATATATAAAACTCTATCTCTTGTTCACTTGTGCGAGACAAGTGAAGTTGCCAATCACGACTTGTCCGTGTGTATGCTGGCTTATTGACAATTTTTCTGAAGCAACCATAGGAATATTAGTTTCCCTAGTGTTAATTAATTAATTTATATTATATATTTATTATTTTTGTTATTAATATTTAAAATAGCATATTTCAATTCCATTTTCATTTTGAAAATAAATAATTATAATTTTTTCAAAATTTTTTAATAAAATAAATATATATATATTCTAAATTTTTTTAACTTACAGAATATTATTTATATATGTACATATATATTGTTGATATTGAAATATTTTATTTATCATTTACATTCTACACATTAAAATTTCATAATATACTTTAATCATATTTAGAAATATAAAATAATTAGAAAACAATATTCATAAAAAACTATATATGTGTTAATGTCAAATCTATACTAAATTAAAATAAATGAATTGCAAATCTTCCCAAAAAAATTATATATAAAATTGCATTAAATTATTTTATTTATGATTTAAGTTACAAAAATATGCACATGCGCACACACATATATATAGATATATATATTTATTTATTATAATGAAAAGAAAAAATATTGAAATATTTTATTTATTTTTCTGTTATTAACATATTTTTATTTTAACTAATAAAACATAAAACTAATTACATATTATGTAATATAAATTATATTATTTTTACTATCCTATACCTCCACATTACATACCTAAAAACACTTATTCTCATGTTGACATATCGTCCTTGATATGTGTAGCAATGTTGGTTCTTTAAGGTAAAATTCTATCTCCTAAATCCTCTCAAAAAAATGATAGCTAGCTTATTGAGAATATTTGTGAAGTAACCAAAGCCAAATGAGAATGATACTTTTTCATATAAATATTTAAAATAATATATATTAATTTCATATTAAAAGTAAATAATTATATTTTTTTCAAAACATATATATATATATTGAGTGAGTCTAATAGTTAAGAGTATGTGTTTTCTCTTAAGAGATTAGAGGGGTAGAGTATGTATGCCTTCTTAGAATTAGTAGTCAAATCACTCACCAGAAGCGGGTTCCTTGTCCCACAAACAAGGGAGTCTCATACACCAATTTGGTGTCTAGCTTGGTTTTGACCTTAAAATTGGATAATAATAATAATATAGATCAATCTATTTTTTTAATTCATAAAATGTTATATATATATATATATATATATATATATATATATATATATATATATATATATATATATATATATTTGACATTGAAATATTGTATTTATGATTAATATTTTACACATTAGAATGTCAATATATTCCCTACTAATATTTAGAAATAGAAATATGGAGAAAAATACATCCATAAAAAAACTACGTATATGTTAATGTCAAATTTATATTAAATAAAAAATAAATAAATTCAAAAAATTATATATTTAATCGACATTGAAATATTTTATTTATAATCTAATTCATACACATTAAAATGCTAATATCTACCCTCACACACACACATATTACAATGAAAAGTGAAAATATTGAAATATTTTATTTATTTTTCTCTTATTAATATATTTTTATTTTAACTATTACATACTAATAAAACATAAAATAAATTACATATTATAGAATATAAATTATATTCTTTTTAATATAATATATTTCCACATTATATACCAAAAACACGTATTGTCATGTTGACATATAGTCCTTTATATGTGTAACAACATATTGTTCTTCATAAGTGTAGCAATGTTTGTTCTGTAAGCTAAAGTTCCATTTCCTAAATCATGGAAAGACAATATTTTCCTAGTGAATATTAAATAATGTTATTTTGAAAGAAAATGAGAATTGAACCCTTAAACCATTCTTGCCTATCCACAATGTATCCATTACATAAATACATTTTTTAAGTTGAAATTCCATCTCCTAAATCGCGGAGAGACAATATTTTCCTCAATGAATATTCCTAAATGTTATTTTGAAAGAAAATGAGACTTGAACCATCTTTACGTGTCACAATGTATCCATTACATGAATACATTGTTTAAGTTTCATATAGGTTTCTTTTTGTATTGCAAAAGCATTGTAGTGTATCCACTCCGAGGCTACTCGAAACTTTAAACAACTTTTACATCGTTTTCCAAGGCCTTTATTATAATATTTACTATATTTTTTCTCTAAATATTTATGGTCTTTTGGGGTGGGAGGATGGGGAGGGATTCTCATTAATCTCAATAGAATAATTGTTCAACAGTATGCTTTGGGTTTGGGTAGGAAGACAAATAACCAAGAAGAAGCCTATGGGTTGTATTTTGACCTCACTTTAGCTCAACAAAAAAGAATCAAGGATATGAAAATATGAACACAAACATTGCAACCCAAAACAATAAGTTAAATTGAATATTGAAGAGAGCCTTAACTTGTTCCCTTTCTTTGGTCATCTACAGTTCTTTCATATCTTAAGAAGTCTTAATAAGGAGACAAATATATTGCAAGCCAATTTGGCATGCCAAATGAAGTAAAGTTGCAACCAGGTAAATGCAATTAAAGGCTACTTTCCTATCCCCTAAACCTGATAATGAAAGCCCTAATTTTGAAGATAAACCTCTCCTTCTATATGAAATATCAGACTCAAAAGACTTGCATCTTGGAGTTAAAAAGTATAAAATCCTATGCTACTCCTATTCCTTGGGGTGAATTACACCTGTCTCCTTTTGTTCCCATGCCCATATCCTCACTTTTGCTTTACACTCTCTGAATTATTGTTTTCCTCCACCTCATCCATCCACTCATTTCGCCCCCACCTCCCCTCTCCTCCTTCCTCTATCGCTTCCCCCACCACATCCAACGTCCTATATGTTGTTCCCTCATCCCCTCCATATCAAAACTATCATGCGTAATCCATACCTAACTCTCGACTAGTCGCTGCATATCTCAGCAACCGAGGATACTTGGTGAGGTGAAAGGAATAAGTGTGAGAACTCTGGGTGTTGCACTTTGTAATCAGGTCTATAACATGAACTAGCAAACTAGCTTCATGTGAGAACTCTCAAATCGTGAGCCACATTTAATTCCTATGGACTGGAGAAGATGACTCACACAAGGGATAGTTAATTTGGATAACGTGGGAGTTGTTTCAAGTTTCAAGATAATCATGGAAGGAGATTGGGACCCCAGAGGTATGTATGCAATCTCTTGGCTCAATAACTTCTATAAATTGTGGAATAAAGGCCAGTAATTCTACATTATAAAGGACTTTTCTCTGAATTTGGTGGGTGGAAGGATTCTCTAGCAAAGCTAGAATTGTCTGTAGGAAATTCTGCCAGTTGAGTGCTACCCCTTGGTAGAGTTAATTTTCGGACAATTCCAGTCTAGTGAGTGTTATTTTCCTGAGTTTATTTCCGAATAAATAATTGCAGGGGATCGTGTGACATGCTATTATGTGCTTTGGGCTGAGGTGGTGTCAATTTGGTCTCCATTTTTAGTTCCTTTGTGTCCATATTGGTCTCTTTTCCTCCTCAGATTCATCTAAGAATTGTGGAGCCCATTGGGTTATTGCTTCTCCTCTGTAGAAATTGGGTCATTACCTCCTTAGTCTGCGTTAATTGTAAGTGAGTTCCTGTTTAGTGTGTGTCATTCGCTGGAGTTAATTTTTGATGTAATTATTGTCGGGGGTCATGTGTTGTGCTATTGTGAGATTCTAGGCGTTGTGGTTCCAATTTGTTAATTGTTTGCAGTTCCTATGTGTCACTTTGGGTCTATTCTCCTGTCTGTTGTGTACCCTTTGCTAGATTTAATTACAGATGAAATTATTTCTAGGGATCCTTTGTTGTGTTATTGGGGGATTCAAAACATTGTGGTGCCAATTGGGTCATTGTTTATAGTTCCTTTGTCTCAATTTGGGTCTCTGCTCCTCCACGATGGCATCTCACTGTTGTGGAGTAAATTGGGTTAGTTTCCCTCGTCAGTGGCACTTGGGTCCCAGGGAAAATTTCTGGGGCTAATATTTGCAAGTGGGCTAATTCGCTAATTTCCATTTTTCTAAAAATTATTCGCCCAAATTTTATAGTATTAAATTATTTCACCCTAAAAATCACGAATATTTTATATAGAGATTGTATAAAATTATTAGAAATTTGAATATTTTTACAAAAATATTTTCAAACATTTTATACATTACATATGATGGACTACAATATTCGCCAAGTTTTCTGAACTTCAAGATAATTTTCTATCCTTAAAATTTTACCTAGTCTCGACCTCTGGTCCTTGGTGGTATTTTGTTCTCGTGTTCTCCCTTGGTGTATCTATTTTAAAAAGACAACATGGCTTTTGAAACCTGGGGATATCGATGCCAACTCTCATGCACGGTGGCAGGTGACTCTGACTAGAATTGGGAGAAGTGTCCTCCTCTTGCCACTTTATACCAACATGATTGTGGCCTTTGTGAGTGGGAGCATTATGTATTTAGGGTGAGTCTCGAAGATCTTCATAGATGCTTTCAACAACAACAAGAAGATGCCCGCAAAATGCATGACAGAAGCATAAATAAGGGTGAGAGGATTCATGAAGATGAGGTGTATGCCCTGCGCAGCCAATCATTTTGGATTGATCTCAACAAACTTACTAAAACAAAGGACTATATTTCCTCATTTTCAAATGTTTTATGATAAATTTTAAATGCATTTTGTTTTTAGGGTAACATTGTTAGGCTTATCCTAGTATATATGTAATTTCCCAGTCACATTTAGAAATTTTGAAAAGAAAATGGACTTGTAAATCTAGTGTGAAACAAAATATGTCCTTGGATGACATTGAAACAAAATTGGAATCTCCCATTTTTGCGGCAACCAAACGCAAATTAATTTAAATATATTACTCTTGCGTTATTTTAATATTTTCTTTCACAATGAATCGAACATGAACTCAAGCCAAACGTATTACCACTAACCTAGAGGTTCTGCTTACCCAAGGAACACTTGTTAATCATAATTTGTAGTCCTACTCAGATGCGTCAACCTTACAATTACTATGCTTTGACTCGTCAATGTGACAAGATCACATATGAAAGGATCATGGATTATGGTAATTGAATGGCTATAGTGATACAATGAAACATTCCAATTGGATTGACTACCTTCCTAGCTCATCATTTGACATTATTTGTTTCTCTACAAGCAACGGTTTTTGCAGCGGCATGATAGGGATTTGTCCTCTATAATTAAGTTTTTATGGTGATTAATGGTGTTTTAATTCCAAAGTGTGTCTATTTCATCTATAACCCTTCAAGCTGCAAGCGTCACGTAATTCATGGTTTCTCTGGAAGTTTTTCTAGTTTTGCATTTGACTTATCATTTTATTGTAGGAATAGAAGCTTGCTTACCTTCTTTGGGTTATACATATTCTTTAAGGAACCCTTCCCAATATTTATTGGCTAACAATTTCCATTAAGGTTTTCGTAGGTCATTGAAAAACATCTTGACGGCGTTTTCTGATGGTTAATATTGTTTTGTGGGTTTGTAGAGTTTGATTTACTTGCATAAAATGAAGGAATATGTACAATAGAATCCCTTATTCGTTATATTACTTTATGGATTCTACCGAAAATCTATGGTGAGGCAACAACTGCATAATGGTTAATTTTTTAAAGAAATTTAGAGTGCATCTGCTCATATGGACTTAAACCTAAGACATGTAAGACGTTACATCACATCTCATACCTTTCTCGTCGTAGGTACCCATGTCTAAAATTTTATCAATTAAAAAAAAAATCTTAATATAAACTTTTATCATGTTTCTTCGATAAAAATAATACGAGGGTTTTCTTTTGCACTGTTGTCTTAGGGTTTTGATTGAGGGATTTTAATGTCAAAGAAACCCTCGCCAGCATAATACTAAGCTTGCAATGGTCATAGACGGTCTCACCATGTATCAAATTATACTCTATTTTCTATTTTCCCTGCTCGAGGACAAGTGAGTGAGATAAGCATTCAGCACCCATCCAGCTCTGAAAGCCACATATTTCGAGTCTCACGTGCCACACTTCGAATTACCCGTTCTGAGTTATGCACGGTCATTCCCGAAAGCCCTGAGGTTGGGATTGGTTTGGCTATGCTCCCCAACGACAAGCTCCATGCTATGCACATGAAGGTCACAGACGAGCTGCACTACAGAGAGTATAAGGCCTTCCACCACACTGCGGCAATGCAGAACCAAGTTGCCTCAATGCTTAAAGGTCAGGAACTAGGAAATAATGTGCGCTACGCCGCTGAAAGTTAGCTCACCCATTTGGAAAATCTGATTTATAAAGTGTGTTCGGGCCTCCCCAAAATCACATTACCAACTACTGCAGCACGTACGGTCAAATTGGAAAACTTGGTAGCCGCGCTCGGGGCCTCACGATCAGAAATCGCAATACTCTGAGCAGAAAATCTATGATTTTCATATGAAGTTGCAGCCAAATATTCCTCCATAAATTCGCGCAAAGCACGCCAAGGTCGTTCAAGAGTCAACTACTAGTGTCACCATTGTTGTGGAGGCTTGCAACCAACTATTAGAGGCCATGGGCATTTGGAACTCCGTCCAAGATGGCCCTATCGTAGATCAACTAAATATGGATCTGCAGGCGAAGGAACAAAAAATTAATGAGTTCCGGGTCGTTATGCCGACCTTGGTGCTACCCCAGTGATTGGCCCGACTGCAGGAAACCCAAGCTATTCAGGAGGAGATCGAAACGTTGCACTGACGGGAGCAATTTCCTGATAATAGAATGCCGCCTTAGGCTGAGGAATCCATGCAACTATCCCAAAACAAATATGGTGCCCTCCGAAGCCTGCAGCTGACCCAGACGAATATCACGATGGCAGCTGATGGGCCAACTATAGAGAAACAGGTCGAGGAAGCACAGAACATTGCCGCACAGAGCACATAATTCATTTAGCCACTAAAGACTTCCATTTAGGGGCTAAAGGACAAGATTCAATAACCGGTACCTAAGTGACTCGAGACGAGTCACTAGATTGTGTTGGGGACTAGATGGGGCTCCCTAAGGGCAATTTTTTTGTATAATTTTGGGTTAAATTTTGTTGAAACAAATTGTGTAGAGAAATCAAGGGGTTTTGGGGTGAGAAAAACTACTTATCAATGTAATAAGTAAAAATTGAAACCATGAGTCTCAAACTACAGTTTGAGACCATGGTATGTGCATGTCAAAGCATTATAAATATGTAAGGGTCGAGTCAAGTAAGGATATGGAGAGATTTTTTTTTCTGCTAACGAATGTTTTGATCTAAATTTTGGGCAAGTCTATGATTGATCTGGGTAGAAAGGCTCCTATGTTGTAAATATTGTCATTGATGGAAAAGGAGAAAAAATGAGGAGCATCAGAATTATCATTGAGGACAAAGGAGCAGATCAAGATCAAGTGGAGTATAAATGAGAAATAAGGAAAATAAGGAAAAAGTATAGTGGAGGAGCAGAAAGGAGGCAAAGGAGTAGCATTATGCCAAAAGGAGGCAAAGGAGCAGCATTAGAATCATTGTCTAAGGTAAAGGAGTGGAAAAAGAGGAAAAAGGGAAACGTTATGCAACAAACAAGAAAACTGTGTAGTATAGGGTCAAGTCGGGCTATTCACATTAAGAACAATAAGAAAAGGAAAAGTGTGCATCAAACGTCAAGTTGGGTGTATGCATGCAGCAAAGAAAACAAGTAATAAACGAGCTTAGATTGGAACTGTGAATGCGTGAAATAAGAAGAAAAGGAGTGAATGAGTGGGTCGAGTCATACAATCTACATTAAGAATAGTTCAAGGGTTGGGCCAGTATATGCATTCAGAAGAATGCAGGTTAGGGTTCGAGTCATGTGAATTCAAGTTCAAAACAATGCAGCAGATCACATATCGCAATCAGAGTAGGAGGAATATCACACAAACATAGAAATAACAAAAACTGCGAAGTGCGATATGGTGACATGGATATATGACGTGGTGGTGATGTAGGCAATGACATGGCAAGATGACGTGGCAGGTGACGACAAATCACAATAAAATTTTGATTACATGGAAATATGACATGGCATGATGACGTGGCAGTAACGTTGCACCCTGGGTGGGACCCAAACACTTTATCGCATATCGCAAGTCGCAAATCTCAGAAGGGATAACACTCATGAACAACGTTGAAACATTGAAATGTGAAGTCCGATAATGAGCCCAGATGCAATATGCTTCAAAGCTAAAGACTAAAGGATTTAAAGTCTTCAATGGGACCCAATCAGATATTGTAAATCACAAAGCTCAGGAGGAATAGCACACAAGAACAATGCCCAAATGAGAAATCTGATAAGAGTACCAGATGAGATATAGTTTCAAAGGAAAATTCTAAAGGATTTCAAATCCGGAGGTATAAAGTTTCACTTTTAGAAATGGCATCGGAGAATGGAAGAGAAATATAGAACCAAATAACAAAAGAAACACCGAAATGCAAAATGCGATAAGAGTATGAGATGCGATTTTATTCAAAGTTCCATTATAATGTGTTTCAAGTCTATTCTAATAGCGGTTTATGAAGAAATTCTAAATGTGGGCAGAAAGGCTCAGGTAAGTGAGTTGACACAGAGCAAAGGGAAGAGAAAGCATAACGTTGTTGTTACGAGGAGATAAGCACTATGGGTCGAGTCAGGCTCAACAACACTCCAGGCAGTGTCGCGTGTTGAGACAAAGGTGAAGGTTGAATGTTGCAGGCACAACCAAAAAAGGTAGAGTCAAGCAAAAGGAGATATGGCGGCACTGTTGGAAATAAAACAACTGGGTTGAGTTGGGAAAAAGGCGTTTGTGAAGAACTATTATAATATAACAATAGAAACAGAAAAGGCAGTGACAACACCCAAAAGGACAAATGCATAGCAAGCCAAGAGATGCAAGGGCTGAGTGAAATATTGCTGTAACTATAAATATATTTATTATTTTTCATTGTATGTCATGCAAGGGCAAGTCTCCGTAGGGATAGGCAAAACTCCAATTAGTGCTGAAATGATTATGTCAGTATTTTTGTTGACCTAATAACCTAAACTGAAGTGTGAGGAATCTAATGGGTTGAAGACATCGAGTTAGGCCTGTTCACTTCGTATTCCCTGTAGAATGCAAATAGTGAGGATTTATCTGTATAAAATATGTAATATTAGTGTGGAAAGGAAGGTTAGAGAGTGGAAGAATCAAAGAGAGTTGATAAAGATGCTTTGAAGAAGGATAACAGAGCTCATATCTAGGTAAATTAGCATTTTATTTTCATGATGACTGAGGGGATTGTAGTCTCCTTTCAAGTTGTAGCTTGATAAAATTCTAGTTGGAGATGGTTGAGGTAGGAGCCTCCTGTAGGTTGTAGCCTGTAGAAAATTTATGGGAGTTGGAGCTTCCTTACAAGTTTTAGCTTGTCAAATTGAGGTAGGAGCTGTGCGTGGGTCAGAGAAAGTATATGGGATTTGGTGCTTCCATTTCAAGTTGTAGCTTGATAAAATTCATGTTAGAGCTGGGTGAGGTAGGAGCCTCTTGTAGGTTGTAGCTTGCAGAAAATTTATGGGAGTTATAGTTTCCTTGAAAGTTGTAGCTTGCAGAAACTGAGGTAGTAGCCTCCTGCAGGTAGGTGCTTGCAGAAAATTAGTTGCGAGAGGGAGTAGGAGCTTTCCTTTGCATCACAACAATAATAATATGTGGTTTTCTCCCTTATGGGTTTCCATTTATATATGGTGTCTATGTGCTTGATTATTATGTGTTGATGTGATGTTTTAATCTTCTTCATTATTTGGTGTCCACGCATTCAGTTTTCTTATTTATTATGTATTAATCTATTGATAAAAGGAATTAGGTAATGGGTGTAAAGAGAAGAGTTTTAATGTCGATAAATGTACTAAATTGATTCATCCATCCCCCCCCTTCTCAGTTTATTTAAGGGTTCATCGATTTGTATCAGAGCAGGTTCCTTTGGTGTAAGCCTAATAGCTTGAAGGAGATCTGGTTGAGTCACGGACTATCGAAATGTACCCATCTTGAGTATGACAAGCTTTCCTAAATGGAGAGATAAGGTTAAAATGGATTTAATGGCTTATGGACCTAAAGTATGGAAACTTTTATGCGATGGTTACTGCAAAGACTCTCCCTCTTTGCAAGAACAACAGTGGAATGCCAAGGAAAAATGCGTAATGTATAATAGTCTTCAAAACAAGGATCTTGATACAGTAATGGATTTAACTTCTCTAAAAGAAATCTGGAATAGATTGCATATCATGCATGAAGGAGGCATTAGTGGTTGCATTGTCAAGAAGAAGATAAAAGAGAAGAAGAAAAACCTCTTTCAAAAGGAAAAGTTTCAACCAAATTAGGTAGTTTTCAGGGTCAATGGGCATGATTTTCATGAAGAAAGTACAATTGAAGAACAAGCCAAACTTGAGTGTGTTTTGAATGAAATAGGAAGATTGAAGAATAAAAAAAAATATCTGAAGAAACTAGTGCAAATATGTGATGAGAGAGAATATGAGCACAAGGAAGAAATTGTTGGCTTGAAAGCACAACTAGAAGAATCAAGGAAAATAGAGGATATTCTGAAAAGGGAAATAAAGGACAAAAATAAGGAGCATGAAAAGCTGGAAGAAGAAGTGATAAGCCTGAGGAAGAAATCAGAGAAGGCCCAAATTGAATTAACTATGAATATTTATCAAATGAAAATCTTTGGATAGTTAGAAAAGATATTAAATGTTCAAAGGTTTCCTCTTATAAAGGTTGGGATAGGCTATGAAGGAGAAACAAGTAAGTTGAAGGTAGAGGATAACAAGGATATCACTTTTGTGAAAGCTATAGTAAAGGAAAATGATTACTCTCATCAATATGAGATTATTTGAGCTAGAAGACTGATAGAATAAAGGAGTAGGTTGTGTAAGTATCTCAAAGATGAGATTGCCTCCATGGAGAACTCTGAGAAGGCAGACATTGAAAGGGACGATGAAGCGACTCAAAAAGGATCCACAAAAGCAGAAGCCAACAAGAAATTTATGTGTAAAGAGACAAACATAAACAAGTAGAAACATCAAGAGACAAAGAATGAGAGGAAGAAGCAAGCAGTTGAAAAATTCGTGATTGTTCCTGAAGATGAATTGAACAAGTTTGGAAGATCTCAAAGGAGGTTTGTTCCTCCTATGAAAAATATTACACGTTTCTCTTGTCATAAACTGGGACATATTGCAACATATTGTAAGACAAGGCATATCAACTTTAACCAACAAAAGATGCAGCAAATGAGAAGACCCCCTCAAGCAAGCAGATGGAAAAGACAATCTTTCACCAGGTACACAAATCACTTCCATGGCTATTGTTATTCATGCAATGAATTTGGACATGTTGCAGCTCAATGTAAGACAAAGGAAATCAAGTTTAACGAACAAAATATGCATAAAATGATAAGATTACCTCAAACAAGAAAATGGAAAGGACAACCTTTCACTAGGTACATAAATAATTTCTAACACTATTTTTATTAATGCAATGAATTTGGACATACATCTATTGAATGTAAACTATGTTAAAAAAGGAGCACATAATTCTATACATCAACTCAAACATACCTAGGTAAAATAAGATGTTATGTCTACCACAAGCTTGGACACAAAGAAAATGACTATAGGCTCCCATATACATTAAAGGACTCTAGACAGAGGATGGGACCAAATCAAATCAGACCAAACTTTGAATCAAAAGGAGATGAAAACATTATGAGGAACCCCAACAAATTATGGAAGAAGAAGAAAAAGGTGAAGCCTGTTACTTTAATGACATTATGAATCCATCATAAGCATAGGGGGAGTTGCTCTAGGAAGCAACGCAGATATCCAACGAGTGATAGATAAGAATAAACATCCCATGGGGAGAGCACTTCATAAAAAGTTCCCATAAAAGTTGTCTAAGAAGAGCTCCTTAGAATAAGAACAACTAAAAGCCTGGAAATAAAATCAGAAAGTAGTAATATAATGATGGAGTATGTATATTCATGCAATCTCAATTATTTTCAAAGGGTTATCCCAACATTGCTTATGCACCAAATGGAGCAACAGTCCTAGTCAGGTATGTGGACAAAATCAAGAATTCTCATGCAGAACTCTAGTAATGCAATAATGGAAATGGACTGGAAAAAGGTGTAATCCTTTGACATTGACGTTAAAGGGGGAAGAAATTCAAGCAGAGGAAGAAAGACACCTGTCATAATGAAAGGGGGAGGATGTGTTGCCATCAATGCCAAAGGGGGAGACTGTTGGAAATATTGTCATTGGTGGAAAATAAGAAGAAAGGAGAAGCATCAAAATTATCATTGAGGATGAAGGAGAAGAACAAGATCAACTGGAGTATAAAGGAGAAGCAAGGAAAAGAAGGGCGAAGGAGCCTAAAATAGGTAAAGGAGTAGCATTATGCAAAAAGGATGAAAGGAGCAACATTAGAATAATTATCTAAGGCAAAGGAGCAGAGAGGAGTGAAAAAAAAGGAAAAATAGAAAAAATATGCAACAAAGAAGAAAATTGTATAGTGCAATGTCAAGTCGGGCTATTCATGTTCAGAACATTAAGCAAAGGAAAAGTGTGAAGAAAAGATCAAGTCGGGTCTATGTGTGAAGCAAATAAAACAAGTAATAAATGAGCTTAGGGTCGAACCATGAATGTTTGCAACAAGAAGAAAAGGATTGAACAAGTGGGTTAAGTTGTGCAATCTATGTTCAGAACAGTTCAAGATTCGGCTTGGTATATGCGTTGACAATAGTGTAGGCCAAGGGTCGAGTTGTGTAAATTCATGTTTGGGACAATGCAACGGATTCCATATTCCAATCAGAGCAGGAGGAATATTGCACAAACATATAAATCACAGAAACTACGAAGTGCTATATCGTGATGTGGCTAGATGACATGGTGGTGACGTAGGAAGTGACATGGCAAGATGACGTGGCAAGTGATGACATATCGCAATAAAATTTTGACGACATGGCAAGGTGACGTGGCAAGGTGATGTGGCATGATGATGTTGCAATGATGTGGCACTTCTGGTGGGACCCCAACCCTTTAATTCATATCGCAAGTCGCAAAGCTCAAAAGTGATAGCACTCATGAACCATGGTGAAACTGAATTGCAAAGTGTGATAAAGAGCGTGGATGTGATATGCTTTGAAGCCAAATACTAAAGGATTTAAAGTCCGATGTGGGACCTAATTGGATATCGCAAATCAAAAATCTCAGGAGGAATAGCGCACAAGAACAACGCTAAAATACGAAATGTGATAAGAGTAATAGATGCGATGTAGTTTCAAAGAAAAATTCTAAAGGATTTCAAATCTAGAGTTATAAGGTTTCCCTTTGAGAAATCACATCGGAGAATGGAAGATCAATATAAAACCAAATAACAAAAGAAACACTGAAATTCAAAATGCGATAATAGTATCGGATGAGATTTTATTCAAAGTTCCATGGTAATGTGTTTCGGGTCCAGTCTAACGATGGTTTATGAAGAAAGTCTGAACACAGGCAGAAAGGCTCGAGTAAGTGACCAGACACAGAGAAAAGGGCAGAGAAAGCAAAGCATCGCGATTATGAGGAGATAAGAACTATGGGTTGAGTCAAGCTCAACAACACTATGAGCAGTGTCAGGTGTTGAGAAAAAGGTGAAGGATGAATGATACAGGCACGAGAAGAAGATGCAGAGTAGGGAAAAATGAAAAATGGTGGCACTATTGGAAAATCAACAACTAGTTTGAGTCAAGAAAAAGGCATTTGTGCAAAACTGTTATAATATAACAACAGAAACATAAAAGACAGCGATAACAGCAGAAAGGAAAAATGCACAATGAGCCAAGAGCTGAAAAGGTTGAGTGAAATATTATTGTAACTGTAAATATATTTATTATTTGTTAATCTACATGATGCAAGGGAAAGTGTCCGTAGGCATAGGAAAAACTCCAATGAGCATTGAAATGATTATTTCTATATTTTTTTTGATGTAATAACCTGAACTAAAGTGTGAGGACTTCAATGGGTGGAAGGCATAGAATCCATCCTTTTCACTTCGTATTCCCTATAGAATGCAATCATTCAGGAGTTATTTGTATAAAATATGTAATATTAGTGTGCAGAGGAAGGTTAGAAAGTGGAATAATCAGATAGATATGATAGAGATGTTGTGCTCACCAAGAGCTGATATGAAGCGAAAATGAAGGCAGAAAAGGTAGTAGTGAAGAATGAGGATAACAGAGATGATACTTAGGTAAATCATCATTTTATTTTCATGATGAGTGAGGGGATTGTATTCTCCTTTGCAAGTTGTAGCTTGCAGAAATTGAGATAGGAGCCTCCTATGAGTTGTATCCTACAAAAAATACATGGGAGTTTGTGCTTCCATTTCAAGTTGAAGCTTGATAAAATTCAAATTGGAGCTAGGTGAGGTAGGATCCTCCTGTAGGTTGTCGCCTGCAGAAAATTTATGGGAGTTGGTGCTCCCTTGCAAGTTGTATCTTGCAGAACTGAGGTAGTAGCCTCATGTAGGTAGGTGCCTGCAGAAAATCAGTTGTGAGAGGGAGTAGGAGCTTGCCTTTGCATCATAACAATAATAAGGTGTGTTTTTATCCCTTATGGGTTTCCACTTATATATGGTGTCTATGTGCTTTATGATTATGTGTTGATGTGATGTTTTAATGTGCTTAATTACTTGTTTTCCACATATTCAACTTGTTGATTCATTATGTATTAAGCTACTTATAAAATGAAGTAGGTAATGGGTGTAAGGAAAAGAGTTTTAATGTCCATGAATTTACTAAATTGATTCACACCCCCCCCCCCTCTCATTTTAGCTAAGGGTTCATCATCCTGCTGGTTGTGTGCGTGGAGACCTAGTCTTGCAATGTGTGCAAGGACTCTACTGTTGTGTGCATAGACGAAAGGGATTTTACTAGAATAAATATTGAATAATAAAGAGGAATTTTTGGCAAAATATATTGAAATTTATGTGTTATGCATGATCATGATCCTTATTTGTTAATCTGTTTCTATTGAATGTGTATTTATCTGAGTTAAGTATTTAGGAAAAGATCTCTCTGTTTGTGAAAGGATTACATCTGCGTGAAGGATTTTATTGGAACTTTATATGTGATTGCACAAGTATTTTTTTTTGCTCTGATAAGATATATTTGACTAAGATATATTAATATGTTTAGGCGTATCGGTTAAGGATTTTTTTTTTGTGCTTAGATTTGGTTTCTTGTGAAGTGTCACATAGACAAATAGGTATTAAATCTGATAAGTAAGGGTAAAACACGCATCGCCGTGCAAACATGGTTCCACAGGCGCCCCCCTCTCCCTCGCCATATATTGTTTTGAGTTAGACTTTGTTCTGTGCAGGAAAATCATTTCGAAAAGGTCCAGTGGTTGGAGGGTTTTGTTGGTTGTGTAGAACATTCTGAACCTCGGTGATGACCCCTCAAGCAAACAAATGGTTATGTTGTCGGGATCAGGATCTGTTTCAGGGAGATTTGATGTTGTGGCATATGATGAAGAATGAACTGCAATATTGGCTTGATAAGTAGGACCACAAATTTTCAATCCCAGAAAACCAAAACCCTAAATTGTTTGCTGAGGATTGGGAGAAAAGCTATAACTATATAGAGGTCCACGAAATTTCTGTTGCTTCCTTTGCGAGTGAGTTTCAAGAGTGTTTATCTCAGCTAACTAGGTTTCAGACCTGTGCAAAGGATGGCATGATCACCAGGTGGACTTCTGAGCTAGTTCAATGGTTGGAGAAATCTAGCAATAAAATTATCCATGCATTAGGTTATTGTATTGATAGCATTTTGAGTGGGTTTGTGACTGGATTTTCTATTGATACTTTTGTATCGTATTCTGAAGCTGAAAGGAGGTTTTTCAAGGGCCCTAGAGGTAAGTTTTTGTGCTCATTGAAACTATGGACTAAAATGTTTTTATATGAAAAGGGTACTATGTGTAGCCACATTGAGTGAATGTCCCGAAGAGGCCCGACTATGCTCAATGGAAAAAATTACAAGGTAGAATTGGAAGAAGGTTTTTTTTATAACCCTCTTAAAGGTGAATACAACAGTTACGAGGAGTCTGAAACAAGTAGCTCTAGTGAATCTGCGCCCTGAAAATAAGAAGGGTTGCAAGCTCAAATTATATATGGGTCGTTGGCGATAGTTCAGATTCCATCCACTCCACATCCAAATTAATATTGAACATCCACCTCCACTTCCACCACCAGAAGTCATCCACTCCACCACCAAAATTGTATATGGATACTTCCATAAATTTGAATAATTTCAAGGGTGTTGGAAATGAATATGTTGACCAATTTTTGGTTCATTGCAAATTTTGTGTGGACAATGTAGTAGATCAATAATAATAATGTTAAGAAACCACCTCTTGCTACTGCATTTAAAGAATGCACGTCGGATTCGCACATGAGGTATATGGAAACCAAACCTAATGAAACACTTGACAAGCTTATGACCACATTGAGGAGCAGTTCAAAAAGCCAAAATCATCTTCTAAATGTGTTCCCAAATTAAAGGAGATCTAACAAGAAGTGAATGAATATGTATGGGAGGCAGATCAACAATTGAAGCGCATCATCAGGGATGTAAGATTTACTATTGATGACACGTAGCACAAAAAATGGTTCATTGATATGTTCCTACCGCATCTATGCCAGTCCTTAAACCCAAAAATTATTATGACATAGAATGAAGTTGTGTATATTTCCATGAAGTTCGAAGCCCCATCTGTACCAGCCACATAGGTTGGGGCTTAGCAAATCCAAAGTTAGTTATCTTTGTTACACTTAAAGATACAAAATCTTCTAAAAGAAAAGGAGAAGGATGTGTGCGGAGTATGGTGCACATGTTGTAAATCTTAAGGGCATCACAGGGATCAGTGTCTTGTATATAATAACTATATGGCGGTTGGAGGACCAAGTATGATTAAGGCTGGGGCATGGCCTAGTGAGGTTCCCAAACTATGGTGTGTAATTTTTCAAGAAAATGGACTACAAATGATAGATTAATGCCCTAGGCTTGGTGAATATATTCTGGAGATAAAACAAAGTTATTGCACATTTTTTCGATATGTGGGACATGATGAGAAGAATAGTCGCAAATTTGATTTGATGATTGAACAGGCTGATTCATATATATTGCAGGACAACGGTAGAGGATCAGATTTTCTTTCTTCATTGTCTAGGCGCAGTGGATTCCCAAGAAGAGGACAAGGAAGAGTAAGAGGGTCTCGTAGTTTAAGGGGAAAACTAATTTTTTATAACTGTGGAGAGGATGGTCATTATGTGTGTGACAAACCGAACCCAACATAGCAATCTTCCAGGTATTGTAGACAGTTTGATCATGTTATTGAATATTTCCATGTACTGTTTGAAAAAATGTAGGAAAAGAAACTGCAGACACCTACGCAGAATGCTCAAATGGTGAGAGAGGAACTGTGCATTGAAGACCCTGATATAAATATTGTGACCAAAAGCGGTGTAGAAACTGGAGAAGAGAAAGAAGAAGGTAAGATACTTGTCACTGATGTTTGGGTCCAGAGAGATCCTAAGAAAAATGAAAGGTTTAATATACAAAGAGAGAAGGAAACCTTTATCACAGCGAATAAGGAATTCGTTGATCCTAGCACATCTAAAGTGCCAAGAAAACCTACCACGGACACCGTTGAAGCGGTTGAGCCTGTAAATATGAAACCATTTTTGCAGGCTTGTATCAAGCTTCTCCACAATAAGAAGGTAGTTAAGAATCTTCAAGCTTTGATTAATAGTTGTGTTGAGAAAGAACAACCCCAGATGGAGCAAAAGGCTATCAATAATATTTAGAAGAACAACATAAGAACTGGCTGAGAGATGTGCCTGACTGCTAAAATAGGTTATTTTGAAATGGACCATGTCATCTTGGACTTGGGCTCTGATGCAAATGTAATACCACATCATCATTGGCAGAAAATGGGAGAGCCTAAACTGCAATGGTTTGCAATACAACTACGGATGGAAAATAAACAGAATATTATCCCAATTGGTCAAATTTCTCGGGCCATGGTTGAAATTGAAGGAGCTAAGGAACTCGCTAACTTTGAAGTTATTCAAATTGTTTATGATTCAGATCCGTACCCTGCATTGTTGGGTTTTGATTGGGCTATTGAAATGGATGTTATCATCAACCTCAAGGGAAAAAGTATGTGTTTTGAAAACAATGGAACCAGGGTTGTGGTCCCACTTGCCCTGTAGATGGAGAAAGATACACAGAACCGGTGCACACAAAAGAGGGCATTGATCATATATACCAGCTAACTGCGAGAGATGGAGATTGGATCAATTTCACAACAGATGGTAGGCTTATCTTGGATAGGGATAGTTCATGCCAGTTAGACTTAGATGAGGAATTAGAGAATTGGAAAAAAAATTTGCATGAAGTCTCTACACTACGTTGCAACCGAGTCACCTTATATCCACAATGCATATCCTCCAATGTTTGGGAAGTACCTTATTATGATGGTGTAGGTAGTGTCAATTTTTATTTAGATGAATTTGAAAAGGTTGTTCTAGAGACACAATGGTTCGATGTGCTTGACTTAACTCTGCGCTCAACCCCAGTGCGCTGGTGGGAAACTCACAAGGACAACTTTTCAGATTAGGAAGGATGTACCCACATGATGCAACTACAATTCTGAAAAACCAATATCTGGTTAGAAGGAACCTAAGCATGTAAATAAGATCCATTCATGCATTTAGTGGTCTAAATTTGAATGTTAGTTTTGTTGTGCTAATTTCAATTTCATATATAGAACTTATTTATTGACCTTATTCTTGATGTGCAAGTTCCCTTGTTGCTTATGTGTGTCAAAAGAGGAATTAAAATTGAATTTTATGAGTTCTTTTGAAAGCATAAAGCATGAATTTAAATGGTTGAACAATAGCAACATAAATAAAAGAAAACACACAAAACTGATCCATTAAAATAGAGTTTTGATGAAGGAGTTCACCCCTCCTGGGCTACATCTCCTTGGTCTAGCTCCATAGCTTGGGCCACTGTATTAGCTCAATTGTGCTCAAAGTGTTGTTTACATGCATCAAAATATTTTGGAACCTATTCCAATGAGTTTAAAATGTCGAAATATATTATAAATGACTATTTCTTTACTAAATTTGGTTACCAGATGCTCTGGGCATGACCTTTCCTCCAGGTGGCCCTAGGCTTCAAAAATATTCAAGGCAACAAAAAACTCTATAGATGACTTCTTCTACCTCAAAAACCCATTCCAAGGGCTCCAAAACATCAAAATATGCTAATAATGACTCTTCCTACACACAATGTTGTTGAAAATTGCCTCAGTTATGGAAAAACCAATTTTCCCTACAATTTTGCCTCCAAATCTGAAGAACTAGAATTAACTCCGACTAAATCTAGAGTTGTCCACCAAAATTGGAAATCAATAAAAAAATCTGCCAATCCAACTATGGAATTAACTTAATGATAATTTTTTTTAAATTTTATTTAATCCTATAGTTATCTCTAATCGTGCTCTTAAATTCAGAGCCCTCTGCACTTGGTCACGGGTATTGCTCACATGGTGAGGGGTTGCCCCGCAGCCTGGCCCATTTGTTATGCAATGAGACTTAAATGTGCATTTAAATATAAGCTTAAATCAATGTTATTCAATGGAATGGGCCTTCGTCCAATGCTGGAGGCACACTTTAGGTGGAGGGAGGTCACGGGTTCGAGCTCAAACCTCGACTCCCATTACATGGATTTTGTAACGGAATTGAAAAAGAAAATGGAACTTTAATATAATGTGCACACACACACACACACACACACACATATATATATATTCATTAATATAACCTTAAATGATTAAAAAAAATAACTTCGAGCACATAAGATCCATAAACCCAAATTCAACCTTAGGAGGTCATTGGAAAATTTTTACCTTCACAAAGAAAACTCGTGAATCCCATAGTGACAGTTGTCATAGTCCCATTTGAATAAAACTGAAGAGGATTCCATGAAAGATGATTTTCCTACCATGTCATCAGCTTGTACCTGTTCTAGAATTTTTTAATAAAAATTTGCATGTTCTGAACGGCGATCAACAGAACATAACTCCATCCAAACTCAGTTTTCAACCAAACGAGTTGCGTTGGATCACTTGTGACATGATGGTTTCTTTCATTCTAGTTTCATTCAATTCTAAGAACTTTCATTTTTGAGCCAAAATACTGAGCCTTTGATCATTCCTCCCCACTAGAATCGTTTTGGACCCCCAATGCTCCCTTGATTACTGATTATGTGGATGAGGTTAATGTTCCCTCAACCTTCCAATCTCTCTCCATTGAAATTTTTCCAATTTCATCATCTGGAGCTTTTCATAAAAAGTCAATTTTCTCCTTGACTCTTGTGACCTTCTCTTGTTGTCATTGACACTGTCATGCTACAATATTTCTGAATTTTTAGAACAAAAATATATTTTTGCAGAAACCATCCTATTCATACCTTGGTCAAATATCAAAGGAAACTTACATACTTTCTCACCTTGTGTGCTATCACCATGGCGATTTTTAGCTGATCTCACTTTGTATTTGTGTTGACTCTTGACCAAGTATCTTCGCCATTACAATGTACCTTTTGGAAACCATAAAACAACATCTGTGGAACC
This sequence comes from Pinus albicaulis, assembly GCA_034641835.2. Classification (NCBI taxonomy): domain Eukaryota; kingdom Viridiplantae; phylum Streptophyta; class Pinopsida; order Pinales; family Pinaceae; genus Pinus; species Pinus albicaulis. The sequence goes on along the minus strand of CM076577.1, from coordinate 926,685,432 downwards.
CATGCCTTCGCCAGTCTGCTTTGTCACTTTCTCTTTGACATTTGCACTCTCTTGCACTAGCATCTTGATTCCAACACCACTCAACACTAATGTTGACTGCTGCAAATTTTTTTCACCTTATTTTAAAGGCAACCTGTTAACATCCTGAAACAACTCATTACAAGCATAAGCATCTTTATGAAATTTGTGATTCAACACATCTCTTTGTTTGATCACGAACAATGTCAAGTTTTGAGTTGAACTATCTTCTTCATTTCATTTTCATGTACAAGAGAGAAACCTATCATCTTCTTATGCCCTCTGATTATGTACTCAACACCATCCTTAAAAAGGTGGTACTTGTTCTCATGGCGATGAAATACAACTTTCCTATCATACAAATAAGGAATTCCCCATACAATACTAGATATTTCAAGAGACACCACATCAAGCTCAAATTCATCAAGAAAGTTTGAGTTAATGGTGAATCTTAGTAAGCAATTCCTTGTAACCTGCAAGTTTTCATTCTTGCATATCCAACCTAAAGGATATGGACTTCGATGTCTAGTAGTTTCAAGGCCTAATTGATTAACCAAATCTTCAGAAATCAAGTTATCTTGTGACCCACTATAACAAAGTGCATCAATATTGGTATGTTTAGAGACAACTCTAATGTGGAAAAGTTCTATTCGTGTATCTTCATCATGAGTATCATTTGAACATTTTGAAGAACTAGTGCTTGAAACATGTTTACCTTTCAAACCCATGGCTGTAATTTTTGTCTCATCTCCTGAATCTGAGCCTAAGTCTTCTTCAACTATAGCAACCATTTTCCCTTTCTCTTTGGCATCCAGTCCATTTGGTTTCAATTCTGAATGAAGTTGAAAACAATAGTCTTCATTATGGCCAGTCTTTGAACAATTTTTTCATGTGAGTTTTTCCTTCTCTCTTTTTACAGAGCTATTTATTTTTCCTCTTCCATAAAACTTTCCTTTTCCTTTACCCTCACTTTCACTTCTCTCCTCTATTTTTTGTTTTCCACTTGCCTCCAAGTGTGTGGCTTGTACACAAAATTCATCTATTTTTCTTGGGTTAAACATAAGGATAGTAGGCTTCAAATAGAAATGTAAACCCCCAATGTATTTCAAGAGTGTATCTTCGGAATTCAAATTTATTCCTAGCAACAAAGCTCTCTTTCTAAACTCCTAGGTATATTATTCAACTGTTTGACCCTTGAGCTGTTTAAATTTTTTCCAACTCATAATAGAATTTTGCATGTAGGCTAATGGATAAAACTATATTTTAATGGAAGAAATAAACTCAACCCAAGAAATGGATATATTACCATGACTCCTCTTGAGTATTTTCTTCCCACCCAACTAGTGTAGCTCCTTCAAGCCTCAATGAATCCAACTGTATCTTTATGTCTTCTTCATGGTGGTTTTGAATTTTACAATACACCTCCAACGCAGGTATCCAATTTTCAAGCCTCTATGTATTTACCTTGCCAATGTACATAGGAAGTTCAAACTTAATTTCCAAATTGAGTAATGGAGTTTTTCCCTTTGTGGCTTTTGAGTGAGTGTGAGTGGTCTTTGTGGTAGAAGTGGAAGATTACATAGATGAAGATGATGAAGATGATGAAGATGGTGGAGATGGAGGTGGATTTCCTCCACTTCCATTTGAACTCTTCTCTTCATCCTTCTTACCATCTGAAGATCCTTCTCCATATGGAGGCCTAGAACCTCATCCTTCTTTTTCTGCAGTGATTGCATCAAATATGATTTTAAACATTCTCTGAATTTCCTTGAAGTATCTCTTCAAATCCTCCTCTTTTGAATTTCCACGAGTATCCACAACACCTGACATAATGGCTATGGATTCAAGCTCAGCCTCTCATGCTTGTACCTCTTCAATCACTTTATCTTCTTGTACAAATTGCACCTCTTCAATCTCAGCTTCTTGAGATAAAACTTGAGGTTCTTCAAGTGCAGCTATGAGTGGAATTTTGGGTAAGGATGATGCTCTTTTAGCTCTCATTCTTATAGTCCTAATATTGGGACTTGCAATCAACACCTTCCCTTCACCTTTCTACAACTTTAACCTTGTGAGCATCAAAAATTTGCAACCATTAAACTTGCACAAACTTCAAGCAACCATCAAGAAAATAACCTTGTCTTTCAACCAACCTCTGATACCAAATTGATATATATTTTAATGCTATTTTTTTTGTGCTAATTTGAATTTCAGATATAGAACTTATTTACTGATCTTATTCTTGATGTGCAGGTTCCCTTGTTGCTTATGTGTGTTAACAAAGGAATTAAAACTAAATTTTATGATTGTTATTGAAAGCATAAAGCATGAATTGAAATGGATGAACAACAGCAACATAAATAACAAAAAAAAAAGACTATTGATCCATTAAAAAGAAAAATTTATCAAGGATTTCACCCCTCCTGGGCTACATATCCTTGGTCCAACTCCATAGGTTGGGCCTCTGTATTAGTTCAATTATGCTCAAATTGATGTTTACATGCATTAAATAATTTTAGGATCCATTCCAATGAGTTTTGAATGTCAAAATATATCATAAATGACTATTTATTTGCTGAATTTGGTTATTAGATGCTTTGGGCATGGCCTTCCCTCTTGGTGGCCCTAGGCTTCAAAAATCTTCAAGGAAATGAAAAACTCTGTAGATGATCTCTTCTTCCTCTAAAACCTATTCAAATGGCTCCAAAACATCAAAACCTCTTCTTCGACCTAATTTGTTATAAAATTGCCTCAGTTATGGAAAAACCAGTTTTCCCTACAATTTTGCCTCCAAATCTGGGGAATTGGAGTTAACTCCGACTAAATTTCAAGTTGTCCACCAAAAGTGGCACTCTGCAAAGTTAAATGTGTAATTAAATTAATGATAAGCATGGTTTTAATATTAGTTAATCTGGCAGTTAGCACTAATCACGCTCTTAAATTTGGAGCCCTCCGCACTTGGTCATGGGTATTGGTCACATGGTGAGGGGTTGGCCCGTAGGCTGGCCCCTCTGTTCCATTTTCAGACTTAAATGCGCATTTAAATATAAGCTTGAAGCATTTTTTTTCAATGGAATGGGCCTTGGCCCAATGGTGGAGGCACACATTAGGTGGAGGAGGTCACGACTTTGAGTCCGGACCTTGACCCCCATTTCATGGTTTTTGCAACAGATTTTAAAAAAAAACCTGAACTTTAATATAACATGCACACACACACACACACACACATATATATATATATATAATACCTTTGAACATGAATACACCATTCAACTAGCATATGTGCCCATGTGACATTTAATATTTGAAATAACATGTTGATCAACTGAACCTTAGTCACCATGATGAAGATAATAATGAATCTTCCTGCACCCAATTTGGTTGAAAATTTCATCAGTTATGGAAAACCAATTTTCCTTTCAAATCGAGATAACTAGAGTTAACTCCGACTAAATCTGGAGTTGTTCGCCCAAATTGGTACTTCGCCAAAATCTCCACCAACTTAAATGTGTAATTAAATTAATTATAAGAATGGCTTAAAAATTATTTAAGCTAGAAGTTAGCTCTAATCGCGCTCTCAAATTCGGAGCCCTCCGCACTTGGTCACGAGTATTGGTCACATGGTGAGGGGTTGGCCCACGGGTTGGCCCCTCTGTTCTGCTGTCGAACTTAAATGTGCATTTAAATATAATCTTGAATCCATGTTATTCAATGGAATGGGCATTAGCCCAATGGTGGAGGTGCGCATTAGGTGGGGGGAGGTCACAAGTTAGAGCACGAACCTCGACCCCCATTACATGGATTTTGTAACGAACTTTAAAAAAAAAACCTGAACTTTAATATAACATGCACACACACACAGACACACATAACACACAAATATATATATATATATGCCATAACATGTTGATCCACCGAACCTTAGCCACCGTGATAATTCGAACTTAAGGTTATTGCCCAACATAAAAGGTTTGGTTATTTGGTTTAATACATATAAATAGGCTGAATTAATTAATTATTATATTAAGGTTTGAATATTAATGAAGTTAATATATATATAGTTTAATACATATAAATATGCATAAATAATTAATAATTATATTAAGGTTTGAATATTAATGAAGTTAATATATATATAAGAAATACATAATTTAAAAAAAAAACATTATACACACACACACACACACACACACACACACACACATACATACATACATACATACATACATATATGTGTGTGTGTGTGTGTGTGTGTAACCTTAAATTCAACCTTAGGAGGTCATTGGAAAAATTTTACCTTCACAAACCAAACTGGAAAATCCCATAGTGACACTTGTCACAGGCCCATTGGACTAAAATTGAAGAACATTCCTTGAATGCTGACTGGGCTGCCATGTCATCAATCTATGCCTGTTTTGCAATTTTTTAATAAAAATTTTCATGTTCTGAAAGGTGAAAAATAGACCATAACTCCTTCATTTGAACTCGGTTTTCAACGAAACGAGTTGCGTTGGATTCCATGCGACCGGTTGGCCATTGTCATTCTGGTTTAATCTAATTATGAGAACTTTAATTTGTGAGTTAAAATACTGAGCATATAATCATTTAGCCAAGTGCACTATAGCTTAGGGAGAAGAGTCGCAGTGAGGATGGGTGAATACATTCATTCATACATTAATTCAGATACCTATGAACTGGTATGTAGAGGTTGAGTTGCAACGAGGCACGACAGAATGGGATGCACTAGGGGAATTTTTTTTTTTTTTAATTTCAGTTTTGAGAGTGGATTCCCATCCATCAATACTTACTTAAACATGATTCAAGATTTGATATTTGACATTCCAGAGAAACCAGAAGAACAATACCTACCAACATGGGATTTTCAGATGAAGTATATAGTTAAATTCCAAAACGTGACTATCGAAGATAATAATGAATACCCAAGAAACATCAATATCCTTGAGTCTAAAAGATGGCGTGCAATTTTTGGGTCTGTGGTTGAATTTCTAGATGTGATTAGACCCATAAATATTAGCCAAGTCAACATTGGAACAAAAGAGCAACTGAATATTTCCAACATAGGGGATTATTGGGATGAAAATACTTTGCTAAGGTTTTGGAGCTGCTCATTGAATATCAGGACTTATTTCCCACAAATTTTTCAAAGTTAAACGGTATTTTCGAGGATCTTGGTGTGATGAAAATCACTATTAAGCCAGATGTTAGGCATGTCAAACAACGCCATTACAGGTTGAATCCTAAGTATAAACAAAAATTCAAGGAGGAGATGGAGAAAATGGTTGATTCAGGGATCATTGAACGAGTAGAAGAATCTGACTGGGTAAGCCCCATAGTGGTCCAAGAGAAGAAGACCATAGGAGAAATCATGATTTATGTGGATCTTCGCACATTAAATGATGCTTGTGTGCATGACCCCTTTCCAACTCCATTTTCTGATAAAATATTGGACAATGTGGGAGGGCTAGATGCCTACTCATTCACAAAAGGATTTTCTAGATACCACCAGATAATAATTGCACCTGAAGATAGATGCAAGACAACCTTTGTGATAGAATGGGGATCATTCCAATACACTATAATTTCATTTGGTTTGAAGAATGTGCCAACTATATTCTCGCGCGTGGTGGTAACTATGTTTAAGGAGTATTTACATAAGTTCTTAGAAGTATATTATGATGACTCAACTGTATTTGGTTTATTGAAGAAGCATGTTTCAAGTCTGTGCTTGATGCTGGATACTTATTGGAAGCATCAGATATCACAGAATCTGAAGAAGTGTATATTATGTGTCCCTTTCTAGATTTTGTTGGGTCATATTGTCTATAAAAAGGGATTGATGGTCGATCCAGCTAATATTTATATTATTTTTAACCTAGATGCTCCATCAAATGTGAAGCAATTGTACTCAATTTTGGTGGATATTGGCTATTATGGAAAGTTTATTCAAGGCTATGTGCCGATTGTTGTGCCGATAGAGAATTTTCTGAAGAAGGACGCCTCTTTTTGCTTGGATGAGGACTATAAGAAGAGTTTAGAGCTGCTCAAGGTGAAATTGGTGACTGCACCTATATTGTTATTTCCAGACTAGATAAAGGAATTACATGTGCACATGGATGCTTCATGTATCACGCTAGGAGCTCTACTCGCACAAGCAAGAGTTGGAGATATTGATCACCCAACTTCATTTGTGAGCAGGAAATTGTCAAGTGTTGAGCACAACTACTCGACAATAGAGAGAAAGGGTCAGCTATGGTCTATGAACTACAGAATTTTCGTCACTATTTTTTGTGTGGAAATTTTAATATGTTCACTAAAATACGAAATATGAATCCCGATACTACGAAGCATCCAGAAAATATAATAAACCAATATGCAGATGCTAATGTAGCATGGGTTCAAGGTGCTATGGTTTTATTATAATGTTTTTTATTTATTGGAAAAATCATTTCCACAATTCTGCTGACATAAATCTATAATTCTATGTATTATATCAATTCCAAACCTAGGGCTAGGAGCATGCCTTAACCAATATCGCCTTATGCCTAGGTGTGAATATACAGTAACCCAACCCTTGTTTTGAATGTGAATAAAGCATAATGTTTAGGAAATTTAATTGATAAGTTATATGGAAATGTTATAATTAGAAATAATGATTAAGGTAATTATCTTAATTAATGCTACAAAATATAGTTAAAACCTGATGAATATGTACAAGTATATAGGCTTTCTTTAAGATATAATTATATGTTTGTTTTCATTAGTAGTATTAACTTAGGGATTAATGCTAGATGTAATTTTTTTTAAATTTTAATATGTTACACACTCTATCTTGCACTCTAAAGAAGTTTGGACTTGAAGAAATTTGATCCTTTTGGGCTCATGTTCCAATAAAATGAGTATTATAATATAGAATATTTTATAGTATTATTATTAAATAATTGATTTAATTTTTTAATATATTTTTAAATAAATTAATTCTTTTGTATTTTTAAAGAATTTAACACAATGTATTTGACAAACTAAATGTAAAGTAAATGCAAGAACAATGTTCTGTATATTTGTACGGGCCATACCTATTTCTCTAAATAATCTAAAACCAAAAAAAATTAAATATAGTTTTTATTCAAAATAGCTCAATGTAAAGTTAATGATCAATGTAAAGATAATATTTTAGATTTATATTTATCATATCAATATGAGATTGACCCATACCTATTTCTTAAATGAATCTAAAAACAAAAAAAAACATTATGGTTTTTATTCAAAATATGTTAAGTTCACTGTAAAGTAAATGTAAAGATAATGTTTTACATTTAAATTTGTCATATGAATATGAGATAGGCCCATAGCTATTTCTGTAAGCAATTTAAAAATTAAAGAAATTAATTATGGTTTTTATTCAAAATATGTTAAATTTGTCATATGAATTTGAGATTGGCTCATACCTATTTGTCTAAACAATTTAAAAAGAAATTATAGCTTTTATTTACAATATATTAATTAATGTTAAAATATATAGTTTCTATATTTAAATTTTCTAAATAAATTAATAAAATAAAACTAAATTTAAAAAAAAGAAGACTTTATAACAATCATTTTCTCTCCCTATTAAAAATAATAATAACAATTTAATAACTAAAATAATGAAAATAATCAATTCAAATTGTTTTTTCACCCAAGCTTCATATCAACATGGATGGATAGAAAGAATGAGAAATAATATAATAATTAAGTCATAAAAAAAAATAATTGAAATAAATTTTCTCATCACTAACCTTCCTTAACCTTTGTCACACCTCCCATTTTACCTCCAAAAAAAAAAAATTTCCCATTTAATTACTTTAGTGAATCCTAACAAGGGATTATGCTTATAATTTTACAAATGTGATCTGTTCAGGATCGACTCTTGACATTTCGATTTATTTCCCTCGTATCAACTTTTTTCCACTATACATAATAAAATGGATCTGAAACCCATATGACATTTAAATAACTTGAACTCTTAATCACTATAATTACCATAACAATGATATATATGTTTATAACAATTATAAACATATGTTATAGATTTATAACAATTATAGCAATGATAAACAATTATAAGGAATGGGTTATATAATTATGTCTAATTATCCACTTCATAAGTCCCACTCTTGTTGTACTTATTTGACATATTCGTAGTCCATGGCGGGACGTAGATGGAATCGATTTGGTTTCACACCTTTGCCACGATTTTAATTATCCATATATCTATGTGAAATTTCGTAGGCTTCTGCCTTCATGATTCCACGTACTCCAAGTCTTTACTGAGGGATAGCATATAAGTCATGATGGAACGGACTTGACCTATGGTGATATTTCGGGGTACATGTTAATCAAATTGAATTAATTGTTCACCCGTACTTATTTCGACTTCACACAAATTCCATTGACTTGGCCGCCACGTAATATGAGATTGTTGTTTGATGCGTCGTATGGTTGAATGGAGACGGAGAATCAGTCTCCCACGTAAGCTCACAGATGGTGTTTGTTGCGTTTTTGGTTTCGCCACATAGGCAGTAACAAGTCTCTGCCCATTTTTGGTTACGTGGATTCGTTCCACGACAGCCCAGGCTCCTCCCGTCACCTTATCTTGTCGACTACGCTCATTCTATACTATCGCCACCTCAAATCGATATTTAATGGCATTACTCGTTGAGTTGGATATTGAATGCAGTTTGTACCTGGTTTATTAATACCTCGATCCGTGGCTCTTTCCCTCTGATCTCGCCAGTTGGACGACGTCGATTCACTGTGGCTTTAGGGTTTTTGTAATTCGGTACAAGTATAATTTCACATATGGCTTTGTTTAGGGTTCTTTTTGTTTTCTTCCTGCGCGTCGGTGTTATCCATGATAGAGCGATCTTTTTGATGCCTTAGCTCTACACCGAGCTCGGTTACCTCCTAGGCGTATCTCCAGACTATCCTGACGATTCAGGTATGAAACTTATTGTTAAATCATGGCTTCCTTCTGCGGATTAATTTTTACGCTCCTTTCGTGAGCCCTTGCGGCGATTGTTGAACTTAATGTATCATATACCTTTATTTGTTACAGGTGATTTAAATCCACCCAATTGTTACGATTTCATCGCGTCTCATATAATTCTGTGTTAGTTTGCAGAGATTTGTTGGTTTTCCTCTCATACGTGAGAGGGTGCGTGTTGAATCCATTCGTTGGCATTTCCTTATGCGTTTTCTCCAGAGCTCGTTATGAACGACAGCTCTTGTGTTTAGAAGTTATCCTCCATCTGAATGCATCAATGGTTTCTCGGGGTTTATAACTCCAAAGATGGTGCGACGCTCGGGTTCATTCCCATCTTGACCTGTGTAGGTCGAGCTCATACAATAGGGTAAGGCACTTTTCGTTGTTCGATTTTGAGCATCTATTTTCGTTATTTATTTCCTGCTAAAAATTTTTCTATCTCCTCTGTACAAGCTCTGGATTGGTTTTGGCCTCTACTTCCCTAGGTACAATCATTTTTCTCAGACCTCCTTTTGTTTTAGCGCACTTTCGTCCTACTGAGCTCGTTTAGTAGGGGATTTAACTTGGTAGTTGACTTGCGCAGGTAACGTAAGCCTTGCATCTTGGTCTCTTACATTGCCACAGAGAGTAATGGCGGCCTTGGCGTTAACGTTGGCTTCGTTTTCCCCACTTGAAGGTCGGTATTAACTGAAAACTGGCTGAAGGGAATCCATATAGCTGTGTAGTGCTCGTTAAACCGCTTAATTTTTTTTTATTTATCAGTCGTATAATCTGGACAATTCCATTGTTAAGTCTCGACTTGAAAAATTAATTATGTCTACTCCAGTGGCATTTCGAGACAGTCCTCAAGCCACTGGGATTTACACTCGTTTCTATTTTCTTGTATATTGATATGTATACCTTGGTCAAAATGCTAATCTCATAGATTTATATCAATTTGCCTCGTTCAACTCATGTTTTCGTTTCTGAACTGCGAGAAAGTTAATGTACTATTTTCTCTTCATATTGAAATTCGGTTACATATATTCTTATTCCTCAGTTTTATTATTGTGTTCAATAATGGTTTATACTGTCTGTCCTTCTTGTACTTGAGAAGGCTTTCTGCTTGGTGTAAAAATTTCTCATACGGTACTAGTGTATAGTTTTACTAGTTGCAGTAGCTAAATCTCTTTTAATACTTCTTGAAAATAGTACAACATATCGTCCTTTCTATTTTATACACTTCTTATAAATGTGCACCTGATATTTGTCAAATTGATCTACAGGCAGTGCATAATTATGTATTTCTCTTTTCATGTTTAACATACATATGTATGTATGATCTGCTATTTTACCTCCTTGACTTGGGTGCATAAAATGGACTAGGGTACATATACTTCAAGATACTATACTGTACCTTTATTGCGATATACTACGCTATATGTACACTTCACTATACTATGCTGTGGTACATATACATGTTGTTCATTTGCATAACTATCCTATTGTCTTTTCAGTTTCTGGTTTCTAATGTTAGGATGGTTCCAGAATATACTATCAATGCATAGTTTCTTGTCATACAGTAGTTGTTTTCTTTTGCTAAAGTGGGGGCTGCTTGCATGCAATATAAATTTACCATTGAGCTTCTAATTATATATGAATTTTATGCTGACAATAGGATCAGTTGATATAGTACCTACGTTCATTTCTTATTACACATTGAAAATTTACAATTCCCCTTCTGCTATTTCCAAGTTTAGTATTGACAACTTAGATTTCTTTCTATCTTATATTGATACATGTTAAAATCATGCTATGAAACAGAAGCAGATTAAAACCAATTTATAAAATTCTTCTGTGAAGGAATAGGTATCGACAGATTTAAACCAACACTAGTTTAAAGATTCTGTTGGATTCTCCTCCACAGATTTTAGTTCTACAACAATGCAGAATTTCAAGGGTGTATTCCTTAGGATGGATTCTGTTAAATGCAGAACTTATATTCTAATATAAAATTAACTTTTATATGTAGCCAATTCATACTGTATGAAGTAAACGCACCAATAAATTTAAAGACATACCACTCATGCAATTGACCAACCTCCCAACCTTAGAGTTCTTCTGTCTCCTAGAACTCACCCCCGAGCTGAGATCATCTCCTTGTCACAGATCCACCTCTAATATGTACAAGAGCAGCTTATTTAAGCTATTGTTCCCCAAAGCATGTTTCTAATTCTGCGTCTAGAATCTCAGGATGCTTTTCTTCCTGTTCGCCTAGGCTTCCCAATTTAGGGACACTTTAAAGATGTTTTATGCTTTTCCTCAGCTTTTCCAGCTTTTTCACCTCTTCCCAACTACTTTCCTCATCATTGGGGAAATTTAGATTCTTCCTCAAAAATCTAAATTAGAATAATTTCTTTCAAGGATTTTTTTGAAAGATTCTGGGGATTAGTTGCCTTATCCATCCTCATGGATTTAGCAAGTGATCTCATAAATCTCATTTTGGTCAATCTGGACACAATCATTTTATTCATTTTCTCAAATCAAATATTTAATTACATTCACCAATTTCTTATCTTTTGGGGTCCACTACCTTTAGGATTTAAAGTTCAAATGTCTAGCTTTGCAATTCAAACTTATAAATTGGGGGTGTTACATATTCCCCCTCTGAAAATAAACACCGTCCTCGGTGTTGTTATTCAACTACTAGAGCTCATTTTTCAAACAAAAATGGATATCTTTCCATCATTTCAGCTTCGCTTTCCCAGGTAGCTTCTTCAGCAGTAAAGTGCTTCCACTGCACCTTTACTCTTGCCACCGTTCTGCTTCTCATTTCAATTTCTTCCCGCTCCAATATTTGAAGCGGTTCTGGCAGAAACTCCCCTTCTGGTTCCACCTGTACAACATTCCAATCAACTATGTGAGAAGCATCATGCACATATCTTTTTAATAATGAAACATGAAATACATCATGAACTCTAACATGGGGTGGTAAGGCCAGTTTGTAATCCACTGGTCCCACCCTTTCTAAGATTTCAAAAGGACCACAATATCTAGGAGCCAGTTTTGCACAACTTCCAGCATAAAGTGTGCTCTTTTTGGGTTTAATACACAAATACACATGCTCCCCCACTTTAAATTCTCGGTGCACTCTTTTCTTATTAGCATAATTCTTCTGGTGATCTTTTGTTGTCTTGATGTTTCTTTGTATCTATTTAACAATTCTTTCCATCTCTTGTAAAGCATCTGGTCCCAACATTAGTTTATCTTCTGGCTGACTCCAGCTCAAAGGAGTACGACACTTCCTTCCATACAGTGCCTCAAATGGACTCATTTTGATGGAGGATTGGTAGCTGTTATTATAGGAAAATTCAGCTAAATGTAAGTAATCTTCCCACTTTGAGGGTCTATCCATCACATACATTCTCAGCATGTCCTCCAAAATTTGATTAGTTCTTTCCGTTTGACCATCGGTCTAAGGGTGGTAAGCAGTACTAAAATTCAATTTAGTGCCCATACCCCCAAATAGCTCTTTCCAAAAGGCTGCTGTAAACTTAGCATCTCGATCAGAAACAATCACCTTTGGGACCCCATGGAGCCTTACTACCTCCTTCAGGAACACGTTCGCTACTTGAGCTGTCCCAAAGGTAGATTTCACCGGTATAAAGTGAGCAGCTTCTGTTAGAGTATCTACTACTACCGTTACAAAATCATGATGGTATTTAGTTTTGGGTAACCCTGTTATGAAATCCATGGAAACTGTGCCCCATTTCCATTCTGCAATTTGTAAAGGATTTAAAAGTCCAGTAGGATGCTGATGTTCAACTTTGACTAGTTGACATTCCATGCATCTACTTAAATATTTTGCTACATCTCTCTTCATTCCTGGCCAGAATAACTTCTTTTTCATGGCTGCTAACATTTTCTGATCTTTTGGATGTCCTGCATATGGTTGTTTGTGGTACTCATCCAAAATTTCCCTTTTTAAGGACTCTACATTGGGAATATACAATCTGTTTTTATAACAGAACAACCCTTTTTGGTTTTGAGTGAAATTAGTTTTCTCCTTTTTCTGCAATTTCACCAGAAGTGTTTCATAATTTGGGTCTTGATTTTCTGCCTTCTTCACCAATTCTTCTACATCGATTTGAGCACTACTTCCAATACTGTTGATATTCTGACAAGCATTTCTGCTTAATGCATCAACAAGTTTATTTTCTTTCCCTCTAATATGTTTTAAATCCATATCAAATTCACTTAAAAAGGACATCCATCTGGCTTGTCTGGCATTCAAATCAGTTTGGGAAAAGAAATATTTGAGACTAATATGATCAGTCATCAAGGTAATTTTTTTTCCAAGAAGATAGTGCCGCCACATTTTCAAGGCATGGATAACAACTGCTAATTCTAAATCATAGGCACTATAATTCTGTTCATGTATCTTCAGTTTCCTAGATTCATAAGCAATAACTGAATTTTCCTACAAAAGAACTCCTCCCAATCCTTCTCTATAGGCATCCGTACATACCACAAATTCTTTATCAGGATCTGCAATCTTCAGTATAGGGGCGATAGTAAGTTTCAGTTTTAACTGGTCAAAACTGTTTTGGCATTTTTCAGTCCATTCAAACTTGACACCTTTTCTTTGTAATGATGTTATGGGATGTGCTATAGCAGAAAACCTCTCTACAAATCTACGATAATATCCTGCAATCCCCATGAACGATCTCACTGCTGAAACATCAGTTGGTACTGGCCATTCTTTTATAGCCTTTATCTTTTCAGGGTCAACAGCAAGGCCTTGTTCAGAAATAATATGACCCAAATATTGGATCTTATCTTTATAAAACTCACATTTGCTAAACTTGGCATATAGCTGATTTTCCTTTAGAGTTTGCAATACTATCCTCAAGTGTTCTTTATGTTCCTCCTCACTTTTTGAGTAAATTAAGATATCATCTATGAACACAAGGACAAATTTATCCAAGTACTTGTTTAATACACTGTTCATTAGACACATAAATGTGGCAGGGGCATTTGTCAACCCCAAAAGGTAGGACTACAAATTCGTAGTGACCATACCTTGTTCGAAAGGTTGTTTTGTTGATGTATTCTTCTTTAATTCTCGGCTAGTGATAACCAGTTCTTAAGTCAATTTTCGAAAATAATGAAGCTCCTCTCACTTGATCAAAAAGATCATCAATTCTAGGCAAAGGATATATGTTTTTAATGGTCAACTTATTTAGTTGGCGATAATCAATGCACATCCTGAAAGTTCCATATTTCTTTTTCACGAACAGCATCGGTGCTCCCCAAGGAGACACACTCGGTCTGATGTACCCTTTATCTAGTAGTTCTTGTAATTGCATTTTCAGTTCCATAAGTTCAGGAGGACTCATTCGATAAGGTGCTCAGGAGACAGGTGTTGCTCCCGACACCAGATCGATTGAGAAATCAATCTCTCTGTTGGGGGGAAGATCAGGGATTTCCTTTGGAAAAACTTCCTTGAATTCTCTTATTACCGGTACAGCATCCAATAATTCCTCTTCAATTTTCTGTTTTGTTTCTTCCACATGCACTGCATAAACCTGGTATCCTTTTCTAGCTATTCTTTTTAATTGCAATGCTGAAATTTGTCTTATAGAAATAGGTTTTTGTTTCCCTTTTAGAATAAAAGGTTTCCCTTCCTCATCTACACAATGCAAAGTTTTATCCCAGCAGTTCATCAAAGCTTTCTTCTTTTCCAGCCAGTCCATTCCGATCAGTAGATCATAAGACCCTAAGGGCAGAATGTTCAAGTTTACTTCTATTTGAAACTCATTTAATTTGATTGCTGTTCTGGGCAGTTTATGTGTTACCTTTCTCTTAGTTCCAGTGGCAAGCTGTACCAACCATGACTGTTGAAATTTTTCAGTTTTTAAGTTACATTTTTCTACAATCTTTGGACTAATGTAACTCAAAGAAGCACCTGGATCAATTAGAACAGTAACAAATAGGTCATAAATCTTACCCTCCATTTCCACCATGGTTGCTTGATGTTCTGCTTGCCAATTTTCTAGCACTGCACTGATAGTTGGTATATTTCTAGCCATATCATTTACTGTTGTCGCTTCCTGATCTCTCATGAGCATATGAATGTTTTGATGAGGACAGTCCCTCAAAAGATGGGGTTCTCCATAGCCCCAACATTTCAGAGGTTCTCTCATTTTGACTGTCCCTTCCTTTTTACTGTCTCCCTCTATTTGTTTGGAAGCTACTTGGGACTGAGCAGTTTGGATTTCTTTGGGTTTATTAAACTTTTTCCGCTGGTGATCTCTGGCCAAATTTTTCAAATAGGCTGGTTTCTGTTTCCTCCCTTTGAACTCATTTTTATTTGCCCAGCTTTTCCCTTGTTCAGATTTTCCTTTGAACTGTTGGTAACATAATCTGGCTTTTCTAACAGCTTCTTCCATTGTTTTTGGGTTGTCAAACTCTATTTTCTCTTTGTAAACAGTAGGGAAACAATTCAGAAATCTTTGTACCTTTGTCTTTTCCTCACTTATGTAGGGTACATATCTCAGCAGATTTGTAAACTTAGTAACAAATTCATCAATAGTGAGCTGTCCCAGTCTAATTTCATGGAATTCCTTTGCTTTGTCATCATAGTAACGTTCATTTAGGTAGCGGTTCTTGAAATTAACCTGGAAATCTTCCCAGGTGACTATCTTTTCATCAATGGCATGCACCATTTTCGTCTCCTCCCACCACAAGGTGGCCTTGCCTTATAGCTGGTAAACAGCTAATCTGGCCTTCAGATTGCTATCATATTCATAGACCTGGAAATAATTGATCATGTTCAATAACCAAGCTTCCGCATCTTCCTCCTTCTCCCCATCATAGGAGGGAGGCTTGATTTTTCGGAATTCCCCCTGTAATTCCTTTTTCTGTTTGTATTGATGCCTTACTACATCTTCATCTTCAGACTCATCAGTTTTCCTCTTTCTGAAACCTTCGCCTTCCTAGCTGTTCCGTGAAGTTAATTCCCTAATGAGCTTTTCCTGCTCCTCACTGGCTAATGACAATCTGTCATTCTGGCTTTTTATCTCAGCCAACTCTTGTTGCAATTCCTGCAACATAGCCATCATGGGCGAATTTGGATCTGGTGCATTATCCTCATCACGCAGATCAACATAAATTTCGCCACCTTCTTGCATTTCAGCACCACTGTACACACTCGACACAGATCAGTGAAATAAAAAAAAAAAAAAAATTATTATTATTATTATTTTTCCACAGAATTAAATTTATTCAGTGAATACACAGCAACAGTGAGCACAATGTCACCAGCCCAGTTTTATAACGTGGGCTCTGATACCATTTGTCACACCTCCCATTTTACCTCAAAAAAAAAAAAAAATCCCATTTAATTACTTCAGTGAATCCTAACAAGGGATTATGCTTATTCTTTTACAAATGTGATCTGTTCAGGATCGACTCCCGACATTTTGATTTATTTCCCTCGTATCAACTTTGTTCCAATATACATAATAAAATGGATCTGAAACCCATATGACATTTAAATAACTTGAACTATTAATCACTATAATTACCACAACAATGATATATATGTTTATAACAATTATAGCAATGCTAAACAATTATAAGGAATGGGTTATATAATTATGTCTAATTATCCACTTCATAAGTCCCACTCTTTTTGTACTTATTTAACATATTTGTAGTCCATGGAGGGACGTAGATGGAAGCGATTTGGTTTCACACCTTTGCCATGATTTTAATTATCCATATATCTATGTGAAATTTCGTAGGCTTCTGCCTTCATGATTCCACATACTCCAAGTCTTTACTGAGGGATAGCATATAAGTCATGATGGAACGGACTTGACCTATGGTGATATTTCGGCGTACATGTTAATCAAATCGAATTAATTGTTAACCCGTCCTTATTTCGACTTCACACATATTCCATTGACTTGGCCGCCACGTAATATGAGCTTGTTGTTTGATGCGTCGTATGGTTGAATGGAGATGGAGAATCAGTCTCCCACGTAAGCTCATAGATGGTGTTTGTTGCATTTTTGGTTTCGCCACATAGGCAGTAACAAGTCTCTTCCCATTTGTGGTTACGTGGATTCGTTCCATGACAGCCCAGGCTCCTCCCGTCACCTTATCTTGTCGACTACGCTCATTCTATACTATCGCTAGCTCAAATTGATATTTAATGGAATTACTCGTTGAGTTGGATATTGAATGCAGTTTGTACCTGGTTTATTAATACCTCGATCCGTGGCTCTTTCCCTCCGATCTCGCCAGTTGGATGGCGTCGATTCACTGTGGCTTTAGGGTTTTTGTAATTCGATACAAGTATAATTTCACATATGGCTTTGTTTAGGGTTCTTTTTGTTTTCTTCCTGCGCGTCAGTGTTATCCATGACAGAGTGATCTTTTTTATGTCTTAGCTCTACACCGAGCTCGGTTACCTCCTGGGCGTATCTCCAGAATATCCTGATGATTCAGGTATGAAACTTATTGTTAAATCATGGCTTCCTTCTGCGGATTAATTTTTATGCTCCTTTCGTGATCCCTTGCGGCGATTGTTGAACTTAATGTATCACATGCCTTTATTTGTTACAGGTGATTTACATCCACCCAATTGTTACGATGTCATCGCGTCTCATATAGTTCTATGTTAGTTTGGAGAGATTTTTTGGTTTGCCTCTCATACGTGAGAGGGTGCGTGTTGAATCCATTCGTTGGCATTTCCTTATGCGTTTTCTCCAGAGCTCGTTATGAACGACAGCTCTTGTGTTCAGAAGTTATCCTCCATTTGAACGCATCAATGGTTTCTCGGGGTTTATAACTCTAAAGATGGCGCGACGCTTGGGTTCATTCCCATATTGACCTGTGTAGGTCGAGCTCATACAATAGGGTAAGGCACTTTTCGTTGTTCGATTTTGAGCATCTATTTTCATTATTTATTTACTGCTAAAAATTTTTCTATCTCCTCTGTACAGGCTCTGGATTGGTTTCGACCTCTACTTCCCCAGGTACAATCATTTTTCTCAGACCTCCTTTTGTTTTAGCGCACTTTTGTCCTACTGAGCTCGTTTAGTAGGGGATTTAACTTGGTAGTTGACTTGCACAGGTAACGTAAGCCTTGCGTCTTGGTCTCTTACATTGCCATAGAGAGTAATGGCGGCCTCGATGTTAACGTTGGCTTCGTTTTCCCCACTTGCAGGTCGGTATTCACCAACCACTGGCTGAAGGGAATCCATATAGCTGTGTAGTGCTCGTTAAACCGCTTAAAATTTATTGATTTATGAGTTGTATAATCTGGAAAATTCCATTGTTAAGTCTCGACTTGAAAAATTAATTATGGCTACTCCAGTGGCATTTCAAGGCAGTCCTCAAGCCACTGGGATTTACACTCATTTCGATTTTCTTGTATATTGATATGTATACCTTGGTCAAAATGCTAATCTCATAGATTTATATCAATTTTCCTCGTTCAACTCATATTTTCGTTTCTGAACCACGAGAAAGTTAATGTACTATTTTCTCTTCATATTGAAATTCGGTTACATATATTCTTATTCCTCAGTTTTATTATTGTGTTCAATAATGGTTTATACTGTCTGTCCTTCTTGTATTTGAGAAGGCTTTCTGCCTGGTGTAAAAATTTCTCATACGGTACTAGTGTATAGTTTTACTAGTTGCAGTAGCTAAATATCTTTTAATACTTCTTGAAAATAGTACAACATATCGTCCTTTCTATTTTATACACTTATTATAAATGTGCACCTAATATTTTTCAAATTGATCTATAGGCAGTGTATAATTATGTATTTCTCTTTTCATGTTTAACAGACATATGTATGTATGATCTGCTATTTTACCTCCTTGACTTGGGTGCATAAAATGGACTAGGGTACATATACTTCAAGATACTATACTGTACCTATATTGCGATATACTATGCTATATGTACACTTCACTATACTATACTATGGTACATATACATGTTGTTCATTTGCATAACTATCCTATTGTCTTTTCACTTTCTGGTTTCTAATGTTAGGATGGTTCCAGAATATACTATCAATGCATAGTTTCTTGCCATACAGTAGTTGTTTTCTTTTGCTAAAGTGGGGGCTACTTGCATGCAATATAAATTTACCATTGAGCTTCTGATTATATATGAATTTCATTCTGACAATAGGATTAGTTAATATAGTACCTACGTTCATTTCTTAATACACATTGAAAATTTACAATTCCCCTTCTGCTATTTCCAATTTTAGTACTGACAACTCAGATTTCTTTCTATCTTATATTGATACATGTTAAAATCATGCTATGAAACAGAAGCAGATTAAAACCAATTTATAAAATTCTTCTGTGAAGGAATAGGTATCCACAGATTTAAACCAACACTGGTTTAAAGATTCTGTTGGATTCTCCTCCACAGATTTTAGTTCTACAACAATGCAGAATTTCAAGGGTGTATTCCTTAGGATGGATTATGTTAAATGCAGAACTTATATTCTAATATAAAATTAACTTTTATATGGAGCCAATTCATACTGTATGAAGTAAACACACCAATAAATTTAAAGACATACCACTCATGCAATTGACCAACCTTCCAACCTTAGAGTTCTTCTGTCTCCCAGAACTCACCCCCGAGCTGAGATCATCTCCTTGTCACAGATCCACCTCTAATCTGTACAAGAGCAGCTTATTTAAGCTATTGTTCCCCAAAGCATGTTTCTAATTCTGCGTCCAGAATCTCAGGATGCTTTTCTTCCTGTTCGCCTAGGCTTCCCAATTTAGGGACACTTTAAAGCTATTTTATTTTTTTCCTCAGCTTTTCCAGCTTTTTCACCTCTTCCCAACTACTTTCCTCATCATTGGGGAAATTTAGATTCTTCCTCAAAAATCTAAATTAGAATAATTTCATTCAAGGATTTTTTTGAAAGATTCTGGGGATTAGTTGCCTTATCCATCCTCATGGATTTAGCAAGTGATCTCATAAATCTCATTTTGGTCAATCTGCACACAATCATTTTATTCATTTCCTCAAATCAAATATTTAATTACATTCACCAATTTCTTATCCTTTGGGGTCCACTCCCTTTAGTATTTAAAGTTCAAATGTCTAGCTTTGCAATTCAAACTCATAAATTGGGGGTGCTACAACCCTCATTAAAAATATATGTAAAATATAAATTTAAGATTGCTTAGAGACCACATACCCAAGGAATGCCCTCTGAACAATGGATACCTTTCCAACAAAGACAAATCTCGAAGCACTGAAAAATTCGAGTGTTTGCTTGAAAGATTGAACTATAGCTGATTATTAATGCAATTTGATGGATGCCTTTCCAACAAAGACCAACCTTGAAGCACTGCAAATTTCTAGTGTTTGCTTGAAAGTTTAAGTTATACTTGATTATTAATGTCATGTAATTGCAATAGGATATTACATTTACATGGTATATGTTATCTCTATATTAAATGTAGTGAATGAATTAGATATTTTTTTAATATTAAAAAGTAGATTAATTTTATTTTATTTTACTTTAAATTGTTTTATCAAGTAGATATAAAATTAAATTAAAACGGAAAATAAATTTTATTTATTTCTAATATTATTTTTTGTTATTCACATTTATTATTATTACTTATTTTATTTGTTATTGTAAGTATATTTTATAATTTTTATTGTAAATGTATTTTATTTTATTGTAAGTATATTTTATAAGGAACCTAGCTCAATGGATGTAAGGCTTAGCCAATGACTTTAAAAATTGAACAGTATTTTCAAATGGAACTATCGACGTTGTTGGGTGGGATGGCTTAGGGTTGATCTTTCCTCTCATATTGATCATCGATTAGAGAAGTTAATTAATTCTTTAAAAGGAATGACCCCTATCTCAACTTATATGAAGGATCATTACACTTAGAATGTCAATTTACAGAAGGTTTACACAATTAATTTAGGTTACTCTCTTTTAGCAAAGAGTCTTCCTCATCCCCCAACGGCCAAAATTTGGAGTCCCAATGGCATTCCAAAGGTCAACACTTTTTGTTGGTCCTTAGTTCACAGAAATATTTTCTGAGAACCTTAAAAAGATGAATGTTTTAGGCCCTTCAAGGAGTGTTCTATGCTGCAATGATGAAGAAACCATTCCCCACCTATTCTAGTATTTCCCCTTTGCAACGGAGACATGGAAATTAACATTTGAACCCATTATAAACACTCTCTCCATTCCTTGTTATTGGGAGGATATGTTGGTGAATATGAGGGTGAGATATCCCTAGTTCAGGAAATCCTCCTCGGTGCAGATAAGATGTTGGATGGAAATTACCAAAGTTTCTTTATTGGTTGATTTGGATGGAGCAAAACAAAATGATTTTTAGGAATGAAAAATCCACTCCCTTGTAAGTGGTGAGAAAAGCTAAGTCAATGCTTTGGCCAATACCTATTTCTGAAAGAAATCTTTAAAAAAAAAAATTAATTGTGGGTTTTATTCAAAATATCTTAAGATCCTTAGATCCACGGAAAACCCTCAAAACAAGGGATGCCTTTCCAACAAAGACCAATCATGAAGCACTGAAAAATTCCAATGTTTGCTTGAAAGATTAAACAATAGCTGATTATTAATGCAATTTAATGCAGGGAGATTCATAAAAACATGGACATTACTAAGCTTTACCAGAGTCACTCATCGCCAATTCTTCAACACCATTAATAGACTGATTTTCCTAGACATCATTAATGGATTGATATGGTTGTGTCGCTCACCCTGGGCATTCTTCCTCATTCTTCTATTTTTGTGTTAGACTAACAGTAGTGAGAAAACAACGTTGAAGCTGAGCTGGCTGGTGATCAAGACAGATGCAGTCTAAACGGGTAGAACAAAGAGGCCATATAAGTACAAGTAATTGTCCACACCTGTGAGAATCCCGATTCCATAGGAAGAAAGGAAGAGATTACAGGTGATGTGATTCTCTTTGTTGGTCTGCTTTCTATTTCCGATTGGGAACCTCAAGTAAACCCTAACCCTAACAATCCCTCTCCGAGACCATGGTAGAGTTATAAACAATTAACGACAAAGGCCAGGGAATTTTTAACTTTTTTTCAAGTTAATACATGTCTCGAGTATATTATATTTGGAAGTAGAAAATATATAAAACTCTATCTATCTATATATATATTTTAGTTCCTGTGAAAGAACAATACTAGGGTATTATGCCATTTGGATGATCTTGTTCACTTTTGATGCAGGGATTCTGCTAGAAAGCAGATCTAGCATATGAAAAACTCACTGCTTCACTACATTTGAAAATGCTCAATTTTTTTTCAAATAAAACCATGAAAGCATCCAGCTCAAAATTTACATGAAGGAGAGAGAGCTATTCAAAACAACTATAGATATAAAATATAAATTTCTCTGGCCAAATATTACATTGGGAGGCCTCTTGGCTCTTGGCCCTTCAAACCACTCCTCACTCTTCATGTACTCATCACGCACTCAGCTCTTGTTCTTCCTCACAAAAACACTCCTATTTATACATAAATAATGTATTTATTTCACCCCATAAAATTCTCTACCCAATCCTCAACTAAATCCAATTTAGATTCATTTTAGGTGTGGACTCAACAAAGTCCCGTACATAGAATTCCTACTCCCTAAATTAGCTAACTAACACATTTCCTTTTAATTATTTAGAGAATATATACAATATCCTCACCTTTACATTTTCCTCTCTTAAATTATTAAAATTAATAAAATAATTAAAAATCCTCACCCCATATTTTACACAAATGAATAATTAAAATTGAGCTTGATGCTCCTGCATCAGACTCCCAAGGTTGAAATTAATCATGATCACCTGATCATGTGTTTGGATATTTGTCTACCCGGATCCCATATCTTGTGCTACAAATTTCCATTTGTCGCTGCTTCTATCTGTTGTTCTTCTCCAGGTCTCCACACTTTATGTTGCATCGCCGCACTGGCTGTGCTTTCACAATATTTTGTTTTTTTTCTCTTGCTACTTCGTCTTTGTTTTACTGATGTTGGCTTCTTTCAGAATACTTTGATCATCATCCGCCTTATCAGTTCAATTTCTCTATCCAATATATTTTCTCCAGCATCGGCAATGAAACCTGTACTCACAAAAGAATTATTAAAATAAAAAACATAAGGTCTCAGTGCCTCTTTCTCCTCTGGCAACATTTCAGTATGCTGCTCTGAAATTTCCTCATCCATCAGCACATCAGTATGTTGATTCAAATTCTCTATGAGACTATCAGTTAGTCCCTCCTCCACATCATCAGTTTCAAGAATGTCTCCATGTTCTAGTTCACAATAATGAACTTCTTCGAATTGTTGAATCATTCCTACCTCGTTACTCCCTGTTTCTTGATTATTATTTAGAACAATTTCTTTGTCTTTCTCTTTCAGCATCTCACCCTGAGTATAGATCCTTTGCTTTTCCAACTTTCTTCTCTGAAGATCTAACTTTCTGTATAACTTAACAATCTCAACTGGAGTAGAACTTGGAAATTTTACATAACTTTCCATACCTTCATTTTCCGCTGACCAATCATCAGATGGCCCTTCTTCCTCTGCTTCATTATTCTGCTGAATATTTCCATGAGACCCCTCTGTCTTCATTTCTTTCTAAGATATTGCTATCTCAACATCATTCTGAATAGATTTCAGATTCCACTCTTCCTCTTTAACAATCTTCAAAGTTTTATCAACATCCTATGATGTACCTGCAATAACACACAAATAATTAGTTTTAAAAAAATCAGACCTTGTGGTCTCATTTGACGCTGTAGTCAACATCTATCTTTGTCACTCTGAATCCTTCCTCTGTATGTTTCTCTTCTATCACATTATTAATTTCAAGAAACAATGAACCACACTGTGGCTCACATATCAAATCTACCTTTAAACTCAGTAACTCTTCCTTCAATTGAACATTCACTCTATGCTCCCACATCACTTGCAATCTATTCCATGTGAGTTTCCTCTTCATACTCCATCCACATCTCTGGTCCACTTTATCTCTCTGTAACATTTCCATCAACAACTCAAGACATAAATTTATCTCAGCTCTCTCTCTGTCAATCTACTCTTGACTCATTCTCATTCCATTTGACATAGCATCTTCCTTCTCATTTCATCTGTTGTGGTCTTCTTTAGGACCTCTGCAATGACCTTCAGTAGTCATCTTTGTCTCTATATTCATGAGTTCCTCACTCATTCATCATGATCTGTACTAAAGCCTCTGCAACAGTAGTCTTCCTTGCTACCACTTACCTCACCAATCCTCTCTCTGGACTTGGTCTTTGGCAAGCACTAGTTCTCTTATTCTTTGGAACGTCTTTGAGCATCCTCTGTGCTCCCTCTATGCTCCAACTCATCTGTACACAATTGTCCTTCTATCCAATCTCCATTGGAATTATTCAAGGTTCTACTCTACGCTTTGCTTTCATTCAGAAACTATTCTTTCATCAGTATTGTTAAAACTGTAATCTTTGTTTGCTGAGATTTCCTTCAACTGTCTGCAACCTGTATTTTGAAAATATCATCTTCAAAAAAAACTAGAGTTAAACTAAAACATATCAGCTCACCTTCAAGATCTCTGTGTGATCTTGTTCCATTTCTCATCTGCATTGTACCTCCATGTGCGATCATCTTTCAGACTCAAAGTCTGATCTCCATCAAACATAAATTCTCTGCAATTCTCAAAAAACTAAATCTTCAAAAAAGAACTATTTCTATTCACCCAACTCCACACAATTTCCATTCACGCAAATGTCAAAACCCCCACATTAGCATGTAGGGAAATTAAATAATCCTACACTTACACTTTCAATTCAACAAACTTTGCCTTTTTGTAAAAGTATCAAAACCACATACCATTTATTTCTTTCCAAATGGTATTTTTTTTTTAAGATCCCACTTGAACTATATCACTAGAAAATGAAGTCCATTCAAATTATTGAATGACATGAATTTAAATTAAAACTATATGGCTATCCCAACCTTCATAACTTGTAACCATATAAACCATTTGATCGACCGTATGCACTCAAGGTTCAACGTTGTTAAACTTCAACGTTAACATAGTTAACATTACCTCAAATCATATCTTAAACGTGTCACAAATCACCATATGTAAGACTATGGTTCTGCCCACGTAAACATATTATAAACTTACCCATATGTAATACAATCCCCAAGTATATAAAGGTTCTACTCATACCATATACGATGTAACATCAATATATATGAAGCTAGACCATGCGCAAGTCCACGACATGGCCACTGTGGAAATTGACCTTTGATTGTTGCAGTGATAGTAACACCTCCACACAATGTATCTTAGTCATACCATATGGGATCTAATGCAAACATATATCTGAATATATCAAATTTAATGCAATTGAAATTGTGCGTTAAGCCATACCAAAGGTAAACACCATATATGATGCTAACACAATTATATACATATCAACCAAACCACATATAAACTCCACACACAGCCGCTAAGGGGTTTGACATTCAACATTGTAGAGATAGCAACTTTGTTGAATCACTTATGTCGCAGGAAGACTTTAATCGTCGTTCCTTACGTCAGGCATTAGACTGTTAATGTGTCAAATTCAACAATCTTCGACTGAATCTTAACAAACAGAGACTTTACAGTCAGCCTTTACTTACATCTGTTTTGTTGCTCTACCATTCTAGCATGCAACTTAATCTCATGCGTAACTCTCAATAAAATGTCGTTACCTAACTTCGCTTCATAGCATTTATCAATCCCATTCTTTGCTTCATCTCGTCATCACTCGAGCGTTGCGTTCACACAATAACTATGATTGATATTGCCTCATGACTGGCTTATGAACACTCGGTTCTGCATAATAATATTGCACTAGTCCATTTTTGTGAGTCTCCTTATTGTTTTCCTCGAAACAAACAGTAATGTTTTGATATGCTGAGGTTTTTGCTTTGTCCACCCGCATTCAAAATGTATAGATACATACCATATACATAATTTCAAATTCAAAACAAATATCTTTTCCAGCTCTGATACCAAATGATGTAGAGATTCTACTAGAAAGCAGACCCTAGCATATAAAAAACTCACTGCTTCACTCCATTTGAAAATGCTCAAATTTTCTTCAAATAAAACCATGAAAACATTCAACTCAAAATTTACATGAAGGAGAAAGAGCTATTCAAAACAACTACAGATATAAAATATAAAATTTCTCTGGCCAAATGTTACATTGGTCGGCCTCTTGGCTCTTGGCCCTTCAAACCACTCCTCACTCCTCATGCACTCAGCTCTTGTTCTTCCTCACAAAAACACTCCTATTTATACATAAATAATGTATTTATTTCACCCCATAAAATTATCCACCCAATCCTCAACTAAATCTAATTTAGACTCATTTTAGGTGTGGATTCAACAAAGTCTCGTACATAGAATTCCTACTCCCTAAATTAGCTAACTAACTCATTTCCCTTTAATTATTAAAAGAATATATACAATATCCTCACCTTTACATTTTCCTCTCTTAAATTGTTAAAATTAATAAAATAATTAAAAAGCCTCACCCCCTATTTTACACAAATGAATAATTAAAATTGAGCTTGATGCTCCTGGATCAACTTTTGTGTGAGACAAGTGAAGGTGAGAACCTGAGTTGTCCATGTGTATGCTGGCTTATTGAGAATTTTTGTGAAGCAACAATAGGAATAATAGGTTCCTTTTATATATTTATTATTTTTTTATTAATATTTAAAATAGTTTAGATTAATTTTATATTAAAAATAAATAATTATAAATTTTTTAAAATATTTATTTAATGAAATAAGAATATATATAATTTATATAATTTTTTTTAATTCATAAAAAATTATTTATATATATAGTTGATATTGAAATATTTTACTTATGATTCACATTCTACACATTAAAATGTTAATATATGTCCTAATTAGAATAGTTGATATTGAAATATTTTATTTATGATTCAAATTCTACATATTAAAATGTTAATATATACATCAATCATATTTAAAAATATAAAATAAGTAGGAAAAATATATCTAAATTTTTTTATATGTGCTAATGTCAAATCTATATTAAATAATAATAAATGAATTGCAACTCTTCCCCAAAAATTATATATATATATATATATATATATATATATATATATATATATATATATATATATATATATATATATATATATATATATGTAGAGAGAGAGAGAGAGAGAGAGAGAGAGAGAGAGAGAGAGAGAGTTTGACATTGAAATATTTTATTTATGATTTAAGTTATAAACATTAAAATGTTAATACATACCACATATGTTACAATGAAAAGTAAAAATATTGGAATTTTATTTTTTATTTTTTTGTTATTAATATATTTTTATTTTAACCATTACATGCTAATAAAACAAAAAATGAATTACATATTATGTAATATAAATTATATTATTTTTACTATAATATACCTCCACATTACATATGTCCACATTAATATTTTACTAATTAGTCAACAAAACAAAATGTTGTGATATCAAACATGAAATAAAGAAGTGTGAAAAGGAAAAATTTAATTGAGTAAACATAAAAATTGCAAATCATCACATGCTCTTTCAAATGTAAATTGAAACTCTGAAATATAAACTGCGAAAGCCAATGAAATATTTATTAAATCTTAGTGTGAATACCAAACTCCTGCATTCAAATAAAATATCACCCTATAAATATGTATATTACTCATATCCCCTTGAAACATTGAACACTTTGCTCAATAGTAAATACCGGTGTTTGTACAAAGAATTCAACTCAGACAGAAATATTCACTATGTATCCTTTAATATGAATAACAACAGTATTAATTCCTGTACTCAAAGATTTGAGTAAGCTAGCAATTGATTTATAGTAAAACATTTGACGGTGGTAACAGAAATTCACCTAATAATCTACAACATTAGAAATCAATAGTGATGGTTAATGTAAACAATATACATATTGCATCCAAATAATATTACAAATGGTGGTCGACATACTAACATTTTTTTCTAATTAAGAGTAAATTCTATTAGTAAAACATATAGTACAAAGAGGCCAAGGCCTCAGCAGTTCAGGCCATCATCAGTGGCATAAGTCCAGCAAAATAACAAAAATTGAGCTACCCTCGTGGGGAAACCAACCCATGTAAAGTTTGAAATGTTGCCTCTGTAGAGGAAACCAGCTACATAATAACATAAGCAAGTACATCCCAAAACAACCAAAACAAAAAAACTAGAAAATTTAACATGGACAAGGCTTGAAAATCTAGACACCATGATCAGCTGGAGGAGGTTCTTCAACAATCGGGCATTTGTACTCATCATTATCAGCCAAAAGGGAGCCACGTTGAGTCACTGTTGCATCATCACCGCCTCCTCCTTCCTGCTTGCACGTATCCTTGAGCTGGCTCGAATTGTCATTGCCCACTGAACTAGAATTATGCCCTATAGGTGCTTGATGAGTTTGCACATTCTTAGGGGGACCAGGCTCGTTGCTTGGATGCATAGGCAAGGAGGGTTGGTAGGGGCTAGAATCCACACCAGGAACCTCACGAAAAGAAACAGAGATGGTCACCACGACGAGGGGGCGGTCAGTGTTGCATTGGAATTGGAAGTGGGCATTGGTCGGGTTATGCGAGGAGACACAGGAAGTGAGGTGGGAAGGAGGAGGTGCCATTGGTTCAGACGCAAGGTGATGTGGGGAGGAGGTGGAAAGACGACCACACCCACTGCCGGTGTCAGGGTATCGACCCTAGGAATGCTCGAGAGAAGAAAAAGAAGAGTTGGACATGGGTGAACGCTAAGGTCGAGAGGAGCGAGCTCTGGAACTGCCTCTCTGGCATCGCATACGATGCCGAAGCCGAGGCATGTTGACACTAAATGGGTGAAGGACGTTCAGAGAAGAAGAGCGGACATAGTTTGTTGAGGTGAGCAGAGAAGTGGAGGGATAATTGAGGTCGAAGGAGGCAAAGAATCTCAAAGGACAGAAGAGGCTCTAAGAGTAATGGAAGCTGGGGAGAAATTCAATACAGCTGCCTAGGTTTCATCACCACCCAGAATATGTGCGACAGCTGGGCTCCGCAGCCTAACGGGAGTAACCAGTTCAGAGGGGTGAGAGCAGTGGTGGCATAGATGCGACAAGGAGGAGTTTAAGCATCACAGATGAGCCAGGCGCAGCGACAAAGTGCCGAGGATGAGAGCTAGGGTGCAGCATTTTGTAACAGTGGAGGCCTCGACGTTCGCAACGACATAAATGCTGTGCAAGGTGATAGCCTGTATGTTTTAATGCATAGGGGTTCCATAAGTGAGGCCCGTGGGTGGCCATGTGACCTTTCCATGCACCGTCCCATAGGCCAAGCATCGTGCTATCAGGCATTAAGACCCGCATCTGGGGGGTTGACATACTAACATTAAAAACATAGGAAAAAAAATAATTTCTTTATCATGATGTACTAAATGTCACAAAATATGTTACATACATCAGGAGTTGTAATACATGTGTCTCAAAAACCATTCCCTACCTTTAATTTGACTAGAAGTAATACGATAGAGAGAAGAGATGTTTCTGAGCCTTCATAAAAAAATTTGAGTTCCCCTCTTAAGTACAGGTATATCCTAACCACCAACATACATGTCGTCATCATCATCCCTTCCTGCAACATTATTAAATGTCTCATGGATCAATCTATTCGTCCCATATTCATCCAATGTGATATCAACATCATTATCTTCTTTCATAGGATCATTAGGTTGATTCAGATCAATATTCACTTCATGTTCTTGAATAGGTGCTTGTACTACAACGACCTATTCCTCATCGAGGAATTCCCTAGGAGAACCAGACTAGACAATTACAATCAATAAAATAATATTAGTCAAATATCAAAAATATTTAAACGACAGAAATGTTTACAAATATAATATAGGAAAGCAAAGACAACAAAGAGCTAGACAAATACAACTTAGCTAGTTAACTAATCATTTGCATATGGCTCAACTTAAAACATACACGCTCATAATAATCAAAGTAAAAATACCCATAATGGGAATGATTCCATTGAATATATTAAAAAATCATTCTAACTGCATAAATTTAATGAGTTTAATAATATGAACATGTAATAGTGAAAATAAATAGAATCCATTATACACTCTAGTTCTACGAAGCATCTAGAGGGATCAAATTCCTTGAGGTGCAAACCCATTTTTTGAGTAAAAGAGTGAGGAGAGGTTTGCACCTAAAGGGATTTGATCCCTCTTGAAGCTTCGTAGAACCAGAGTTAGATGGGTCTATACTGGTTTTATTTTATATGGAGGATGTAAGTGGCTCATTCCCATGGTTTTCTTTTACACCATAGTCATTTTGTAAAATGGATTATTAAATGGACTTTTAAATGGAATTGGCACATATTTTTATGGGTGGATATACTATGGGCTAAGAGGTATTGGTTTCAAAGGGATTTTAGGATGTAATTTCACATGGTTATACTATAAAACAATGGGTTGTATTTGACCTTGTATTAAGTAGCATTACGAGTACTTGCACATGGTTTTGTGATAGCATAGGTAATTTTTGTAATGTTTTATTGTAAGAAAGGAGAGCCTATTTCTTATTTTTAATTTTTATTTATTTAACATTTTTTTTATGGTGACAATCTTACATTCTATGTTTTCTTATTGATTAAGTTGCGAAGAAGCTAATTTTGTTTTCAATCGGTGACCACTTTCCCACTAACTGTTGGAAAAATACTGAGAGGGGCGGGGGGGGTGAATCAGTATTTTATGCAGATAACAATACTTTTTACTTTTCCTTTCTAAAAACCCATACACTACTTTTTAGAAACCAACTAGCGTATATATACGGAAATCATTTACAGAACTTGTGTATGCACAGAGATCTAATTATTCAATTCTTAACTCAGATCATTATTCATTTATCATATATTTCAGGAAACAGTAAACAGGTGCAGAAAGAACAGAATAATCATCACACATAGGCAACACACATGAACACCAGGATTTTTAGGTGGAAACCCAATTCGGGAGAAAACCACTGCTGTCGTCGTCTCAGTCTTCAATATTTTATTATAAGGAAAAACTTCTTACAATCATGTACTGGTGCAGACTTATACCAGCACGCAGGCACCCACCTGCAGAAGGCTACGAAATTCTCTCGTTTACCAACCTCACCTGGAAGGGAGCTTCAACCCCCTGCTCTTGTTTACCAGCCTCACCTGGAAGGGATCTACTACCCCCTGATATTAGCACCAGCCTCTGCTGACAGAAAGCTTCTATTATCATATTGAAGGCTTCAACCCTCAGATCCACTGCAGACCACGTTTCATCAATTTTCAAACTAGATCAAACAGCTCCAACACAACCCTTCACCTATCAACAAACATACTTTCCCCAATGCTTCCAAACTAAACAGTGAAGCCACTGTAATCAGTATATCATAGATAACCCAGACTTCAGAATAAATATGCAGAAACACATTCATCCTTGAGCAACCATCAGTTCAGATATCATACGCGCTTATCTTTAGACGGATCCGCATATATACACGCTTTCATTGAAGCCAACCCGCGTATACATTCGTGCAATTTTTCAGAAAAACCCTAACAGGTCATACACGCCTTTGTTGAAATAGATCCGCGTATACACGCACCTTCTGTGAAGCGAACCTGCGTATAGATCTATAAAAGATAAACTTTGCAGAACAGACCAGATCTATGAACTGACCCAGATTTCTTCAACTTCTTCAATAGATTTGCACCAGGTCTTCATCACTTCTTTTCAGATCATCCAAGAGATTCACCATTTCAATATCTAGAGATCTTGAACCTTCATTATGTTCATAGATGCATCAAAGAATTAGACCTATCAATTAAGAGAAGAGTTCAACCATGCAGATATACTTCAAAGTGAAGTACTCATTAAAGCCCAGCCACATGCACACCCTTTGCACAATGAAATTCCTCTCCTTATATAGATTTAGCATTTTTCAATACCATGAGTCGAAACCACATTAATTCTGATGGTTTTCCTGGACGGGATCAGATAGACAATCCAACGCTCAATACAATGGGTCAATACCATGGTAATGCCCCTTGGTATTCTAATTTTGGAGCGCAAAAGCCCATACGTGACTTGGCACGCACTTTTCCGCGTGCATACGTGACTTCCCTTAAGCAAACCAGCGTATGCCTTTTGACATACATTTTTCATCATTGATCTAGCACACACTGAAATTCCTTTCATCATTACATCTAAGTTGCTCTGTAGACACATCATATCACATATTTACATCTTTACCAAGTCCATCAAGTCATAAATAACTTCATCAAGTAGGTTTCCATCCTCTTCATCAAGTGGGTTGCCATCAAGGACAACACATTGCATCATATTGCCAACAATCTCCCCCTTTGGACTTGATGGCAAACCACGATGGTGTTTGATGATGGTGTTTGATCACCACAACAGAATATCCCCTTATTC
This sequence comes from Pinus albicaulis, assembly GCA_034641835.2. Lineage (NCBI taxonomy): Eukaryota > Viridiplantae > Streptophyta > Pinopsida > Pinales > Pinaceae > Pinus > Pinus albicaulis. The sequence goes on along the minus strand of CM076577.1, from coordinate 926,652,772 downwards.
AAACACCAAACACCATGTCTCTCCCCCTTTGACATCAAGGGCAAAGGGCGGATCAAAACCATCACAAAGTAATTCTCCTTCATCAAAGTGCTATAGATCTGATGTGCACTGAAGTTACCATGCTCCCCCTGAATTCATGCTGAAAGTTCAAACATATTTGTCAATGAAGTACATGACTCTATGACCTTCCTATGACCAAGGACTCATACTTACATCAAAGATCCAACCAAGGGGATTTACATAAGAGACGCAAATACCCAACCAAGAGGGTTTACACATTTTGACTCAAGTCCTTACATGACTGAATATTACAAATTTACATCATAGGTCTCAACCATGACCTTTTCATCAAATTAAAAATATGACATTTTATGACCAATACCAAAAATATCTCAAGAGAGAGATCATGTTACAGAACCAACATAATGCCAACAATGGATTATACTCAGCAAGGCTAATTCTCCCCCTGAAAATGTGCATCCAAGCATCTTTTCTATATGACCAAGGCTCCCCCTTTGCTTATGCATCCTGAACACTTTCAACAACAAATCATCAAGGCATCATACACGGCTTTATGTGTTTAAACTCTCGTATATACGCGATTGTCTTTCAGGAAACCCACGTATACAATTTAATCTTCTGAATTTAATCAGATCTAATCTTCTGAGAGGCAGAGACAACACCCAACTTCTGTCTAAGATATTCGAACGCTTCCCTGGGCAGAGGTTTGGTAAATATATCAGCAATTTGTTCTTTGGAGGGAACATACTCCAACTTCACCTTTTGTTCAAGAACTTGTTCACGTAAGAAGTGATACTTGATGGGAATGTGCTTGGTCTTTGAATGCATAACTGGATTCTTTGAGATACTGATGGCACTTGTATTATCACACATAATGGAGATCGAAGATGTACATTTTATTTGAAAAACTTGTAAGGTTTGCATCATCCAAAGGAGTTGTGTGCAACAAGATGCGGCAGCCACATATTCTGCTTCTGCTGTAGAAAATGCAATAGAACTTTGCTTCTTGCTGAACCAAGATACCAACTGGGGCCCCATATAGAATGCACCACCACTAGTGTTTTTCCGATCATCAACATTTCCAGCCCAATATGCATTAGTGTAAGCATGAAGAGTAAGATCATCATTCTTTGGATACCATAGTCCACAGTCTTGAGTTCCTTGGATACCATAGTCCCCATTCTCATTTAACTTGTTTTTGAATATCCATTTAGTTCCAATGACATTTTTATCATGTGGTCTTGGTACCAATTCCCAAGTGTCATTCTTTTCAATTTGGTCAAGCTCTTCATTCATGGCTTGAATCCAACATTCATCTTTGCTAGCTTGATTGACATTGTGTGGTTCAATTGTGTATAGAAATGCCAGATAGCTAGAAGATCCCAAAACAATCCTCCTTGTTTGTACACCTGATTCCTTGTTTCCCAAAATTTGAGATTCAGGATAATTCTTCTGAACATATCTGGATGGAGCTTTTTCAAATAAATCATCTTCTGGTTCTTCATGGGATCCATTGTCTATATCATTTCTATTTGATGCAGAAGGACAAAAGTCACCATCATCTTCATCTGTTGTGTGTTTTTCTTCTTTAGGAGCTGCAGGAAACTCATAAATAACAACATCAATACATTCAAAAATCTTCTGAAGCCTTTTATTGTAACATTTGTATGCTCTGCTTGTAGATGAGTAACCAAGAAATATTCCTTCATCTGATCTGGGTTCAAACTTTCCAAGCTTTTCATCATTATTTTTGATAAAGAATTTACTTCCAAAAACTCTAAAATGATTCACAGAAGGAGGATTACCATACCATAGTTCATACGGAGTTTTATCACTATTTACCCGAACATGTACCTTGTTAACAATATTTGCTGTTGTGTGAGCTGCTTCTCCCCAAAAAGTGTCAGGTGTTCCGGAATCATCAAGCATGCCTCTAGCCATTTTTTGAATTGTTCTATTCATTCTTTCTGCTACGCCATTTTGTTGTGGAGTGCCTGCTACAGAAAAATGTCTTTTTATGCCATGTTGTTCACAAAAATCAAAAAATTCATTTGATGTATATTCTCCTCCTCGATCAGATCTAAGACACTTTATTTTTAGATCTAATTCATTTTCCACCCGTGCTTTGAACATCTGAAATTTTTCAAATGCTTCATCTTTGTGTTTGATCAACCCAATCCAACACATTCTAGAGAAGTCATCAATAAATAAGATATAGTATTCTTCGCCACGTGAGGACTTTTTCCTCATAGGTCCACATATGTCAGTATGAATGAGTTCAAGAGGCTTACTTGATGTTCCTTCCTTGGATTTAAATTGCACTCTGGTTTTCTTACCGAATTGACAGGATTTTCATATGGTACTTTCAGGCAGAGTAATATTGGGAAGACCACGGACAACATTAAGTCTGCTAGATTTGTTGATTTGAGAGAAGCTTAGATGTCCCAACCTTCTATGCCATAGCCAATTTTCTGAAGATTTACTCATGTAACATTTTTCTTTGCAATTCTTCAATATATACAGGTTGCCTGGAGTTCTTTTTCCTTTTATAATTGTTTTACCTGTATCAAGATCACGAACCACACATTCTTTTGAACTAAAGACAACTTCAGTTCCTTGATCACACATTTGACTTACACTTAACAGGTTATGCCTTAATCCATCCACATACATGACATCATTAGCCTTCACCTTTTATTTTATAAACACAGACCCTTTTCCTTTAATTACAGCCGGAGTATCATTTCCAAAAGTAACTTTCTTTTCCTTTTCTAGAGCACTATATGCACGAAGTTTGTGTTTATCACCTGTCATGTGTCTTGAGCATCCGCTATCAATGTACCATTGATTTTCTTCACCTTCCGCAAATAATGCTATGCCACAATTTTCAACCTGTGGTTCCTTCTTTTTCCATATTTTGGATTTTGAAGGAAGATGCTCTCTTGGCTGTACTTTGCTCCTGCACTCAGAATCTTCATGGCCAAAGTTATTGCAATAAGCACATTCAACTTCATTTAGAAGAGGAGAAAATTTGTTATAGGTATTCTTCTTTGTTTCAACATCAATCCTTTTCTTTCTTGCTTCTCTTGTCATGATGGTTTTATATGCAGCACATTGAGCAACTTTATGACCAAAATTGTCACATGAAAAACATTGTCCATTGAAGAAGAAATTTATGCGATCATGAAATCTTCTATTTGAATTTCTTTGTTGATTGGTGCCCTTTTGAAAGATATTCCTGTTAGTGTTTCTTGCATTAGGATGATCATGCTTTACCTGTAAAGATTCTTTATTCCCTGGCTGAGTGGCAGTATTTTGTAAACCAGTTGTAACTGCTTTTAGATAATTTGGTGCTGAAGCTTGGGAGGACTCTCCAGTGTATCCAAGACCTATCTTTATAAGAGGAGAACATTGAACCTTGATAATCTCATCTAAGGTTTCAGATCCTTTAGCAAATCTGAGATTCAGAGTCTTTACTTTCTCAAATTCTTTTCTTACACTTACCACTTCACATTCTAATTTCTCAGTGTGTTTCTTTGCTTCTTCAACCTGCTTTTCCAGAGTCTCGATTGTTATTTTTCTTTCTTCTAAGAGAATTTTATATTCTTCTAAGAGTCTTTTGAGTTGGTTGTTTTCTTCAAGGAAATCATTGTCCTCTAGAGCATCCACAAAAGTATCATTTTCTTCTTTAGATTCAAATTCCATGAGAAGTCTAAGATGTTGTTCACATTCTTCCTCACTATCAGATACTCCATCACTGTCATCATGAGTATAGTAACTTCTTCTAGTGCTAGTCCGGTTCTTATTTCTAGCTACTTCCTTTCCTTTTGCAGGTATCTCTTTGTAAGGACACTTAGCGGCATAATGACCAACTCTTCCACAATTAAAACATTTGAAAGGAAGCTTACCTCTAAACTGTCCTGTACCAAGTTGAAGTTTCTTTACAAAATTTGCCTCATCTTCTTCCGAAATATATCCTGATCCTTCTGCTTCTTGTACTTATTTCCCTTTTGTAGAAGCTCTAAACACAGATTCTTTGACTTCAGACAGTCCTCCTCTTCTCATTTCATATGCATTCAGTATGCCATGAAGTTGCACCACGAAAAGATTTTGAATATCCTATTTTTCTTCAAGGGCAGAAACTTTTGATTCAAATTTTGCCGTTAGCGATCGTAAAATTTTCTCAACCAAAGTAGTGTCAGATATTGTTTGACCTAGATTTCTCATACGATTTACAACATCATCAATACGTAAAAAGAAACTCGCAACACTCTCATCATTATGCATCTTTAAATTTTCATATTCAATTCTGAGAGTTTGGAGTTTTGCACTTTTTACCTTTGCATCGCCTTCATAACTTAGAATGATTTTGTCCCATATTTCCTTTACTGTATTCAGCTGCATGACTTTGACAAATTCTGATTCAGTTAGACTTCCTGTTATAGCATTGACCGCTTTTGCATTTGATTCATAATTCTTCCTTTCAGTTGGATCTGTTGGTGTAGTAGCTGGATATTGATATCCTTGTTCAACAATGGCCCATACATCAGCTCCCATAGACTAAAGATAGGATCTCATCCTCATTTTCCAAAAGATTAAATTGCTTCCGTTGAAGAGCGGGGGCTTGATAGATGCTGTTCTCTCATGATTGCTCATCATGTTTGATCTTCCTTCTAGCGGCTAAGCTTTTTCAGAAGGACCTGCTCTGATACCAATTGTTGGAAAAATACTGAGGGGGGGGGTGAATCAGTATTTTAATGCAGATAATAAAACTTTTTATTTTCCTTTCTAAAAACCCATACGCGACTTTTATGAAACCAACTAGCGTATATACGCGGAATTCCTTTACAAAACTCGCGTATGCACAGAGATCTACTTATGCATTCAATTCTTAACTCAGATCATTGCATTATTCATTTATCAGATATTTCAGGAAACAGTAAACAGGTGCAGAAAGAACAGAATAATCATCACACATAGGCAACACACATGAACACCAAGATTTTTAGGTGGAAACCCAATTCGGGAGAAAACCACCACTACCGTCGTCTCAATCTTCAATATTTTATTATAAGGAAAAAATTCTTACAATCATGTACTGGTGCAGACTTATACCAGCACGCAAGCACCCACCTGCAGAAGGCTACGAAATTCTCTCGTTTACCAGCCTCACCTAGAAGGGAGCTTCAACCCCCTACTCTCGTTTACCAGCCTCACCTAGAAGGGAGCTACTACCCCCTAATATTAGCACCAGCCTCTGCTGACAGAAAGCTTCTATTATCAAACTGAAGGCTTCAACCCTTAGATCCACTGCAGACCATGTTTGATCAATTTTCAAATTGGATCAAACAGCTCCAACACAACCCTTCACTTATCAACGAACATACTTTCCCCAATGCTTCCAAACCGAACAATGAAGCCACTGTAATCAGTATATCAGAGATAACCCAGACTTCAAAATAAATATGCAGAAACACATTCATCCTTGAGCAACCATCAGTTCAGATATCATACGCGCTTATATTTAGACATATCCGCGTATATACGTGCTTTCATTGAAGCCAACCCGCGTATACATTCATGAAATTTTTCAGAAAAACCATAGCAGGTCATACGCGCCTTTGTTGAAATAGATCCGCGTATACACGCGCCTTCCGTGAAGCGAACCTGCGTATAGATCTATAAAATATAAACTTTGTAGAACATACCAGATCTATGAACTTACCTATATTTCTTCAAATTCTTCAACAGATTTGCACCAGGTCTTCATCACTTATTTTCAGATCATCCAAGAGATTCACCATTTCAAGATCTAGAGATCTTGAACCTTCATTATGTTCATAGATGCATCAAAGAATCAGATCTATCAATTAAGAGCAGAGTTCAACCATGCAGATATACTTCAGAGTGAAGTATTCATTAAAGCCCAAACACATGCACACCCTTTGCACAATGAAATTCCTCTCCTTATTTAGACTTAGCCTTTTTCAATAGCATGAGTCAAAACCACATTACTTCCGATGGTTTTCCTGGACGGGACAAGATAGACAATCCAGCACTCAATACAATGGGTCAATACCATGGTAATGCCCCTCGGTATTCTAATTTTGGAGCGCAAAATCCCATATGTGACTTGGCACATAATTTTCCACGTGCATACGCGACTTCCCTTAAGAAAACCCGCGTATGCCTTGTGACATACATTTTTCATCATTGATCTAGCACACACTGAAATTCCTTTCATCATTACATCTGAGTTGCTCTGTAGACACATCATATCACATATTTACATCTTTACCAAGTCCATCAAGTCAAAAATAACTCCATCAAGTAGGTTGCCATCCTCTTCATCAAGTGGGTTGCCATCAAGGACAACACATTGCATCATATTTCCAACACTAACGATTTTGGAGGTATATATGTGATATTTTGAGTTATTTTAAATGTCGTATTTGGAAAAAAAATTTGAATCGGTGAGCAAGATAATGGTATTTGTGTTTTCCAAGTAATTCATTTTTTCTTCGTCATTTTCTAGTTACTCTGCCATCGTAGAGTTCTGTTTCCCATGTGTTTGATCAAGAGTTTTGTTTTGGATCAATGGTGTCTCCTTCTATAATTTTTGTCCATGTTAAAGATCTAGATCCCATGGAGGAAAATATTTGAGATATTTTATCCACTGCTTTCGAAATTAGGTTATCAGTAGGATCTGTTAAGGAGTTGAAGAAATCCATTGTAAGTAATCCATTGGTTCTTCCTACAAAATTGAGGTCTGCAATTTGTCAAATTTTTGTTGACTCAATATTTCCTTTTCAAGACTTCATTGAATGTTATGTAGAGAATTATTTGAGTTCTGAAAGGGTTGTAATGGATTCTCATAGTTCTAAAGTAACGTGTCAAGTCAATTCCCAAATTGTCAGAAAGCCTTTATCAATCCTAGGTTCACATGATGATTTAGATGAGAAATTTTCTAAGCTATCGAGTCTAAGTTCAGTTCCAGAGTTAGGTAGAGACAAATTGCATTTATTTCTATAAAAATGGGTCAAACTAGAAGTAAAGATTGAAATAATGTCTTTTCCTTATCAAATGTCTATCTTTCAACATCCCACTCAAGGTTTACCTATATTTATTATGTGGGGTCTTAAGTCTTGATGATGATAGTTTTGTTTCTGAGGTTATGATAGGATGTGTTGTACAGGTGAGTCAGTCCAACAATTCCAAAAGCTTTAATTTTCATGAGTTTCAGGTTAGGACAATTCATTATTTGTTAGAAAACTTCCACTTGGAATAGAATTTCAGATATCAAACATTGTTACTTAAGATGATTGTGCATGAAAATCAAATTGTAATGCAAGAGATAAAATCATATATTTTCATCAGGGATCCTAGTTACATATTGGAAGAAATTGGTTTTTCCTTCTTCAAATTTGTCAATGAAATTATGATGTAGTGTATCAAATTTTTTATGATTCAACTCTGCGTGGGAATTTTGAGGAAATGAGGAGTAAGAAGAAAATGACAAATGATCATGTTGCAGATTGGTTTTGGTACAAAGATTTTACAGTTAGCAGGGTTTATGGATTCATAAAGTCACCTGTCATGTTGCCTTCTTTTCTGGTTCAAAGATTGTTTTCTCTGGATATTTTGAGGCAAAGTTTACGAATTGAGAAATAGAATTTTGTCAAGCACATAAAGGGAGCCATTATAAAATTCAAATACACAGTTGAACCTTTTGTAGTTTATGATTTTGTTTCTCTTCCAATCATAGAGTAAATTTTTAAAGGAATGAATTTTAGGGAAGCTAAGGAAGTAAGGTATGATCCTAGGGGAATTATTAATCAAAGAAAGAGTTGAAATATATGTTTCTTTTGAGAATGAAGAAATGATAGAGTTAATTCAATGGGCTAATTATCATAAAATAAATTTAGACATATGTTTGGAACCATAGGTGCAGACTTCTTCTTCTATGCATATGTAGTCTAATCCTTTGAGTGAAAATGTTAAGACTCACATGAAAAAATATATTCAGTAAAAAAGGTTGTATAAGGAAATATCATAGTCAAAGGTTATAGTTGATAAATCTCTTAAGAAGTAGAAGGCTATTCCTGAAGGACTTGACATTGTGATGATTGATGATGAAGATCAATCAAGTTACCATGGAAAGGGTACTATTTTAAAAGAATAAAAATAGGTTACTTCTTCCTCCGAGAAGACTATGTCTGAGGTTGAATTTGAAGCCCAGCAAGGAGGTGAAGAGTTGCAAGTGCAAACCATCATATTTTCTCAAGAGTCACATTCTCAGTTTCAATCCTGTAAATATGTTCTTAGAGATTATGCTGAAAAGAAAAAGATTTGAATTCAAGAAAGTATGAGAATGTCATCCCAAGTTAGGAAGGTTGATATTAAGGATGTTTCATTATTTTTTGTCAAGGAAGCTGCTAGTAATTCCATGAAGATTGTTGTGGTAGATGAAAAGAAAATGTATCAGATAAATATCAAAATGGATAAAATTAATGTTCAAGATAAGGTTCATTTCCATAAGCAATTATCATATGTTCTATATTATGATCTAGTAAGTTCATTTTTGAATAAGAATAAATTAGAGAATGAGGTTTTCAGATTAGAAGATAAAATTAAGAAAGATAAATCCATGTCAAAAGGATGGAAGAATCAAATCAAGAAATTAGAAGCAGATTTGAAAGCAATAGAAAGGAAGTCTAGTGAAAAGAAATCATCAAAGAAATTGTTGGAGGATAACGAAAATATTATTCATGATTTGAAGAAGAAATTGAAGATTGTTGAGACTAACCATCCTCATATTTAGGAGCTACTAGATTTTCATAAAGAAAGAGATGATTTAAAGTGGGAAACATTAAACTTGAAGGCTAAAGTTTTGCAATTGAAAACAACTAAAGAGAAAGTGGATCAATCTAAAGCCAACTCTTCTTAGATTTTAGATTTAAAGAACCTTTCACTACAAGATGAGAATATTCAAAGGTTGCAGTCTGATTTAGATAAAGTTAATCAGGAGATTCAAGAGAAAGGTAAAGATTTGGACAAAAGTATAAGTGAGAAAGGAAGTAGATTTGATAGCAATTGAAAACATCTAAAGCTTTACCTTTCTCTTGAATCTCTTGATGATTAGATTTGGATCAAGGACAAGTGGTAGATCCAAATTAAAAGTGTTCAAAAGAGCATTGAACCTAAGCGACCGGATAGATCTCGTCTTCTTAATTTTGGTGCCATAAATGGTTTTGAAAACCAACACTATATGAAGAAGTTATCGCGATTTGAAAAGTATAGTAAACTACAATTTCTTACTTTTAACCAAGTTTGATCGAGTTTGGAAAATTCAAAAAAGAGAATATTCCAGGGAATATTCCTAGAATATTCCTCCTTCTAGACTAGTAGCAAGTGGAAAAGTGTCACATTTTAAGTGGGCAGTTTGTTGAATTTTGTGTTCTTGACTAATTAGAGGTCGCCACGTGGCCTAGTTATTGTTGTGCAATGTTTTGTTGGGGTCCCGGGGCTCGACACTGAGACCTCTCGCACAAAGCACCCACACCTTAACTAATCAGGCTATGGTATAACTTAACATAATTTTATACATGGTTTTATTTAACATGTTATGTTTTCATGTTTGGGGGTTCGGAGAGGCCAGCCCCAAGGGCCAACCCCTCCCCCATAGGTCCTATGCCCATGTCCAAGTGCTAAAACCTATGCGTTGATAATCGACTTCTCCACCAACTGTTTAATGTTTATGATATTAAACGTGATGATTCACTGCGTGGGTTTTCTCCAAATGGTTGTGGTTACTTCTCTTTAAACCGAAGTTATAACAAATTTTCACTGCATTTTATGCATAGTTTCCGCAGCAGTTACGGTTTGAAGACCGAAAATTTTGGAACATGTGCCTAACGATAACCACAAAATTAAACTCTACAGTTATTAAACTGGTGGAATATTTGGAGCGCATTTAAAAATTGGTAGAAATCACCAGTTTATCAACATTTTACTTCATTTCCTCCATTTTTAGTGGAGGGCTTTTAGGGGACACTTGGAAAAATAAGTTTAGGCTCTATCTTGAGCTAGATTCGACCATTCTGAGAGTTTGAATAGTCAATTTTGACTATCTCATACATTCTAGAATCATTGATGAGCATTGAAGATCTATCAGAAGACTTTTAGGCAGGTTTTTTCTTCAGATAAGTTCTAGGGGCCACTAGGGCCACCAAGGGCCAGTTGTAGTTTGAGGCCTAGCCAGTGCAACTAGAGGCCTTTTTCAACAATCGAATAGTCAATTTTGGATGTTTCAGAAATTTTGGAGCTAAAGGTGTGTTTTTCAGAGCCTTTAGAGGACTTTTGAAATCCTAGATTCTTTATAGAAGTTTGAGGGGCCACCAAGGCCAGCATGTGCTAGCAGGAGAGTGAGGCCTATCTAGAGCAGCCAATATCCATTCTCAACAAACCAATAGACTATTTCAACTATTTATAGCCTTATGAATCCAATGGAGGAGTTTTAAAAAGCTATTGAGGACTTCTAAAATTCAACATTATTTAGAGAATTTTTTAGTGACCCTAGAGCCAAGGGGTGCCACTAGGTATTGGAGGCGAAACCAGAGTAGTCGGAGGCCAATTTATACAAGCGAATAGTCTATTCTAAATATTTTTTACATTTTGAATCTAATGAAAGGATTTTCAGAGCCATTTGACTACTTCTGAATGTCAAAGAGCCACAGGGAATTTTTGGGTAGCCAAGGGCATTAGTGGATGGAGGCCTAGATTGGGAAGCCAGTGCTCATTTTGAGCAAATGATTAGTCAATTTTGGAGGTATGATGCATGATGGAGACAATAGGTGAAGTTTCAGGGACATAAAAATAATTTTGAGGGAGTTAGTGCCACTTCCAAGATCAGGAAAGCTTAAGGGCACTGAAAGAAGGAGACAAGTCTAAGGGAACCTAGATCTGTTTTGAGAGTTATGACAACCATGAAAAGGGTATGATGGTATTATAAACCCATTGGTTTAGTTTAGATAACATTTGGAGTTGATTTTGTAGCTTTTAAAAAAATATTTTCATCATAACCCCAAAGAGCTAAGTCAGTTGACAAGAGCTCAAGGAGACATAGCCCATGATATTCGGGTGAACTCCTAGATTAAATTTGTTGTTATGTGTTGATGTTAATTTTCTGCATGATATGGATATTACGCATGTTTAATATCAGCAAAAACAAATGGTCTTAAAGCACTTAAACAGTTAAAAACATACACCTGTTTCAAGTATAAAATTCCTCACAAGTCAAGTATAAGCTAGATATTTTATTTGTTTAACTCATTGGGAGGTTCTTGAAAATCATAACAAGTTATACAACCCATTTTCATATCAGGTTGGTATTGATGCATATTTTCTTGATTAACAGAGCACTAGGTTTCTTGTTTGACTTGAAAGGTGTAAAATAGTGCAAATAATTTACTATTTGCAATCTGATTGTTGCCTACAATTTTGAGTTTGCTAGAGGTGAAGGGAAAGCTACTAATAAATAAGTCTAGAACTCAAGAAGAAGGAATAAGGACTGAAGACATCTTCCTTACCCGAAGGACCTCAAGGCACCCTTGAAGCACAAGAGGTTTTGTTTGCAAAAGGATGCTTGAAGAAGAGCTTGACTCTACAACCATTTTGTTCACAAGTTTGATCAATTGCTTTTCAAATCTTTGTGATTTTTTGCTAGAGCTCTTTAGTTCATCTTCATAATGACAATTTATTCAAGTGATATTTTAAAATCCTCCTCCTTCACAAGATTCTTCGATGAAGATATGAAGCGAGACTTCTACATCTTGAAGCATAGAGTGAAAATTTTGTTTGAAGATAGAAAGGAAAGCACTAGACTTCGTGATAAATTGGTTGCTATGAAGAAATAGAAAGAAGGAATTGTTCAAAGATTGCATGAGATGGAGATGTAACTCCATCAATCCCAACAGGCCTTAACCAAGACATGCATGAAGCCGAGGTAAATAACTCTAATTTGTCTTTAGTTTCCTCTTCAAATAGATGTGTTGGTTCATTTGAAAACCACACAAGAGGTATAGGGTCCAATTTAATGTTTAAAATGGGCTATGAAGGCAAAGGTTTAGGCAAGCACGCATAAGGCATGATTGATCCTATTTTGGTTGAGGAAATACCTAAGACATTTGGCCTAGGATTTAGTCAATCTAATGGTGAATACTCCAAAGCCATGAAGGCATGTGAGGCAGCTTCAAAGAGAAATTTTATTCCAAGTTCTAAACCACAAACATGTCAAGTTTTTTTTCAAGCTTATTTCCATTGTTTGAAGCCTATGTTGCTGCAAGGTGTTTTTACACATGCAACTTATGGTGAAGCTAGAACCTCTACTAGTTCATCTCCTCATGAAGGTAAAAAGGATGGAAATGCAAGGAAGCATTTGAGGTATAATTCTTGCCATAGTCAAGTTGATTATGTTTCTGATAAGCGAGACAAATACTCATGCGTGAATGGAAGAAAGAGTTGATGTGAATATTGTGTTTTGTGTAACCATATTGTTTCAAAATGTTGGAAGACGATGAAGGAATACAAGAAACAATTGAATCGAAGGCAACTTACAAAGAAGGTGCATAAGACTTGCATACATTTCCAGAAGAAGGGACATTTTGTTTCCCAATGTTGGACATCGCATCCAACTAGACATCCCAAGAACATGAGGCAAGAGGATAGAAAGACTGGTGAAATTGGAACCAAAGGTTCCATCATTGATGTGAGAACATATGTTTCACATGAAGAAGATTTTCAGCAGATAAAGTCGCCGTGGAAGTGGCTTGGTAAGAAGTGGTTTGACCTCTTAACCTAGTAAGACATACATTCATTTGTGCATATGAAAATTTCAGTTATGTATGCATTGATGTTGGAAACTTATGTTTGTTTGAGCAACCTTGGATCGATGATCAAGGACACGATGTTCAACTACCTTCCATAAATTTCTCGCAAGAAATTTTTGGGCGATTTCAAGGAAGAAAATTCTTGACAGGATGACAAGAGCATTCAGGAAAGACGAAAGTGTTGACTTCCTTTGAGTTGTGGTTCAAAGGCACTAATCCATGTAAGGAAAAGTGTATGGAGGCTGAAAAGTGAGGGTGCTTTACTCTCATCTATTGAATAGATTAGGAAATCAACCTTTTGGGGTCAAAAAGATTCATAATGGGGAGGTACGATGAGATTTGGATCAAGGACCTAAGTGATAGATCAAAATTAAAAGTGTTTAAAAGAGCATCGAACCTGAGCGAATGGATATACCTTGTCTCCTTGATTCCAGCATCATGAACGGTTTGAGAAACATGCACCGTATGAAGGAGTTATCGCGATTTGAAAAGTTCAGTAAATTGCAATTTCTTGCTTTTCACCAAGTTTGACTAAGTTTGGAAAATTCAGAAAAAGAGAATATTCCAAGGAATATTCCTTCTGGACCAGTAGCAGGTGGAAAAGTGTTGCATTTTAATTGGGAATTTGGTTGAATTTTGTGTTCTCGACCAATTAGAGGCTGCCATGTGGCCCAATTATAATGGTGCAAAATTTTGTTGGTGTCCCTGGGACTCGACCCCAAGACCTCTTGCACAAAGTGCCCATTCCTTAACTGCTAGGGATATGGTTTGAATTAACCAAATTTTATACATGGTTTTATTTAACGTGTTATGTTTTCATGTTTGGGGGTTTGGAGGGGCCAACCCCTCCCCCATAGGTCCTACACCCATGTCCAAGGGCTAAAACTGGATCGTTGATAACCAACTTCTCTGCCAACCATTTTATATTTATCCTATAACATTTGATGATTCATCGCATGAGTTTCTCCAAATGGTTGCGGTTACTACCCTTTAAACCAGAGTTCTAACAATTATTCACCGCAGTGTATGCATAGTTTCTATGGTGATTAAGGTTTGAAGGCCACAAATTCTGGAACATGTGCCCAATGATAACCACAACATTAAATGCTACCGTTAGTAAACGAGCATAATATTTGGATCACATTTAAAAATTTGCAGAAATCACCAGTTTATCTGCAGTTAACTTTAGTTCATCCATTTTTAGTGGAGGGTTTTTAGGGGACACTGGGAAAAATCAGTTTAGGCTCTATCTTGAGTTAGATTCGACCATTTTGAGAGTGTGAATAGTCAATTTTGACTATCTCATACATTCCATACTCATTGGTGAGGTTTTTAGAGCCATCAAAAGACTCTTGAGCAGGTTTTTTCTTTAGATAAGTTCTAGTGGCGACCAGGGCCATGGGGGGCCAATAGTAGTTTGAGGCCCAGCCAGTGCAGCTAGAGGCTTTTCTCAACAATCCAATAGTCAATTTTGGATGTTTCAGACATTATAGAACTAATTTCATGTTTTAAATAGCCTTTAGAGGACTTTTGAAAGCCGATATGCTTCAGAGAAGCTCTAGGAGCCACTAGGGCTAACAATTGCTAGCAAGAGAATGAGGCATATGCAAAGCAGCCAGTATCCATTCTCAGCAAACCAATAGTATATTTCGACTATTTTAAGCCTTATGAATCCAATAAAGGAGCTTGAAGAATCTTTTGAGTACTTCTGAAAGTCAATGTGCTTCAGAGAATTTTTTAGTGACCTTAGAGCCAAGGGGTGCCACTAGGTGTTGGAGACGAAACCAGAGAAGCCAGAGGCCAATTTATGCAAGTGAATAGTATATTTTGACTATTTTTGAAATTTTCAATCCAATTAAAGGATTTTTAGAGCCATTTGAAGGCTTCTGAAGGTTGAAGAGCCACTGGGAAATTTTGGGCAGCCTAGGGCCATCAGTGGATGGAGGCCTAGATTGGGAAGCCAGTGCTCGTTTTGAGCAAATGATCTGTCAATTTTGGAGGTATGATGTGTGCTAGAGATAGAAGGTGAGGTTTTAGGGACAGAAAATAATTCTGAGGAAGTTAGTGCAACTTCTAAGATTAGGAAATCTTAAGGGCACCGAGAGAAGGAGTCAAGTCTAAGGGAACCTAGATCTCTTTTCAGAGTGATGACTACCATGAAAGGGGTATGATGTTATTATAAACCCATTGGTTTAGTTCAGATAACCATTGGAGTTTATTTTATAGCTTTTAAAAGAATATTTTCATCATAATCCCAAAGAGCCAAGTTAGTTGACAAGAGCTCAAGGAGATGTACCCCACGATATTCGGCTGAACTCCTACATTCAATTTGTTGTTTACTACATTATATGGTTTTTACACATGTTTAATATCAGTAGAAAGAAATGTTCTTAAACCACTTTAAAAATTAAAAAACATACACCTGTTTCAAGTATAAAATTATGCACAAGTCAAGTATAAGCTAGATATTTTATTTGTTTAACTGAGTGGGAGGTTCTTGAAAATCATAACAAGTTATCAAACCCATTTTGAGATCACCTGATTAAATTTATCTAAATCAGATTGCAACCTTTTAGTCTTCTCATCCTGCACTGAAATTTTCTTTAAATTTGAAATCAAAGAAGAGCTAGCTTCAGATTGATCTACTTGTTGTTTAGATTTTTTCAATCGCAAACCTTTAGTCTTCAAGTTTAATGTTTCCTAATTTAAATAATCTCTTTCTTTCTGAAAATCCAACAGCTCCTAAGTCTGAGGATGATCAACCTCAACAATCTTCAATTTCTTCTTCAAAGTGTTAGAGTGGGTCTTTACATCCCTCCGTCAGAGATCATTTCTATTATTGCATTTCATTTTTAGGTGTCTCATGCAATTCATTCATCTGCATTCTGTTAGGGGGGCATGCCATTATCTGATGGAAGGGCTTTGTCATTCATTCTCCCTAATGTTTGTACCTACTGGTTGGTCAAAATTTATCAAATTCATCAAAGTTGATTTCAGTCATTTACAGTCATAGATGGTATTTTGGTCAAACAAGAGTCATTTCAGTTTTTAGGTCTAGGGTTTGGTCCTCAGAATGTCCAATAATCCCAGCATGCCAGAGGGAGGTTCAAAATAAGTTTTCATTTGTGAAATTTCATCATCAGATCGCTTGATCATGACTTTTCCTCAAAACTCTGTTTTGAAGAAAATCGTCATTTTGTTCTTTGTAATAAATTGCCATGTATATTTTCAAGGTTTTTTTAGTTGAAGATGTTCAGGCACAGCCCTGGTCATCCTTTGTCAAATTCAACGTTAGCCATCCCTGCAAAAAATAACCATGAGATTCATCATTCAGCCAAAAATCAAAGTGGGAGCCAAAAACAGAGTTTATATGAAAGTTCTGATGTTGAACGTTATAAAAATGGGTTTGTAAGAAACAAAAATCAAGTTCTTCACTGTATAAGGTATTTTTATTGTTTAAACAATCCATTGTTATGCTGAGGACATGAAACAAAGCCAAGACAAGTTGTTGAAGAGTGAAATAGTATGTGAGAACCCAAATTGTGTTGAAGGCAGCCTGCGCGGTGCATTGGGCAAACGTGTGACGCACATGGCGCGCGTGGCACGTATGGCTGCTTCCCAAGGTGTAAATTTGCACAGGTGCGGTGCACATGGCATGCACGGTGCGTTGGGATGCCTGCGTGGTGCACAGAGCCTCCAAGCAAATTTTCACCATTTCTTCATCAAATTTCTGAAATGACTCAAATTTTCTGCTCCATGTAAGTTCAAAACACTTTGCTCATACCCTTGATCAGCGTCTAAAGTTATTTGAAGATTGGTTGGAGATTTTGAGTGGTGAAGTTATAAACCCTATCATTTTGGTCAAGATTTCTCTTTAGGGTTTTAAATTGTTGTCTTGAAAGCAAAAAAATTTGGGTGCCAAATAAACCAATTCTATTCCCTACCCATGGTCCCTTCCCCATCACTGTTATATTATCATAAGGCCTCTCTCCTGTTTCCCCATATCCCTACCCTAAACTCTATCATCCCTATCACTATCACTCTCCCATATCATTTTCAAAGAGTCCCTAATTCTCAAAGTTCCCAAACACCACATTCCCCAAACATAATCAAGTGAATGTCTTCACATTATAAGCTTCACTTGATTGTATCATATTTTTCCCACAGTCTACTATACCCATTGTTCCATGTTTCCCACAGTCCCTCATTTGAATTTGGCACATATTTTGGCAATTGGAGACAAAAACAACCAAGTTCTCATTTCTCATTTTCAACAAGCTAAACATACACTTGGCATACATTTGCAACATTATGGAGACAGACACCGACGCATCATACAACCGAGACAGTGATTCCGCCACTGAACTGCATGCACCAGGAGGGCACTGAAACGTCGGAAAATGGAGGATAGACTCTGGATCTTGGTCGAAGATTCTTTGGCTGAGAACGATATTTGATGAGGGACTTACAACCCAAATTTCAAGGAATTTGGAGAAAATTTTGTCAAATGTTTTTTTTTGGTCACAAAACAGATTTTCCTGCCCAACGCGTCACGCCACCTGGCGCACGCTTACGTTTGAGAGATCTTCTGGAGGAAAATTTTACATTTTTGGATTTTTTATAAAAATTTATGCATGCTTAGGAATGGCCTAATGATTTCATCAAGTTCTGGGTGGTTTAAAGGGTCAAAAACATCATGAAATTGGCCTTTCTGCCACCTTTTGCACACATAAGAACCAGCTTTTGGAGATTGAAGTTTTGGAGGGGAAAATGACATCCAAATCTAGAAATTCCACTTGGGTTGGATAGTATACAGACAGGGATTTCGAATGAGCTATGATGAGCTCAATTTGGACTTCGGGAACTGCCTCAAAAATAGGCTCAAAGTGGCATGACGCATTGAGTTTTTGGGCGCGGCGCATAGGGAAATTTGTCCTCATTTTGACTCTTCAGCTCAGAAATTCGCCTAGTTTTGACTAGTTTTACATTTTGATGTAACTATTGATCTATCTTGATGTAATTTGATGATTATGATGTAATTTTGGCTCATATTTACTTGTTCTAGAGAATTTGTTCACTAAAAAGTGAAAATTAAATGAATGAATCAGTTTCCTACCATATAGAGGCAAGTTGTTTGATTGCCTGGATTTCAGTTCCTTGTTTAGAATTGGTTGAAATAGCTCCTAGAAGGATGAGCTCGACCCCTAGAGGCATGGGAAGGTGTTATATTTGTCTATATATTGTATTTTCTGAGACATTTTCATGGTTGGACTCTTGGGAATAGTTTGGCACCTCATTGTATATTCATTTTAGATTTTTTGGCAAAGGAAAGACCAGAGTTTTGTAGCATTTGTTGGGATCCTTGTGGCTATGAGTTTTGATGATGTTTTTATCCATGTATCTGTAGGTTTCATTAATTTTTATGTATTCCATTTCCCTTCTCTTTGCTTCTGAAATTAAACAAACGAGTAACTAAGGTAGAATTCATTAGTTTGCTGGTGCTCTGCCTTAAACTTTTGTTTAGTTTTATATGTTTTCGTCAGTTTGAAGAGGATCCTTACACCTTCTTGCCCTTTTCAGCTCCTTAGCAGTCTTTTCTATCCATTCATTGAATCTAAGACATCAAATCCATTGCCTTCCCTACCCCAACTTGAACTCTACAAGATTTTGGCCTCATCCCCAAGCCCAGAATTGCCTTTCCCTTTTTCCAACAAAAACCCCTAAAAATCATTCCAGACTCCTTGATTAATATACCTAGCCTAAAATTAGCACTCATTTCAGTCATCTCAAGGCCTATTGATACATTTTTCATGAGCTTGACCTGGAGAGAGCCCTCTCCTGTTCTGGTAGGGCTAGCTACCAGACTGAGCGTGGTTTGGTGTTACCGTGAATCTCGCCTTCCTTAAGCCTAAGGTGGATTTGGGCTATAACATAGTGGCGACCATACTGGGGAAGAAAATGGTTTTCTTGTTGGTGTTAATTGTTTTATAAGCTACAGACGGAGCCTGAAGTTATGTTAGGAAGCCTTCGAAATGCTTTTTCTTTGCATTAGTGAAAGTAGATAAACGTTGATTCAGTCAATCTCCGGTCTAGCTTGTGAACGTAACATCTGACTTGTGAATTTCCCCAGTACATGTATCAAGTTCAGATCTGATGGTTGATGGTGGACAACGATCAGACATAAGAAGGCTGAAATCATTCACCTGGTGACTCCAACTCAATGTAGAGACTCCAATGGAGGACTAACTCTTTCTCTGAGAAGATGGAAGGATCTTACACAAAGTTCAGGTATCCAAAATGGAATGGTATTTAGGATCTAGTCTGCTTTCTTGTAAAATATTTCTTTGCTATTCTTGAAGCTGTCCTAAAAGTTTTTCAGAATTTGTTGTATGAGAAAGGTGATCAAAATCTTCACTCGACCTATTCAGAGTGTAAATACGGAGTTTCCCTTTGATCCTTGCCTCCTTACTTTTCCTACATCTTATGATGACTCTCTTCAGAGTGATGAGCCTAAAGGAAACAAAACTGATCCCGTAGCTCTTGTATATACTCCTACACCTTGTATAGTTCCTGATAGGTATAAACCTCTTGTTTTACCTTTTGTTCTCCATGCTTTCCCTGCAAACTATTACCTATATTTGCCGAGATTTGACAGTGAATGTAACAATGTCAACGTTGAGCAACATGTGCAGAATGTTGAGACTTTTCTTGACCTTTTTGAAGTTGATGATGAAGATGTCAGTATTAGGATTTTTGCTCTTTCTTTTCAAGGCAAAGTGAAGAGTTGGTTGAAAACCTTGCCTGATGCGAGCATGTCAGATTTCTAGCAGTCTGTCGAAGTTTTCCTTGACAGGTGGATGATCGGACAGAACCTTTTCTTGATTATAGAAGAGTATAACCAAATAAAAATACTGCCAAGGGAGACAATACAAAAATTTTCTGCCAGATTTAACCAAGTTTATTATTCGATGCCAGCTGATATAAGACCTTCTCCTAGATCTGCTCTCTTGCACTACCCGGGTGCCTTTGATCCAGAAATGGAGTCTCAGTTGAGAGAAAGGAATATTGCAACACTTGTAGAGATGCAGAATAGTGCAGTAAAGGTAGAGGCTCATTTGCTGATTCGAAGGGCAAGGTTGAAGGAAGAAGAGATGAAAAACATAGATCTCGAGAAATCGACATCTTTAGAGGTAAAGTTTGAAATGTTGGTAACTGCAGTGGAAGACATGATGCAAAAGAACACCACAAGCAATGAGTATAATTTTCAAGCTCATGGCTCGCTGATTGAAGAAGAACAAGTTGCTAGTCCAAGACATTTTGTTTCTTATCCTAGTTGTCATAGTGATTGTTTTATAGATCATTTTGAAGAAGAGAGAGCTGTTGATATGATATGTATGCTGATGATTTGCTTCAGTTTGATCAGTATGATGATGATTATGTGCTCCAAACAGAAACTAATCTTGCAGACAAATCATAAGCTATTTTATGGAAGGAGAAAATTCACTTTCAGCAGCTCGAGTACAGTGATCAACTGATGCATATCAACTATGACAATGATGAGGAAAGTGCAGCAAATTTTGAAGTAAGTGAAGGATATTTTCCTTTTTGTTTTGATTCGTTTCAGTTCATCAGAGACAACTACCATGCAATCAGAAATCAACTTTCAACGAGCCTTGATCTAGACCATCTTGAGTGCAATCAAAACCTTGTTCAATATTTCTCATATTCAGATTTGCAATCCCCAAGTGTCGTTGATTGTCAAGTTGCAGATGGAAACATGGAAACTGGCACATATGATCAAATGCTACAAGGTGACTCTGTTCCATTATGTTTTGAATCATTTCATTTGTTGAAGGGTCAATTTCATAGTAAATCTTCAAATGAGCAGCCTGTAGAAAATGAAAAATCTCTCAGTTTTAGTGTGGAGGATGAGACAGATAGCGAAATTCTTGAGCAAGTTGTTAATGAGAAATTTTCCCCTGAAATGACTGATGAAATCATTTTGGATACAAAATCCTCCCTAGCACCAGATTTGCAGCCACCAATCGAAATTGAAGGTCAGATTACAGATGAAGTTGTGGAAGCTGAAATACATGATTTAATGATGCAAGAGGATTTTGTACCCTTTTGTTTCAAAGAATTTTAGTTTTTAAAGCACAATCTTCGTAATATCTCTCAAGAAAAAGATGACCAACCAGTAGGATGTCAGACAGTTTCAATGGATACATCACAACATTCTTCTCAAGTTTTTGATGATCCTATTGCTGATGTGTTGGATGATGTTTGCAGTCAAAGTCTTTCTCCATTGACTTTATGTAAGGTTGAAACGTGTGCTGATATAGACTTGATCTGGCAGCCAGTCTCTTTGTCATTTTTAGCAGGAGTTTCATCACAAAGCTCATCACAAAGCTCAGATAAAAGTTTGCATTCATGGTATGCGGAGAAGAGAAGTAATCCATTGTATGAGCTAAGTCCTAGTGTGCATTTTGAGATCCTTATGCAGCATGAAGTTCAAGATCCTTATGCAGTGTTTTTGGAGGTGGATCGAGAATCCATAGTATTCAACAAATCTATTCACAAGTTTTCATGGGAGTTGCCTTTCAGTAGTTCTCACTTGTTGTTCATAAATGAGCACTTGCGGAGAATCCAAAGAGCAGCTGCAATACTTACATGGTTGCATTGGTTGTTTCATTTCACTTGATCAGGTGATGAATGAAATTGTTAGAGTAGGTTGTATTGAATAAGCTTCATATTGAGCATGTTTCCAATTTTTCAATTGTGTTCAAGTATCAAGTCAGTTCTTAGTTGAGTGAGAGTCAATTTGTGTCGTCAAATCATCAGTTTTCAGTCATGCATTTCAGCTTGAGTTTTTTACTCCATTGCCCAATGGATGAAGGCACTATCTGCTTTCCAAAGATCTGTAGTTCTTGGCACCTCTAAGGAGCCACCATCCCCATTGGAGCCAATGTTAGAGTCGGTCTTTAAATCCCTCCGTCAGAGATCATTTCTCTTATTGCATTTCATTTTTAGGTGTCCCATGCAATTCATTCATCTGCATTCCGTTAGGGGGGCATGCCATTATCTTACGGAAGGGCATTTTCATTCATTCTCCCTCATGTTTGTACCTGTTGGTTGGTCAAAATTTATCAAATTCATCAAAGTTGATTTCAGTCATTTACAGTCATAGATGGTATTTTGGTCAAACAAGAGTCATTTCAGTTTTTAGGTCTAGGCTTTGGTCTTCAGAATGTCCAATAATCCCAGCAGGCTAGAGGTAGGTTCAAAATAAGTTTTCATTTGTGAAATTTCATCGTCAGATCGCTTGATCATGACTTTTCTTCAAAACTCTGTTTTGAAGAAAATCGTCATTTTGTTCTTTGTAATAAATTTCCATGTATATTTTCAAGGTTTTTCAGTTGAAGATGCTTAGGCACAGCCCTGTTCATCCTTTTTCGAATTAAACACCAGCCATCCCTGCAAAAAATAACCATGAGATTCATCATTCAGCCACAAATCAAAGTGGGAGCCAAAAACAGAGTTTATATGAAAGTGTCGATGTCGAACGTTACAAAAATGGGTTTGTAAGAAACAAAAATCAAGTTCTTCACTGTATAAGGTATTTTTATTGTTTAAACAATCCATTGTTATGCTGAGGACATCAAACAAAGCCAAGACAAGTTGTGGAAGGGTGAAATAGTATGTGAGAAGCCAAATTGTGCTGAAGGTAGCCTGCGCGACGCATTGGGCAAACGCGCGATGCACATGGCACGTGCGGCACATATGGTAGCTTCCCACAGTGTAAATTTTCACAGGCGCGGCGCACATGGCATGTGCGGCGCGTTGGGCTGCCTGCGCGGTGCACAGAGCCTCCAAGTAGTTTTTCACCATTTCTTCATCAAATTTCCGAAATGACTCAAATTTTCTACTCCATGTAAGTTCAAAACACTTTGCTAATACCCTTGATCAGTGTTTGAAGTTATTTGAAGATTGGTTGGAGATTTTGAGTGGTGAAGTTATAAACCCTATCATTTTGGTCAAGATTTCTCTTTAGGGTTTTAAATTGGTGTCTTGAAAACAAAAAATTTTGGGTGCCAAATAAACCAATTATATTCCCTACCCATGGTCCCTTTCCCATCACTGTTATATTATCATAAGGCCTCTCTCCTGTTTCACCATATCCCTACCCTAAACTCTATCATACCTATCACTATCACTCTCCCATATCATTTGCAAAGAGTCCCTAATTATCAAAGTTCCCAAACCCCACATTCCCCAAACATAATCAAGTGAATGTCTTCACATTATAAGCTTCACTTGATTGTATCATATTTTTCCCACAGTCCACTATACCCATTGTTCCATGTTTCCCACAGTCCCTCATTTGACTTTGGCACATATTTTGGCAATTGGAGACAAATACAACCAAGTTCTCATTTCTCATTTTCAATAAGCTAAACATACACTTAACATGCATTTGCAACATTATGGAGACGGACACCGACGCATCATACAACTGAGACAGTGATTCTGCCACTGAACTACATACACCAGGAGGGCACTGAAAAGTCAAAAAATGGAGGATAGACTCTGAATCTTGGTCGAAGCTATTTTGGCTGAGCATGATATTTGATGAGGGAATTACAGCCCAAATTTCAAGGAATTTGGAGAAAATTTTGTCAATTTTGTTTTTTTTGGTCACAAAACAGATTTTCCTGCCTGACACGTCACGCCACCTGGCGCGCACTTACGTTTGAGAGATCTTCTGGAGGAAAAAATTACATTTTTGGATTTTTATGAAAATTTATGCATGCTCAGGAATGGCCTAAGTATTTCATCAAGTTATGGGTGATTTAAAGGGTCAAAAACATCATGAAATTGGCCTTTTTTCCACCTTCTTCACACACAGGAACCATTTTTTGGAGATTGAAGTTTTCCAGGGGACAATGACATCCAAATCCAGAAATTCCACTTGGGTTGGATAGTAGACAGATAGGGCTTTCCAACAAGCTATCATGAGCTCAATTTTGACTTCGGGAAGTGCCTCAAAAATAGGCTCAAAGTGGCGCGATGCATTGAGTTTTTGGGCGCGGCGCATTGAGAAATTTGGCCTCATTTTGACTCTTTAGCTCAGAAATTCGCCTAGTTTTGACTAGTTTTACATTTTGATGTAACTATTGATCTATATTGATGTAATTTGATTATTATGATGTAATTTTTGCTCATATTTACTTTTTCTAGAGGATTCATTCACTAAAAAGTGAAAATTAAATGAATGAATCAGTTTCCTACCATATAGAGGCAAGTTTTTTGATTTCCTAGATTTCAGTTCCTTGTTTAGAATTGGTTCAAACAGCTCCTAGAAGGATGAGCTCGACCCCTAGAGGCATGGGAAGGTGTTAAGTTTCATTAATTTTTATGTATGCCATTTCCCTTCTCTTTGCTTCCGAAATTAAACAAACGAGTAACTAAGGTAGAATTCATTAGTTTGCTGGTGCTCTGCCTTAAAATTTGGTTTAGTTTTATTTGTTTTCGTTAGTTTGAAGAGGATCCTTGCACCTTCTTTCCCTTTCCAGCTCCTTATCAGTATTTTCTATACATTCATTTAATCTAAGACATCAAAGCCATTGCCTTCCCTTCCCCAACTTGAACTCTGCAAGAATTTGGCCTCATCCCCAAGCCCAGAATTGCCTTTCCCTTTTTCCAACGAAAACCCCTAAAAATCATTCCAAACTCCTTGATTAATATACCTAGCCTAAAATTAGCACTCATTTCAGTCATCTCAAGGCCTATTGATACATTTTTCCTGAGATTGACCCGGAGAGAGCCCTATCCTGTTCTGGTAGGGCTAGCTACCAGACTGAGCATGGTTTGGTGTTACCCTGAATCTCGCCTTCCTTCAGCCTAAGGTGGATTTGGGCTATAACACAAAGAATGAATAATCTTTTCGTTATCCTACAAATATTTCTTTGATGCTTGCTTTTCACTAGACTTCCTTTCTATAACAGCAGTTGAAATTAACAAAGTTGAGTTTTATAGAAGAGAAATATTTTATTTGGGATTGTATCATCTCAAAAGTTAAAAATCTTAAAGATTATTTTGTAGAAGTGGAGGATGAAAGAGAATTGGCTTCTATTGTTTTAGCCAATATTGTTAATTTTTAATAGATGTTGGGAGATATACCATCAAAGGCTCAAAATTCTATCAATTATTTAAATTCAAGAACAAAAGCCCAATTTAATTTTGCATGGATATATGATAGAGAAGAAATGATACCCAAAGAAACAAAGGATATCCTAAAAAAATCAGATGATGAAGGATATTTCATTGAAAACATATTTCATGAAAGAAAGAATATTTGGTTTTAAAATAATATTCACAAAGATGCTTCTTCTGGTTTTTCTAAGGTTTTTGAATTAAGATGGTTTGTTTATTCTATAAATTGAATATCATATGATGTTTCTAGCTAAAGGAGATGATATATCAACCATAAATGAAATCAGTACAAATGTGAAGGGAGAGGAAATAATTAAAATCCTGAGAAAAGAGGAAGATATTTTCCTGCTTTATGAAGTTAGAAATGTGATTGTTGGTTTACCACTAGTTACATATACTTTCTATTTAGAATTAGATGTAATTAATAGATAAATGTTGGAAATATCTTTTCCTTCATCATCTATCTAGGAAAAAAATTCCATATTTTCATATAAGTTGAATGTTTCATATTCGTCTCTTGCAAAAAGTTCTCTATGTTAAATTTTTTGGCACATGAGCATAAAATAACTACCTATCAAGGATTTCAGGCTTTATCATGTGAAATAGATTGGTCGAAGATTTGGAGGTGACCTTGCACATGTTACAAGAGAATAAAAGCAGACACACATGTCATACATGTTGTGGGAGAGGGAGGTTATCATTACAATTATTTTCATTACATATAAAATTGGTGGTTGAGAGTCTATATTTTTTGGCTGAGATATTTCTTTTGATATTTGTTTGCTGAGATATTTCTTTTGGATTAAATATTAAATTCACAAGTAATTTGTCAAAAAGGGAAAGATTTGGAATGGATTTGAAAGAAGAAAATAAATTAGATGTTAAGGGTAAGAGGAAAAGTATTGAATTAAAAGAGTTACAAATATAGAGTTATTTCAGCGTTATAAATGTATGGAAGAGATAGAATATGTTTTTGAAGGAGAATCCAACAGTGATGAAGATTTTGATATGCATGAAATAAACTGGACCATCAAGCAGAAGGAGAAAAGGTCTAGCAGTGCAAAAGAAGAAAATCAAATCATAAGGGATTTGATTGTACATTCAGATAAAATTTTACCAAAAAATGAGGATAAAAAGGAAAGTGATTGGGAAAAGTAGTTTACTTAAGATATTTTCAAGGAACGAGACCATGAAGTAATATATTCAAATCATGTTAGTTTTATTCAACTTCATAAGTTCTCTAGGGTTATCTTATCCCAGTAATTCCTGAAGAAATTCGGTGGATATGTTATTTCTAGGAACAAAAATCCAAGATTATAGAAAAGGTTGTTTTTATTTATATTTTTCTGTAATTTATAAAAATGACTCAAGGAGTCTAGGCTTGTATATATACCGTCTTTTATGATGTAATATGAGTTTGTGATTTGAGTAATTTCGGAGAAAAAATTATTGTGATTCTATAAATTTGATCTATTAATGAAAAATCAGTGGAGAAGTACAAAATCATTCTATACTAGAGTTTCA
This sequence comes from Pinus albicaulis, assembly GCA_034641835.2. Lineage (NCBI taxonomy): Eukaryota > Viridiplantae > Streptophyta > Pinopsida > Pinales > Pinaceae > Pinus > Pinus albicaulis. The sequence continues at coordinate 926,626,127 of CM076577.1, read as the reverse complement.
GAGAGTGTGGTGTGTTGAAGAATGTATCAATATCTTATGTGTATATTATTATTCTTTATTTATTTCATCTCTGTGTTATGCTCATGTTTGATTCAAAAGTACATATGCATAATTTATCCTTGTTAGACGCTTTGTAATATATCAATTAAACATTTCACAAATATTCATCTCAAATCATATTAAATAATTCATTCATGGTTAAATTATCTTTATATCATGGATCATTTCTTTCTTATTCCTCTATTCTATTATTTTCTTATTGTATGTTTGCATTTGAATATTCATTTTTAATGTCCTAAGGAAATTGTCCCTTTCTATCCAATTTAGGAGAAAAAGGATGAAAGAAAAGATGGAAAAGGGTCAAAAGGAGGACAATTTCAAAACCTAACACTGGAAAAAGGAACAAATGTGAAACTGATCAATATTAGAATGAGGAATTTTTGAGACTCCTAGCACTAGAAAAAGGTACAATTGAAAAATCAATGTTACTAGAAAATAGCCTAATTGTAAATCCTTCTACTAAAAATAAGTCTAATTGAAAAACCCAACTCTAGAATAAAGAGAAATTAGGAAACCCGACACTACAAAAGGGAGAATTTTGAATTCCTAGCATTGGAAAAGGACGTAGGGAGGAATCTTAGCAATATAAAAAAAATATAGATGAGAAACAATATAGCACTAGAGAGTTTACAATTGAAAAATATAGTGTTATGAAAAGGACAATTTAAAAAGATAGTTCTAGGAATGAAGGAAATTGGAAAAGCTAGCTCTATGAGGGAGGGAAAAATGAAATCCTAGTATTAGAAACTTAAACAAATGAGAAACATAGCACACCAATGAGGAGAGGAGGTTAGTTTTGGAGAGAGAGAGAGATAGAGATATCGTCAATGAATGCAAAAACTACCTAGCATAAATACTAGCTAGAGAAAAAACATAAATATTAATTTCAAATTAAGTACCTAGAACTCATCATGATATTTTTTCTCAATGCATAAGACAAAAAATGAATATTTTGGAAGATTTTCACTTGTGCAATTGACTAGGTATTTGAACTAAGTAAAGAAGAAGTCTCTTATGGTATGTATAATAAATATAAAGAACAACTCTCTTCTGGTCTAATGGATTATAATGAATATGTACTTACTAATGGATGACATTCATCTCTGCCTTCAACATGTCCATAAGTTCTACAATGGGTTTTAGTTGTTGTTATTAAAAGTTTCCTTAATCTCAAAACCTTGCACATTTTATAAGGGAAATAACATTTTCTATCCTCCGAAGCCCTCGATGTCGATCCCACATCTCCTTGGCCCAATTCTTGAGGAATGTTATCTTCCATTTTTTCTCACCAAATAGCTTTTAGTGATGATTGTCAATAAAAATTAACCTCAAGATAGGCCTATAACATTTCAAAAGCATGGGATGTATATCAAGAATGTGGAACTTGTAAATAGGTATTTGAACCTACATATATATAAATTTCTCATCAGATATTCAATGTTAGTCTGTCAGATAAACGTTGCAAAATGGTTAAAATTCCATTAATGCTGAAATTTGGTCGTTTTTTGGTGACAAGGCAATGGCCGTCAAATATGTGACTCTATGAAATTAATGTTGCATAGTTGACGATCATCGCGCTTTAGAAAAAACAAAAAAATACATTAAACATATGATAATAGCTCCAATTTCATCCATTTGTCGAATTCCACTATTAGATTTTAACTCAAAATGTGGTACTGTTGGTTGATTAGTATTTCTTGAAACACAATCATTTTTAGGAAGGAATCATCCATTCCCTTGCAATTTGTGAGAAAATACAAGTCAATGTTTTATGAGGCCATCTCCACTAGAGATTTTTATCATAGTGAGGTAGATAATATAAACTCAAAGGAACATGAGTTGATTAAAGAAAATATCATCAATCAACCTCCCAGAAAGAAGTTATTTGTCCTAACTTTAGTATGAATCCCAATATTCACCTAAACCAATGGGACTTTAAGATATGGAGGTAAGGTGATCCTAGCTTCCAAAGGAAACCATAGGAAGGGTCGAGGGGGAGGAGTCTTTTTTTTCCCTGATGAATAGATGGTTTTGCAGTATTCGTGGGGAATTATAAAAGCCACAAACAATCATGCCATGTTTATTTACCTTTAGAAAGGATCATATCTTGCCTCTAATCAAGTAATTAAGCAACCAAATATCTTTGCGGACTCCCTATTGGTTTTTGAAAAATGATATAAACTGAAGAAAAATATCAAATGCCTATATCCCCCTTCGATTCTAAAGATGCATGCATCATTGAAAAAATTTGACCAAGTGAATTTTTATGACATATATAGAAATATGAATTTAATGTTGATGAATAATAAAAAACAGGGGCTGACTTGACTCAAGGGATCCTCGAAATTAATGAAAAAATATTCCCCTCTCTAGTTCCATAAATGAACTATAATAATTATATTCTAACTTTCGAAGTGGGGGGGGGGGGGTATGCACTCCACTTCTGAGGATTTAAATCTTTTAGTTTAGCAAAAGGCTCCTACCAATTTTTTCGAGGAGAATATTTTAATTCGCCTCTACACAAGTGGCATTATCTAGCAAACATAGGCTCATTTTTTGGACACTTCTCACTCTTTGTTGTCATATTTCCTTAACTCCTCTTGGAACTTATTTATTTCTCTGTACTTTGGCTACAAGGATCCCTTCATTTTGTAATAGGGTGGATTCAATTTCAATGTATGGCATGAATATCATGTCACGTTTCTTATTTCCTAGCTTGATTTTCACCATGATAGGAGATTTAAGGCCTCATTTTGGCTCATGTTTCAATTTTAGGCTCAACTACATATGCTTCATGGAGTTAAGTGGTATCCTCATTCATTTTCTTAGGTCTTCATTGTTGGTGTAAGAAACTGAAGTTCTATAGGCAGTGGTGCTTTGGATCTCTTTACTCCTGACCCTCTCAAGGTAGGTTGGAAAATCCTTTTTCTCTCCACATGAGGGCTCATGGCAGGACTAGAAAAATTTGAGGATATCTATGATATTATCAAAGCCTCAATGCTAATCGAAAAGTTGTTATATTTTATGGAAGCCCCAGTATCCACGATCAACTAGTTGAAGTATTTGATTGAGTGATAGTGATGTTCATTCCAATTCATTATGGATGATAAGCTTTGGGATAAACATACATACATGGATTCCTTGTTGGACAGGCTTAGTACTGAGGTTAGACAGCTCAACCAGTGGGTGACAGTTCTATAAATTTTAAATGTGTGTGATAGAAGGGATGCTAAGGAGGTTATCACAACTAGGGCTTGTATTGGGTGGAGGATCATCATGTTCGGAGCTTGGAAGAAATTGATGGCACGTGGTTATTGCGCATCATAGCCATGAAAATATTTTTTTATGGATATCATTTTTCTCTTTCCATGTGAATTTTAGTTATGTTGGCTTGCAAATTTGTCTTTATGTTAGGCTCTTTATGTAGAATTTATGGGGAGTTCCTTTTCTGTTTAAATATTATTCTTAGCCATGGATACAATAAACACTATATTTACTCATAGGAAGATCTCCCTTTTGGGGATGACTCAATATGTAAGGGTAGTAGCCCAAAATCCAAGCTTTTATTAATATGAATATCCCTATCCATTATGTTTAAAAAAACTAAGACAAAATTGATAAATACATTATGCCTAGAATAAGGCCAAAACATAGAATATTTTTACTCCAAGAAGAGTTTTAACCATAATTTTTTTTTTATTTTCAATTGTTTTATGTAATATGTACATTGTTGAAATTGAAATAGTTTGCTCAACATGGCCATCAATATGTTCTATTTTCAATTTTTTTGTAGACACATAGATAAATAAGGCATTGAAATATTTTACTAAATTGAAATATTTTATTTATAGCCCACACTATACACATTAATATATTTTTAAATACATATCTCCCTCTTAATATTATTATTATAAATTCATTTTTTTAATGTTGCATATTAACTTCATATTAAAAAATGAATGAATAACACTCTCATGATGATATCAAAATATTTTATTTATGGTGGACATTGATATATTTGATTCATGATAAGTACACACACTCTCTCTCTCTCTCTCTCTCTCTCTCTCTCTCTCTCTCTCTCTCTCTCTCTCTCTATATATATATATATATATATATATATATATATATATATATATATATATATAGTTGATATTGAAATATATTAATTAACACACATATTCAAATATCTTATCAAGGGCCTACATTGAAATATTTTTATAGAGTAAAATAATTTTTCATCTTCCTCACACTCCAAAGTGAAATTGTATGATATGTTTTATTATAATTTACTTTACATCAAAATTGTGCTAGTCACTATAAGCATCAAAATATTTTATTTATGGTTTAAATTGATATTTGTTTTGTTATTAATATTTTTTAAAATACGACATATGAGTTCTATGTTAATAATTGAAGGAATTACATATTTCTTTCATACAATGTCATCATATTAATAATGAACCAAATTAGTGCTTTATAATACTTTTAGTTAAAATGTGATAAAGATAACACTGGATGTATCCAGCCCTGTGATGGATAAAATATTTTGAGGTGAAAATTCTTCTAAATTGAAAAAATTGGATAGATTTACATCTCTCCTTCATTTTGAGCAACACACCAATATACATATGTTTGTTTGTGTACCATGTATTTATTCCATGTTGAGCATAGAAGGATGAAAAATTTACATAGAATGGACACCATACTAATCACCCAACAAATTATATTATCCATAGTAGCTTCCAAGTTTAGCTGAGGTAGTTCAGTCAAGGGAAAGCATGTTGACTTCATAGATGATGTTGAAGTCAGAATTCAACGATTTCCTTCCTATGAAGCAACCTTCACATTCTCCAACACTACCTTAGCCTATCAACTTCATAACTTTATCTTTTGATCTGATGTGTTTGGTCAATCAATATTTTTCTATTGTCATGGTAAGATGATGGTTAGATGATCTATCAATACTTTTCCGTCATCATGATGAACTGACTAGTTAACCGGTCTGTTAGGATTTTTCTATAATCGTGTTGAACTTGTCTATCAAGATTTTTCCATCATCATGGCGAAATGAGTGGTTAATTGATCCACACACAGGTTGAGAGGGACAATCTTGACTTACACATTGACCTTAGTCGCTCTAGAATTTGGCTTTAAATTTTCCCATTTCCATTCTTCAACTTTCATATATGTGCTCAAAGGTTGTCTTTGTTTCTTATATTCCTAGTCAAGATTGAAAATTTGAGGTTTTTAGCCTCCTTTAGTGTTCAAAATGCCATTAATGGAGAAACCGTTCATTATATATCAAAGGGACTCTCCATGTGGGATGATCATTTGTTGTATCACCTTAACTATGCACATCAATTCACGAATACACCTTGGGATTTAAAGCTTGAGTAAATGGGCTACTCAAAAGGTTTCATGATTATAAACTTATTTCTGCCCTAGGTGTTCCACTTGTTCCCCCTACATTCCATGCCTAAACTTCATGCATGACTACATTAAACATGCTCTTGTTCTCCCTATATGTTTTTCTTGCATGGGAGAAGCCTACTCTATTTCATCCATCATATTAATGTGAATACTAGTGTGTGATACACATTTCAACCTCGTGTTTTTTCTTCTGTCTCTACCTTCTCTAAGTTGTGGCCTACACTTCTCCTCGTGATTGGATTATGGAATGTGGAGAGTTTGTGTGGTTCCATTCACCTTTAATGATCTGAGTTCATAAGAGACAACCTGGTTGGATAATGAATATACTAATAATTTTATCTCCATTAAGACATCTACGATTTTATTTCGAGGAATAGACGATAGGCTTATTACACATCTAGTCTAGGCTTGTCAGTCCAAAGTTGAATTGTTGTAATCACTCTCATTTATAACCCTTTTATGAACCCTATAATAACATTACATTTAAAACCCTAACCTAAGTCCACTACATAATCCTTCTACTAGATATAATTTTTACCTTGAACCTCATTAACCCATAGCCCACTCGTACTCCCATAGAGCTTGATTTTTAATTTTTCTCAGGAATGACTATGACTCATGAATCTATATAGGGTCTCCAAATTAAAAACCCCAATTAATTGGCTAACATCAATGGCGATGGAGGCATTTATGACGTGGGACCTCTAATTTAATCAATGGTTATGATCAACTCGCATCAATTCATGGTATAGGTGGATATCGGGGAAGCTGAAATAGAATTTGTCCCACAAAACAATTTAACGACGCAGAATGGCTGATCAAAATACATTAACCTCATGGATTGCAAGGGGGATACCCCTATGACATCAGAGGGGTGGTTCGCACTCTTTATTCTAAGTGGAGGTTTCACTTAATTAATAGAAAGATATTAGTTAGAGGTAATCAATGCCTTGTGGGGGTGCACCCCCTATGATGTAAGAAAAGAGGGATGTGTCCACACTCATCCTCCATCATGAATCTAGATTGGCAGTCCTCAATTTTCATGGAATCCTGACACCTTGTTTTGATGGGACTCTATATTTCCCATGAATTCAGACTAGCATTGGCAAGCTCATTATTTCTCATTCAAGTTCTTAACAATTTATCTCATCGAGAGTTATATTATTATCTAGGAACTGTGGGCTCCATATTTTATTACTAGTTCCTCATTAGGATGCACTCTGAAAACACTCCACATTGTTTTGAAACCTCCAAATCTCTCACAAATTCTTTTATTAAGTTGTTCGAATGCTTTTTCTCAATCTCCAGCTCTCTCTCTTTGTGTAATAGTACTCAGAAAAAACTGACGATCCCTCCATCCTTTGATACATGTGATTATCTTGACAGGGGCACCCTCACTATGAAAAATATCAAACTTGGGTATTTTAATTTTTTTGAATAAGAGTGTGCACATGAGGCATGCATGAAATAAAAAACACACACATAAAGTCATTCAAAATTAACAGAGAGACACTCACCCTCTTTACATATGGCATCAATATGTGTTTACAAAGAGGAATTGAACACAAGGAATAACTAAAAAATTAGATTTTCTATTACTCATAAAGATTTATATATATGAAGGAATGTCACAACCCTTTCCATCATAAATATTTAAATATAAGGAGGAATGTTACAACCCTTTCTATCTTACTGTATAACTCTTGTGCACCTCCTTGAGATGATTTTTCTCAATTCCTAAGACTTTATTCTGACTTAATATACATAGACATGTATATAACTACTAAAAATAACATCTTCTAATGAAATGAAGATTAATTTGGACATATATTCTCTTAATCGTAAACACTACCTACCACATCACCCTGATATTTGTCATTTTTACAAAGACCCACTTGGCGCAAAACACCAACTCATCAAAAAACATAATAGTCTTAATAACACTATTTATCTATAGTATAGGAACTTGGAATTACATCAAAATCCTATAGTTTATAATTTATAAAAATCATATTTGAGGGATATTTCTTTCCCTTTGGAATTTTCATGACCCCCATTTGCCTAAATAGAGAAAGGGTTGCCTAAGGTTGAAGCTCTTACATTAGGTTGTAACGTTTTTCTTGGGAATGGAGATTAATTTGTTATTTGAAATAGTATTAGTCAGATTAATTTGTCTAAATATGTTCTAGGAGTATCCAAAAATTATCATATTCTGAACTAATAATTTATTAGATAGGTTGACCCCCTCGAGATCAGTGACTGCTACATCCACAGAATATAAGAGCAAGTTGTAACGTTGTCCTTGAGAATGGAGAATAATTTGAAATTTCAAATAATATCAATGAGATTAATATGTATAATTATTTTGTGGGAGTATCCCATGATTATTATCATCTGAACTCAAAATTTATGGGGAAGGTTCACCCCAGAGATTAGTGACTACTACATTCATGGAATATTTGTACCAAGCAGATCCACCTAAGGGAGTCACTTCCTTTGGGCTCAACCATGGAGCCCGACCCCAAGGGTGTCGAGAGAATTGAAATTGTGACCTCTGAACAGAAAAAATGTTTTAACAATAGGGACTTGACCAATTGAGCTACTCCTCAAGGCTATTTTTTTTTACAACAAATATATTTTTACTTTAAACAATTTTCTACTCTAAATTGAACACTGGTGGAAATATATATCTCCCTCGCAGTGAGCTATCTTGTGTTATTGGCTTTCCAATGGGAGGAATTATAGTCTCCCTCATGTTGAGATATTGTAGGCCTCTTTGCAAAACCAATAAACAAATTATTTATATTTTTAATCATTTTAATTAAACTAAACATATAGCCAGCTCAAATTCTATGTTTTTATTTTTATCTTAAAAGGAACATATATTAACTTTAAATTGAGTAGGAAAAGAATTACATTTAGTAATAATTTTAATTAGAAAAAAACAAATATGTATATTATTTTCTCTTTTCTTCCAAATATTTTATTTTGAAAAGAATATTAAATCGCAAAATTTACCATTCTCTTCAAAATGAATATTATAACATTTATTTTTTCTAAATAAATAACATAATTGGGTTAAAGAAAGTTGAATATCAATTATATTTCAATTGAATGTTATAATATCATTCAGTTTATAATATTGTTATTCAATAATTAATTTAATGTTTTAAATAAATTAATTGTTTTGATATTTTTAATGAAATTCACACAATTTATTTGGCAAGTTCAATGTAAAGTAAATGTAAGGACAATGTTGTATATTTAAATCTGTTATATGAATATGAAATTGGCCCATACATATTTCTCTAAACAACCTAAAAACAAAAGAAATTAATTATGGCTTTTATTGAAATTATGTTAAGCTCAATATAAATTAAATATAAAGAAAATGTTTTATATTTAAATTTCTTATATATTGGCCCATACCTATATCTTAAAGAAATATAAACACAAGAGAAATTAATTATAGTTTTTATTCAAAATATGTTCAGTTAAATGTAAAGTAAATGCAAGGATAATGTTCTATGTTTAAATTTGTCATATTAATATGAGATTGTCTTATACCTATTTCCCTAAACTATATAAAAACAAAAGAAATTAATTATGGTTTTTATTCAAAACATATTAACTATTAATTACATATTTTGTTAAAAATATGTGAATTAATAGTTAAAATATATAGTTTCAGTATTTAAATTTTGTAAATAGATAGATAGAATTAAAACCAAATTTAAACAGAAAAAATAACTTTATAACCATTGTTTTCCTTCTTCATAAAAAAAAATAATTTTTAATAACTAGGGTCATGAAAATAATCAATTTGAATCGTTTTTTCATGTAAGCTTCATGTCAACATGGATGGAAAATAATATAATAATGAAGTGATAAAAAGTAATAAATTAAAATAGTTTTTATAATAACGTAAAATTCCTTTAAAATTATATTGAAAATATAATTTTAATTTTGCTTACAGACCACAGACCCATGGAATACCATCTGAACAATGGATGGATTTACAACAAAGGCCAATCTCGAAGCACTGCAAAATTCAAGTGTTTGCTTGTAAAGTTAAACTATAGTTGATTATTAATGCAATTTGATGAAGGGATCTTCATGCAACAATGGATGTTACTGAGCTTTACCAGAGTCTCCCATCGCCAATTCCTCAACATCATTAATAGATAGATTTTCAGAGACATCATTAATGAAATGATATGCTTGTGCCACTCCCTGTGAGCCTTCTGCCTCATTCTGTTTCTTCGACATGTTAGGAGGTCGCAATTTCAAATCAAAATAGTATTCCTCATGGAAATACAAGGTGAATCCCCACAAGGCTAGCACCACCACCATGCCCTTCTCCACACTAAATTATTCGTGCGAAAAAACCACATCCATGACCTCAATCATCGAAAGCATAACAATAATGATCACAACACTCAATAGAGAGCTCGCCATGGAGGTCACGCCGAAAACCCCAATGAAATAAAGATTCCATGTCACTCAAACCATACGAGGTCCATGCAATAATTGATCTTCCCCAAACGAAATTTGTTTACATCCTTGTGGAGAGCCTAGAAGTCTTTGTTAATTAGCATGCCCATTGTATAGAAAATAATAGTAGTAACATACATTAAGATCAACGAAAAAACTATAACAATGACCACCACAATGCATTCACAAAATCCACATAGACCACAAGCATAAATAATACATACAAAACCGACATTTAAGCATTACAGAGAGATTTTCCCATCAAGTCCAAGGGGTGAGCCATGCTCTAATACCACTCTATAACACCATCCTCCCACATTTACCCATGATAACCATTCCATCAGGGTAAAAATTTGATAAAGAGTTACTATGATATGATTCAAGCTCATTTATCAACTTAAGGAAGTGGAACCGACTGACCAACACTTTAAAGACCTCCCTCAGGGGCTAGAAAATCTTTAGGAGCCAACCAAACCCTCTAGGAGTCCAATCCCTGAGAAAAAATTCTTCTTGACTAAGCTAGACCCTCATTTGCTGCCATGAAAAGCCTTCCTTGTGAGTGAGATCATTAAGTCGCTCTAACAAAAAGGCCTCCATGTGACTGTACCATTTTTTAGGAAGTTTTGTGCCAATGGTCTCGAATTATGATCCAATTTTTAGGGCCAAGTCTCAGGCCTCTTCCAAGAAATTCATGAAGCTTCTAGCACTGATAAATAACAATATGAGAAGGCTTCTAATGCAAAACTTCAACAAGGACCTAACCTGAGAAGGCCTATCCATTACATAAATTACATCAAACACATCATGAAAATGTAATATACAGGTCATAACAACATATCTAAACATAGGGACATCATACTTAAGGCCGAGATTACTTAAAATGGTTTGAATCTCTCTCACAATAGCTGCATTATAATCTATTAGGTCATACATTCATTAAAAATAAATTTTATAATCAAAACAAAATGAGAGCCATAACCAAAGTTTGTCATAAACCATGCTTATAACCAGTGTATAACGAGAAGAATAACAATGCTATAACAAGCATTTAAGCCACATAATAACAAGTAAATTACACATAAAAAAGAGAGGAACATATATCTAATTAACATATGAAAAATCCAACTAAGCGAGGGGCTTCCATGTACCATTTGACCATACATTGGGCTGAACCAAATCTTTCTTTCATCCAATCACCCTCATGCCATATTCCAAGCATGAATGTGGGACTCACAAAAAAAAAAATCAAGGCTTCCTCAGGCTTTTCTGTGTATCTGGCTGAAGGATTCATAGGCCCAAACAAAAAACATACACTACAGGATTTACCACAAACTCTCCATATATCATTCAAGGGATCATTAAGCCCTAAAAAAGCATGGATTCCTCTGCATATCTCCACCTAAATTGTGAGGAATTTGTCTATTTCCACCCTCTAGGATTTACCATGTGTCCCGAGATTATCGGTTAAGGGATTCCTAGGTCCAACGAGTGTATTCAACTCTATTATTTACCTTCTATCTAGTTGTTACCAATCAAGGGATTCCTAGGCCAAATGAGGGTATTCACAACTAGGATTTACTGTGTATCATTCCATTATCGGCCAAGCGCTTCCTAGGCCTTGTGATTTTTCCTTATACCACCCCACATAGTTTTGAAATCATCTGGTAATCTATATCAACCAAGTAAAATAATTCCATCACACCATGGAAATCCAGAAACGACGAGAAAAGGCTGAAAACCATTGTCACACCTCATAAAACTCATGTCAATGAAAACAAGAGAATAAAATACACACATGCATGTACCATGCATTCCAAAACTAGCAACGAAATCATCCATGCAAATCGACACCTGTAAGTAATCCTATTGTAGCCACTTGATCCCACTGTTCCTTGCTTGATCTTTGCTTCCTTTTACTTTCTTGTCCTTTCTTTCCTTCCTTCCTCCAATGCTAGAGTGTTCCAAGAATAATCTAAGTGTATGAGAGTATGAGAGAGTAAAGAGGATAGAGAGAGAGCTCCAAAACTAAACCAAAAAAAAGGTTGAACTGATAAAAGGTTGTGAATTGATACTCAAAATAATTTTTATCAATGAGGCCTCTATTTTCTTGATATTCCATTATCTTTCCTTCATTTTCCTCCTCACACACAAACTCTACCCTTTCACCTTAATTTTATCCTAATTTCCATTATTTTCATAAATAAAATGTCAACTAATGTCTCTTTACATTTCCAATGTATTTTCCATTGGCTTTACCAATTTCCTTAGCCATAATAAACTAAATGAACACCCACACTTGGATGTTTTTCCCAAAATTCATATTGAAATAAGTTTCCCATGACCCTGGTCATTATATTGTCTTTATTAACTTTATTACATGGATTCTTTTATCCTTGGGTTGTTACATTCAACTTTCATATCTTGGCTAAAAGGTCATATATGTTTCCTAGAGTCCTAGTCAAGGTCACAAATTTGAGGTTGTTAGCCTCTTTTAATGTTTTTAATTCCATTAATGGAGAAAGCGATGGTTAGATATGACAGGGACTATACATATGGGGTGATCATTTTTTTTACCACCTCAACTACACACATCAATTCATGTATACATGATGGGATTTAAAGCTTGAGTGTATAGGCTACTCAAAAGGTTTCATAATTATAAACTTGTTTCTCCCTTATGTGTTCCACTTGTTTTCTGTGTTTCCCATGCCTAAAACTTATGCATTTAAGCCTCCTCTTGTTATCCCTATCTATTTTTCTTGAATGGGAGAAGCCTACTCTATTTCAACCTTCATGTTAATCTGAATCCTAGTGTGTGATACACTTTTCAAACTCATGTGTTATCTTATGTAACTACCTTCTCTAAGTTATGGCCTACACTTATCCTAATTATTTAATTATGGATTGTGGAGAATTTGTGTTGTTCCATTCACCTTCAATGATTAAAGTGTACAAGAGAAAATTGGCTCGGTAATGAAGCTACCAATAATTTTATCTCCATTTAGACATGCATGGTCTCAATTCTATGAATAGAGGATAGGCTTATGATGCAACTACTCTAGGGTTCCCAATCCAAAGTTGGATTATTCACGTCATTCTCATTTGTAACCCCTTTAGTAACCCTACAATAACCATTAAAACCCTAACCTATGTCTAGTACAAGATACTTCTAGTAGCTATACTTCAACCCTCGAACCCCATTAACTTGTGGTCTCCTCGTAACTTGCATGGGACCTGACTTTTCCTTTTTCTCAAACACAAATGTGACTCGTGTGCTTATGTGGGGTCCCCATATTAATAAAACTGATTAATTGGCTTACATCAATGATGATGGAGGTATTAACAACATGGGACCTCCAAATCAATGGTTGTGATCAATGAGCCTCAATCGATGGTAGAGGTGGATAGCGAGGAAACTATAATAGATTTTGTTGCACCATAAAAAAATAAACAACAGAAAATGGTCGGTTGAAATCCATGGCCCTCATGGATTACAGGGGGCTCCCCCTATGACATCAAGAGAGGGGTGGTTTTAACTCTTGGTTCTAAGTGGATGTTTCACTCAATTCAACAAACAATGGATATTAGCAAGAGGTAATCAATGCCTTATGGGGGGAACCCCTTGTGACGTAAGAGAAGAGTGGGGAATATTCACTTGTACTCCATAGTCAATCTATATCGAGATTCCTCAATAATCCTAGAACCTCAATGCCTTATTCTGATGGAACCCTATCGTTCTCACGACATCATATCAACATTAGCAAGCTCACTATTTCTCATTCGATTTCTGAGTAGTTTATCTCATTGAGAGCTATAATTTTAGCTAGTAATTGTGGGATCCATATCATGTTACTATTTCATCATTAGAATGCAATTGGAAAACACTCCACATTATTTTCAAACCTCTAGATCCCTCACATATTCTTTTCTTAAGTTGCTCGAATGCTTATTTTCAATCTTGAGCTCTCTCTCTTATGTAATAGTATTCGAGCAAAACTGACAATCCCTCGATCTTTTGATACTTGAGATTATATTTATAGGGAACCCTCATTATGCCAAATACCAAGCTTGGGTATTTTACTTTTGTGAAATACGAGTGTGCACACGAGACATGCATGAAATAAAAAACACACACATGAAGTCAATCAGAATTAATAGAATCACTCACTCACTTTACATAGGGCACCAATACATGTTTAGGAAGAAGAATAGAACTATTGGAAAAAATACTGAGAGGGGGGGGGGGGGTGAATCAGTATTTAGGGAAAACTAAAATTTTTTACTTTCTCATGCTCTAAAACCCATACGCTACTTTGCTGAAGCCAACTAGCGTATACACGCGGATATCCTTCATAAAACTCGCGTATACACAAAGATCTAATTATGCCATTAATTCTTCACTTATATCATTCCATCATTCATTCATTAGATGTTCTATAAATAGTAAACATGTGCAGTAAGAACAGAATAAACCATCACACATAAGCATCACACATGAACACCAGGATTTTAGGTGGAAACCCAAGTCGGGAGAAAACCACCGTTGCAGTTGTTCAGCCTTCAATATTTTATTATAGAGAAAAAAGCTTACAACATATGTGCTGGAGCAGATTCCTACCATCACGCAGGCACCCACCTGCGCTCGTTTACGAGCCTCTCCTGGAAGGGAGCTCCAACCCCCTGACTCGTTACCAGCCTCTCCTGGAAGGGAGCTACGACCCCCTCCTCTCGTTTACCAGCCTCATCTGGAAGGGAGCTACAACCCCCTGACTGAAGGCTACAACCCTCAGCACCTCGATGGACCACGTTTCATCAATTTTCACACTGGATCCAAAGCTTCCTTTAGAACACAACTTACAGGCCACATTTCATCATATTTTCAGACTGGACCCACTCCACATATTTAAGCTCCATCATACAACCAAACTGAAACAGACAACTCAAAACTGTAGAATACTGATAGCAGCAACACAGCAGAACAGATCAGACATTTCATACCCCATGCTTCAGCAAACCCTAGTTTTCATACGTGCTTTCCTTTCACTGATATCGCGTATATACGTGCTTCCGTTCACATAAACCAGCGTATACATCTGTACATATTATAGGGCTAATTTCACTGTGCATACGCACTTTCTCTTCAGCGAAGCCGCGTATATTCGCGCTTCCTCTGTGTCAAACCAGCGTATGGTTCTTCAGACATTTAGGTCATTTCAATTCTTCAGAAAAGATACATCACACAGATTTTACCCTTTACTTCAGACATATGTTTGCCTCATGTCAGATCTAAACATTCCATACACAGATCTAGCAAATACAAATACATTCCAGATCTAGATTTCCTTCTTCATCATTTCTTCATTGGTGCATCATACATTCAGATCTTTCATTCAACTGTAACCCTTTCCTTTCAGATATACGTCTAAGAGAAGTATTCATTCAAGCTCAGACATCTTGCACCCACACTCATGATTTGCACAATGAAATTCTTCTCTTTATATAGGTTTACCCTTTTTCAATACCATGAGCCAAAACCACATTACTTTCGATGGTATTCCTGGACGGGGTCATTTAGACGAATCATTACCCAATACAATGGGTCAATACCATGGTGGTTACCCCTGGTTTTACACTTTATGAGCGCTTTTTCCGATACGTGACTTGGCACGTTATTTACCGCGTGCATACGCGACTTCTCCTAGACAGATCCGTGTATGCCTTGAGACATACTCTTTTCATCATAGATCTAGTACATATTGAATTCCTTTCTTCATTACCTTCTCTACTCTCTGTGGATACATCATATTTAATTCATCAAGGCATATTCTATTAAGCACAACTTCATCAAGTAAGTTTCCATCATCTTCATCAAGTGGGTTTCCATTCACGAACAACACTCAGCATCATATTGCCAACATACATCATATCACATCAGATTTACATCATTTACCAAGTCCATCAAGTCAAGAAGAACTTCACCAAGTGGTTTTCCATCAAGGACAACACATCTCAACAATCTCATGTCTTCATCTTCATTGAGTGGGTTGCCATCAAGGACAACACTCTGCATGATATTGCCAACAATCTCCCCCTTTGTACTTGATGGCAACCATGATGGTGTTTGTTTACCACAACAGATAGGTAAATTAAGAATACAATGACACCATGTCACTCTCCCCATTTTTGACACCATTCTTTCTCTTCATTCAAACACCATGTCACTCTCCCCATTTTTGACACCATTCTTTCTCTTCATTCAAACACCATGTCACTCTCCCCCTTTGACATCAAGGGCAAAGGGCGGATCAAAACCAACACACTCTCCCCCTTTTCTCCTCATGAAGAAGAAGCGTTCTGCAGATCTGATATATACTGAAGTGACCAAGCTCCCCTTGAGTTCATGCTGAATCTTCAAACATATTTTTCAATGAAGTACATGACTCTATGAACTTCCTATCACCAAAGACTCATACTTACATCAAATATCCAACCAAGTTGATTTACATATAAGACCCAAGTACCCAACCAAGTGGGTTTACACATTTCAACTCAGCTACCCAACCAAGTGGGTTTAAAAAATTTGACTCAGCTACCCAACCAAGTGGGTTTACAAATTTGACAAGTCCTTACATGACTGAATATTACAATTTTAGATCATGGGTCTCAACAAGACCTTTTCATCAAATTACAAATATGACCATTTATGACCAATACCAGAAATTCCTCAAGAAAGAGAACATATTTCAGAACCTTCATAATTCCAACAATGCATTATACTCGGCAAAGCTAATGCTCCCCTTGAATATGTGCATCCAAGCATCCTTTCCATATGAATAAGGCTCCCCCTTAGTTTGTGCATCCTGAACACTTTCAACCAATCATCAAGGCATCTTTAAAACATCAGAGATTGAAACAGTATTATAAGAACTGGAACACCACCAGAGATACCAGAGATACCAAACAGTACTGCAGTTGTGCTGAAGAAAGCTGACCCTAAACAGAAATTTGTCAGCAATCAGACATACGCGGTTTTATGTGAATGAACTCGCGTATATACACGACTGTGTTTCAGGAAATCTGCGTATCCAATACCATCTTCTATATTTTAACCAGATCTGATCCTCTATGAGAAAAAGACAGTGTTCAACTTCTTTCTGAGATCTTTGAATGCTTCCCTGGAATACAGATAGATATAACAGTGTAGTTGTGTCTTCAAGCGTCATCCAATGGTTGTAGCATAAGCACATTAGTAACCAAGCCTTCAGATTCTAATACATTCTTTCCAAGAGAAATTATCATACCAGAATGACATCTTCAAATATGTGTCAAGCAATCATCCATGTGGTCCAACATCACCATGATATTTAAGATTTAACAAGAAGTAACATATGTAGGGAAAATATCTCAACCATAGTAGAAAACTCTGCATGATCTATTCTTATTTCTGAATCAAACGAATTCCAACTCATCCATGTGTGAGTAAAAAAGATACTTTTCAGCTAACAGGGCTCAAAATTTCATCATAATAAACCATATACCAAGTTATCATTATTTGAGCATGAGTATCAAAGAATAAGTAGCCATAGTGCCAACAATGCAATCATTAGTATTCAACCTGTTGCTCCCCCTTAATTTGTGCAACCTGAATATGTTCATCAGCAAGTCATCAGTAACAATCTCTGCATGAACTGTCCTTATCTCTGAATTATAAGACTTTCATCTCAGCAACAAATACTCTTCATCAAAAGCAAACAGGACTCATCCATAATCTTCAACATGAGAAACCAAGTATCATATCATCATAATTTAGAACTGAGAAACTAAGCTGATACTGAGTCAATAATACAGTTATTAACAGTTAGACTGATGCTCCCCCTAAACTTCTGCTCCTGATCTTCAGCTGTCATCCCAATTCTTTTATCATAAATGCATACACGACTGTGTCTACTGGAACTCGCATATATACGCGAATTTTGTTCATAGAACCCGCGTATGGAAAGTGAAGCATAGAAATTTTCCACATTTCTTTATCTCCCCCTGAACTTGTACTTCATGTACCTGTCTTCTTCATATCAGATGCTCTGTCAGAAATACATGCAACCAGAATAATCAAATCAGCCATGAGAGTCATCATACATTGCCCCCCCCCTGTGACGATACATTACTAAATCTCATAATGTATCCCACATCATTCCTGCAGTCAATAAGAGAAGTAAGCTTTAGAAGCGGATGACTGCAGTAGGGTCACAATTCCCTACGTTTCTGATTGGTCCTCCTTCTTTTTCCAAATTTGCTTGAACTTCCTAACTGTGTGCTGAGAATTGTCCACTTTCTCATATCTGTTCAACCTGCATTCCTTTTCTACATGTCCATACTTGTTACAAGAATAACATCTCATGTGTCTAGAGAAATAAGCATAAGAATCATAATGAATATTTCTAATCTTCCGCCTTTTACAATCAACTGCTTTATGTCCATACTTGTTACATGAAAAACAATATCCCTTGAAGAAACCAGAGTACCTTTCTATGTAGGAACTATTTGTTTGAGGCTGAAATGATCTACTCCTGCAATTTACTGCAACATGCCCATAATTATGACATTTAAAGCATTCAACATTATTGAATGATTTCCTTTGAGAATTCATCATTGTTGGTTGACCTTTTGTCTCTTTCAACACTTCAGGTTTTGCATTGACATCCTCTGAATTTTTAGCACTTCCTTGTGAGCTAGATTCTCCTTTAACAATTTCATAGAAACCAAGACCAAGTTTGATAGCAGGAGACCTTTGATTACTCAGAATATTGTCCAAAATATTAGTACTATCTTGAAACCTCAAAAGTTTAACCTTTTCTTCTAATTTACCTTTGAGAATGTTTACCTCAACCTCCAAGGCTTGACATTTCTTTGTCATGGTTTCTTCTTTCCTTCTTCCATCATCTACTTGATCCTTCAGATTTAGAATTTCTTCTTTCAACCAATTTTCGTTTTCTTCACATGTTTGTTGCAGCTCTTCATTCTTCTTATTTGATTTTTCCAGATCTTCTTTGAGAGAGATGATTTCTGCTTCAAGGCCTCCCTTTTCAAATGGTTGTAGAGGTTCCTCATTCTTCTTACTTGATGCTTCAAGATCTGCTTGCAGAGAGATGATTGCAGCTTCAAGTCCTTCATTCTTCTTGCTTGATTTTTCGAGATCTGCATTTAGATCGTTGATTTCTGCTTCTAGTTCTTTAATTCGATTGGATGCATAAGTACGAAACCTTTGATACTTGTCCACATATCCATTCAGCATTTCTATTTGTTTTTCCATTTGAGAGATCATCTCTTTGTAGATAGTTTCTTGCTTATTAGAAGAACTTTGTAGTTCTTCAACTTTAATCTTGAGAGCTTCTTCTAGATCCACAACTTTACTTTCACTATCTTCACTATTGTTTACACAAAGAAGATTATTACAAGGACCCCAATCACTATCTGATTCATCTTCTTCAATTTCTGCTATACATGTTTTCTGAGAGATCTCCTTGTTTCGAGTAGTCTTCTTCTTTTGCTTCTTTGCCATGAGCACTTTCAGATCATGGTCAGAATCTTCTTCATCTTCATTTGCATAATAACTCTTCCTCTTTTCAAATTGTTTCCCTTTACCATGTTTTTCTCTATAAGGACATTTAGCAGCATAGTGACCAACTTTTCCACACTCAAAACATTTGAAAGGAAGCTTACCTTTGAATCTTCCAGTACCTAGTTGGAGTTTTCTCACAAAATTTGCTTCTTCTTCTTCGGATATATAGCTGGTTTCTTTGACAACTTCCTTTTCTTTTCCTTTTGCAGATACCTTAAAAGCAGCTTCTTTGATTTGAGAAGGACCTCCTTGTCTCATTTCAAAAGCAGTCATAATACCATGTAATTGAACAATAGTAAGAGTTTGCAGATCTTGCCTTTCTTCAATAGCTGAAACTTTAGAGTCAAATTTTGAAGTCAAGGATCTTAAGACCTTTTCCACCAGAGTAGTATCAGTTATGTTTTCACCCAAATTTCTCATTCGATTTACAATATCATCCAGACGAAGAAAGAAACTGGCAACACTCTCATCACTATGCATCTTCAAATTTTCATATTCAATTCTAAGAGTTTGGAGTTTTGCACTTTTTACCTTTGTGTCTCCTTCATAGCTTAGAATGATTTTGTCCCATATTTCTTTTGCCGAATGTAGCTGCATCACTTTAGCAAATTCTGATTCAGACATGCTTCCCAATAAGACATTCACTGCTTTGGCATTGATTTCATACTTCTTTCTTTCAGCTGCATCAGTAGGAATACTTGTCGGATATTGATAACCTTCTTCCACGATTGCCCATACATCTGCACCAAGACTTTGCAGATATGCTTTTGTTCATACCTTCTAGAATATCAGATTGCTTCCATTGAATAGAGGTGGCTTTATAGACATCACTCCTTCTTGACTTCCCATTGCGACGGATCTCCTTCAAGCGATCAAGCTTCTGCAGAAGAACCTGCTCTGATACCAATTGTTGGGAAAAATACTGAGACGGGGGGGTGAATCAGTATTTAGGGAAAACTAAAAATTTTTACTTTTTCATGCTCTAAAACCCATACGCTACTTTGCTGAAGCCAACTAGCGTATACACGCGGATATCCTTCATAAAACTCGCGTATACACAGAGATCTAATTATGCCATTAATTCTTCACTTATATCATTCCATCATTCATTCATTAGATGTTCTATAAATAGTAAACATGTGTAGTAAGAAAAGAATAAACCATCACACATAAGCATCACACATGAACACCAGGATTTTAGGTGGAAACCCAAGTCGGGAGAAAACCACCGCTGCAGTTGCTCAGCCTTCAATATTTTATTATAGAGAAAACATCTTACAACATATGTGCTAGCGTAGACTCCTACCAGCACGCAGGCACCCACCTGCGCTCGTTTACCAGCCTCTCCTGGAAGGGAGCTCCAACCCCCTGACTCATTTACCAGCCTCTCCTAGAAGGGAGCTACAACCCCCTGCTCTCGTTTACCAGCGTCACCTGGAAGGGAGATACAACCCCCTGACTGAAGGCTACAACCCTCAGCACCTCGATGGACCACGTTTCATCAATTTTCACACTAGATCCAAAGCTTCCTTTAGAACACAACTTACAGGCCACATTTCATCATATTTTCAGACTGAACCCACTCCACATCTTTAAGCTCCATCATACAACCAAACTGAAACAGACAACTCAGAACTGTAGAATACTGATAGCAGCAACACAGCAGAACAGATCAGACATTTCATACCCCATGCTTCAGCAAACCCTAGTTTGCATACGCACTTTCCTTTCATTGATATCGCGTACATACGCGCTTCCGTTCACATAAACCAGCGTATACATCTGTACATATTACAGGGCTAATTTCATTGCGCATACGCGCTTTCTCTTCAGCAAAGTTGCGTATATACGTGCTTCTTCTACGTCAAACCAGCATATGGTTCTTCAGACATTTAGGTCATTGCAATTCTTCAGAACAGATACATCACACAGATTTTACCCTTTACTTCAGACAGATGTTCGCCTCATCTCAGATCTAAACATTCCATACACAGATCTAGCAAATACAAATACATTCCAGATCTAGATTTCCTTCTTCATCATTTCTTCATTGGTGCATCATACATTCAGATCTTTCATTCAACTGTAACCCTTTCCATTCAGATATACTTCAGAGAGAAGTATTCATTCAAGCTCAGACATCTTGCACCCACACTCATGATTTGCACAATGAAATTATTCTCTTTATATAGGTTTACCCTTTTTCAATACCATGAGCCAAAACCACATTACTTCTGATTGTATTCCTAGACGGGGTCATTTAGACGAATCATTACCCAATACAATGGGTCAATACCATGGTGGTTACCCCTGGTTTTGCACTTTATGAGCTCTTTTTCCCATACGCGACTTGGCACGTTATTTACCGCGTGCATACGCGACTTCTCCTAAACAGATCCACGCATGCCTTGAGACATACTCTTTTCATCATAGATCTAGTACATATTGAATTCCTTTCTTCATTACCTTCTCTACTCTCTGTGGATATATCAGATTTAATTCATCAAGACATATTCTATTAAGCACAACTTCATCAAGTAAGTTGCCGTCATCTTCATCAAGTGGGTTGCCATTCACGGACAACACTCTATCAAGTGGGTTGTTCATCAAGGACAACACTCAGCATCATATTGCCAACAAACATCATATCACATCAGATTTACATCATTTACCAAGTCCATCAAGTCAAGAATAACTTCACCAGGTGGTTTTCCATCAAGGACAACACATGTCAACAATCTCATGTCTTCATCTTCATTCAGTGGGTTTCCATCAAGGAAAACACTCTACATCATATTGCCAACAAGAACATCAAAGGAACAATTGAACATACTTATATTTTTTTATTACTCATAATGATTTATACAAAGGAATGTTACAACCCTTTCTTTCTAGTTGTAGTTGTAGAAATCTCGTGCCCATCCTTGACTCTGATTTTTCTCTATTCCCAAGACTTTGTCCTGACTTACTATGGATAGAAATATATCTAAATACTAGAAAAAATATCTTCAAAATAATGAATATTCATTTGGACATTTGTCCCTACTCCGAAAAACTACATAACACCTCATGGTGGCATTTTTCATTTTTACAAAGCCTCATAAGGCAGAATCATTTAAAGCTAGCAGATAAGACAGACTCATTTAAATCTCATTCACCTACTGATTCTACCTACAAGATGCTACAGAGTGATTGCACTTCCTACTTCTATTACGAAGATTCAAGACTTTATGATCTCTTTCTCGAAATCCACCTACACATCAGCTATCTACTCCATAGGCTCTATTTGATGGCTGGACCTAGTATAATACCTTTGTATACTAGGTATACTTGGCACCGAAGGGAGAAGAAAGTGCACCACCCCAATTATTAATCAATTCTACAATCACTGCCAGAATAAATACACCAATGATCAGCCAGACCGATCATCACCTCTGAAATTCCACCCTTAGGAACCAAAAAATATAGGGTGTAGGCCCACTAGGAGGACGCTGTATCAACTGTTATAAAGCAGATCCTCCATAGGGTGTACTACAGTGTATTACTATCTGTGTAAATAATCCAAGATCAAACAATCCAAAGCGCAACAGAGGAAAGCTATAAAAAATATACTGCGGTTAGCAACACCAACCACCTTGCACACAGTTAGCTCTCATGCCACTCCAACATCCCTTTCTAGATGCGATGTCCTGATATTTCCGTTCCTATAGAAATGTATATCTAACATACTATAAGTGTAGTTCCATGATTCTCACTTGTTCTTAGGAGTCAAGTACATCAGTTAGTGTAATTCCAATATTTGGTCTCCTATAAGTGTAGTTTAAATATTGGTAATCTTTGCTTTCAAGAAAAGTGTTCTGCCATTTAGTGATGTTCTAATATTTGCTATGGTTCCTACTGGGCGCACTGTTGTTTCACTATTCTATGATGTTCCAGGAGGTACAGTGCAAGAAAGAAGATTCTTTCTTCATTTATGTAAGTTCGTATATAATGGTAATTGAATGAGTAGTTCATTGTACACAAAATGATTAGTGAAATCTCCACACCCACCCTCTTCAATGCAATCTAAGCTCAGACCCCTGCTCTGAATGATAATAACTACCATACATCCATAGCCCAAAGTGCTTATAGATGGTATACATGTATGAAGTGAGATCTGTCTTGGTATTAGCTTCAAAGGGGTAACAAGGCAACAACAGCCGATGAAAGAAAGAAAAGTAGGGCGGGCTTGGAGCGGCCTAGTGGGTGTAAGGTAGGGCATGTTTCTCCCCGTAATGAGAAATAGGTAGAACATATAAATATCCTCCTGCCTATTTTTTTTATTGTTGAGGTAGATGAGAGGCGTCTATCTATAAGGATATCTAGTTCTAATGTGATAATGTCTGACATTTCTCAATAGGCGTCTGATACCTATCAATAGCTTTCTCAATAGGTTATAAGTAAACTGGCACATTCACAGGTTTTCCATCTCGATCTGCTACTGAGGCTATTGGTTTTGAAATTGGCTATCGAACTTCCACTGTAGCTCCTCTTACTATTGCCACCTCTGTTCTAACCTATGCTCCCACCTTTTCTCTTGGTGCATCTTAATCTGCATTTTATTCTACCTTTGCCTTTTACTACCTACCTTTTTTTGCATTACATCAATCTTGACAAGGGTTGTAAATGGTTCGAATGATGGATTTTCTTCTCATGATATTCAAGGTGAGACTCAGTCTCAGATTGGATATGGCTAGGGAGATGAAACTATATAAGGAACAGGAAGGGATGTGCGCTATGCCTTCGCTAGCTCTATCCTAGCTTTCTTTTCCCCTAATACTATGTTGTTTGCTACCTTTGTTTTTTAGTCTCCGCTGGTGGGGAGGCTTGCCCCTACCTTTGCTTGCTTGGTGGGCATACCAAGGTGGGGGAATACCTTGAACGGGTCACTATGCCTTTATTTGACACTTTTCTACTGGGTTAGGTGAGGGTATTGGGTAAGCTACAGGTTCATAATATATGTTGATAAGTAGCTCCTATGCCTATGCATAGCTTCTGCATTTACACTTAGAATTGATGCTATAGAGTTATTCCATTGATCCAGTACTAGTTTACCAAGTTTATGATGTAGGATCCCATATGACATTACATAAATCGTGTAGCAAGGGTGGAATAGCAAAGGTGGAAGACAACAGGACGGCTTATTATATATACATGTAGCGCCCCCAGTTTACCATCATTAACAAGCATGCCCGAACGCACCCATCATGTAGAAGTCCAACCTAGTCAAGGGGTAAGGTAAGGTGAAGGGGAAAGCGAAAAGGAAAGCCCCTCCGGCTAAGGCTCATCAAGACCTCACATGGGATGAGGCGAGGCTACTCATTGCTAAGAAATAGATGACTATTCCTTGACTAGTGGTGATCCAATGGCATTTCCGTGTCTTCATTTGCTAAGTATGGGTAATAGTAGTGCTTCTATGCTTCATCGTAATAAGCCTGTGTTGAGCAATTTTCCTCGACTAGCACTTATATAATGCTCTTCTGCCTTGATTGACCTACGGATAGTATTTTTTTCCTATTATTCATCGTACTAAGTACTACATAAGCATGTTTCCCTTTATCGTTCCATAGATCGAGACCTAGTCTCTATTTGAGAAGACCCACTTGCATATCCCCTATATTCAGATTATATATAAGACCTAGAGCTAGAAGCTTACCATGTTTTTCTTTATCCAGTCAAATAAGAAGTCCCACTAGCTATACCACATATATATGTTTTAAGCCCATAACAGCCAGTTTCATAACCCTTTCTAGCCAAATTAAGACCCATAGATGTTTGGGCAGCAGCTAGGTTTCAAGTGGCTTCTTGGGCTCTTAGGTTTTAAGGGTATCTGGAGCAGAACCAAAGAAAGCAATAGTAGACCTAGTTTCATGAGCAGCACCAAAGAAAGCTGGAAGGGCACTAGTAATTGATGTTGTTGACCGAGCAAAAGCACCAAAAGCTCCAGTTGAAGCACCAATTGATCGCATTGAACCAACATCCCGACCACTAATAGTCCTAGCCCACATGCTACCCACACCCATAGCAGTAGTAACGAGGGAATCATCAGTGGCAGGGGCTAGCTAGAACGATATAGGCACCAAAGCGAGATTGAGATCCAAGGCTAGGTAGAATGGAAGTACCACTTCGTTATGTATCCATTCCAGTTTGAAAGCCATGCAGATGAAGATTGATACCTAAGGAGACCAAGACCCAGAACCAAATATAGCGTAGGTAGATTAAACATCCCTTCATTCGGGGAAGGAAAAGTGATAAAAACCAATCTTTCCTAATCTTATCTTTGTGATCGGAACTGAAAGGGGAGAAAAATCTAGGTAGTTAGGTGCAGACGTAGAGATGCTAGTCCGAGTGTGAGACCAAGTGTGGGACTATGGCTAGTCCAAGTTCAACTTCTCCATGCCAATATCATATACTAACACGTAGATATGGTGATATGGCTGCAATGAGGTAAGCTACGTTTCAATGACCAATTATTTATACCGATATGGCCTCTGGGTAACAAAATTCCAACTTCAACAACCGGTGTTCATGGGCCAAGTATAGATTCTGATAATGGTGACATCACATATCTATAATTCTATGAGAAGTGTCTCTAAACCTAGCATTTCTTTGGCATAAGCACCTGGGGCCTTATTACGCAGTAGCAGAATCTCTAGAGCCTTAACTAGGCTGAACTCATAGTGGAGTAGCTGGATCTCCAGAGCCTTAGAATAGTACATTGGCCTGGACAAGTTCAACGTATGCATGGTTACATTATAATGTAACTAGAGTGGATCTGGCTAATTCAAGGTAGTAAGCATCTCCCTTAGTAGGCACTACCGGCTCAGAGACTAGTACCAAGTGAATTTGAACAAGTTTATATGCAATATCATATAGTAATAGGTTGTAGCAGAGAGAAACGATCAGAGATATGGTGAGTAGCAGACTGGGCCTGGGAAAATCAAGTAGAGCATGTGAAAACTTAGATATGGAAATATCATATGTGAACATGTCCATGTAGGTAGGAGACCAAGTATAGTCACCAAGAGTGAGCAGATTCTCTTAGCCTAGCTTGGGCATTTGGGAAACTGTGACTAGCAGCTTTAGGAAGCAGGTTCAACGTATGCCATGGTTACATAATATATTAACCATGTAGAGATGGTTATATGGATTTCACGGGTTGTTCATAGACAATCTAGATATGCCAATTCAGATAGGACTGGGGCGGCTGATGCCATAAGATCAACTGTATCCATGCAAACGATAGAGCAGGTAGAAAAGTATGGCAAGTAGAGATGCAAGTCTAAGAGCAACTATGAACCAAGTAGGCACCATAGCAGACTCTATTGAGAATGTGTTTTTTTTTCAATCCCAACCAAAAAACAAACATGGATACAAGGGTTTTTTATTTAGGTGTAATGGGGGGTGCTAAGGATAACCCCTAATGTGGATATGCACTATATCTCTTATTTAAACTATGATTCCCCTTCTATTCCCCTAGTTGATTCCCCATTGGACACTAATACTATAATAGGAATTGAATCCACTAGATTTACTTTCCTTTCGATTTAAATTTCCTAAATAGGAGATAATAAGTAACGAACCTTGGGACGGATTTTTTAAGCTAGATGGAAGTCCATATGGCTAGTACTTATTGGAAATAATATGGATATTATGGATGGAAATATGGATAATAATACTCACATATTATATAATGGTATTGGGGTTATACCTACCACCTCAAATTAGATGTACCAACCTTCTGGATGGTCTCATACCAGCCATAGTTTATGCTTTTACCACTACTACTACTATAAGACTTATTATTCACTCTATAGTCATAGAGGTAGATTAAGGTAAACGCCTCCATGGCGATATCGTAGTGAAATGTAGATATGCTAGTATCATAGGTATGGAAACTATTAGCTTCAAGTTGTACTATGATAGCCCTACTAACTAAAATTAGTATGTTTCCATTGTATGCCCTAAGATTGCATATTAAGACTACTCATTACAATGGAACAGTGCGGGAACTTATGCATGGACTAATAAGTAAGGGCTGCCATGGGACTTACCTTTGACTTACTTAGTTGGCAATTATTTATGCCAACCACTGGAACTGGGAATGGGTATAATGCCATATATACGTGTTATATATGAGATCAATAAATCTATACGGTGTTTAGGGTTTCCATATTCTGTTCAATCAATCAATCTATCTATCAATCTTGCCTTCTTATTTATATAGAGAATTTATGTTGGATGGACAACTCACTCTTCATTCATTGGCTAGGAACTACATCCAGACGATCTTGGAAGGGTGGCTTACTTGATTGGGTTGGAAAAACCCATTTCTATTTCATTTCCCCAGCCTATTTTCCTTTACTTATGTGCATCATGCTATCCACCTATTTTCCACCCTTTACTTATTGCCTTACCCAACTCTATCTTTCAAAACCTCTTCTCTACTAAACCTTTGTGATGTCCAAACCTCTTGCTTCAGGCATGGATCATGGGTATAGACAACACTTTGAACTTGACTATTTACCTTTACTGACCACCCTCCCTTTACCTTTTTATTGTTTCCAACTACCCACCTGCTTCAACAACCTTCACTCCTTATCTAACCTTTGTTATGCCCCAAAATTACAGTGTTGAATGGAGCAGAGCTTCCAATCACTAGAGGATATTTTGGATGAGCTTCCATATAGCATTCACAGGCCTGGACACTTGCTGAAAGGATAGATCCTTTGGTACCAACTATTATGGCCAAGCCTTGCTGATACGATTCATTAATTAGAAACCCACTCCATTTCTAGGAAGGAATAGACGACCTACCCACATTTCATTTACTAAAACTGCCTGTTCCTAACCTTCTACCACCTGAACAAATCTTACTAGTCCCCCAATGCCACTTCTTTCATGAATCGCTTAGTGGGTGGATACAACTATTCCCCTCTTATCAAGACAGCATGACACATCCTTTATTAAAGGGTTGAAAAACAACCTACCCACCTGAAATAATGAGACTTGCCTTTACTGCGTATCACTCGATGAATGAATGATTAGGAGGGCTACTGCACTAGACATAACTTATCAGACTAGATGGATCAAGCAACCTTCTCCTTACCTTTCTTACCACCCACCACACTTACCACCACAAGGATAGACTCTTTAAACCTCACTTGCCTCAGCCTCTTATGCTGCACCCGCCTCATTGGAAGGAATCACCTGAAATGCCTGAAATCTGAGATTTTGATCAAGCAAAATTTGAGTTATTGAACCCAACCCACCCTACACCAAACTTGATTTGAGGGTAATAGAATTAGAATAGGGTTTACCTCACCCGCCTATGCCTCGTTCAGATGAAGGCACCCACGATACAAATCTGGAGGGAATGAAATTAAGCAAGTTGCCTCTCCCCCTGGTCAAGAGTTGGTTTACTCACCCTATACACAAATTAGAGTTCTTTACCCTAGATGGAGCTAGGTGCATTTTTTTCTATCCCAGTTAGTTTCAATGTAGC
Source organism: Pinus albicaulis (assembly GCA_034641835.2). Classification (NCBI taxonomy): domain Eukaryota; kingdom Viridiplantae; phylum Streptophyta; class Pinopsida; order Pinales; family Pinaceae; genus Pinus; species Pinus albicaulis. Next base: position 926,596,977 of record CM076577.1, on the reverse strand, counting down.
ACTGATAGCATCGTATATAGTATCCAATTTGACAGCAACTGTAAAAAATGGGTTCAATCTCCACCAATATGTGCATTCACCAAGTTGTTAGACTCACAACTATGATAAGGAATAAATTACCGATATGATGATGGTTGGTCCTTCACCCCGGTAAGAAATTCATGTGCGTTCGAATTGAGATGTAATAGAATGAAATCTGCTTCATAGGAGTATGCTCATAGTAAGTGGGTAACCGAAATATTTCACTGCTTCTTCAACCTCTCCTACTAACTTGACAACTGATGGTGGGGGAGAAACTACTGGGTCAACTTTCACTATACCTTTATATCAATCTCGAATTGACTATGCCTTTGTTCCTACTGGCAAAATTGCTAGGTCAATGGAGGCAATAGTTTGTGCCCCACTTACATCCAACCCCTTCCTTTCATCCAACGCTTTAGGGATGAAGTGGTCATCTTACTTATCGCTCACTCTAGGGGATACTTACATCGGGGCAGGGAACTGGGTGGGAAAAGGAAAATTAGGCTAGGGAGGTGCGAAGCCTCTTGAAATACACTTTTTGGAGGGAGTGGGTGAGTCACCCCCTATTTATGTGGGTGGGGAAATGGCATGCCAGGAAGCTTGGTTTATTGATGAACCCACATGTGGAGACAAGGTGGAATGATCCGCTGCTCATTTTGTGGAGTGGGCACAAGCAGCCACATAGCTCCCTCCATACAGTAGGCACAAAAATGAATGACTTCCCCTTCTCAAATAAAGAAGGCACCGATCCCGAGAACACTTTACTTCCCCTTATTATCAGCTAGAAGATCCCCCATGATCATATCCAATGGACATCATCCTTTCATCCTTTTAGGGTCATTATTTATTTTCGGATCATTGAATCCATTCATCATTCTTGATTGGCTCATTAGCTGTTGATCTTCTAGATTCATCCGTCCTCTCATTCCTAGCTACATCATCTGGCTTATCGGTAGGATTATATGTCTCCATATCTATCTTCCATTCCCTTGCTACTCTAGTATTAGTTTTTAAGGTAGGGGTCTGAATAGAAGCCACCGCTGCCACTTATAGAGCTATAGCTATTAGATGTAGAGTATTAGGGATATGGTAAGATTTGTTACCTTAACCGTTTCTCTCTATTGTCACCCTGTACCCGCTGCCTATTTCCTTTGGAGTGGAATAGAATGGAATGGGATGGGATGTGATGGGTGAACTCTTTTCTATGTCTCTGCACCTAGATTTGTTAGTTTGGTATGTCTTGCTTATTTATATATCTAATTACGCTTTTATTTCTTCCCTTAAAATAGATTTATTCCCCTACATTTCGATGTGAGAAAGGGATCCTCCAAGGTCAGATGCTCAGGCAAGCTAGGATTGTAAAGGTCGTGGAGTTGCTTCATTTTTTATAGATTGAAGGGAAACTGAACTAATTCTAAGGTTTGGTTAGATCCTCAGTTATTGAAATGAAAATTTCAAAGTGAAAGCACTGAATCAGATATAACAGAATGAGGCATCTCCCTTCTACAACAAAATAACAAATGTTGATGAAATCGAGCATTCATCCAGAGAATAAATCCAAGTAGTTGTAGAAGAAGTTTACAGGGAGTGCAAAAGCACCAGCTGGAGGAGTAGCATCGAGACTTTATACCACTTTCTCCATGGTATCGTGCCTTTCCACTAGCACCATTTCTAGTGTAAGGTGGTACGTTAATAGTGGAGAATCTAAACACATGACCTTTGGATAGAAGGCTTTCTACAGAATGAAAGAACAAGATGCAAGTATATAGGTGGAGCTTGGTGACGATGCCACATATCTAGTGACTGGAATGGTTTTTGTCTCACTCTCCATGCCTTCAAGTGATGCTCTAGAGTTGTGTAATGTCTTGTATGTTTTTGGTTTAACCAAGAATCTTCTGTAAGTTTATTGCATGATAGATATGCAACGTATTGTGGAGTTTGATGATCAGTAATTGATCATTAGAACACACAGCCTTGAACTTGGTCAAGTTTTGGCCAGTGGAGTTTGTGAAGGTGGCCTTTATAGGCTGCTAGCAAATATAGTGAAGCATAGTGCTTTAGTGCATGTGAGTGACAAGCTGCGCGAGTTATGGCAGAAGTGATTCAATCACCTGCACTATAGAGCACTACCATGGTTCAAGGATTGCCATATGAAAAGATAAAGAAGACATGGGTGTACAAGGGTTGTGCACTTGGAAAACATGCCCATATTGTTTTCCCAAGAAGTGAGCACAAATCAAGAGGGATTCTTTCTCTTATTCAGTCAGATGTGTGTGGACTGATGTCTTCAACTTATTTTATAAGTAGTTTATACTATGTATCTTTTCTTTATAATTCATTCTAGGAGGACTTGGATTTATTGTAGGAATATTGAGGAGAAAGTTTTCATTAATTTCCCAGAGTTAAAGGCCTTGGTTGAGAATCAAACAGGTCGGAAGAGAAAGGTGCTAAGGTCAAATGATGGAGGAAAGTACACCTCCAAGGACTTTCATTCCTTTTGCAGGGAAGCATGGATCAAGATGGTTATGAGAGTACCATACAACCCAAAACAGAATGGGGTGGCAGAGAGGTATACCCGCCTTATCGAAAGGAAGGTTCTACCTTAAATGCCTGAAATCAAATATGTGGCTAAAGACATAAGTTTCGATAGGTAGGGCGTGTTACATCGAAGTAAGGGAATAATACATCTCCTCTGCCCCAGAGGCATGGGAGTAAGTTTGAACCTTCCTTCCAACTCCAGAGCTATGCAGAGCTAGGTTATACCAGCAATAACTATAGTGTCATAGCATCCATCGTATGTGAAAGAAGGAAGGGTGGGTGCAGGTAGGGTTGTAGAAGGCATGGTGTATATCAAGTAGGGAAATTTGTAAGGCAAGTTGAAGGTGTTAAGGCAGGGTAGCGATCCAAGCAAGGGGTATCTGGCTTATTGTTAAGTAGGTTCCTACGTGAGTTCAGTAGGTAAGGTATGCATCTCAGGTATAGATAATGTAGTTACGGGTCTAGATGAAGCATCCGAGCTAGTGAAGGTGCACCTAAAGTACCTCTAGCAGAGTAAGTAGCATAGGGAACATAGTAAGCAGCCATTGAAGCATCAGTTGAATCAATTGACATAGTCGCATATATAGATCCTGATAAATCTTATGCTTTTATTGATCGTGGTTCACCAAGTTATGCCTTTCCAGATAGTTATCTGGATTATGACCTTCGTGATCAAGATCTAAAGGCATACCCAATAGCATAGGCGATTGTTCTGACTTTTGGTACATAAGCATAGACATATATATCCATTGAAGCAAGGGCATATGCATCCATCATAAGCTTATAAATTTAAAGCACCAACCTACCTTCACTTGATTCTATTAGTTTCAGCATCACCTCATAGGCCAAGTTCATAGAAAGGTCTTATCGGGCGGGTTGGGATAACCTACACAAATTCTGCTGCTCTAAAAAAGTGGCTCCACCACTTGGATTGGATTTCCACAAGCCTGATGGTGATGACCAATTTGTTACCCTTCTCCCCTTGTACAGGGCCCTTATCACTACATAATTTCCATATTTATAGGCCATCCTTCCACTCTTAAATTTCCCACTTTGATAAGGCACGCTCGTCCCTGGGCTCGGGATTTATAACTTGCTCAAGGTAGGAGGGCAAGGCCAGGTTATCAGAGGACAATTTACTAGGTTTCATTAAACATGAGCTTTCAAATGTAAGTTCAAATATTTCATACTAGGTGGAATAAATAGCGAGCGGGGCTTGCCTCACTATCCCCCTAAGTCACCAATGGCACTATAATTACCAGTATAGTTCCCAGATTATGGGTCCACTGATGATTGACCCAACTAGTTCCGATGGACCTGGGCATGCATTTTCTTCAGCTGATGAGAGGAGCTCTGGCTCTGATGATTCTGGTGTTGCAAGTGTTTCCCTTATTCGCAATTGGTATACTTCTACGTGGGAGTGTTGTTCGCGCTGTGAAAAATACGAGGGATTGAGCAAAGAAAGAAGGTCAGTAAGGAACTCTATGCACATGAAGGGGGAAAGTAAGGGAATACTACCATCTCTATTACTTGAAGGAAGCAATACTACCACTTATTGCGAATCCTCTATGTGAGAGGGAAATGACCAAGGTGAGGGGGCTCTCTATGTCAATTGAGCCTACTTGTGCATCCTAATTGACTTATTTGGTGGGGGCCTCTTAGCTAGCTTTCTTTGCCTGCCTCGTAGCATACCTGTCTCTTTAAAATAGACCCTATACTTCCAGAGAAGCAAGCTTCCGTCACCTATGGATTCCATATGGGGTTCAAGCGGTGGGGTTAAGGAGAACTCGCATTCAATTGGCATGAAAATGGCCATGCTTACACACCACTTTCACCCTTATCAGGTTGGCCACCAAGCTCGGGCATCAAATTTTATTTTTGATGTGAGTGAAATCCACCTTTTCTATCACCTTCAGCCTAACCCTACGCCTATATACCAGTAATATGTTTGGGTATAGGGGGAATTTCTCCTATGCCTACCTTCTATAATTTATTACACTATCGAGCCTAATGTGGGGTCTCCTTAACTAAATAAGTGGTATCCCCCAGAACTATAGCCATATATGGTTTCATATCCAATACCAGTAGCATACCTTCCAGTGCCAGAATCAAGAGCATACCTTCTAGTTCCAAAGCTAGTTGTTCGAGAAGAAAATATCACCAGAATCATAAACAGCTGGACCCCCACTAGTGTTATAAGCTATCAGTTCACTCGCATTGGGAGAGTAACCACCTACCTTGCCTCGGATCGGTGTAGATCAAATTAACCACTTATACCTTCAATTGGTTCCGGCTAAACTAGCACGAGTAGCATTTTATCGAGTAGAATCAGGACGACCAACAACAAGAAAGGCAAGGACAAAGGCATCCACTAAATCAAAGGGAAAGAGAGGAGCAACAAAGCCATAAGCATGAGAAGCATAAGCGGCGGGAGGCATTCTAGAGATGAAGGGAACATGGGCAGAGAAAGGCGCAACCTAGAATGTATGAGAAGCATGATACCATTAGGGGAGGCCGTGGAGCTGTAATCCCTGACTTATCACAAATGGGAGGATAAAAGTGGCCTACCAGTTAATGGCCTATAGGATCATGTGGAATTAAAGCAAGGGAAAATGCACACTAGACACACTCTTAGTGGTAGAGTGTCATATTTAAGGGGTGCTCTTTAACTGGTGCACCTTACTACCAAGAAACGCAGAATGAATAATAATGATAAGATAATATAGTGGATAGAATGATTGGGGATATACCTCTCCATATTTCAAGGTGGATGATCGGTTCTGACACCGGGCCATCGTGTTAGGGAATGACATATAAAATACACGAATGGTTTCATTGGTTGAAGGGCGGGGTGTAAGCACTCGATATATCAAAATTTAAAATGGGCCTTTAGGCACTCGCCCCATTGATAGAGAGGGGGAGAGAGAGATAGCAGATAATCACTCACTTACCTATCAAGCAAGGAGAGAGAGCACTCGACCCATCAATCTCAGGAGGTTCGAAGCGATAAAGAAAAGATCCATCCCATAAGGGGTCCATATAATCGCACTGAACGTCCATCGATTGTGTGTGATCCTTAAACAAAGCCGGTCTGGTCTTTCCCCGGCCATAAATTCCATTATTTTGCTGTTAACATTGATGGTTGAAACACCAGGGGATAGATATATATACTTTTCTCGCTTTATCCAGATCCCACCCAACCCCAATGAAGCACCTTTTAACCGTGACGTGCCTCAGCATTTGGCTTCATCGAACGACTCCTTCTTCTCTTGGTTCCTTCTCCCTATTGGCTCCCTCCATCCAGGCTCAATGGTCTTTTCAGTCCCATTCCAATGCTTGTGTGTGCCCGGTGTTTAGGGTTTCTAGATTCTGTTCAATCAATCAATCTATCCATCAATCTTGCCTTCTTATTTATATAGAGAGGCATGGGTCCCTAAGGAAGGAACTTGCGTTATACCCATTCCCAGTGCCAGTGGTTGGCATAAATAATTGCCAACTAAGTAAGTCAGAGGTAAGTCCCATGGCAGCCCTTACTTATTAGTCCATGGATAAGTTCCTGTATTGTTCCATTGTAATGAGTAATATTAATATGCAATCTTAGGGCATACAATGGAAACATACTAATTGTAGTTATTAGGGCTAGTATAGTACAACTTCAAGCTAATAGTTTCCATACCTATGATACTAGCATATCTACGTTTCACTATGATATCGCCATGGAGGTGTTTACCTTAGTCTACCTCTATGACTATAGAGTGAAAAATATGTCTTATAGTAGTAGAAGCGGTAATAGCATAAACTATGGCTGGTAGGAAACCATCCAGAAGGTTGGTACATCCAATTTTAGGTGGTAGGTATAACCCCAATACCATTATATAATATGTGAGTATTATTATCCATATTTCCATCCATAATATCCATGTTATTTCCAATAAGTACTAGCCATATGGAAGGTTCGTTACCTGTTATCTCCTATTTAGGAAAAGTAAATCCAAAGGAAATTATATCCAGTGGATTCAATTCCTATTATAGTATTAGTGTCCAATGGGGAATAAAATTGGTGAATAGAAGGGGAATCATAGTCCAAATACGAGATATAGTGCATATCCATGTTAGGGGTTATCCTTAGCATCCCCCATTACACCTAGATAAAAAACCCTTGAATCCATGTTTGTTGTTTGGTTGGGATTGAAAAAAGCACATTCTTAATAGAGAGCTCTGGTTTGTTCGGCCCAGGGAAGGTGGGAACAAAAGCTCCACCAAAACATCCTTATTCGCAGTGTTTATGCCAGGTGTAAATGTCCAGGTGTTTCTCCAATGAGAATTGCATATCTACGTCCTTGCTATTTGTAATGATCTCATACCCAAACTTCACATATGAGACTGACATAGAAACGTTTCACTTGTCCATTTTAGTCATTTTAGTATAGGAGACTGCAACATAAGTCACCCTGTGATAAAGGTTCCGAAGAGGTACACCAACCAAAGAACAACTTATCCATGCAAGGTGCAACAAACAATTATATATTATACACTGGCATATAGATGAACCTTCGGTGCATTCCCTCATACCTCGGGAATGGTTTCACTTGTCTATTTTCAGAGGTGATCTCGATCCTTAGCACCCATTCCTTAGGGATGACTCCGAAAGATGAGACATGTTTTTCATTTACAAACATATTGTGAGACCTCATTGCAGTCATACCATACAACTCCACATTGAAAGTGAATTGCTTCTATTTGTAGTAAACGCCAGGAACCTGCAAAGCAAGTAAGTGTCTCCTTACCGATAGACGAGAAAAGATATCTATCCCTATTGTGCTTAAATTAGCACGTGGGGCAGGGGAAATGGCTTGCTTACTTGGCTTGGTGGATCCCGGGATGCCCAACTGGACTACTACTCACAGGACCTACCTTCCTTTTATCCAACTTACCTACCCTCCGCAAATGCTATTCTACTCATGAACCTTTGAAAAGAGGTTTTGTAGTTATTACTGCCCACTTTTAGAGAGAGAGAGTTTGAATCACTCACATATCTATGTGTTGCATATCTACTAAAACCTAGGTTATAGGGGGCAGAAAATGGAGATTATCTTTAATGAACTAGACCCTTTCATTATGTTACTCTCTTGCTGGTTTTCCCTAGCACCTAGGACCACACTTCCATTGCTGAGAATGAAGGAGCAGAGAAAGTGACCCATCTCAACTTGAGTCTCCATAGCCAGGCAGTGCTAGAACTCTTCTTCTCAGTGCCAAAAAGAAGCTCTACTATTCAGGTTATCTATGGATCCCCAACTACTCACTTGCTACTAAACTCCATTATAAAAACTAATAAATACATCGATATACGATGTCACATAGAGACTTTGACTTGTCTAAGGAAAACACCTAGCTAGAAAATGTCCCTGATATGCACAGAATCTGAGAGGAAAGAGTAGTTCAATCTCTCTAGTTTTCATTGAGATATGAGCTTGCATAGAAACTTCCATCAACGGGAGGATAAATGGCATATAGTTGTTGTTCCCACTGGCCATAGGTAGGCGCACCAGCAAGGGGATAACCCGCATAGATATCCCCGGGTAACACAAAGCTAGAAGCTCCTAGTCTCCATTCTATTGTTTCATAATGAAAATAGTTCCCATATTTCCTTTCTCCCTGAGCTCTAGTGAACTAATCTACTTGGGTTGGTCCCTATGTGTTTTTTTCAATCCAAAAACCAGCTCATAAAAAATACCTAACATATTAAAAAAACTAATTTATATAGAGTATGTGCACTTGGAATTAAATCAAATTCATAAAAATTAAATTTGAGGTAAATTTCTTTCCCTTTGGAATTTTGATGACCCCCGTGTTCCTAAATAAAAAATCGGTTGCCTAGGGTGGAAGCTCTTACGTCAGGTTTCAAATAGAGACTAATTTGACATTTGAAATAGTAATATACACATCAGTATGTCTAATTATGTTCTTCTATTCTCCCATGGTAATTATCTTTTGAACTGATAATTTATTTGGGCAGGTTAATTCCTTGCAAGTGGAAATACAAATCTATTTATTCTTAAAACTAAATCCAAGAGTAAGTTCTCAGAAGAGATTTAATCACTTTTAGTGTTGGATAGATATGAGATGAGATGGATGGGGAACCTCACCCCGAAATAATTGATTTAATCACTTTTAGTGGTTGATTAATTTAATCACTTTTATTTTCTGATAGATATGAGATGAGATGGATGGATCACTTTTAGTGGTTGATTAATTTAATCGCTTTTAGTAACATATAGAAATGGGATTAGATGGATGGCGAGGTTAATTTCCTTACAGGTTGAAATACATGTCTATTTTATTCTTAGAACTAAATCCACAAGTATACCTGTCCACTTTATTCTAGTTATCACAAGAAATGGATGGAAAATTTGTACCAAGAAGATCCACTACATGAAGGGATCACTTTTTTTCTATTCCACCATCGAAACTGACCCTGAGAGTGTCGAGAGAATTGAACTTGTGACCTCTGAATACAGAAGGTGCTTTAAGAACGAGGACTTTATGAGTTAAGCTAACACTCAGGGCTAATATGGATGTACAATGGTTTTGCATATGTATATATGTTTGTGTGTGCATAATGTATCATATCTCTGTTGAGCATAAAAGAAATTTCACATCTCTTTCATGTTGGGTTGTAATATCAATAATGAAAATATGAGTAGAGTAAGAGTGAAATTATTGATGTTTTATAATTTTTTTATTAAAAAGAAGCAAACATACATATTTATTTGTTTATATATATATATATATATATATATAAAGGGTCATGTATCAACTCCCAAATAATTAGACATCTCGCTCATACTGAATTAAATAATGCCCCTATGAAGGGAATATCGAAAAGAGTGAATAGACTCGGAGTGAAGTTATTGATTTTTTAAATGTAATTTGTTTTTACAACCGTTATTTTTTTATTTATTAAATATTTTATTTTATTTTTAAATTTACCCTTGTCAACTCTCAATTAACAATAGGAGGAAACATATATCTCTCTCACACTTAGCTATTGTGTTTCTCTTTGCAAAATAAATTTACAAAGTATTCATATTTTATAATCCGAGAAATTATTGATCTCCCTTATGTTGAGCTATTGTGTGCCTTATTCATGTTTTATAATATTTTTAATTAAACTAAGCATATAAGCATTATAGGTGATATTGTCCTTTATTTAGAAAATTTTCTTCCTTTTGTATTAAAAAGAACACATATTAACTCTAAATTAAACAGGAAATTAATTACATTTCTTTTTCGAGATAATTTACTAATACTTTTAATTAAGAGTAACCAAATATGTATATTATTGAGTAGAGAGGTTCATTGTAAAGCCCAATAAGGGGATGTGTCAGTTTGTGTCCATCTCTTTGTACATGTTATGTAAAATATTTAAATGTCAATTATGTATATATTATAGATCATTTAAAAAAAATATCTATATATCTTGAAAAATAATATTTTATTGTTTAAATGTTTATCTGGTCCTATATATATATTCTATGTATTATTTAAAAATAAAATTTAAACAATGAAATTGCACATTCTATTTTGCAATCTAAAGAAGTTTAGACATGAAGAAATTTGATCTATCTAGACTCATGTTTCAATAAAATGAATGTTATAATATGATTCATTTTATAATAATATTACTAAATAATTGATTTAAATTTTTAATATATTTTAAAATCAATTAATTCTTTTATATTTTTAAAGAAATTAACACAATGTATTTGACAAGCTCAATGTAAATTAAATGTAAGAACAATGATCTACATTTAAATTTATATCGCCCATACCTATTTCTCTAAACAATATAAAAAACAAAAAAAATTAAATATAGTTTTTATTCAAAATAAATCAATGTAATGTAAATGGTCAATGTAAAGATAATATTTTATATTTAAATTTATTATATGAATATGAGATTGGCCCATACCTTTTTCTTAAATAAATATAAAAGAATAAAAAATTAACTATGGTTTTTATTCAAAATATGTTAAGCTCATGGTAAAGAAAATGTAAGGATAATTTTCTATATCTAAATTTGTCATATGAATATGAGATTAGCCATACTTATTTCTCTAACCAATTTGAAAATAAAAGAAAATAACTATGATTTTTATTCAAATGTGTTAATTAATAGTTAAATATATAGTTTCAACATTAGAGATGGAGTAAAAACCAAATTTGAATAGAGAAATAACTTTATAACAATTATTTTTGTCATAAAAAATGTTAACTTTTAATAACTAGAGTCATGAAAATAATCAATTCAAATTGTTTTTTAATGTAAGCTTCATATCAACATGCATGGAAAGGACGGGAAACGATATAATAATTAGGTTATAAAAGTAATTAATTCAAATATTTTTTCTAATGAGGTAACCTTCTTTAAAAAATATATTGAAAATATAAATTTAACTTTGATTAAAGACCACAAACCCACATAATGCCCTATGAACAATGTATACCTTTCCAACTAAGACCAATCTTGAAGCACTGAAAAATTCGAGTGTTTTCTTAAAAGGTTGAACTATAGCTGATTATTAATGAAATTTGATGGATTCATTTCCAACAAAGACCAATATTGAAGCACTGCAAAATTCCAGTGTTTTCTTGAAAGGTTAATCTATAGCTGATTAGTAATGCAATTTGATACAGAGAGATTCATACAACCATGCAAATTATTGAGCTTTAACAGAGTCACCCATAAAAAATTCTTCAACATCATTAATAAACTGATTTTCTGAGACAAATCCCCATAGGGCCAGCACTAATGCCATGCCCTTCTCCACATTGAAATTCTTGTGGAAAAAAACCACATCATGACCTTAGTCACCGGAAGCATAACAACAATGATGACATCGCTCAAAAGGGATCTCACCATTCTCTTCTCAAATCGTAATAGTATTCCCCATAGAAATATGAGTCGAATCCCCACAAGGCCAACACCAATGCCATGTCCTTCTCCACACTGAATTTCCGGTGGAAAAAAACCACAGCCATGACCACAGTCACCGGAAGTGTGACAATAATGATGAAAACGCTGAATGGAGAGTTCACCATGGACTTCACGCCAAAAACCCCAATGAAAAAAAGTTCCCATGTCACCACAATCCATACGAGACCCATGAATTAATCGATCTTCCCTAGATGAAATTCGTTTGCCTCCCTATGGAGAGATTCAAAGTCTTGGTTAACGAGCATGCTCACTGTACAGAAAATGGTAGGAAAAACAGACATTATTACTTGCATCTCCATAACGATCGTATATGTTATTTGGTGTTTCCTCTTTTTCTATAGGAGAGCTCAATCAAAGGAATAATGTTAATTTATAAAATTTTAATTATAGATATATTTAAATAATTTATATTGAAATATTTTAATTATGATTCACATTCTACACATTAAAATGTGAATATATATCTTAATCATATTTAAAATTAAAAAATAAGTAGAAAATATATCCTTTTGTTTTGTGGATTAACCGTTCTTGCGAACAAGAGTGATCTCCCTAGTACTCCAATAGGTAACTAGAAACAAATATACATTGAATACCTCTTTCTCTAAACTATTTTTACTTTTAGATTATTACAACCTTGAAGTATGGAGGTTATGCTCCTACTTTTTCAATCGAGATATTCGATGTAGTCTTTTGCCTTTCGCTCCAAAGAAATTCTTCAATGCTGAGAAGAACCTACAATCAAAAACAATACAAAAGATCAAAGCACCTACAGTATATGAAAATGTGATGTTGGGTTACACTTTTTTCCCTTTTTTGAGAAAAAAATTTCATTTTCTTCGATTCTTCAACTTTATGCAAGCCAAAACAATTTTTTCGTTTAGAATTTCATTTTGCGATAAAAATAAAATTTGTCAGACATTTTATTAGCTTTATATTACTTATTTCTGGGAATTTGTTTATACACATTTGATTTTTCAACTTAGTGTTTCTTTGAGCGTGTGTTTTTAACAATCAAAGGATTCATAAGAAGTCATGTTAATATGCACTGGTATAATCTTTGAAACTTTTTGTTTTTGAGAAAAAAAATGTGTTACCACAATCTAGACAGAGTCTACGTCAGTTTCGTTATATTTACAAAACCAACTGATGCATATCATAATTACTAGAATTTTTCAAACTAATCCAATATGAAAAAAATGCATATGTTTAATATGTTTCACGACGCACAAAATTTCTCAACAAATAAGTTATAAACTAAAAATCTAAAAACTACCCATTACATAAGACAAACCAACGTAATGCACCATAATTTTTCAATTTTTTTTTACAATGTATTTTGGAAGATACAGAATATTGATTTCACTGAATCATAATGACCCTCAGAAATTGTTTACACTCATTTTATTACAAAATTAATTAAAATTAGAAAATATTTATGAAATTCCATAAAAGTTATATTTCCTGAAAGTAGATTGAATTCTTAAAATGCTTGTCTTGGTTCTGACAGTTAATTCAGAATGTTTCATGGAGTTTAATCTGCCCAAATTTGAAGATATGTATTCAGAGCTTGGCTATGCTTAATTGCAGACATGTTAGTTCAACCGAACTTTTAAAAAAGTTTAGCAGAATTGTTTTTTGTGTCGACGACCTGTCAAGTCTAACGACACAAAATTTGTGTCGAATTTATTATAAAATTTCGGCCGAACATTTAGTTGACTTTCTGTTAGCTGAAAAATACAACGAAGCCCCTCCAAAAAAATCATTTCGCGGCAATATAAATTGACGTAAAAGCATCCACTATTTTCGCATAATTTTGCACATTTCTTCATTTAGGTTGATTTTGCAAAGGTCTAATTTTGGAAAGGATTGTTTTGGGTTTAAGAAATTTTCTTGGAGGTACATTCAAAGGACATTTTTCCAAAGGATTGTTTTGGGTTTAAGGAATTTCCTTGGAGGTATATTCAAAGAACGTTTTTGCAAAAGATTGTTTTGGGTTTAAGGACTTTTCTTGGAGGTACATTCCAAGGACATTTCTTGGAGGTATGTGATAAATGTTTTGGATGTTTTTTGGGCTTCATTTTTTATGATGTTTTGTTTCTAGAGGTTTTGGGCTTAATTTTCATTGTTTTTAGAAGTTTTGGGCTTAATTTTCATTGGCTTTTTTTTTTAAAGTATTTTGTTTTTAGAATTTTTGGGCTTAATTTCAAAGGACATTTTTTTGGATGTATTTTGTTTTTAGAGGTTTTTGGGCTTAATTTCCAAAAGACATTTTTTGGTTTTAAGGTATTTTGTTTTTAGAAGTTTTCGACTGAATTTTCATTGTTTTTAGAGGTTTTGGGCTTAATTTTCAACAGACATTTTTTTGGATGTGTTTTGTTTTGAGAGGTTTTTGGGCTTAATTTCCAGAAGACATTTTTTGGGCTTAATTTCGAAAGGAATCTTTTTTAGCTTAATATTCAAACGACATTCTTCGGAGGTGTTTTTTAAAGTGATATTTTTTTAGAGGCTTTTTTGAAGTATTTTTTAAAGTGGAATTTTTTAAGAAGTTGGAATTACTTTTCAATGGACGTTTTTTGGAGGTATTTTTTGAAGTGACATTTTTTTAGAGTACGTGTTTTGGGTTGAAGTAAATCTTTTATAACGATTTTTTAAAATGAGTTTTTGTCTAATTTTTTAAATGAATTTTTTTTGCAGGACTTGGAAGGAAATATTTTGATCTTCATTTCATTTTTATAAGACATTTTTTTCTCATATTTTTTAAAGTAAGTGTTTTGGATTGAAGTATGTATTTTTGCAAAATTTTTAAAATGAGTTTTTTTTAAATCAAATCTTTTGTGATGTTTTTTTAATTGAGTTTTTGCCTGAATATTTCAAGGAAATTTTTTGAACTTCATATTCTATTATCATGGGAAATCAAAGGAATTGCGTAAGAAAATATGATTGAACAAGAGACCCTAAGGAATGTAGAGAACAGGAGAGAGAATATCGCAAATAAAAGAGAGAACAACTCTCAAATATTGAAAGGGAAATTCAACCTCAATTAGAAGTTGAAGCAGATATGTAAATGTAAATATTATGAATTTGATATTTAAAATTTTCCTACTATAAAATGTGTTCAATTTTAATTTTTATTTGATGAAGTAATTTTAAAAATATTTTACAATGTAAACAGAGAGGGATTGTCCTCAAAACTTTGATTATGAGATAATTTTTTTTGAAAGATAATGTGAAAGAGATATTGAACCAATGATTGAAGAACTTCTATTTCCGTTCCAGAGATTAACTATAGGGGCATTTACTGGATATGTCACCTTTGAGAAAAGATGAAATCCAAAGGCTGCTTGGCCCTTTACAGACTCTGCCTTTAGAACTTATAGATGTTAACACTCAACAGACAGACTAAAATCCTATGGAAGCTCAAAATCCTATGAGAGTTCAACCACTTTAGGTTCAATTTTTAGGCCTTAAAGTTTGCCTTGAATTAATGAAAGAAAGCCTTTAGTTTGTAGGATAAATGAAATTTACATGGTTTGCAAAATTATTTTATTCACTTACTAAATTAACTAGTGGTAGTGGTTGATGAAGTTATGTCAAAAGTCGTGCACCTTTATGAGTTTGCGGGAGAAATGACAAATTGCCTTATAGTTTATGGGAGAAATAAAACAGAAATGACACATGCCTTAAAGTTTTTCTAAAATTTTATGAGAGAAGGGAGAAATGACACATTTACAAGGTTTGCCTTAAAGTGGTAGTGGTTTATGGATATTAAAATGAAGAACTTCTATTTCCATTTCAGAGATTGACTGTAGGGGCATTTACTGGATATGTCACCTTTGCGAAAAGATGAGATCCAAAGGCTACCTGGCCCTTTATAGAATCTGCCTTTAGAACTTGTAGAAGTTAACACTCAGCTGACAGAATAAAATCTTTTGGAAGTTCAAAATCCTATGAAAGGCTACCTGGCTCTTTACATTAAATGACATGTCGTAAGAAAGAATGAGATCCAGAGGCTATAGGGCCCTTTAAATGCCTGAAGAAAGGATGAGATCCAGAGGTTACCTGGCCCTTTATAGACTCCTTTAGAACTTGTAGAAGTTAAGACTTAACTTGAGTGTAGAAGTTGAGTCTTAACTTTAGGTTCTGGTTTTAGGCCTTAAATTTTGCCTTGAGTTAATGGGGGGAAGCCTTGAGTTTGGGGGTCCTATCGTATGGAAGTTTAGCTACTTTAGGTTCAATTTTTTAGGCCTTCAAATTTTCCTTGAATTAAAGGGAGGAAGCCTTGAGTTTGGGGGATCCTATCATATGGAAGTTGAGCTACTTTAGGTTCACTTTTTAGGCCTTCAATTTTGCCATGAATTAATGGGACAAATACTTGAGGAATGACACAAGATTTAAAGTCAATGGGAGAAATCCAACATGACACGTGGTTTAAAAACATTTCCTAAGAATTTATGGGAGAAATGGCACATATAAATAGTTTTTTTTAAAGTGGTTGTGGTTTATGGAGATTAAAATGAATAACTTCTATTTAGATCTATTCCAGAGATTGACTGTAGGGGCATTTACTGAATATGTCACCTTTTAGAAAATATGAGATCTAGAGGCTACCTCGCCCTTTACAGACTCTTCCTTTAGAACTTATAGAAGTTAACACTCAACAGACAGACTAAAATCCTATGGAAGTTTAGAATCCTATGGAATTTCATTCACTTTAAGTTTTTAGGCCTTCAAGTTGCCTTGAATTTATGGGAAAAATCCTTTATTTTGTGGGGAAAATGGCATTTCCATGGTTTTCCTTAATTTTATGGGATAAATCATATCTATAAATTACATGCCTTAAAGTTTTCCTCGCCTAGAGTTAAGATAGAAATGACATGTACAGACTTTCCTTAAATTTTGCATTATAGTATATTGGAGAAATGACATTGTCTTATAGTTTTTGGGAGAAATTACATAGAAATGACATATGTCAAAAGTCATAGGGTTTGCCTTAGAATTTACTTTGCCTTGAAATTTATGGGAGAAACCAAATCTAGAAACCTTTATTTTGACATCTATAAATAGGCTAAGAACATTAAGAAAAAAGTTTCAACTTACAAATTAGTTATGTACTTAATAAGACGTATGATTTAGTACTTATCAAATTGTTTAATAATTTATAATAATGTCATTTTTGGCTTGTACTATCATTCATCCTTGGCTTGTACAAGAATTTTACAACTTCAACATCAACCTACACTATCATTATAAATTAGTTATGTCCTTAAAAAGAAATATGATTTATCACTTATCAAATTGTTTAATAATTTACAGTAATTGATACGTACAAAAATTTTACAACTTCAACATCGACCTACACTATCATCATATCATTGTAGCCATGTCAATCTATATTATTTATATCCGTTACATCATAATACACTCCACTTTTAACATTTTAAAAGAATAAAGCAACATGGAATGTGTTAATTTAGGTACATTAATACACTCCACTTTTAACATTTTACAAGAATAAAGCAGCATGGAGGGTGTAAATTTAGGTACGTTAATAAAATACAACCATGTAAGTCTAGATTATTAAGATCCATACATCATATTTAAAACAATCTAGATTATTTATATCCATTACATCCTAAAACACTCCACTTTTAACATTTTACAAGAATAAAGCAACATGGAAGGTGTAAATTAAGGTACACTAATAAAATACAACTATGTAAATCTAGATTATTAAGATCGATTACATCATAAAACACTCCACTTTTAACATTTCACATTTTACTCACCTTGAGTTTGGGGGATCCTATCCTATGGAAGTTCAATATAGCCATTTCAATATAGATTATTAAGATCCATTACATCATAAAACACTCCACATTTAACATTTTACATCTTACTCCATTTGAGTTTGGGGGATCCTATCCTATGGAATTTCAGCTACTTTCAGTTTTTAGGCCTTAAATTTTGCCTTGAATTAATGGGAGAAAGCCTTGAGAAATGACACATTATTTAAAGTTAATGGGAAAAAGCCAATGAAACATGCTTTAAAGTTTTCCTTAAGAGTTTATGGGAGAAATGACACATGTACATGATTTTTCTTTAATGTGAAGATAGTACCTTACCTACGAAACAATGGAAATTAATATTGTGCTTATATATGAAAGTTCTATTATGACATATTTATATTCCCTACCTAAAATGCTATTATCTTCCTTTCCTTGTATATTTCAAGGTGCTAAAAGAACGGATTTTTAGAATGGCATGGTTTTGAAGATTTGGAGTTGTTATTTTTCATTTCTATTGAAACTAACAGTTTGTTATTTTTAATTTTTCTTAGAGTTGTTCCATATGAATCTAATTCCCATAAGTGTGAGATATATTTATTAATTCTCTGTTTTCAATTTTGTTTACAAGGTTCTTTATTCAAACTAACAATTTGTTATTTTTCATTTCTATTGAAACTAACAGTTTGTTATTTTTCATTTTTCTTAGATTTGTTCCATATGATTCTAATTCACATAAGTGTGACATATATTTATTAATTCGCTGTTTTCGATTTTGTTTACAAGGTTTTCAATTTTTCTTCCATTCCCCTCTGTGTTTTGTGTCTTTTCCAGTTTGATAACTAACAAGTTCAAAGTAGAGAGTAAATCTAGAATGTCATAAATATATGAAAGTATAGTGTAAAGCATAGGAAATGACCTCATGGTCACAAGGGTGGGTAATTGCAGGAGGGTTGATTTCATAAAATTTTAAAACAGAGAATTGGAATTGGATGACCCCAGACCAACTTAAATGTTTCCTCTTAAAGAGAAATGTTTCTAGTAGATCATGGATGATGTCGATATTTACATAGATTCTAGCATATGTGTGAAAACTCTTAATATTCCTCTTAATATTTACTTATATATAACTATCCAAGGTACCTTTGATATCATTAAAGACTTATAAATTCCAAAAATGAAGGGGAATATTAGGGGGGTGATCCCACATGCAGTTTGGCTATAGATGTAGTGAATGGGTAAAATTTGGGGAACAATGGATTAACAAATATACTCTGTCTCCTCCAAAATAAGGGAAACATAGTTCTATGCCACATGATGTTTTTTATGAATAAAATAACTCTATTGGCATAGGGCTAATATATAACATTGTAAACCATTAAATATGCAAATTAACAAAAGTGATTTATAAAATGAATTTTGTTTTGTAATGTCATGCATACACTAGTTTTGGGACCTATTTATATTTCTCTATAATATAGGTATATTAGATAAAGGGATTTTAGAAAATTAATTAGAAAAATTATTTTTAATTTCATACCTCGAAAGCGAGAGAGTGAACAAGTTATCATGGGAACGTTGGAAGCAATTGTCTTGTTAAATTAAAACATTCTAGCAACCTTCTATACACTAGTTTTGGGACCTATTTATATTTCTCTATAATATAGGAATATTAGATAGAGGAGGGATTTTAGAAAATGAATTAGAAAATTTATTTTTAATTTCATACCTCGAAAGCGAGGGATTGAACAAGTTATCATGGGAACGTTGGAATAAATTGTCTTCTTAAATTAAAACATTCCAGCAACCTTGCATACACTAGTTTTCAGACCTATTTATATTTCTCTAAAATATAGGCATATAAGATAGAGGAGGGATTTTAGAAAATGGATTAAAAAAATTATTTTTAATTTCATACCTCAAAAGCGAGGGATTGAACAAGTTATCATGGGAATGTTGGAAGCAATTGTCTTGCTAAATTAAAAGATTTCAGCAAGCTTATCTGAAAAAAAAAATATTTTTCCACCAGTGGCTTTCTTTTACCATTATTGGCCTTATTTTCCATGGTTGATTTTCGACTATTATGCAGTTCAAAAGAAGAGGATGTGATGAAGATAGTGCCAATTCCTCTTTCTTCTCATCTCTTAGCTTCCCAATTCATTAGGAAGCTATTATTACCTGGTAGCAGGATTATCAAGAAAATCAAGATTTTGAAAGACCTTTTGAAGTGGAATTCCTTTGAAAAAAGGCTTGTTGTCCTAGTTTGAATGTCCATGAGCTAATATTTTACCCTGATCTCAATATGAGCTTTCCTTTTTTATACCAGTATGATTTATTCTATCTTTTCTCAGTTCTAGTTTATCAATGTGTATTAGCTTTCTTATTTTCTATAGCTCTGTGTTATCTATCTTAGTAGTTATTGGTTTGAGTATAAGCTTCTTCGAGATATTAGCAATTTTTATATACTGAGACAACACAACTAGTGGTGACTAGTTAATGCTGAGACTAAACTGATTCTAACAAAGGGCAAGAGTGTATTGTGTTAAGCACTCATGGCATAACCTCCTCCTAATATCTCCAATTGGAAAGTCATTACATATATTTTTTTATAACTATTATTTGAACCTTATTCCAACCAATATAGGTTCATAAAACTTGATTATGACTTACCTGTAAATTTAGATGTGAGTTAAAAAAAGAAAACTTTAGGAAGAAAAAAACTATTGTTTTTATTATATAATAGCAATTACATGTTCATAATTTTGAGGATTATATTGGAAATACATAGTTCTTGAAAAAAATAGTAGGAGAGACAGGATCTCTGCCAATTAGACCATAAAACATAATATGATAAAAATATATCTAAAAACAACATTACCCACCAAATATATGTATCCGAGTTAGAGACTCAGTTTACACAAAAAAGGAAGATGAATAGCATATGACAAAAGAAATGAAATTGAGCCTTGTATGTTGTAAACCGGATCTCGAGGACCAAGCCATGAATTAGCACAATGACCATATAAAATTCTTATATTGGTGTTTAACAATATTAAATAATTATGGTTTCACTAGACACAACTTGAGTTATGTTATCTCTCTGTGATAAGATCAGTGGAAGCTAAAAATTATCGCATGATTACATACTCTAACACATGATTGTATTGATATCCCTGATTATCTCCATTTCTATTAATTAATATGGTTGATAGGTTTCATTTATTTAATTACCACAGACTCTTTATGAAAATTTTCACAACACTTGTGATGAGCGAAGGTAATACCGAAAACCATATCATATATCTACCTAATTTAATCGAACCCTCTACAAATTATGTTTCCATTCATGATATCGACTCTAAAAATTAGGTGGGATATATAGTAGGGTGCCAACCTTGAAATTTGGAGATAAGGCCGCAATTCAGTGACAAGGCAGCAATTATGAGCCGAGGTCGTAATTCGGTGACGAGGCCATAATTCGGAGATGAGGCTACAATTCGGAGATCAATGAGGCCACAATCAACAAGGATGTCAGAGGAAAATTACCTACAAACATAAAAGTAATGATAAAATTTAAACAAAATGAAAAAAAATAAAACAACAATAAAGAAAAAATAAACATGAATTACCTTACCCAGCAAGACTCTGCCAAGACCCTATAGAGAACTAGAGGCATACGCGATAAGTAGACGAAACAAAAACACGACAAACAGAAATGAAACAAAAACACATAATAAGCCTAAAACCCATTAATGGGTCTGGGCTGGTGCATTTATAAACTAAAGTTTGGTTGAATTATTTTAGGAGTTCGACCGAACTTATGTTGTCGGTTTTCCCATCTTTGACCAAAAATATGTTTGCCCACGCCGTCAGTACACTGTCAATGTAAATGATAGAATGAGTTCTACCGAACTAATTTCAAAATTTCGGCCAAAATCTATAACAGTTCAACCGAACTTTTATAAAAGATTGGCTGAATTATTGAGAGAAAGAGTTTTCTGCCCCCGATTCTCAGAAAAGTGTAACCCAACTTCATGGGTTTACCCAATCATAAATACTAGTCCAACTTAGTGATCAAGGAGTCTAGGTATTGACATCATTTCCATGAATTCAAAAACAAGATAATGAGAAAAATAGATCCATATGTATTATCATAAATTAAAAAGAGAAATCTTATAACCTGTGCCTTAATGTTGTGTAGATTTCTCCTATGTATGGCACAATCGTTTCCTTCAGTCTGATAAGACTTCCTCTTTATAATTACCAGCATTAAGTCATGTGCACAAATTTGTAATATTCAATGTGCCAACAATGACTTACTAGTTCAAAAACTAAGAACTCTATGACCTCTCTCCAGCTTAGAATATATACAAGTCAGTATCTACCCTTCAACCTGAAACTTTAGCTCAATTCATAGAGGGATTGAGGTATTTTTAGATCCATTAAGAGAGGGATGAATTCCTCCCATGAAGGTATTTGGGTTCCTTTAGCCAAGGGATAAGCTCCATGAGTAGAGGGATAAAGCTTGAACTGACGCGACTCTAGAGGCTTCTAGTTGGGAGAATATTCGACCAACTAGGCTTCTAGAAGTTAATTTTTATATTTACTTCATTTTTACGGGAGTGGGTGGGTTTTATTGGAGAAAAAAGTGATGATCGACATGGGTAATAGAATAATTATCAGTGCATGCATAGGAAATAACAAAAAGAATCGCACAGGTAATGTTTTAAAGGTTTAAAAGAGATTTTCTCCAATTTACAAGACTTTATTTAGGAACATAAGCATTTTTTACCTCTAATGGAACATGATATGGATGGTGATGGACCCATATTGACAGTCAAACGTCATGGTGACAAAATAACGTGTAACAGATTTCCCCCTAAAGTGTGAAGTCTGAGAAATTATTTCTAAAGAGTGAATCGCTTTATCATTCCAAGGATTGGATTAGAGACACTGATTGAAAACATGTAAAAACATTCAATGAAAATATATATCATTAATGAGGTAGGAATTCCCATACTCATAGCAAAACTAACTGAATTTTCTAGTACAGATATGATTTCAGCATTTCATCAAGAGTAGACATAGTATGGGTGCAACCATCTGTCATAAGATTTCTATTGTATCATGAATGCATAACTCCTCACAACCTGGATGGTGGAAACTAGATCTAGGGCCTTGATTTCCGCTTCTCAAACTAGTTCAAATCTATCCATGTGATTGATTGTGTTGAAGTCGAACATGGTAGAAATCATTTGATTATCGTTCAATAATGAGAACTGTTAACAAGTGTGAGTGAAACCACCAATAATGAAAATGGCTCTAAAAGTAATTCATCACAATCTATGAAGTGTGAATGAATGATTTTTAGTTGAACACTCATAGTCATTTGATCGAAGGTCAATAATGAGAACCTATCTTCGAAGGCTAGAAACCCGCCATTAGGGCATGCATATTCCAACGTATTGAAAGGATTCTAAATCAAATTTCTAGATAATGAGATGATGTCGATATAAATTGATCTAATGTAGGAAGGCCTATGACATGAAACCATTAGATGAATTTTTGAAGAAATTATTTTAAAGGAATGAATCAAGGATGGTTAATGGGAATGGAGACAAACGTTTGCAATGAATGCTAAATTTAAAATTGAACTTTCTCTTGAGCACATAACGACACTGTAAATGGCTTGGTATCATTAGACTCAAATACAATACTAAAAAAAATATTGAGGGCTTTCAATGTGGTTTGATTAAATTTTTAGACAAAGGATTATCCAACCCAAGTACAAGTGCAACAAAGTGCCATGTTCAAGAGAGACATGCTACTTTCTAAAACAAGGAAAATGAATGGATTCTTTGTCTCACTTTTTCCCCCACCATTACTGGGAAGTACATCTTTATTTTTTTCAAGCTTGAGGAGGATACAATTTTCTTATCATGTAAGTTCATCCTTCCGATGATTCCATCTTAGTATTTTTTAAATGAACCCTAATGAGTGGTTCAGTCTTGTTGTGATTGAGAGGTCCTGTACTGTTTAATTTTAACAAGTCTAAAATAGGATTAATTCAGTGTTTTGTAGTTTTGAGGAGTTAGAATAAAAACATAAGTAAACTTTGTAGTGTTCTTTTTTTGTAAATTTAGTCTTTAAAGACCCAAAAAGGGATAAAATCATGTAGGAGAGAAGTCTATTGACCATGCTTAGTCAACGTATAACTTTCTCGTAAATATTCTAATTGAGTCTGGAAAAGGGGTAAACTTATATTGAATAGACAATTATTCATTCATTTTAGCGAGTTCGAATAGTCAAGTAATCGATAATATTTTCATGTTTAGAGAGTCTAAAAAGGGTTTAAAATAGGACTCCAAGTTTTTTCTTTTTTCGTATTTTATAGAGCCCAAAAAGTGATAAAAGTCTACTGAATGCCAAAATGATTCTTTCCAAACACAACATGCTTCCTGCACAAAAACTAAAAAAATTAAAAATATCTTCTCTCAAAATATGAAAAGAAATTGATTTTGAATTCTAAAGTGAAAATAAACAAAACAATATTATTTTATTCATTCAAAACTATAAAAAGAAGTTTAAAAAATCATTTTTACCTTTTAGATTTTAGAGTAGAGCAGAAAGAGTTTTTTCCCTAAAACTTCTAGAGCAGATATCAGGAGAACTGACCAACCATTTCGAGAATCGTCAGTGCCAGGTATTCCACATCATCATTATCTTTATTTTTTTCTATTTAGTTTTTGATTTTAAGTTTTTAGGGAATTTTTTAGGGGAAACAAGGTTTTTAAATCTACCCTAGGGGGTGCATAGGTTTTTTAATAGAAAAAATCATCGGGCCGCTGCAGTTTTCATGTGTATATTGTGCACCAAAATGCACTGTGTACACATAGAACCTGCACAAGCGCCATGGGGTTTTAAAAATTATGTTTCTATCCATAAAAAATGGCTCAATTTCTCCCAACTGATTTCTAATGATCCTAATTGATCGTTTTTAGGTTATAAATCATGTTGGAATGGTGAGAAAGGGAGCATGGGTTCATGAAAATGAATCCATGGATGATATGGAAAAAATTTGCACATTAAAAAATTATGGCTTCTATAAATTCTGGGTGATTCAAGGTATGAAGGCACAGGTTGAGTTGATGACCTGTCTAGTCAATTTTTGGGATTTTCAAGATAAATGTTTCATCATTGCAGACCATTGGTTTGTGATCAAGCTAAGGATATATATTTCCTCACTAGATTACCTTGCAGAGGGAGAGACATTTCCTTGTTTGGGACAATACTAGGTGGTCTACCCACTACATCTTATATGGCTCAATATTGTAACTAAGATTAAGAGTTGAAGGATAGTCGCATTGACATCAAAATAATTATGAGACTACATCTAAATATCATTTCATTCACACTTACCAGGTTATGTGGGAGTGAAGCTCCGCGTGTGGTTACCAAAGCACAAATTCAAACTACAATTGAATGTTTTGGGGGAATAATTTTCAACTGGTGCAAGGAATTGTTGGTAAACATGAAAGGGAAACTTACGAGAGCTAAGAATGGGAAGTCAAAAAAATTCAGATATGGAGCCATTATTGTGTCTTTCACTTTGGAGAGGATTCCAAACCTCATACTTTAGCGGTCTCAAGTGGATCCCATAGGACCTAGGGAACCACATATGTTTCGATGGGTTTCATTCAGGGCATGCCATGGTGGTGATGGTGGTCCAATAGTTTCCTATAGTCCTTAGTTCTTTATATGGCTCAAGAACCAAATCTTTAGGGGTGCATTTCAAAGGCGACCCTGATACATCACTTCCACCAGGGGCACTGTAGGATGCATTAGGTAAAGCAAATAATTTTTAATTTTTTATGTTATCTAATTTTTATTTAGTTTTCTATTATCCAATACTGATAAAATTTAAAATGAAGATGTCGGCCCATCATGTCTAGGAGCACTTCGTTACTTTGATAGGTGAGATGCGCAGCCTATACTAGGCCCACCACAGACCGATGTGGTAGAGATCTGGAGCACAACCTAGAGAGGTTGACTATTGACGTCCCAGAGAAAGGGACAAATGATATAACTCTTAGGCTCCAGATACACGTGACTAGTGTTCTAGGCCCATTCAGGAGATATCTGCGCAGGGTGGCACGTGCCATAGTCTACTATCATGATCATCATCATGGATAGATGATGATTTATTTAGATTGAAATTTTGTTTTGTATATCATTATCTTTACATCATAAGGTGTTTGAAACCTATGATCATGGATGATGTAATATTTTTTGACACACAACAATTTTTAACCTAATGATATTACTACTTCTGATCTCTTAGTATCTTGCTCAATATGGATCAATATTTTTTTTTTTCACTTTTAAATGCTACATATGTCTATTTGGAACTTGATTAGCTAGTCCATCATCCAATGTGTTTAAATTTCTTGAAATGTGTTGATATTCAATGTAATCAAGTTGTCCTTCCAAGAGACGAAACCTCAAAAACATTATTCACAAGCTAGTTTTCTGAAAGCATGAACATCGTTTAAATGTAATACAATGAGTTGTGAATCAAACCTAACAATCAAACGTAAAATACCAAATTCGATGGAATGATATAATAGATCAATGACTGCACTATATTCTGAAATATTGCGAGTTTTTTTACTAAGGCATATCCCATGAATAGAGTCTAACTCATGAATGGGTAAATAAATGACCCAAGCAATGGAAGACATGTTTTGTGTACTAGAAAACGCGTCATCAGCAAAAAAAATGTAATTTTGAAGGAATGTCAAAATCTACAGTATCAATATTAATCAAGGTAAGCAGTGAAAGTAGTGAAAACTCGTCAATAAAAAATAACTAATGCTAAGGCACACTTTTCTGATCTAAGGCACACTGTTCTAAAATGTAGTTAATGTATAAATAGGATCTTCACATGAAGAATCATGCATA
Organism: Pinus albicaulis; assembly: GCA_034641835.2. NCBI lineage: Eukaryota > Viridiplantae > Streptophyta > Pinopsida > Pinales > Pinaceae > Pinus > Pinus albicaulis. Next base: position 926,570,673 of record CM076577.1, on the reverse strand, counting down.
ATATTCCTTGAGATAAATACCTTTTATAGGTTTATCTAAAGAGATTTTTTCATAATCTATTAACTGATAGGCTCCTTTTGCAAGAACATGCTTAACAGTATAAGGACCATACCACATTTGCTCGAATTTACCAACAACTAGTTTTTCGTGAGCTTGATCGTATACTAGAAGTAGGCCACCTTGTGAATATATGAGAGGGTTAAAATTTTCATTATATTGTGGCTTAACATGTTTTTTATGAGCCTCAACAACTAATGCAGCGGTGTGATGAGTCTCATCTAACTATTCTAGGTATAGGAAGTGTTTCTCCTCTTCATAGGTAACTGGTAATAATTCAATGGCTAATTTTAGTGATGGTATTTCACATTCAATGGGTAACAGAGATTCGAAACCATAAACATGTTGAAATGGATTGAACCCTGTGGATGTTATTATAGAGGTATAGTATGCCAATAACACCGAAAAAAGCATTATCTGCCCAATTTTTTATGAATTCCGACAATCTGTTTAATCATGTTGGTTAAAACCGTACTGACTGCCTCAACTTGACCATTAGCTTGTGGATAATAGGGTGTATAATTATCGTGGCATAGGCCAAGTTGAACAAAAATTTCAGTCATTATAATGTTTCAAAAATGGCTCCCATGGTCCATGACAATAGCTTGAGGGACGCTGAACCAAGAAATCACATGATTGAATATGAAAAATGTTGCAAGTTTTCCATCAGTCGCAAATGTATGCATCGCCTCTGCCCATTGGTAAAGTAATCTACAATTAGAATAATATACCCATGCCCTTCGAGCGAGTGAGGGTTACATGTGATGAAATCAATGCCCCATTTATAAAATGACTGACAACAATGATTGCATGAAGAGGAGCTGGAGGCGCACACATCTTTCAATAGAAAATCTGGCAATTATGTCATCTTGTAATAGCGATAATATAGTCTTTGAATAGAGATGGCTAGAAATAGTGAGTACGCAATATATTTTAGGTTATGTAAAACCCAGACATATGACCACCACATGCTCCAGAGTGGCAGTCATTCAAAACCCTTTCGGCTTCTTCATGAGTTATACAACATTGAAAAATAGAATCGGCACCACGATGATAAAGAGTGTCACAAACAATATTATATTGTTGAGGTTGGTATCAAATTCTCTGTCGATATGACCATGAAAGCTCTGGACGAAAGGTTTCAGTCTGGAGATATATAGTGATATCCCCATACCAAGAATCTATTGTACTAATTAGAAACAGAGATTCATCAACGAGATGGTTTTCTTCCACCATTGCATATTCAATATTGGAAAAGTCACACATAAGTTTAGCGAACACCAGTGATGTCTTAGACTTGGATTTCTATAATTCCAAATCAAAATCTTGCATGATAATGATCCATTTAGATTATTTCCCCCCGAGTAATTGTTTCGTCAAAATATACATCATCGGGTTGCAATTAGATATCACTATGGTTTTACGTAACAATATGTAATGACGGAATAGTTGGACAACTTGAGAAACTGCCAAGACCAATTTCTCCACCTGCAAATACCTGATTTTCATCAGACTGAGATTCTGACTTAGGTAATAAATCAAGTGTTCCTTGTTAGAATCATCCTCTTGAACCAAAACCATTCCAATCATGGAACCAGATGCAACTAAATACAAGAATTAATCTCGGTGATAATCAAGTGGAAGCAATAATGGTGCATGGGTCAACGCATGTTTAAGCGCATCAAAAGCTTTATCAGCAAGCTCATCCAAAATGAATGGATCATCCCGTTTTAACAACTGGGTGAAACTTTTAGTTAAATCCACATAGTTTGGGATAAAATGATGTAGAAAGTTTGCTTTCCCCTGCAAAATTTGGAGTTGTGAAGAGTGGAAGGAGGAGGTAGATTAAAAATAGCCTCAACTTTCGATGGGTCAACAAGAATGTCTTATTTTGAAATAATGAACCCAAGTAAACGTCCTCATTGTACACAAAATACACATTTTTTCGGATTCAAATGAATTTTTTAATGCCTAAATCTCATAAAGATGGCATCTAGATGTGTAGGATGATCTTGTCTGCATAAAGAATGAGTAGGTAATTCATCTAGGTAGGGTTGTATAATATGTTTGATATTGTGAAATTCATAAGACATAGCTCGTTGAAATGTTGCGCCAACCTTTTTTAGTCCAAATGGTAATTTTTAGTATGAAAAAGTGCCCCATGGACATATAAATGTTCTTTTAGGTTGATCAACAATGAGTATGTTGATTTGATTGTAGCCAAAAAATCCATCCATAAACAGGAATATTTAATTCCCAGCACAATCATCAATAATTTGGTCGATATAAGGGGTAGGATAATTTTCTTTAAGACATGCCTTTTTAATATCCTGATAATCATCAAATACTATGATAGTCCCTTGTTTCTTGGTTACGGGAACTATGTTAGATACCCAATCTGTCAACGGAATAAGATAAATAAATCCTTCACGCATTAATTTCTCATCTTCAACTTTAATTGCAGTAGGTTTTCGTCGATGTATTGGATGTAATCTATGTCTAATGGGCTTAGCATCTGGGTATGTCTTATTTTCGTGAATAAAAATATTATGATCAATACCTAGCATTTCTTCATAAGACCAGGCAAAAATGTCTCAGAACTCTTGAAATAGGGCTTTGTATATTTCGATCTCTTCAATCGAGCAGGAAGAAACTATATGAATGTTCTCAGTTATCCCAGGGTTAATTTATATGTCAATAGGAATTGTGGTGGAAATATTTCACAAATTCTTCTCATAATCTGAAGAAAAATGGACATAGTATTTTGAGGTTCCTTGACACAATCAATTGAAAATATGGATGAAAAATAATTCTCAAGTTTATCAAGGTCAAGTAAAAATAAGATCGATTATGGAGAACATCCTAGGGAAATTCATTCGATGACAATATTTCTCATATATTTTCATCATTTGAAAACACTTGTTGAAAAGGATTGGAAAATGTTGTCAAGGCTGTGATTAATAAAGAAGAATACTCTTCACTGACCACATTAATTTGATCAGAATATGTTGATGGATTATCAAAACACAATTGTACTCCTACATACGAAGATTGAAAAGGACCTAAAAGCCTCTCGCCATCATAGGAGTCCAATTCTGATTCTAAAGGTACATTCCATGTGTCATAAAATGGAATTATGCTTGATCTAATAATATTGATATTGGAAATAGTTCACGGTACATTGGGAGAAGGTATAGAAAAATTTCCCACAAGAGCGAAATCTTTAACTAGTCCTACCCCAAAGGGGATAACCATTTTTCCGACATGTTAGATACTATATGTAGAATTAGGGTTTGAAGAGAAGTAAGACAACTGATCAATTTTAACAATATTTCCTTTATGAGGAAACATTATCATGCGAAAGACCGATGAAACAACATTGGTCATAGCATAAGACCAACTTCGACCTAGATGAAGGTTTTAATCAAGAGGGGCATCAACAACTTCCACCTCGAGTGTTACATTTTTTCCTTCTAATTCTATAGGAAGATCCTAGAGTATTACGAATGGGAAAAACAATCTTCCATCAAAGGCTTTAAGAATGGTTGGTGACTAGTTGATTGTTCGAGAGCCAAGAGTTTTCCAACAAGCTACTGACATAATGCACGTAGATGCTCCCTCATTAATTATTATGTGCAAAAATCACCTTGATTTGACTAATACTATAATTTGAAAATCCATTTGATGTGGGAGTCTAGGTACAAATTTCTTGATATCAAATACAATGAGGTTTTATTCTTGAGGATAAATCACTCCTATAGCTGATAATAGTAATTTCCTCTCATTTGGACAAGGTTTTAGCACTTCGAGGGCTGACATTGCTGAAGGGGATATGAACAAATTATATTCAACAATATTGTAATTCTAGGCGGCTCTCACATGTGGATTGAAAGCATATTTTTGATGTACACCTTTGGCAGGTTCTTTAATCACTAAATCAATATTAGGTTTCTCAATTTGAAATGGCTCGGAAACCGAAGAATTTGATACTAGTGTTTGACTAGATGATTAAGTTTCTGTAGCAGTTACAAGACTCTTAGATCCATAGTCTTGAGATAGTGTGGAAACCATGACCTAGTACATCATTAGGATATTCGCCAATGAATTTGAATAATTTCCAATCATTTTCCTACCTTGATATGGAAAATGATCTTTCAAGACAGTAGGTGTGGGTGAAACTTTGACAAATTTTGAAACCTCGGCCTGATGTGGCCACTCTTTGGTGTAGTGATCCTCATCACAGATAAGAAAAGGATAACAGGGTTTCCATTTTTCGTCTAATGGTTCAGTTTTTTTAGATATTTCTTTGGGAGAAGAGTTTTTTTTATTGTTACCCTTCCCTTTCTTCTTATTACCAGATGATTTAACTTTGGTTGTAGATGAGTCTTCGACATGAATCTCAACAAAAGTTTTTAGGGAAGTATATCCTTTAGGTGAATCTAGTAGAGTTATGATTGGAGAAGTAGATTTATATGATTTATTCTTACTCTTGGTCATATTAACTGTACCAATTACACCATCTATGGAATGAGGACTAGAAGGAGTTTCAATGAGTTGACATGGGTGTGGTAGATCAAGTATTTTTTCATACATAGTACCATACTATGTGTAAACGAGGTCCAAGTAGTGTGGTTGAGCTATGAGCTTCTCTTATGTTACAATGCCTCCCTTAGCTACATCTTCAATCATCTTAGGAAGAAGTGATTTGATGAACCATTCGACTAGAATTTGATCCAAAATGAAAAATTTGCCTAAACTTTCTCTATGTCACCATTCATGTATGTGATCTGAAATGTACATAGATGTACTATGTTTTAGTGAAGTCAGAAGTTATATGCCATTATCATAACAGAATGATAACTGAAAATGAGTTAGGAATGCTATTGCTAAGGAATTGAAATTATTGAAAGAGCCACGTGGTAACTCAATGTACCACTTTCCAGCTAAGTTGATCAAATTTCTCTGAAAAAGTCTCAAATGAATTGAATCATTGATTAAGGAGATGGATACACACCATATATGATAAGTCATCACATTATTTTAGGGGTCTTAACCCGATTTTCCTTCAAACTTTGGAATATCACTAACTTAGTAGGCATTGGCGGCCAAAATAGAAGATAATAAATCAGATCATTTGTTAACTGAGATAATTTTGGTAAGTCTAAAGTTGAAATGAATGGTAACTGGTAGTTAGGGTCTTGTTGTGAAAAATGATAACGTTGAGGAAAAATACCATTAACTAGAGGAGGATATCGAGGAAAAAATTGAATAGCCTAAGCAGTTGGGATTGGAATACCTCTAGGGTGTCTAGGGTTAGCCATACTGAAATGAGGCTGAGCTGGTATTTCATATGTATAACCAAGGTATGGTTGGATTTGGTAGATTGGATTTTTTCCCATTTTTCCATATTGAAATTGCACTTGAAATGGTTGAATTTTAACAAACTGAACTTGAAAGGTTTGACCCGTAAAAGGTAGACTTGTTTGAACTGTAGTTGCACCAGGTTGTCCTACAGAGGTTTGAGATATCGAATGAATTGTAGGTTAAGTTTGATGAGTAGTAATATAAGGAATTTCCTATGTAATAGTTTTGGTTGTCGTCTGAAGGGTTGTAACAATAGTTGTTTGAGAAACTCCTGGGATAGGTGTACTCAGTTTTTGAATAGAAATTTGCGCAGCAGATTGGATAAGAGTACTTGGAGGACTCGTGCAAGATTGTTGACTACTCGACATAGATACCTGTGGGGTTATTTGAAGTTCACCTTGAACAGGCTATTGGACTTGGGTAAAACGAAATTTTCCAGCTAACTGAGTTGGTTGATTATAAGGTATTTGTAATGCAGGCTTCAAATAAATTTGATTCAATAAAGGATTCCACACATTATTAATTCCTGGGTAAGGAGCTAGAATCAAAGGTTGTGATGCATAAGGTTGACCCTAACCAGTTTGAGGCATTGGAGCATAAGTTTGATAATTACCGGGAATATTTCTTCCTACAACCAAGGGATAAGTTTGAGAAAAAGGTTGTCCCCCTTGAAAGGATGGCTATTATGATAAGGTCGCTTCCCGTGGAAAGGTTTTTGCACTTGGAGAGGCTTCTTCCCTTGGAAGGATTGTTGCCCTTAAAACAACTGCTGCCCCCGATGCGCTATAGAGCCACCTTGAGAGATAGCTTGAGGAATATTTTTGGAAAACAGATAGACATGTTCAATTGTCAAAGGTTCTGTTGTAGATTCATACAGACTAGTCGATTTCGTAAAAGTTTTGGAAGATGGAGATGCTCCTGAAAAATTTCTAGAGAGTGACTGGTACCAAGTAGGAACAGATAGACCATCATACAAAAATGTTTCTTGTGATGAAGAAAACATAAATGACTCAATAGAAATGTTTGGTGAAGCCATGTAACTACCTCTCGGTATAGAGTAAAAGGGTATGCGGCATAGTGAATGATTATAACCATATTTATGTAAAAATTTGGTAATTTGATGATACCAAGGATCAGGTCTAAAAGGAATGAAAGGGTATATTTGCTCACTATACCTTAGATCTAAATATTCTTGATGAGAAGGAATTGTAATCTCTTCTTCCACGTTAGATATCTCTTCAATGCTAATTAGGCCAGGGGGAAGATTCTCAGTAATAAAAATTTTCACTTGAGGTAAACAAGGACGACCAGAAGTCGCAGCTATCAGAACTAAAGGTAACTTAGATGAAGTAGATTCGGGTTCAGGCTTAGATATTTCAGTTTCAGTGAATTCGGTATCGATAATTCACTGGTAACAGATTCAACTGTAATTACTTCAAAAATTTCTGGTTGTTGTTTATATTTTTCAATTATCTAAGGTTGATTAAATTTGAAATCAAGATGTATTATAATGGATGTTTCTCCTTTTTCAGCAGACTTGGTTCTTGATTTTTGAACTCTTTTAGTTTTTATTTTTTCCAATTGACTGGTGGTATACTCAGGGGGTTTCCCCTACATTCTACGTGAATGTCTCGGTAATTTAGCCACATCTAATCTTTTAACACTTAAAATCAAAATTTTTCAAAATAATACACCTAAGGTCGCTAAAATCCAATAAAATGAACACGTGCCTACAAAATGTGAGAGAAAAACCACACAAAAACAATATGTTTCCACAATAAAAACACTAGTTGGTGATGAAATCCAACATCACGAAAACTGATGTGGAAAACTGGCTCTTGGAACAATTACCTTGACAACCTGCTTAATGAAATAGTCTGATGCAAGTTATAACTTCACTATGCCATCTCGAATTCAAGAATACCCTTCGAAAAGTCCAAGTGAGTCTAGTCAACGCCTGCTCCAAGTACAGTGGGACCTTCCCTCCACCATTAGCTTAGGAAAATCCTAAACGTTACGGCCACTAAGGTCACCAACTGAGACAATTTCACTTGGTGGAATAGTCTAGGATCCGATATACAGGCAAGGGAATATTGTCAAGCTCAATCCCCTTTAAAGCTCCTCTACATGGTATATCCGAGGTTTTCTAACAAGTAATGCCTCGCTCCTCGACAATGGTTAATATAAGGTTTACCATTTGTATTATGTGCACGTCTTCTAATTCACCAATGAAGTAGTTATGATTACCTCATTGGGTCTAACATGACCTCGTGCTTGAATCTTTTAAGAAGATCTTCCCAAAGTACAAATGCAACAATTTGATTTCCGTACTACAAGATGTTGCTTTTTTGTTTTAAATTCTTTGGAACGTCAATTACAGCCTATTGCATAGCACTAGCCTAAGCTAAATTGGTGAAATGAGCCCTAGAAAATGTAAAAAATATCTAGTTTGATTTTATTAAGCGATGTATTGAACTGGATGTTATTTATAGAAAGGGGTATTGAGATGAAACTTGATGATATTGTGACCTCACTCAAAATACTCTAATTGCATTAATATGGAAAATGCAACTCTTTTATTTCAATGAATTATATTTAGGAGAAATTTGAAGGACTTTTGAACTCAAAAGGTACAAGCTCCCTAAAACTTCAAATAAAATTCCTTTTCATTAATAAAATAATTTCATTAAGAACACAATTTCCAAGCATGATAAATATCTCTTTTTTGAAGAAAATTTTGTTGATTACAAAGCCAAAAACTATAATTTTAATAAACAAGCAAATCTCAAAAGAAATCAACTTCTAAAAACCCAAAAAAGTATGAAAACTTCAAATGAAATGAAATTTATAATTATCAATCCTAACTAAGATACCTATGGGTGTCTTTATAATGACTTCTCTTAGTTGTAATCAAGCTAAAAAAATTTCCACTTGACCTAGCAGAAATTAAATCATGAAAGACTAGCCTGAGATAAATCAGACTTTAGTGATCTAGAAGTTTTTCCATTTTGCAATCAAATAAGAAACAAATATTCAAAAAAGGTAAGGCTGACAATAATCCTGGTGGCTCAAGGAGATAATAACATAAAACCAGTGATATTTTGAAAAGGAATATATCTTCCAAGAGGAGAAACAATAAACCAGGGCAAACCCTAACTGTATAATGCAAAAATGATGATTTATCAAACAAGACTCTAAAGTTTTAAAGAAGAGTTCATATATAGATTTTGACGACTGGTATAGATCACGATAAACTTCAAGAATCTTGTTATCCGACTCTCGAAGAGAAAATTTCAACCATTTTTTAAATTTCTTAGGGGGTGCGTAGCTTCTCAGTTCACAATAGTGCACATGCACATTGAACTATGATGACAAGCTACATAGGTTGTCGTGCTCTTCTCCATAGAAAACCACATAGGGAAGAGAAAAGTTGAAAAAATGAACTTAAGGTTTTCTATATCAGAGAATCTAAAAGGTTATGCACCCATCCACAATTAGAGAAGTCAAAATAAGAAAGCTAGAACATCAAACCGAACAGAACCAAAGAAATCTAAACTTCTCTTCCCTAGTATGGTCTTGAACTTTTTTTGTGGATTAATCACTCTTATGGACAAGAGAGATCTCCCTAGTACTCCGATAAGTAACTATAAAAAATAATCCATTAAATACCTCTTTCTATAAAAAATGTGTACTTTTAGATTATTACAACCTTGAAATAAGGAGTCTATGCTCCTACCTTTTCAACCAAGATGTTCGATGTAGTATTTTGTGTTTCACTCCATAGAAATTTTTCAATGCTGAGAAGAACGTGCAATAAAAAAAAATATAAAAGATCAAAGCACCTACAGTATATAATAATCATAAATAATAGTCCAACTTAGTGATCAAGGAGTCTAAGTATTGACCTCATTTCCATGAATTAAGAAACAAGAGAATGAGAAAAATATATCCATATGTATTATCATAAATTAAAAAGAGCAATCTTACAACCTGGCGTTGACGTTGTACAGATTTCTCCTATGTGTCTGTGCAATCATTTCCTTTAGTTAGATAAGCCTTCCTCTCTAGAATGACCATCATGAATTAATGTGCACAAAGGTATTCAGTTCAATGTGCCAACAACGACTTACTAGTTCAGAAACTATGAACTCTTTGAACTCTCTCTAGCTTAGAATCTATAGAAGTCAGTATCTAGCCTTCAACCTGAAACTTCATCTCAATTTTTAGAGGGATTAAGGTAGTTTCAGCTCCATTAAACGAGATATGAATTCCTCCCATTAAGGGATTTGGGTTCCTTTAGCCAAGGGATAATATCCATGATTACAAGGATAAAGCTCGAACTAGCAAGAACGTAGATGCTTCAAGTTTGCAGAATATTCGACCAAATAGGATTGTAGAAGTTAATTTTTATATTTACTTCCTTTCTATGGTGGTGCGCAGTTTTTACTAGCGAACAGAGCAGCGATCACCATGACTAATAGAAGAATCATCAACACATGCATAGGAAATGGTCATAAAAAGTGGTCAGGTAATATTTTAAAGCTTTTAAAGAGCTTTTATCCAGTTTCCAATATTTGGTTTAGGAACATGAGTATTTTTCAACTCTAAGGGAACATGATATGGATGGTGATAGACCCATATTAATAGTCAAATTTCATGGTGACAAAAGGACGTGTAACACCATTAAAAATTATATATTGTTAATGTCAAATCTTTATTAAATAAAAATCAATGAATTGAAAATATTCCTCAAAATTTTTTATATATAGTTGACTTTGAAATATTTTATTTATTTTTCTATCATTAATATATTTTTATTTTAACTATTACATATTAATGAAACATAAAATGAATTACATATTATGTAATACAAATTAAATGAATTACATGTTCTATATTATTAATTATGTTATTATTAATGTAATATACCTCAACATTACAACATTACATTACATACTCCTTGATATCTGTGGCAACATATAAATCTTGATATGTGTAGCAATGTTTCTTCTTTAAACTAGAATTCCATCTCCTAATTATTTCCAAAACAAAAATCCTAGTGAGTATTCCATAATGTTATTTTGAAAGAAAATGAAATTTGAACCTTAATTAAACCATCATATTTGCCTATCCACAATGTATCCATTATATAAATACATTGTCTAAGCTGAAATTCCATCTCCTAAATTATGCAAAGACAATATTTTCCTAAGTGAATATTCCTAAGTGTTATTTTGAAAGAAAATGAGACTTGATCAATCCTTTCCTATCATAATGTATCCATTACATAAATATATTGTTTAAGTCTAGTATAATTTTCTTTTTGGTATTACAAAATCATTGTATTGTATCTAACACTTGGCCTTTAGAACTCAAGCCAAATGTATTACCACTAAACTAGAGGTTCCCCTTACCCAAGTAACACTAGTTAATCACCATGTGTGTCCTATGCAAATGTGTCAGCCATACAATTCCTATTCTATGACTCGTTGATGTGACATGGTCACAGATGGAAGTCTCATGGATTATTGTAATTGAATGGCTATAGTGGTACAATGAAACATTCCAATTGGATTGACTACCCTCCCAGCTCATCATTTGACATTATTTGTTTCTCTACAAATAACTGTTTTTGTAGCAACAATATAGGGTTTTATCCTATGAGTATGTTTCTCTAGTGATTAATCGTGTTTTAATTCCACATTGTTCCAAGTTCATCCATAACCCTTCAAGCTATAGGCATCATGTAATTCATGGTTTCTCTGTTGACAATTTTTGTTGAGGTTTTTCTAGATTCACATTTGAATTATAATTTGATTGATGGAATATAAGTGTGCTTACCTTCTTTGGTTTTTACATATTATTTAAGGAAACCTTCACAATATTTGTTGGCTAACAATTTTCCTTAAGGTTTTCGCAGGTTATTGAAAATCCTCTTAAAAATCATTTTCGATGGTTAATATTGTTTTGTGGGTTCATAAAGTTTCATTTACTTTCATAAAAATAATATCTACAATATAATCCCTTATTCATTATATTCTTTTATAGGTTTTGCCAAAAATCTTTACTCAGGCAACAACTGTTTAATGGTTAATTTGTTAAAAAAAATTAGAGTGCATATGCTCATATAGACTTGAACACAAGACATCTAGGATGGTGTATCCCCTCTCATACCTTTATTGCCATAGGTATGCATGTATAAAATTGATACATTATAATTTTATCAATTTAAAAAAAACTCCTATCACCTTGTATCAAGATTTTTTGATAAAAACAATGGGAGTGTTTTCTTTTGCATTTTTGTTTTAGGGTTTCGATTGAGGGATTTTAATGTCAATGAAACCCTTGTCATCATAATACCAATATTGCAATGGTCACAGATGGTCTGACCATGTAAAAAATTATACTTTATTTTCTCTCTCTGATTCTTAAACTACATTTTTAATAGTCTTCAAGTCATTTATTGATGTTTGGGCATAATTTTATTTTTGATCAATGCCTCTATCTTAAGTAATTATAAGGTATAATAGACTCTTATACTCAGCTATTATCAATTTAGTATTTGGCTTTCCAAAACCACTATATATTATTTGGAATATGGGTTTTCGAGATCCTCATGAATGATTACTAGAGCGATAGGGGTTTATAGCTAACAATTAAATGTTTTCAACTTTGATTGTATACTTAGATTTCCTAATTATTGGTATGTTTTCCAACAAACCTTTCAATGTCACAGATACATAGAAAACTCTCCACTTAAATTAGTTGAAAAGGTTTTCAATTCATTAGTTGACAAGGTTTTCAATCTCTGTTTCCATTATAGGACTTAAGTATTATGATGAAAATACTAACACAAATTTATTTTACTATTTATTGCAATTTTAAACTCTAAACCCAAAATAAAATTTATTGAGAATTGGTGCATTAAAATTACCCATCCAGGTAAGAACCCCTCCACACTACTTTTCTTCCACGTGTTTAATTGTTATGGAGGAAGATAACGACCGATGATGGAAACTTCTACTTGATAGTGGTATATTATAGGGTTCTTTTCATTCTCAACGTCGAGTATGATATTAGTTTGGAGGCTTCAATTTTACTTAATTTGATATTTGGTTTTATAAATATATTGTTCGTCTTATTTTGAGAGTATAAATAAGAAACTTTTTTTTTTGAATTTTTTCATGTCTATACTAATTTTGTATATATAGGGCATATAAACCAACAATTTTTTCATACTTAATGTATCAATGTGTGAACATTTCCATAGTCAAATACATAATGTAGTTCAGAAGTCTGGAATCCTGTGTAGAATGATTGAAGAGCCTAATGTTTATGATGAACATGTAATATCCCTATTTTTACTGCTTTTATTAGACAGTTGTATAATCCCAAAGGTTGAGTGGACCTAAAGGGAAAAAAATATTGTGGACATATTTTATTTTTTTTAATTTAATAAATATGAAATTTGAATTATTGTGCAAAGACTAGAGTATAAATGGAGACTAGGATTGCAAATGCAAGAGGATGGATAAGATTCCAAAGACTTTCCCATATTCAAAAAAAATATTTGGAGAAAATAAATTAAATTTAAAATATTAGATTGGATACAAAAATCTAAAATATACCTCAATAAAGTGGAAATTTACTGAGAAGAGGTGAAATAAAACTAGAAAGAGGAAAAAGTTAATTTTAAAGTACTTTTGTGGAAAAGAACAAAAGGAAAGCCTAAGAAAAAAGGGAAACAACACCTTGATTAACTGGACACAGTTATGGAAACATATTAAAGGGAAATAAAGCTTAAATAAACCATTCATGGTTAGAAAATATGTTGTCTACACATTGGAGGAATTGCTCTATGCTCGAGGGGAGCTATGGAGAGAAAGCTCAAGGTTGGGTGGAAAATAGTCTTACCAAAATTGGTATGCACAATTAATTCAATTATGTGTTATGAATTTTAGTGCTAAAGAAATTTAGAAATTATATATTTTCATGTATTAATGATTCAAGGAAACTAGATGGAATTGTGTCAGAAAGTTAATTTTATGCATGATTAATTTCTGTAGAAAAATTGTTTAGACAGTCTGATGTATTTAACAGAAAAAAACTATAGTAGATATAGTTTATCTGTATGCTTAAATAGACAATTATAAGTTAATAAACCAACACTCAGAATGTCTAAACCCCATTAATCAGGTTTAAATTTGAGGTTAGGTTGCAAGCCTTACCATTATATACACAGAAAACATAGATAAATACATGTGGAAAGAAAGAAAGATCTGCTACTCTACAAGAACTAGAATATGTATTGACACACATAAATTATTGCATTAACTCAAAAATGTACCAATTTCATATAGCATAAAGTACACACAGTAAAGAAATAAAACTCCAAATTAGGATGATTACTGCATTGTATCATAACTGCAATAATTTAAACCATGATATTATTATGAATATAAATTAAAATTTAAATCAGTCATAAATTGTAGATAGAGTCCATGGTCCTAACTAAATAGCTAGAATAGAATTATAAATTTGAATATAGTTCATAATTCAAGAGTATGAATTTTTCAAAGCGATATGGACCAACCTGTATAGAAGAAATCAAATTCTACTATCCATGAATGGCAGAATGATTTTCCCAAAATTGACAGAATTATAAATTAAACTATAAAATTGTGCATTGAAGGAATTGGAGTACCTACACATACAATTATACAGATGGATTAGTATGTGTATAGATATCCTTAAAATTTAGTAAATCAATTAATATAAAAATCTGTGACAAGGGTCAGTAAATCTAGAAAATTGACCTTATTGTACTATGCTAAATAGTGACAATAAACTTGAACATATATATCAAAAACATGCTTAAGTGCAAGAATTAAATTAAACAGAAGAGAAAAATGAAATTTATTTCATGAGAAAGAAAGTGAGTAACTTTAGTCTTATTAACGGAGTGTATATTAAACTCTGAGAAGCTGTGAATAATTGATCAGTTGTTCATGTACAATTCATGATTTTATTAGTTTAAGGGAAATTAATAAAATCCTAAAATTATTACAAATTATTCTTAGTAGACATCTAAATTTAAAATTCACAATTTCACAAAGATTGCAAGCCTGTAATACTGTGATTTTAATTTTAATGAAGAGTAATTAATTATAATCCCCAAACTTTAATTGAAAGGTCAACTTCATAAAAAGGGGAAATTTATGAAGAACATTAATGATACAGAGTAACTCAAAATTCCTCTTGAGGGAATGAGGGTTCTGAGTTAAAAATGAAAATCGATTTTACTTCAAGTAAAATGATCATTCCAAAATTATATGAATTTGAGGAGAATTGGTCTAAGTCATCACTAAATAATATCTAAAATTTCTACCAAGATTTCATTTGAAAAAACAAATTCAACGACAGAAAATACAATAATACCTTTAAATATTATTACAAAATGAAACAATTTATATACGAACTCTTTGTAATATTTACATTCGAGAGAAACTGAAATTTATTGAAAACATAGTAGTGAAATGATCTTTAACGAGAAAATTGAATAATAATATACATAGATGTCCCCATAAGTGAAGGAAAACCCCATACCTCTACTGTGGAAGGGTAAGACGACCGAGTTAGCACTGGTTCCTAAAATTAAATTGGGGAAAAATTTTAGTTTAATAATTATATTTCATATTCAATGAGAAACTCAACAATTAATTCTAATGAAACATTGTAAACCCATATTGTTTGGGAACTCAGATAGCATTACGAATGCACTCGTTAAAATACCAGATAACTCATACACATGAGAAACATTATGATGCCACGAGGATGACCAATGGTGTATAAATGAAACGCATAGAAGTATACTCTAGAGGAAATTATCAACGATATAATTATGGAATGAAAATGAAATACTGAAGAAATTATGAAAACTACTTATCAGAGAAAAAAATTAATTATCAAACTGAGTTTTAACTACCATCATAAGCTTTCAAAATATTCTGAAAATGAAGAGGTATATACCGGATTAAATCCTTGACTACGTCATTAAACAAACGAGGAAGTAGTATGGTAGTCACGGTTCAAACAAAAGACTCAGAGAGAAATAATAAATTTCAACCAAAATATAATTCCATATTAATTCTACAGGTAAAGTAAAGGTAAGAAATAAAATATTAATAATGTTGTATAAACAAATTTACAGTCATTACCATAATAGGAATTCGAAAGAAATAGCCAAAAAAGGATTGCGTTAAGGTTTTAGAATTGCTTACCTATTCCTTGCTGCAGAGGAAATTACCTCATGACCTTCAAAATTGTTGAATGAAGTCAAGTTAAAAACCTTGGATAGAATGGAACATTGAAAAACGAGGATGTAATATTAGTTCCAAATCAAACCAAAATGCAACAAAAGAAATTTTATAGAGGCATAACTATCATACGAAGGAAAAATCGTTAAAATTTATGCATATTACCTGAAGGAAAGGCATGCCACTGAAAGTCCCGCGTAGTTTTCAAGCATGAGATTGAATGTGTAATGATATCCAACCCAATATGGGCTAAGAGGAAATTTTTACAATTTGATGGCCTATGTGGTAAACCAACGACGAAGGTTACCGGAAAAACCAAAGCCGAACGACTAAATTTCCCAAATGAAAAATGAAAATTCGTAATAGGGTTAGGTCTTCGAAAATTACCATAAAAAAGATATGAAACCATCTGGACCATATACGTGTCAAGATCTAAACCGTAAGTGGATAGAAAAATCTCTGGATTCGTGTGATTGTGTTAATGGCAGGAATACAGTCATAAGAATTGAAATTTCGAAAGGATAAAAAACTAATTCCTCTATCTTGGAGATATACAAACCATAACTCATATCCCAAAACTTATTAATGCATATCTCCATAATGGATGAGGATTGGTGTATTTCTACTTTATATATTGCAAACGTAATATGAGGTTAAGAGAAATAAAATCCCAAGACCATACAATTAAAATGACAACCATATGAAGGATCCTTTATTATATAATCATTAGAAAAAGGTGTGAAGGGGAGTTACCAAATTATCTATAGAATATTAATTTCCTTCCTATATTACCTTCTTTAAGCTTGAGTGGATGAGTGTATACATGATATTTAATGAAGAGGAATATATAAAGGATAATTATATGTTATGTCTGTAATATCCCTAGTTTTATATGCTTTTATTCGAAATTTGAACAAGTCCAAAAGGGTACAATGCAACCCCATGGAAAAAAATTGTGTGGATTTATTTTATTATTTTATGTTAATAAAATAAAATGGAAAATTATGTGCAATGACTAGATTATTATTAGAGATCTCGAAACCCAATCCATGAGGATGGATAAGGTTGTAAGACTTTCCCAAACTTCCAAAGATCCTTGGAAGGAATAAAGTAAATACTAAAATTTGATTGGAGACAAAAAATTAAAAAAAGCACCCCAGTAAAGAGGAAATTGCTAGGAGGAGATGGAATAAAGCTGGAAAGTAGAAAAGCTAGCCTTAAAAGTACCTTTGTGGAAGAAACAAAGGGAAAGCTTAGGTAAACAGGAATACAACATCTTGAAATAGCTGGACGTAGTTAAGGGAAATAGGCTGGGGAAATCAAGTTTAAATAAGTTGATTCAGGATAGAAAAAGGGTTTTCTATCTCTAGAGGGAAAGATCTCTGCTCTGGGGTGAGCCCTGGAGAAAGAGCTGTAAGGTTGGGAGGCAACTAGTCTACCGGAAGTGGTATGCACATTTCAATTAAAATGGTTTTTTTAAAATTAAATCCTAGTCTTGTAATGAATTATTGAAAAGGTTAAGGTAGCTGGATTGTATATATGATATGTTGAGTAGAAACTTAGGTCTATGAAATTAAAATGATTTTAGTGATAAATATATTTTGATCTGTATATTTAACAAAATTAACTATAGATGGAATAATTAATTCTTCCATGTTGTACAGACATATTTCATCAAGGACCAATGCTCGGAATATCTATAACCCATTATTGGGTCTAGATCTCAGGTTAGGTACCTCACATAGATTTCATATCTCTTCAATTTTTCTAGTATTATTAAACAGATAGAAAACTGTACATGGTACTACTAAATAAATTATGATCAGAATTGAATAATAAATGTACACATGGTCTAGAAATGTATATGCTATACTACATTGATTAACAAAACATCAGTATGAATAAGGACAAATAATCATGGGCAGACAGATATTTTATACATGCATATAGTTGACCTAAACTGAAAATTAAAGTATTAATTAAATCTGTTCAGAAAATTATTTAACAGAAATACATCCTGCATAATACAATTGAGGTTGAAACAAAGATAGATAAGTAGCTTCGTTTCTGTACATTAACCATAGAATATGAAATTTGTTCTATTTTATATTAATGGTACTATATTGGTTCAAAATAAATTCATGTAATGAAAATTTTCATACAGCAAGAATAGAGGGTTCAGACACTGTACTGCAACATAGGAATAAATATTTATCTTACGGAAATGTCCAGGAATAATTTCATGAAGTAACTGTCCAAATTACATGATGAGGGAATTTAACCCTTTCCTATAAAATTGTAATGGATTTGTAAAATGTTTTGCGTAAGTGTACACAATTAAACCAACGTATCGTTGGACCCACCTGGACAGAAGTAAATCATGACTTAAAAAATTCAAGTGAAAAAGTCGAGGTGTGAATTAAACTTCATTATTCCATGACGTATTCTACTTACCTGTATATAAGAAAACAAAAAGTTAAATATATATATTTTAGGGTGAATAAATGTATGTGTAGAAGAGCAATGGAAGAGATAAATAAAAAATATAGCTTCAAATAACATATGAGAATTGGAACCATGTTGTACCTATAGTAACAGAAAAGCAAGAAACTGTTAATAGGGTTTAAAGAGGTATGTGGCAGATTCAAGAAAAGGTCACCACGTTAATAAACTAACTTGACTATTCTATCAGTCATTAAGGGAAGATAGATTCCATTTCTTGTACAGGAATAAATATATATACAATGATGAATCAAACTGTAGAAACAATGGTAAACAATAGAAATCAAATTATAAATTGTAGTTCTCAGCTAAACTTAAAAAGAGAGATGTATTAACAGTAAATGGGGACCAATAATACAATTTTATATTGGTGAAAGAAATCATGTGAAAGAATCCCGCAATAAAGAAGAGAACGATGGGTCGAGAAGGGAAATCGTGAAGAAATTGACATGGGAATAAACAATAGTGTAAAGTAAAGCATACAAGTTTCAATCATGAAGGTTGCTTACTTATAATGTAGTAACATTTGAGTATTGTGGCCTAATATTTGGAAGTTGCTTCCTCAGACAAGGGTATTTGTAGATTTAACAACCTTAAAGTAAAAATGAGGAAGAATCATTCATGTATAGGGAAGAATTAGATTTTGATAATGAAAGTTACTTAATACTGAACAATAAAACGACAGAGAACAGAGTGTTCTATGTCGGATCAATACTATGGGCAATGTCTGCGTCTGTCACATGAAACATTGATGAAAATTTTATAGAAATTACATAGCAAAATATCTAAACTAAAATTATGATAGATACATACTAAATGTTGGTCTAGACCTCTGTCGCAGTAAATGGGGAAATGTGATTTTTTCCAGCCTGTTATAAATGTCATAAATTGTAAATTTACTTACCAAATTTCCAGAAATTAACCAAACTCGACTTAAAATGTGGGAGAAAACCCAAAAATCGTAAATTATGATAGAGGACTCTCACAAGTGGAATTTCATTCTCAAACTAGAGAGATCCTTCCCTGTAAATAAACATAACAAGAAATTAAAATGATGGAAAGTGGAAAATGAAGATCTACGAGGCACAAATAATGTAAGAGAGATAGTTGAATCACTTAAGGAACCGAATCCATCACTTATAAGAAGAATGTTGAAGGATGCTCCACAAACAGAAAAATGTCTAACCTCTCTTCCTTGAAATATTACGAAGCGTCTTTAGTAGTAGAGGTTAATTCCAATAAAACTTAGCCTGATATGGGCTGACATCCAAATGAGAATAGAGAAAAAAAAACCAGAAATTTTTATACCCAGCAAAACCCTAAACTCAAATACTATACATACCATCCACGTGTCATTGGATCCGGGGTCATCCCTCAGATCAATATGTTGAAAATAGGATGGAGGAGGCCACGTAAAATGGTACATGAAATTTAATACTGATATATCCCGAGAAATATGTTAGTTGGAATTTGGTAACTCGAGACAGCAAATGTATGATCAACATTAAAACAGCTATTGTTACGAATTCCTCTGGAGGATCCTAGATGATAGAGCAATAGATATTGAAATCAATAAAACTGTCTGTGAGTACCCTTGCATTAAATATTAAAGTACTTAACGTATGAAACAGGGTCATGAAATTATGGCATCGAATCATGTTTCAACCTGTATTATGTTTGTAGAACAAATTAAATAAGTTCAACGTTAAGCGAATGGTTATTGAGGCCGTGAGGGTATGTACCTTAGCACATAAACTATGTAATGGAAATATGACTATGAGAATTCGCATTAAAGGCCAATATATATATAGTAAGGCAGGTTAATAATCCAGATTGGAAGAACAAGTCAATTCAATTAAACATTAAATGAATATTCATTAACACTGTGAAATTTGTAAAAAGAACTATGTATAGGTTACTATCGTTAATAAAATGATTTTGGTTATGTTAAGGTATGGTTGCAGATCGAACACTGTTTTATATATTACGTATGGACATAAAGTGAATGTGTGGATATAGGCTTATTTGGGGTAGTAGAATTGGGAAATTTAAACAATTAAGTCAAAAAGAGGATTTGACTTAATTTAAATATGTAAGTGGAAGTTATATAGTTAGACCAAATAAATATTGAAATATAGCATGGAAAAATATGAAAGTGAAAATATTTCAAAATGAATTGTTATGTATTATGATTCAAGATGTTATAGTTCTATGTGGTTAAGAACCATTGTTAATGGGAACAAAGAAATATAAGGTAGAGGTAGGAGTCACATAGACATATTATTCTCATAAATGTAAGATGTGTTAGAATATTATCTCTATATTAATTAGGGAAAAGGAATATAAAATTTGAGAAAGGAAGTAAGGGAAATTGGGAAATTAGATACTACTCTCTCTAGTAAAAAAACAAAATGAAATAAGGGAAGCTATGAGCAACATAAGTACGTCGCAATGTTATGAATAAAAGTGTAATGATAATAATAAGATAAAGATGTTATTATAATTAGAAAAAAAAAATTGCGAAGTGAGAGGTGTTACAAATGGTATCAGAGCCCAAGTTAAAACACTGGGAAGAAATGTGTGCTCAAACTAGAAAAATTTTGTTACTATAACTTGTTATGTTAAATTTAATTTTCAATAATGTTTAAATTTATGTACAGTGAAACAGTGTTGAAAGTTACAGCTTCAAACCATGAGTGAAGGGGATGAGCTGTATGTGGATCTGGGTGAAGAAAATCCCGCAAATCCAAATGCTTCGTTGTTCGCTATGATGCATCAAATGCAGAGAGAATTGATGGAACTGAAAAACCACAATTAATGGCTATATTTAGCCAGTGAAGAGAAAGACAGGATAATACAAGAATTGACCTCCTGGAACAATCATGAAGGTGAAGGTTCTAGGAGAAAGATGAAGGGAACTGAAAATCACTCAGAAGATTATGAGGAAGATGATGCCTCTAGACAACAATCTAGGAGGAATAAAGAATTGCAGGGTGAATTTCGGAAAATCAAGCCTCCCTCCTATGAAGGAGAGAAGGAGGAAGATTCTGAAGCTTGGCTTCTGAATATGATAAAGTACTTTCAGGTTTACGAATATGAAAGAAACTTGAGAGCCAGGCTAGCTATCTATTAGTTACAAGGGAAGGCTACCTTGCGGTGGGAAGAAACCAAGATGGTTCATGTCATAGATGAAAAAACTATTACTTGGGAGGATTTCCAGATCAAATTCAAATATAGATATCTGAATGAAAGCTATTATGATGATAAAGCAAAAGAGTTTCATGAACTTAGATTGGGACAACTTACTATTGGTCAATTTGTAACCAAAATGTACCCTATATAAGGGGGCAGAAGGTAAAGGTACATCATTTCTTAAATTATCTACCTATTGTATACAAGGAAAAGATAGAGTTTGATAATGCCAAGACCATGGATGAGGTGGTACGCAAGGCAAGAATGGGTTACCAACAATTCAAGGGAAAAAATGAACAAGTGGAGAATTGGTAAAAAGAAGAGAACGGTGACTCCAGTACGAAGAGAAAAAAACCAGCATACCTAAAGAACTTTTGCAGAAATCACCAAAGGAATAAGTACACCAAAAACAAAGAAAATCAAACAACTCAATCACAAACAGGGTCCAAACAGATGAATGGAAACAATAAAAGAGAATGGACTATTACAATGAGGGAACCTCTAAAGTGCTGGGGTTGTAGAGAACCTCATTTATTGATGTATTGCCCACATAGAAACATTCATACCATACAAGTACGGAGAGAAGAAATGACTGTAAATTATGTGGCAAGAAACATCCCCAAAATCAATGTTTTTCTGGAATATCGTTAAGCAAAACATCAATCCACTATGGTTGAAGTATAAGGTATGATTGTTGACCAACCTATTTCTATTTTAATAGATCGAGGTGCACCTTTAAGTTATATAAGTCCTAAAATGGTAGAAAAATGTAACTTAAAGTCCGAAAATTTTCAACAGCCATGGTTAGTTCAGTTAGCCACTAGTACAAAAAGGAAAGTGACTCATAAGTTCCCCCAGACAACCATAAATCTGAATGGATACCAAACTGAACCAAATCTAAATATTCTACCTTTAGGGTCCTATGATGTAATGGTAGGAATGGATTGGTTAGAGAAATAGAACGCCATGTTAAACTACTTAGACAAAATAATACATTGCATAAATGGAGAGGGAAAACTTGTCATAGTAAAAGGAAAACCCAAACCCATATTAGTGAGACAATTTTCAGCATTGCAATTAAGGAGAATTGCAAGAAAAGGGTACCAAATGTATTATGGACATGTGGAATAAGTGGGACAGAAGCCTAAAGATAACATTTTAGAAACACTACCAGTAATTCACAAATTTAAGGATGTATTTCCAGATGAAATTCCTCATCTTCCTCCTAGGAGAGAAATTGATTTTTTAATTGACTTAGTGCCGGGAGTAACACTAATGTATAGAGCTCCATACAGAATGAGTACTCTAGAGCTGATGGATTTGAAGATGCAGCTACAAGAGTTGCTAGATAGAGGTTACATGAGACAAAGTGTATCCCCATGGGGAGCACCAATGTTGTTTCTAAAAAATAAATACGGTACTTTCAAAATGTGTATATACTATCGTCAACTAAATAAACTGGAAATCAAGAATATGTATCCTTTACCTAGGATAGATCATATTTTTGACCAAGTTAGAGGAGCAATAGTCTTTTTGAAAATTGATCTAAGGACAGGCTACCATCAACTAAGAATTAAAGATGAAGAAATAAGTAAAACTGCATTTAGAACCAGGTATGGACAATATGAGTTTGTGATCCTGCCATTTGGATTGACTAATGCACCTGCTACTTTTATGTGCTTGACGAACAGTGTCCTAAATAAGTACTAAGACAAATTTGTACTAGTATTTATTGATGACATTCTGATTTACTCTAAGAATGAAGTTGAGCATAAAGAATACTTAGAATTGTTTTAAAAACACTTAAATAAAACAAGTTGTATGCGAAGTTTAGCAAATGTAAAATTTTCAAAGATAAAATTACGTACTAGGGTGATATAATTTCAGAGAAGGGATTAGCATGTAATTTTCCAAAATTTTACCCTCAAAGTTAAATGGAACATTAGAGTTAGCAGCAACTGTAGCCGGTGAATGAATGGGTAGGAAAGCCCATAAGTCTCATAAGGAGGATAAAAACACTCCAAGTTTGAAAGGGGACATTCTTTCTAGCCTAATAAAACACCTCCATGTGTGAACAGAGATAAAATGAACCTGCTTTGACTAAGTCAACAACGCAGTTTTGGTGGAGAAGGAATCCTAGGATGGATAACGCAATTTTGGAGGGAGATGTAACTTGGGTTATAAGTAACCTAATTGAGTGGGGCGAAGGGCAAGAAAACTCATATCTCATATAAGGAAGAGGATGGAAGAATTATTCTTCATGTCTTAGACTATTATTCTTGTCTGCAAAGACTTGTTGCTGCTTTGCTGCATAGCAAAGTTTCAGTGTTGTTTAGCACTGGGTGTTCCTGGGTAGGAATCCCACCTATTTCCTTTGACGAGCATCATTGGGAGAGTTTGTATTCATCATCCACATCATTTTTTCAGGGCAAGCTTCAGCCATATTCATTAGCATAGCTTTGTTGGAGATTGTGTAGAGTTGTTGGATGCAGCAGTGGAAGGGATTGGATTCCCGGCTTCTAAGCTAGTTTCCCTTTGGAGGAAGCTTTCCTTCACTTGAGAGATATGTTTGGAGAGCTCCAGAGCATATTTCAAATCATTGGTATTAGACCACACATTTCCCATACCCTCGCAGTGTTGCTTTTGCTAGGGAGTGCGTTATTTTGGAGGCAGTATTCATGGCATGGTTTGGTCACTCCAATGTTGAGTTTCCTTGTGATTGAGAGGTTCATCCTTTCATGGGAGGAATCCATTGAGGAATATACAACATATCAAAAATTCTTCAGCCTTCTACACTCATGTTCTTCAGTTTTGCAGTGGTAATTTACTGATTTTCTGAATATCACATTTTGTATGCAGAGTGTTTGACAAGAAACCCTTGTCGGGTTCTCTTGTATTTTGTATGAGGAGACTAGATCTCTGTACTTCAGAATTATTCATAATATATGAGTAGATCTATTATTCTCCAATTTTTTATGTTAAAAAACGCTTTAGACTGCACAGTCCATTGATGCAACAACTCTGGTAAAATGCAGTTTTGGGGTTTTTAGTCATTTTTAGCTACACTAGTGTGGGAGATATATTTAACTAACCTAGTTCCATTTATTTCTGATCTCCTCCTGTATTTACATGCTACATAGATGTATCCATGGGATCCAAGTAATTATTTCACTGTTTTAATGCATATGTTGCTGGCAGAGCATTTTTAATGCATGATTCATGAGCAGTCCTAAAAAAGGGATATTACAGTGGTATCAAAGCATGATCTCTGGCTCAGCCTGTGAGATCCAGCTATCAGAGGAAGGAGATGTGGACAGAATCCAGGAAGCTTCAGTATGTGACAGAAAAAAGGAAGACAGGCTTACAAAGCTTCTTCCAAAATCTATGCAAAGCTTTCAAGGAGAGCTGAAGAAATTGAGATTGGAGATGGGGTATCCAAAGGAGGTTGAATCTGGAGATGAATCTAGATTTACATATGGTGGGAGTGATAATGTAGCTACACACCATAATTCATAGGGCAGTCAATTTCCCAGAGCTATCTTGAGATGGATGGGAAGAGGAAAAATGCCTAAGAGGAGAACTCTTAGTGATTTGTTGCAAGAGTATGAATCTCAAACTGAGAGGTTTAGAGATCATATTAATTTCTAGGAGTTTTGAAAGATATAGGTGGAGAAGAGAAAGCAACAAGATGCAGATATATTTTTGCTATCTACTTTTTCCAGATCACCTACATGTTCAGTTGGAGCTTGGGTGAAGGAGCTAGATTCCTTTTTGGAGCTGCACCATATTTCTGAAGATGAAGCCATCAGAGTTGCAGTGCTGTATTTCAGAGGTAAGGATCATGCATGGTGGATTTTTGAATCTTGTTCTTAAATAATTCCAACGCTTTCTCTTATGCAAGATTCATAGAAACATTGATGGGAAGGTTTGGTGAAAAACTTCCTAAGGCATATGAGAAAACAAAACCCTTGCATGTGATGGAGGAAACTCCATTTCAGAAAAAAATGGGAGGAGTTGATGTCTTGCATTACACATTGCTGGAAGAAAAACCTCTAGTTCATATTCTTGAACAAGAGGGACAAAGAGATCCAATTTTTGAGATGTTTCCCACGCACATTGATGAAGAAGAGGGCAACAACGTTGTCACATCTAGAGCACATCTAGTGCCTCATGCAGAGGGAAGAGGAGCACATGCTCCAATGAGAGGGAATCTTGTATCCTTGCAAGAATTTCCCCAGGATCTCATACATGGAGGTCCAAGCACAATCAGTGAGCAACATGGTTGTGCAACATTGTAGCTGGAAGGAGGAGGAAGGGAGGAAGAGCAACATCAGTTGATGAGAAGCACACACCCTTCTCAATTTCAGAGAGCTAGTGCAAGGAGGAGGTAGACTGTATTGCACTATGAGAGCAAGGGTAAGGTTGCCCAACCACATGAGAAATCTAGTCTTGACATTGATGTCTCACTAAATGGCGGCATTCCACCTGGGAGGCCACTTGATCCTCAGTTGATGAGAGATATCTTGTCTTTGGGTTCACCACTCTTGGATTCTGGAGAGATGAGGAGTTTGGAGGAGAAATTTGGCATGGGGGATGTCAAAGTAGTAGGTAGCAGCATGAGTGGAGCTTCACATGCCAGATCACCAGCACTGTCACTAAGGAGGATTGATCCTTATTGGAGATCTTAGCTCTTGGTAGAGTACTCCAAGGATCTTGGTGCATTCATGATTCTTGATGACCCAGATGGAGATGACAGATACATGTTTGATGATGTCGTCATCTATTTCTATGGCAGGATCTTCTTGACTAGATCTTCTAGTCTCAAGGAGAAGCTGCTACATGTATAACATGAGGACTTCTCTTCTATGCACTTTGATGCATACTTCCATTTGATGGAGGAGTTCACTTGGGAGGACATCCAACATGACATATATCAACATATGGAGAGATGCATAGCCCAGATGGTTATGGAGAGGATGTCACAACCACCTTCCTACTCATTGAGGGTAAGGGGGAATTTCCAGTTGAGCCATTTCAGCTCAAGACCTCATGTACATGATGGAGGAGGTATAATTTCACATTTTTATTATACTTCTTTTACTTATTTGAGCAGCATGATGTAACAAGAAGAATCATCTCTTCTTGCATATTATATGATGGTGTATTTGCAGCTACTTGTAGCATTGACTTTGGCTATCATTTTTATGAGCTGTGGGGGAAGCCACATGTTTCTTGGTGTGGACCATTGACACCATATTGTAACTTCATGTTTTCATCTTATGAGATGACTGTGGTAGAAAACAAGTGGCTATCAAAGAACTTTTTATTTCTTCTTATGATGTAGGAAAAGGATGCACTGCATTGGTTCCATGAGAGGGACCATGATTCAATCCCTAGTTATCATTTGGAAACTTGATTTTATTGTACATTACTTGCATATATGGCTGATATGTTTTGGCTCAAGGGAAGCTTTGCATGGAGAGAAAAACCCATGGGATGGCATGGCACCCATATGATATTGCAGAAGAAGACTTTTTTGTATGGGTCATCATACAAGTTGACTATTATGATCCTACTCTATGGCTTGTATGAGGGAGAGAGGAGACAACAGTAAAGGTTGTTGTTTCTGTGGTTGCACTCGGGAGAGTATGGGTAGAAATTTTCCCATACTTTTCATGATATTTCCAGAGAGAAGGAAGGCACATTCATGGTGCAAGGAGGCTACCCTTCAGCATTGAAGGATCATGAGAGACTTCCATGTAGGAAGAATATCTTCTCATATAGCAGCATGATGGTGGATTGCTTTTGAATATGGAATGTCAAAGGGAGGAGTCATGGAGCCTTATTTCTAAGGCCTACAACACTGACACATGGGAGAGTGTTCTTATTGATGGAGTGTTCCAAGGAGTATATGTATCCCTCTTTCTTGCAGATTTTTATGAGGGAATCATCATGGGGGAACTTATACATGGACCTCACTTTCAGCTCACACATGCTACATGGTAAGAAAAACATTTATATTCTTAGTGATTACTCTATTGAGTATTTTTATTTTCTCACCATATGTAAACAGTGCATTGCTCCACAAGAGAGCAAGATTATTTATGGGTTTCATGGCCACTTTAGGACCAAATATTGTATTATTAGCAACCCATCTCTACATGAATTGGGGCAAGTGTTGTATTGTATTGATTGTATAAAGCTGATCTATATTTCTGCTTACTACTTTACAGTAGATGAGCTAACATGCATAGCTGGAATTTCCATGGAGGACAACTTTCCACTTGATATTTTGAATCAGCAGTTGGGAGGATTGTGCCGCATATACTAGAGAGACCATATGTATCATCCAAACTTGCACATAACCTTCAGCCATTTTCTTATTTGGATGCCATGTGGTGATGATGTTCCATTCATCTTGAATGGAATGGTTTGAGTTGACATGTCTCATGATTTTGGAGGAAGAGTCATTGGAGGCTCAAAATTATTCTTGCCATTAAAGGGAAATCATGTTTCAGCCCAAGATCAGCATTCCCTCTACACTTATCATGAGTGGAGAGGAGGATAGCATGGGATAGGCCCTCTTGCCTATCATGTACATTTATTTAGCCCACCTACCTTTCAGGAGCACAAGGTGGAGGAGACTTTTCATGAGTTACCATGTTGGAGGGTGGCTCACTTCATTTGGATGATAGCATGGATGAGGGAGGCACTCATTCACCATGATTATCATCACTCCTACTTTTTAGAGGCCATGAGATAGCTAGCAGGTTTCCATTCACACTTTCCACCTTTGACTGATGCAGACACTTTGGTTTTGCACACTTGGGAGGAAGCATTAGATGACAATATATTTGCAGATTCTCTTGATGTAGTGATGGGGGCTATTGATGGAGGCCACATGAGGAAGAGGGGAGAAATTTTTTTCTCCTTATGCATTTTCTTGAGGACAAGAAAATATTTTGGAGGGGAGGACTGTAATGTTCCAAAATTTTAGCCTCAAAGCTAAATGGAACATTAGAGTTAGCAGCAGCTGTAGCCGGTGAATAAATGGGTAGGAAAACCCATAAGTCTCCTAAGGAGGATAAAAACACTCCAGGTGTGAAAGGGGGCATTCTTTCTAGCCTAATAAAACACCTCCATGTGTGAAAAAAGATAAAATGAAGCTTCTTTGACTAAGTCAACAACGCAGTTTTGGTGGAGGAGGAATCCTAGGATGGATAACACAATTTTGGAGGGAGATGTAACTTGGGTTAGAAGTAACCTAATTGAGTGGGGCCAAGGGAAATAAAACTCATATCTCATATAAGGAAGAGGATGGCAGCATTATTCTTCATGTATTAGATTATTATTCTTGTCTGCAAAGACTTGTTGGTGCTTAGAAAAGTTGCAGTGCTGTTTAGCACTAGGTTTTCCCGAGCGGGAATCCCACCTGTTTCCTTTGAGGAGCCTCATTGGGAGAGTTTATATTCATCATCCACATTAGGTTTTCAGTCCTAGCTTCAGCCATCTTCATCAGCACAGCTTTACCGGAGATTGTGCAGTGTTTCTAGGTGAAACAGTGGAAGGGATTGGAATCCCGGCTTCTGAGCTAGTTTCCCTTTGGAAGAAGCTTTACTTCACTAGAGAGATCTATTTGGAGAGATATAGAGCATATTTCAGATCAGTGGTATTATACCACACATTTCCCATACCCTCCCAGTGTTTTTTCTGCTAGGGAGTGCGTTATTTTGGAGGTAGTATTCATGGCATGGTTTGGTGGCTCCATTGCTGAGTTTCCTTGTGATTGAGAGGTTCATCCTTTCATGGGATGAAGACCTTGAGGGATATACAGCAGATTAGACATTCATCAACCTTCTACACTCATGTTCTTCATTTTTTTAGTGGTAATTCAGTGACTTTCTGAATATCACATCTTGTATGCAGAGTGTTTGACAAGAAACCCATGCCAGATTCTCTTGTATTTTGTACGAGGAGGCTAGATCTCTGTACTTCATCATTATTCATAATATTTGAGTAGATATATTTTTCTCCCATATTTTTATGTTCAAAACATCTTTAGACCGTGCAGTCCATTGATGCAGCAACTCCGGCAAAATGCAGTTTTGGGGTTTTTAGTCATGTTCAGCTACACTAGAGTGGGAGGTCTGTTTAACCCACCTAGTTGCATTTATTTATGATCTCCTCTTGTATTTACATGCTACATAGATTTATCCATGGGATACAAGTGTTTATTTCACTTTTTTATTTCATATGTTGCTGGGAGAGCGTTTTTAATGCATGATTCATGACTAGTCCTGAAAAAGGGATATTACATAGTAGTAGACCCAGAAAATATACAAGCGATAAGAGAGTGGCATGTAGAAACTGATGTGTCTTCTGTGAGATCCTTCATGGGAATTTCACGATACTATATGAGGTTCTTAGAGATATTTTCAGCCTTAGCCTACCCAATTACATCTCTACAAAGGAAAGGAGTTAAGTTTGAATGGACTGAAAAATGTCAAAATAGCTTTGATCAGCTAAAAATAAAACTTACAACAACACCTATTTTAAATATTGTTGATCAAGATCAGGAATTTGTAGTGTGCACAGATGCTTGTGGAGAAGGATTAGGAGGAGTGCTACTACAAGAAAACTCCAAAAACATGAACAGAATTATAGCGTTTATGATTTAGAGCTGGCTGTTGTAATACATGCTTTAAAGATGTGGAGACATTACCTTTTAGGGAAAAATTTTGTGTTGATGAAAGATCACATGAGTTTAAAGTATTTCTTCACACAACCTGAGTTGAATGCTAGGAAAGCTAGGTATTTGTCCTTCCTTAGTGAGCTTGACATGGAGATCAAACATATTAAGGGTAAGGAAAACAATATTGCAGATGCATTAAGAAGAAATGTTTGGCAAAGTGTGAGTAATGTGGGAAGTAGTGCCAAATTTTATATAGGAGGACTAATACAAGGAGTGGTGGGACAAGATCAAAATTGTGAAAAACCTCAAACACAAATTCTAGAAAAGGAGATGAAAGGGTATACAAAAAAATAGAGACAAATGATGTGTTATAAAGTCAGGTTATACATCCCTAATGTAGATTCCATAAAGAAAATGACTCTGGATGAGTACCATAAAATACCATATGTTGGACATCCCAGATACCAGAAATTACTTTCAGCCTTGAGAAAGAACTTATTCTTGGCTGGTATGCAAAAATATGTGGCAAATGACTTGGCTAGATGTATAGAATGTCAACAAGTGAAGGTGGAACATCAGCATCTTGTTGGATTGCTGAATCCTTTACCCATCCCAAAATGGAAGTGGGAAACTCTTTCCATGGATTTTATTACTTATTTACCAAGGAATAAATACAAACATGACTTTATCATGGTTTTAGTGGATACTTTGATGAAAAATGGTCACTTTATACCTATATAATCTACTTTTGGTACAATGCAAGTAGCTAATGTATTGATGAAAGAGATTGTAAAATTGCATGGTATTCCTAAGATGATCATTTCAGACAGAGATGCAAAGTTTACCACAACTTTTTGGAGGAGTTTGTTTGGAGGCATGCGTACCAAATTAAATTTTAGTGCTACCTACCATCCCCAAACTGATGGCCAAACTGAAATAACAAACCAGATTTTGGAGGAAATGTTAAGGATGTACATCATGGATAGACCAACAAGGTGGGAAGACTTTCTGCACTTACCAGAATTTGCCTACAATAACAGCTACCAAGCTTCAATAAATATGAGCCCTTTTGAAGCACTTTATGGTAGGAAGTGTCATACCCCTCTAAGTTTGATTCAACCTGAAGATAAACTAATACTTGGACCGGAAGCCTTGTAGGAAATGGAAAGAGTTGTAAAGAAAATTTAGCAAAATATCAAAATAGCACAAGACATGAAGAAAAATTATGCAGACAAAAAGTGAATTCATAGAGAATTCAGTGTGGGTGATCATGTTTACCTTAGGATTAAGCCTAAGAAGAGTATTTTGCACACTAGAAGCTGTGAAAAATTAGCCCCACGTTACTGTGGACCTTTTGAAGTGCTAGAAAGGTTTGGACTAGTTGCATATAAATTGGCTTTTCCTAGTCACATTAAGGTTCACGATGTATTTAATGGTTCATTATTAAAAAAATATGTTCATGACCCTACTCATGTTATTTATTGGAATGTGATACAGGTGGAAACAGAAGGGGAATTCCTCCCAAAGCCACTTCAAATCTTGGCATGGGAAGAAATTGAGCTCCGAAACAGAACAATGGCTAGGGTGAAAATGCAGTGGAGGCACTTTTCACCTGAAGAGGCTACTTGGGAGTGAGAGGAAGATATGATGGAAAATATCCATCACTGTTTAAATAACGATTGTGTTTTATTTTTTCTTTACAGCATCGAGGATGGTATTTTTTTTTAGAGGGGGAATATGTAATATCCCCAGTTTGCTATGCTTTTATTAGACATTTGAAAAATTCCAAAAGGGTACAGTGGAACCCAATGGAAAAAAATTGTGTCGAATTATTTTATTATTTTAAGTGAATAAAATAAAATGGAAAATTATGTGCAATGACTAGATTATGATTAAAGATCTAGAAACCCAATTCATGAGGATGGATAACGTTGTCAGACTTTCTGAGAATTCCAAAAATCCTTGGAAGAAACAAAGTAAATACTAAAATTTGATTGGAGATAAAAAAATCAAAAAAGTACTCCAATAAAGAGGAAATTGCTGGGATGAGGTTTAATAAAGTTGGAAAACAAAAAAAATATCTTTAAAAGTACCTTTGTGGAAGAAAAAAATGGAAAGCCTAGGCAAACATGAATACAACATCTTGAATTAGATGGACGAAGTTAATGGAAACAGGTTGAGGAAAGAAAGCTTAAATATGCTGATTCAGGATAGACAAAGAGTTTTCTATCTCTAGAGGAAAATATCTTTGTTCGGGGGTGAGCTGTGGAGAAAGAGCTCTAAGGTTGGGAGGCAACTAGTCTACCGGAAGTGGAATGCACATTTCAATTAAATTGTTTTTTTTTTATAAATTAAATCCTAGTCCTGTAATGAATTACTGAAAAAGCTACGGTAGATGGATTGTATATATAATATGTTAATTAGAAACATAGGTCTATGAAATGAAAACAATTTAAGTTATAAATATATTTAGATCTATACATTTAACAAAATTAACTATAAATGGAACAGTTAATTATGCCCTGTTGTACAAACATATTCCGTCAAGGACCAACACTCAGAATATCTATAACCCATTATTGGGTATAGATATGACATTAGGTACATCACAGAGATTTGATATCTCTTCAATTTACTAGTATTATTAAAGAGTTAGAAAACGGTACATGTTAGTACTAAATAAATTCTAATCAGAATTGAATAATATATGTAGACATGGTCTAGAAATGTATATGCTATACTATATTGATTAACAGAACATCAATATGAATAAGGACATATAATCATGACTAGACAGAGATTTTATACATGCATATAATGGACCTGAACAGAAAATTAAAGTATTAATTAAATATTCTCATAAAACTATTTAATAGAAATACATCTTGCATAATATAATTGAGGTTGAAACACCGAAAGATAAGCAACCTCGTTTCTGTACATTAACCGTAGAATAAGAAATTTGTTCTATTTTATATTAATGGTACTATATTGGTTCAAAATAAATTCATGTAATGAAAATGTTCATATAGGAAGAATAGAGGGTTCAGACACTGTACTACAACATAGGAATAAATATTTATCATACAAAAATGTCCAGGAATAATTTCATGAAGTAACTATCCAAATAACATGATGAGGGAATTTACCCCTTTCCTATAAAACTGTAATGACTCTGGAAAATTTTATACGTAAGTACATACAATTAACCCAACATATCGTTTGACCCACCTGGACAGAAATAAATCACCACTTAAAAACTTGGAGTGAAAAATTCGAGGTGTGAATTAAACTTCATTATTGTATGACGTATTTTGCTTACCTTTATATAAGAAAACCAGAAGTTATATATATATATATATATATTAATATATTATTGTGAATAAAAATATCTGTAGAAGAGAAATGGAAGAGATAAATAAAAACTATAGTGTCAAATACCTTATGTGAATTGGAACCATGTTGTACCTATAGTAACAAAAAACCAAGAAACTGTTAATAGGGTTTAAAGAGGTATGTGGTATATTCAAGAAAAGGTCACCATGATAATAAACTAACTTGACTATTCTATCAATCAACTAGGGAAAGAAATGTGAAGGATTTCATTTCTTGTACATGAATAAATATATATACAATGATGAATCAAACTGTAGAAATAATGATAAATAATAGAAATCGAATTATAAA
Organism: Pinus albicaulis; assembly: GCA_034641835.2. NCBI lineage: Eukaryota > Viridiplantae > Streptophyta > Pinopsida > Pinales > Pinaceae > Pinus > Pinus albicaulis. The sequence goes on along the minus strand of CM076577.1, from coordinate 926,536,863 downwards.
TTCTATTTGTCAACTAAAATTAAAAAGAGAGATGTATTAACAGTAACAGGGGACCAATAATATGATTTTATATTGGTGAAAGAAATTATGTTGAAGAGTCCTGTAATAAAGAAGAGAACGATGGGTCAAGAAGGGAAACCGTGAAGAAACTAACATGGGAATAAACAATAGTGTAAAGTAAAGCATACAAGTTTAAATCATGAAGGTAGCTTACTTATAATGCAACAATTTTTTAGTACTGTGGCCTAAGATTGGGACATTGCTTCATCAGACAAGGGTATATATAGATTTAATAACCATAAGTTAAAAACGAGGAATAATCATTCATGTATAGAGAAGAATTAGATTTCGATAATGAAATTTACTGAATACCGAACAATAAACCGACAGAGAACAGATTGTTCTGTGTCTGATCAATACTATGGGCAAAGTCTGCCTCTATCTCATGAAACATTAATGAAAATTTTATAGAAATTACATAGAGAAATATCTAAACTACAATTATGACTGATACATACTAAATGTCCATCCATACCTCCATCGTAGTGAATGGAGAAATGTGATTTGTTCTAGCCTATTATAAATCTCATAAATTATAAATTTACGTACCAAATTTCCAGAAAACAGAACTCGACTTAAAATGCGAGAGAAAACCCAAAAATTGTAAATCACGAAAGAGGACTCTCACAAGTGGAATTTTGTTCTCGAACTGGAGAGATCCTTCCCTATACATAAACTTAACAAGAAATTAAAACGATGGAAAGTGTAAAATGAAGATCTACGAGGCATAAATAATATAAGAGATATAGTTGAATTAATTAAGAAACTGAATCCATCACCTATAAGAGGAATGTCGAACGATGCCCCGCAAACAGAAAAATGTTTAACCTCTTTTCCTTGAAAATTTATGAAGCGTGTTTCATAGCAGAGGTTAATTCCAAGAAAACTTAGCCTGAGATGGGCCGGCATCCAAATGAAAACACAGAAAAAAAAAAAAAAAACCAAAAAATATTATACCCAGCGAAACCCTAAGCTCAAATAATATTCATACCATCTACGTGTCATTGGATCCAGGGTCATCCATCAGATCAATACATTGGAAATCATTTGGAAGAGACCACATGAAATGGTACATGAAATTTAATACTGATATATCCCGAGAAATATGTTAGTTGGAATTTTGTAACTCGAGACACCAAATGTCTCATTAACATTAAAATAGCTACTTTTACGAATTCCTCTGGGGGATCAAAGATGACGGAGAAATAGACATCGAAATCAATAAAACTGTTGGTGAGTACCCTTGCGTTAAATATTAAAGTACTTAACATATGAAACTGGGTCATGAAATTATGGCATCGAATCATGTGTCAACCTATATCAGGTCTATAGAACAAATTAAATAAGTTAAATGTTAAACGAATGGTTATTGAGGCCGTGAGGGTATGTAACTTAGCGCATAAACTATGTAATGGAAATATGACTATAAAAATTCATATTAAAGGTCAATATATATATATATATATATATATATATATATATATATATATATATATATATATATATATATATATATATATATATATATATATATATAGTAAGCTAGGTTAATAAACCAGATTGGAAGAACAATTCAATTCAATTCAAAATTAAATGAATATTCATTAAGGCCATGAAATTCTGAAAAATAACTATGTATAGGTTAATATCATTAATAAAATGAGTTTGGTTGCGTTAAGGTATGGTTGCAGATCGAACACTGGTTTATATATTATGTATGGACATAAAATGAATGTGTGGAAATATGCTCATTTGGGGTAGTAGAATTGGGAAAGTTAAACAATTAAGTCAAAAAGAGGATTTGACTTAATTTAAATATTTAAGTGTAAGTTATATAGTTAGACCAAATAAGTATTGAAATACAGCATGGAAAAATATGAAAGTGAAAGTATTTCAAAATGAATATTTATGTATTATAATTCAAGATGTTATAGTTATATGTGGTTAAAAACCATTGTTAATGGAAACAAAGAAATATAAGATAGAGGTAGGAGTCACATAGACATATTATTATCATAAATATGAGATGTGCTAGAATATTATCTCCATATTAATTAGGGAAAAGAAAGAAAAAATTTGAGAAAGGTGGTAACTGAAATTGGGAAATTAGATACTACTCTCTCCAGTAAATAAACAAAGTGAAATAAGAGAAGGTGTGAGCTACAGAAGTACATCACAATGTTACGAATAAAAGTGTAATCATAATAGTAAGATGAAGAGGTTATTATAAGTAGAAAAAAAACAAATTGCGAAGTGAGAGGTGTTACAAAGTCTAAGATATAAGGGAAGTGATTATTAAATCCTTTAAAGTGATTTAATAATAACATTGGTATATAGTTTACCTAAACAAAAAGGATATCATTAAAATTGTTAAGAGGTTTAGATATATAATTTAATTAAATAAAAAGTATATGCCTCAATGATGGAAATTTACATAATACATAATGTTAACCCTTGAGGTATATAAGCGTGACATATAATGTAGAAATAAATTAGGTGATGGAAGTGGATTAGAATACTATAAAATATTTCAAGGTATAATATAAATTGTGATGGTACTATATTATGCTAGCTTTAATATCAACTTGTAAAGAGGGAATTAAATAGAATTTATAAATTTTGTTATAGTAGAAAAAAGTGGTGAAGAACTGTCTTCATGGATAGTTACTACGGAAACTGAATTATTAATTCATTAAGAAGGTCAGGGACCATAAATTTCACTAAATATTACATACATGAAATCATAAGTTGTAATTGAAATCCTAACAATATAAAATACAATGAAAGAGTCTCGTTAAATAGTGATGAAATAAATTAACGTCGTTGATGAAAAATTAGTAATTATGCTACAATTAGAAGAAGAGAAAATTTAAATAAGTGGATTTGTTACAGATGGGGTCAGAGCCCATGTTGAAACACTGGGCATATATGTGTTCTCACAGAGGAAATTAAAAATCTAAAAATTTGTTGTTGAAAATTAATTTAAATTGAAATTTTTTTGCACTAATTTATCTTCTATGTACAATAATTTAGTGCAGAAAAGTACAACTATCATTATGTGCAATGGAGGAGGGTGTATGTAGATCTCGGTGGTGAGGGAAATCGACCAGATTAAAATTCTTAGTTGTGGATATGTTTAGGGAGATGCAACAAGAATTGATTCATCTGAGATCCAACAATGAACACAATGAACGATTGCTACAAGCTAGCGAAGAGCAAGAGAGGTTGATTAAGGAATTAACCTTAAGATCTAGTCACGAAAGTGAAGACCCTAGAAGAAAGAGAAAAGAAGTTGAAACCAACTCAAAAGGATCTGAGGATGGTGAAGTAGTTGGACAACAGTCCAGAAAGAAAAAGGAATTGAAAGGAGAATTGTGAAACATTAAACCTCCCACTTATGATGGTGAAAAGGAGTAAGATGCAGAAGCTTGGCTTCTAAATATAGTAAAATACTTTCAATTCTATGAATATGGAAGTAGCCTGAAAGACAAATTGGCTATTTACCAACTACAGGGTAAGGCTACCTTTTCGTGGCAAGAAACTAAAACAGTACATGTACTAGATGAGAGAACTGTTGCATGGGAAGAATTTCAAACTAAATTCAAGTCTAGATATCTGAATGAGAGATATTATGATGGAAAATCCAAAGAATTTCATGAGTTGAGATTGGGACAACTCAATAAAGATGATTTTGTTACCAAATTCACTAACTTGCTTCATTGTGTGACTTATATTAGAGAAGAAAAGACCAAGGTACAATGATTTTTAAACTGTCCACCTACTATCTACAAGGAAAGAATAGAATTTGATAATCCCAAGACAATGAATGAAGTGGTGTGCAAAGCAAGACTGTTCTATCAATAGTTCAAAGGAAGAAATGATCAGCTAAAAATTTTGGAAAACAAAGAAAAAGGGAAAGGTGACTCTAGTGGAAAAAGAGTAAAACCATCATATTTGAAAATTTTTTGGAATAATCATCAAAGGAAGAAGTTTAACAAAACTCGAGAGAATCAACCAACACAATCAAAAACTAGATCTAAACAGATCAATGTAAACAACAAGAGAGAGGGGACTATAAAAATGAAGGAATCATTTAAGTGATGGGGTTGTAGAGAACCTCACCTGTTACGTGACTATCCTCATCGAATAGTTCAAAATATTCAAGTGCTAAGAGAGGCGACTACTATAAATGACGTTGGTAGAAACATTCCAAGAATTAGTGCTTCACTACAGGATCATCTAGCTGAACACAAATCAACCATGATTGAAATCGAAAGTATGATTGTTGAAAAACTTGTTTCTATTTTGATAGATCCAGGAGAAAATTTAAGCTATATAAGTCCTCAGATGGTGGAGAATTGCAAATTAAAATCAGAAAAATTTCAGCATGCATGCTTAGTTCAATTAGCTACTAGAACAAAAAGAAAAGTGACCCATAAAGTACCAAAAATTGTTGTAAATTTAAATGGGTATGAAATTGAACTGAATTTTAATATTTCCCCCCTAGGCTCCTATGATGTGTTAGTGGGAAAGGACTGGTTAGAAAAATAAAAAGAAATAGTTAATTTCTTAAATAAAACAGTTCACTGTATAGATGGTGAGGGAAAACTAGTGACAGTAAAAGGAAGGCCAAGACACATATCAATAAGACAAATTTCAGCACTACGGTTAAAAATGATAAAAACGAAATTTTGTCAAGTGTATGTTGTAGAATTGGGGGAATTGGGACAACAAACTGAAAAGGAAGTTGTAGAAAATATACCAGTAATCAGAGAGTTCAAGGATGTGTTTCCAGATGAAATCCCCCCTTTACTCCCTAAAAGAGAAATTGACGTCTCAATTGAATAGATACCCAGAGCTATAGCTGTCTCTAGAGCACCCTACCAAATGATTACTCCTGAGTTGTTCGAATTAAAACTACAAATACAAGAGTTGTTAGACAGAGTTTATACAAGACCAAGTGTGTCTCATTGGGGAGCACCTCTATTGTTTGTTAAAAAGAAAGATGGCACATTCAGGATGTGTATAGACTATAGACAACTGAATAAATTGAATACAATGAACATATATCCTCTACCTAGATTAGATGACTTATTTCATAAAGTGAGAGGAGCTAATATCTTTTGAAATATTGATTTAAGAACAGACTATCATCAACTAAGAATTAAATATGAATACATCAACAAGACAACATTCAGGACTAGATACGAGAACTACGAATTTGTAGTTCTACCTTTTGGGTTGACTAATGCACTTGCTACATTCATGTGTCTAATGAATAGTGTGTTACAAAAGTATCTGGAAAAAATTGTTTTGGTATTCATTGATGACATTCTGACATATTCCAAAAATGAAGGAGAACATAAATAACATCTCAGAATTGTCTTAGAAACACTTAGAGAAAATAATTTATATGCCAAACTTAGCAAATCTGAATTTTACAAAGATGAAATTCGGTATTTGGGTCATGTAATTTCAGAGGAGGGATTGGCAGTAGACATAGAGAAGACACAAGCTATCATGTATTGGCATGTACATAGTGATGTTCCATCCATAAGATCATTCATGGTTATCAATGGATACTATTGGAAATTTGTAGAAGGATTTTTAGCCTTAGAATTTCCTATTACATCTCTACAGCAAAATGGAGTGAAGTTTGAGTGGAAAGAAAAATTTCAACATAGTTTTGAACAATTAAAACTTAAAATAACAATTTCTCCTACTTTGAAGATTTTTGATCCAAACCAATAATTTGTAGTGTTTACTGATGCATGTGCATAAGGATTATGGAGGGTATTATTAGAAGAAAACCCAGTCATAGCTTATGAATCAAGAAAATTAGAGAAACATGAACAAAATTACACTGTATATGACTTAGATTTAGCTATTATAATAAATGCTTTGAATATGTGGAGACACTATTTGTTAGGAAAGAATTTTGTACTGATGATCGACCATATAAGCTTGAAATACTTTTTCACACAACCTGATTGAAATGCTAGACAAGCTAGATGGTTGTCCTTCCTTGATGAGTTTGACAAGGAAATCAAACATATTAAAGGAAAGGAAAATAATATTGTAGAAGCTTTGAGTATGAAATCTAATAAGATTTTGAATAGTGCTAGAAGTAATAAAATTTGACATAGAGGTATTGATACAAGAAGTGGCGAGTCAAGATCCAAAATATGAAAGACTACAAGAAAAATTGCAAAACACTGAAATATTGGGATATACTCAAAATTAGAAAAGGTTGATTTATTATAAAAACAGATTGTATGTTCCAAATTTGAGCTCATTAAAGCCAGAAATCTTAGATGAGTATCATAAACAACCTTATGCAGGGCATCATGGTTATCAAAAATTGATTTCAGCATTGAGAAAGAATATGTTTTGAACTAGTATGAAGAAATGTGTGGCTCATTGCATAGTAAGATGTCTAGAATGTCAACAGGTGAAAGTAGAGCATCAACATCGAGTAGGATTGGTGAATCCTTTACCTATTCCAGAATAGAAATGGTAAGTAGTTTCCATAGATTTTAATATTGGATTGCCTAGAACTTAATATTGACATGATTCTATAATGGTGAATGTAGACACATTGACTAAAGCTGCACACTTTTTACCAGTACAATCTACTTTTGGTACAGCTCAAGTAGCTAATGTATTCATGAAAGAGATTGTGAAGTTACATGGTATTCCTAACATGATTATATCAGATAGAGATGCTAAGTTTACTTCATTTTTTTCGAAGACTATGTTTCGAGTAATGGGTACCAAATTGAACTTTAGTACCTCCTACCATCCCAAAACATATGGAAAAACTGAAAGGAAAAAAAAAATTCTAGAAGACATGTTACGCGTGTATGTTATGGAAAAACCTACAATATGGAAATATTTTCTGCATCTTGCAGAATTTGCATATAATAATAGTTATCAAACTTCAAAAAGATGAGTCATTTTGAAGCATTATATGGCAGAATGTGCCACACACAGCTTAGTTGGAGTCAACCAGAAGATAAATTAATTTTTGGACCAAATGCATTGCAAGAGATCGAAAAAACTATGAAGAGAACTCAACAAAACATTAAAACATCTCAAGATAGAGAAAAGAGCTATGGACACAAAAACTGAATTCATAGAGAATTTCAAGTGGGAGACCATGTTTACTTGAGGATTAAGCCTAAAAAGAGTACTTTATATATGGGTAGTTGTGCTAAATTAGCACCACGCTACTGTGGACCATTTGAAGTTCTAGAAATAGTGGGGCCAGTAGCTTATAAATTGGCTCTACCTAGTCACATTAAGGTTCACAATGTTTTTCATGTTTCCTTATTAAAAAATTATGTACATGATCCTACTAATGTAATTGATTGAAATGTGATACATGTTGAACCACAAAGGGAATTTCTTCCAGATCCCCTTCATATACTGGTGTGAGAAGAAATTCAGCTCCGGAATAGGACTGTAGCTAGGGTGAAAGTGTAGTGGAGGCACTTTTCACCTGAAGAATCTACTTGGGAGTGAGAAGAAGAAATGAAGGAAAGATATCCATCACTATTTGCAAAGTGAATTTATATTTTGCAACACCGAGGATGGTGTTTTGTTTTAGAGGGGGAATATGTAATATCCCTATTTTTACTACTTTTATTAGACAGTTGAACAATCCTAAAGGTTGAGTGGACCTAAAGGAAAACAATTATTGTGGACATATTTTATTTCTTTTAATTTAATAAATGTGGAATTTTAATTATTGTGCAAAGACTAGAGTATAAATGGAGACCAAGATTTCAAATCCATGAGGATGGATAGGATTCCAAGGACTTTCCCATATTCTCCAAAAATACTTGAAGAAAATAAATTAAATTTAAAATAGTATATTTGAAATAAAAATTTAAAAGATACCTCAGTAAAGTGGAAAGTTACTGAGAAGAGGTGAAATAAAACTAGAAAGAGGAAAAAACTAGTTTTAAAGTACTTTTGTAGAAGAAACAAAAGTAAAACCTAGGAAAAAAGGAAAAAATCATCCTGATTAACTAGATGCATTTATGGAAACATGTTGAAGGGAAAGCAAGATTAAATAAACCATTCCTGGGTAGAGAAGATGTTGTCTGCAATTTGGAAAAGTTAGTCTTTGCTCGGGGGGAGTTGTAAAGAGAAAGCTCAAGGTTGGGTGGCAAATAGTCTTACCAAAATTGGTATGCAAAATTAATATAATTATGTGTTATGAATTTTAGTGCTAAAGAAAGCTATAAATTATCTATTTGTATGGATTAATGATTTAAGTAAATTAGATGGAATTGTGTCAGAAAGTTATTTTTGTGCATGATTAATTTCTATAGAAAAATTGTTTAGACAATCTGATGTATTTAACATAAAACAACTATAGTAGATATAGTTGATCTATATGGTTACATAGACAATTACAAGTTAATAAAACAACACTTAGAATATCTAAACTCTATTAATCGGGTTTAAATATGAGGTTAGGTTGTAAATATTACCATTATATACACAAAAACATATAAATACATGTGGAAAGAAAGAAAGATCTGCTACTGTACAATAAATAGAAGATGTATCGACACACATAAATTATTGCATTAACTCAAAACTGTACCAATGTTATATAGCATAAAGTACACATAATAAAGAAATAAATCTCCAAATTAGGATGAATACTGCATTGAATCATAACTACAACAATTTAAATCATGATATTATTCTAAATATAAATTATAATTTAAATCTTTCATAAATTGTAGACAGGGTCCATGGTCCTAACTAAATAGCTACAATAGAATTATAAATTTGAATATAGTTCAGAATTCATGAGGATGAATTATTCAAAGCGATATGGACCAACCTGTATAGAAGAAATCAAATTCTACTATCAATGCATGGCAAAATGATTTGCCCGAAATTAATAGAGTTTTAAATCAAACTGTAAAATTGTGCATTAAAAGAAGTGGAGTACCTCCACATACAATTATACACTTGAATTAGTATGTGTATATATATCCTTAAAATTTAGTAAATCAGTTAATATATAAATATTTGACAAGGGTAAGTAAATATGGAAAATTTACCTTAGTGTACTATGCTAAAGAGTGATAGTAAAGCTACACATAAATATGAGAAAAATTCTTAAGTGTAAAAGTTAAATTAAACATAAGAGAAAAAGGAAATTAATCTGACGAGAAAGAAAGTGAGTACCTTTAGTCTGGTTGAAAAAATGTATATTGAAGTTTGAGAAGTTGTGAATAATTGATCAGTTGTTCCTATACGATTCATGATTTTATTAATTTAAGGGAAATTAAGAAAATTCTATAATTATTACAAATTATTCTTAATAGATATACAAATTTAAAATTGACAATTTCACATAGTTTGCAAGTCTGTAATACTGTTATTTTAATTTTACAGAAGAGTAATTAATTCTAAACCCCAAAATTTAATAGAGATGTCAACTTCATAAAAAAGGGAATTTTATGAAGAACATTAATGATACAGAGTAACTCAAAATTCCTCATGAGGGAATGAGGGTTTTGAGTTAAAAATGAAAATTGATTTTACTTCAATTAAAACAATCATTGCAGAATCATATGAATTCAATGAGAATTGTTCTAAGTCATCAGTAAATAATATCTAAAATTTCGACCAAGATTTCATTTGAAAATACAAATACAGTGATAGAGAATACATGAATACCTTTAAATATCATTACAATATGAAATAATTTATATACAAACTCTCTGTAATATTTACATTGGAGAGAAAATGAAATTTATTGAAAATCGAGTAGCGAAATTCTCTTTAACGAGAAAATTGAATAATAATGTACATAAATTATCTCCATAAGCGAAGGCCAAACATGTATGTCTACTGTGGAAGGGTAATATGGCTAAGTTAACGTTGGTTCCTCGGATTAAATTGGGGAAAATTTTTATTTGAATATTATATTTCATATTCAACAAAAAACCCAACAATTGATTCTAATGAAACAATGTAAACCCATACTATTTGGGAACTCAGATAGCATTAAGAATGCATTGGTTAAAATATGAATGAACTCATACACATGAGAGGAATTATGATGAGGAAGAATGATGGAGTAGAAATGAAACACGGAAAATTATACGCTAGAGGAAATTCTCAACGATATAATTATAGAACGAAAATAGTAATAACATTGTATAAACAATTTTACATTCATTACCATAAGAGGAATTTGAAAGCAATAACCAAATAAGGATTGTGTTACGGGTTTAGAATTTCTTACCTATTCCTTGCAAAAGAGGAAATTACCTCATGACCTCCGGAATTGTTGAAGGAAGATAGGTGTTAGCCACCTATAATATTTTGTTTTACCAAAAGGTGGCTAAGACTTTTTGAGCCTCCAAGGAACAAATTTTATCACTAAAAATTGTTTGCTCTTGAAGACTCCTTGAAGGCCTCATGCCTCTATCCAAAATCTTCATTTACTATTTCCATTTCATGCTCTGAAATTCTGCTAATTTCATAAGAAGAGACTGTTGAAGAACCATCATTTTCTCCCTTCTCCCACTCAAAACTAACCTTCATATGCTCCCCTTTTTCTCCGTAAAATCCCATTTGTTTTCATGATTCATTTTCTCCCTTCATTAAAATCACTCTTACTAAGGTTGAAGACTCATTCTTTAGCTTTACCGAAACCCCTCAAATAACCCATAGGACTTTATAATAAAGACTTTATGTTATAAAGCCCTACCCTTCTAACCACTTCCCATTTTTCATACCCTGCCATACGTTATTATATAAACTTTATTATAAAGTTCATATCATATAATACATGGCCCACCGCTTATCGCAAATCGCAATGTCGCATTATCGCATTTTCTATGGTGCGTTTCATTGACTCTTCGCAAAAACTTGAGATGCGATCATTCCACCCGATCGCATATCGCAAATCGCATGTCTCGCTTTTTACATCCGTTTGATCCATTGCAAATATTTGCGATGCGATTGGATCACGTCGCAAATATTTTCGATGTAACCACCCAATCGCAGTTTCTCTCCATTGCACTGACCAGTATTGTGATCGGTCCCGCTGGGCCCACCGTACTATACCCCCGCCATTCATATAGAATACGCCTTTCCCCTTTGTAAAGCTGAAAAATGTAATATTTCATTGTTTATAAAGTTTTTTCCCACTAAATCGCTCCGCTGTATCTCCTTCATTGATCTGTGCCCCCGCTTCATGATCCAACGGTCCTCCAAGCATTCCCCTGCCTGACCCCTTTATACGTCATTTCACTGTTTTTTCTGCTGTTTCCACATAACCACCCCCAGTTTCTTCCGCACCACCTTTGGGCGGGTGGTGGTTTTTCCCTTTCGCCCAGCGATTCCATACACCGCTCGATGTGTTTCCCTTGTACGATTTGAAAACCACCAAGCAACCATCGCCCCCGCGCGTTATAATTCAAACCTGGACACCCAGCGAAATTAACGACAGCCATCCGATCTAAGACCGCCCATCCAATGGTGATCACTCGCCTAACATGCCTGGCCTTTAACCAAAGTGCCCAAGCGATAGCCAAGCTATTGTACAACGGCAATCCCATCCCTGATCATCGATCTCAGCGTGGATCAACGACTCAAATTTAATCACCCTTCCACCATCTCATTCAACCATTTTGAGATTAAATCTCGACCATTGGATGATGCCATCCAATGGCCCTGCTTCCCCCGCACACCCTCCGATGCAGATTGACCTATAAATGTAGGATTTTGTAACATTTGTTTGTTTTTGCAGGGTTTAATGTTTTTTCGCTTGAAAGGAAGAAATTTTGCAGCACGAGGATGATGATCCTCTTCCTTTCGAATACATTATAGAAATCATCCACAGGGTATGGATTCACATTCTTCATCAAAGGTTTCATGAGCCTTTGGTGCCGTCTGCCCCTACTAAAACCTAAAAACATCAAATGAAGCACAGAGAAAGAGTATCAGCTGCAGAAGACCAAAAATGTGCCAGCTCCGAGGATTGAAGACAGATTAGGAGGGATTATGGCTAAGACATTTATTAAAAGCCTAATCCCCAATCTAAAACACAGTTTGAAGGAAAACGTAAAGTGTTTAATCTTCCACTGCCACAAATGGAGGCAAATCGATTCCTCCCAGTGACTAAAGTGCCACCTGTGCCTCAAAATATTCAATCAGGAGCTGAATTTATTGATCAAGATCAGATATTTTGCGTCAAAGCAGCCGAGGAGTTATTTCTGCCAGGAACTTCAATGCAAAGAATATCTGCAGAGTTACTCCCGTGTTACGTAGAACCTCAAAGTCAAATAAAGCTCCCACTGAGCTTTAATATTTATTGTAAAACAGTTAATACAGTGATTCACCTGTAAAATTCTCCATTGAGCCCCTCAAAGGGCCGAGAAGTCTTGAATCTGTATTTATTGTCTTAAGAGATCTTATCTCAGATCTTTTCCCCCTTAGTCTTCTATAAATACTTCAATAGAAGATTAGAAATTTTTGGTTGAGTTGCTTACAGAGCTTTGAAATACATTTGAGCCTAAACTTCTGATTGTAAATAGTGTTCACTGGCCCTTGGAGCTTTGCTTGTGATAGATTAGTTAGGCTGAATAGTGAAGATGGTTGCTGAACTGAAACATTGGACTTGAAGACTGTAACCGGTTTGACATCAATATAAAATTTGTTTCTTGGGATCCTGGTCTATGTCATTGGTGAAGTGCGTCTCTCTTTGTTATTGTTTTCCTTCTATGTATGCCATATTGTTCATATTCCTCTGTAAAGAACAGTTTAAACAGGGTTAGGATCTACTGTATATCAGTAACCTTCTCTGGCTGAGAAATATTTATCTTAATGTTTTCTTCAAATTTGTTTATTTAAGAATGATTTAATATAGTTTAAAGAGTTACGAATGTTGGCGTTCCCTCGTCCTTCTATTTACATAAACATTGTTCTTGAATGTGATTTCCATTATTTTCTATTAAAGTTAGACTAGAGAAGATATGGTTTGCCCTGATTCCTAGATTCTTTTCTCCAATGGAAGATTCTGAAAGTTTCCCTTGGTGTTGACTGAAAGCAGACTAGGTTTAAAAGTACCTTATCTGATCTTAAGTTACACTTTGTTTCTCTTATGTGTTTTCATACTTTCTGAAGGTAATTATGTGGATTACTGGATTGTTTGTCAATTAAGCTGCTTTAATAGAACTTGTCCAAGAATTTTATGGTTAGCCCTGTCCTTGGTTGGTTTTAAACAGTTACTTAAGGGAATTTTCTTGTTTGGATTGACTATAAATCCTCTGAGAAATTATTATCAGTTTCCACCCCTCCAACACTTTATTGTTTCCATCCCATCACTCTAATCTCAATAATCTTGTGGTATAGATGACTTTCCCCTTGGATCACTCTTGATGTTGTTCAATTAAAGCCCTGTTATGACTCCATAGCCCAATGGACTAAAAACCAGCGTTATATCTACTTTTAGCCATAGATGTTCTTCCCTCTTGCAACTTCTCACCTTTGAAACTGTTTGCATTCAAGACTTTTCACCTCGAACAGTAATCATGCTCAACCATCCAAAACAAAACAAAACCCTTTGCCTTCATAACTAGCCTACTATCATTACCTTAAGCCTTCAAATACAATACCCATCTTTGTACATATTGGAGATATCCCTCTCCGGATTTAGGAGGGCTAGATCCTAGAATCCCAAAGTTGGTTGAAATGATGTTAACTCTGTGATTGGACTTTTGCCAATCTTTCTTATTACAGAGACCTAACATTTCTGGCGACACCACTCGGGAATTACAAACCTAGAACTTTTTAAGGCTAATTATACGATATTCAGAGATTTGGTTCATAGAGAATTTGCTTTATTAACCAGCTAGAGCCACCAGTAACATTTATGGCGACTCCACTGGGGAACTGAGTGTTTGTATAAGAGTTTAGAGACCTCAAAAAACCCTTGATTCAAGAAAACTTTGTGAGTAAGAAGTAGCCTTTTCAAGCATTACCTCAGAAATGGTAATCATGATGAAACTTGTTTTAATCAATGACAAACTAGGTCAACCCTAGGATTCTGATAAGGCTTCATATAACCTTGAAAAAACAGCTAGCTTAGCCATAAGAGTAGATTGTCTTTGTCTCATAACCTTAGCTAAGTTTTGAAACAGAGTTAGGATATTATTAAAAACCACACTACTAAAAACAACTCAGAAAAACCCAAAAATATTTCAGATTGGAATTCAATACACATGGTGGTGGAACCATAAAACATTTTACCTCCTTAGGAGCTAAAATTTCTTTCCACCTGGTGACTCCACACTCTGAAACTCCTAGAAGACCAAATTACTCCACTGGTAGAAGACCTTGAACTGCTTGACCAGACACAGTGACCTCTTTCTTGATTTACAAACATGATTCCAACAATACAACGAAGATATGCCCTAATGAGTAGAGATCATATCCCTGGGTTTCCACATAGGATGCCCCGAGTGAATTGGGATGACAACCTGCCTGTTTTTCAAGGTGAAAAGTTTGATGACCCTCTATTGCATCTCATCAAATTTCATATACATGTATGGAGGTTGAAAGTTGAATGGCATGAAGACTGCCTAATCAAAATGTTCATGTTAACATTAGAAGGAAAAGCTAGGGATTGGTATGAATGCTTAAGATCTAGTAGTTTGTTTTCTTTAAGAGACCTTGAATATATGTTCTATGAGAAATATAAAGAAAACACTACATAATTATCATTGGGTGCAATATATTATGATCCATCACAAAACATCACCCAACACATTATAGATAATGAGGAAGCTTTGAAAGAGATGCATCCTGAAGATATTTTAACAGCCATTCATGAGTTTAATATCCTATTGAAAGATCTTAAGAAAATAGATGAATCAGTTGAGGAAGAGATGATCCAAGCAAAGAACATTCTTCAAGACATCCCTGAATACTCAAATATTGATTCATCATCCCTTATAGCCGAGGGTCAAGAAGACATTCAGCCTCAAAATCAGTCTTCGCAAGAGACAGAGAATCGTTGCACTTCTATTCAAAGGGACATGGAAACATCTTCCCCTTTGATAGAGAAGGAAATAGAACAGAATATTTATAAACAGTCAGTCTCTGAAACTTTTTTCAAAACAAACACTCTTTCCCATTCACATGAGAACTTTGTTGTACAGATTTAAAAAGTTCTTTTGTAGATCAGAATGAAGAAGGGCCTACTGATATCCCAATATGTCTGACTGATGAAAATGTTTATTCTAATAAATTTTCAAACTTCAGTCAGTTTTATCATGATGATGATTTCCAAGAAGAAACTAATCATGCAGTGCAACCAACATTTGATTGGTGTTATGAGTTTCACCATCATCAGCTTGAAAGCCACAATCATCCTTTTCAATCCATCATAAAAATCTTTCACTTTATTGGGAATCACCAGCCTTTCAACTCAGAAGATGAAGAGAAGAGTAATGAAGAAATTGTTGAGCAAGGGGAAACCATTGAATACACCCTGTTAGTATGAATTCTTTGTCGAAGCGTACGAAAAAGAACCACTTTAGCTACGCATAACTAATAGCCCTAACAACAATAATGGCTGCAAAACATCTTCAGATCTGCAATTAGTAGTTAAAGTGCTGCAACAAACAGATCTATAAATGGAAAGATATTAAGCAGTAAAGTAAAGAGTTTGCTCCATGCATCCAACAGACAAGACAAGAACACAATTTTTGAATGAATTTTTATATTACAGGGCACCTGGGAGGAAACAAGAAGGTGTATCCAGATCTTCTCAATGGGATGGGTTCTTTGTAGTCCTCAGCACTTCAGATCTAAGCTTTCTCTCTCTTGTAGATGTAGAAAACCCAATGTAGAAGGTAGAGCTCAATGGGAGCAACAATGACAGAAAATGAGACCGAGTGTATAGATCCAGAGTGATCTAGTATGCAACAAAAGGTGAGGAATGATGGGGAAAACCCTCCTATTTATAACAAAATATTGGGTCATTCTAGATATTGGTGCATGATTAAAATAATGTTAATCAAATCTAGATCCACCTCTATGGAATATTTTATTATTATTTGTTGGAGGGAAAGGGTGTTTTGACTTGGGTCAAATCCCTTGATTAGTGAAGAATAAATAAATAAGTGATTTATTTATCTTTTTAAGGAAGCGGTTGGGATATAATCAAATAAATAATGATTTATTTAATTAATGGTGGTTGATTTGGTCATATTTAACAAGGAATATTATTTAAATAATTATTCCTAGAAAATAATAAGATAACTATGGGTTTATCTCATTAATTTCTTTGTTTTTGGGTTAAACATGACTGGGAATAATAATTAAATTATGGTTTAATTAATTATTCCTTTGGGGTTTCCTAATTAACATAGTGAAAGTAGTTTTACTTGGGGTAAAACTGGTCTTACATGGTATACTTGGGTCCATCTAATGATGAAAGGTTAGATGACCAAAAAATGGTGTAACAGATTGCCCCCCAGCGTGCGAGTGTCAGGAGCAAATCGTATGACCGAAGTACGTTGTAAGAACACAATCACTAGACAGCAAAAAGGGATGTCAGAGAGAGAAATGTGAGGTAGATAGTGTGCTGAAGGACGAGACCCTGAGGAGACGAGACTCGCAGGTGCAACAAGTCTCTTTTTATGAGAGGGTACCTGTGCTGAAGGCGGCGGGGGAGGCATACCTATGCCCGCCGTGACAAAGTACAAAAGAATAGTGTGTCTAGTAAACCAGGGACCGAACCATAGAGTACAGCTGGCATAATCAAGAGCCAGATAAAAATACAATGAAGAGTTTCACATACATGCTGTGCCTGGGATAACAGCCAGGACTAGTACAATAATATCTGAGTACATGAGACAAATACAACCCAAATGCCCCCTGTAAATGGGGAAGGGCTCACAAAATCTGACTGATACATGCAAAGCAAAGAGGCGCTGCAAGTGGCTACGGCCAACATCATCAAATATCTGGAGCTGCATCGAAGGCTGCAAGGAAGAGGTCATCCGGGCATGTGGGGGGCTACCTGCAGGGCCACCCCCTCATGAGGGTTGAGACATCTCACACACACCCAGGAAATCATCAAGAGTTGCTGCTGAGTCACTAGACCATCAAGTATACGGATCTCGATCATGCGGAAAGGAGCTGGAGAAACAATCAAGTCAAAGGGAAAGGAGAGATCCCTTTGCCTGATCTGAGGCACCGAACAAGAGTGGAAGCTGGAACCAAGGTACACCGCCCTCTAGACCTAGCTTCTGGAATGAATGAGCTGATGTCGACAGAAGGAGGTCCGCCATAGGTGAGGCAATGAGAGACCCTCAACTAAGGCACGAGAGAAAAGAGTAGAGCGACGGACAGACTGACACTAATGATGATAGTGAAGTGGAAAGGACTGAGTAGCTAATGGACGACTTCCCTTGTTAGAGCATAAAGGGCATGAATGACATGGCAGCGACTGACACAATATCGTAAGGGATAGGGGACAGTGGGATTGAAGGTCATAATATGCGACACAAGAGAGAGACCAAGCAATGAAGGATGGAGGGCTATAGTGGGGTACAAAGGGACGCGGGATAGACTCCATGAATGCGATGATGACTCAACTTGGATGCTCTAAACAAGGGCGACTCGATGGTGCTGCCACACAGTAAAAGGCCCAATGGGGGACCATAAAAGCATGAGTACAAGGTGGGGACTCATGACGAAAATCGTCACAAACATGGACAAGTAAGGAGGCAAGATGGTGCCCCAAGTACAAGTGTTGTAAGTGAGGAAATTCGATTTTAAGGAGAGGTGAAGTGACCCTTCTTGGACAAAATAGGTCCTGGCGAAGGATAAAAAAAAATATGCTGGCTATCTAACAGAAGATAAAACACGCATCTCAGAAAGGAAATGCTAAGGGTAATATTTCTTAAGATAGAGTGCATTGCGAAGATTGCCTTTGAAGTCTTCTAAAAGGTATGCCCCCTTACCAAGCTCGTTACTGATGATGTAAGGGCCTAGCCATAATGAGTCGAACTTCCTGTGACCAAGGACATCATGGGCTTGGTCATATACTAGAACAAGGTTGCCTTCATGAAAAGGACGAGGCTGGACTTTTTGGTCATATTGAGCTTTTGGTGCGTTTCTTGGCCGCTTCCATGGTTTGCAATGCAACACAGCGATATTCAGAGGCACGCTCAAGCATGATAAGTCATTTTTCTAGAGGTTGGGTGTCAGGGGGAAGTTCAACAGCCAGAGGAAGGGAAGGGATGTACACTCGATTGGTAAGACAACCTCCTCTCTAGAAACGAGGTGAGGAGGGTTATGGTTGAGGGGCATGGGTGCCTCCGAGCATGGTGTGGTCATGCCAAAATGTATTTAGAAAAAGGGGAATCTAAACACATTTTAATGATGTGGTGTGCCATTTGTTCTTGTTATGGGTATGCAGTTTGAGAAAGGAAATGGAGGATTACCAATCTCTTTTGGTCCTGCATATGGGGATCAAATGGACTTTAAGTTTCCGAGTTGGCATACCTGGTGTCACTATCCCAAAAAGAGGATTTTGAGATAATGAACTGATGCTCTTGTAGAAAAGCTAGAGGTTGGTCAACAATAATGTCTAAGAGACTGGGTTGCTGACAGAAGAGGAGGGAACGATAAGAGGTATCATCCCTAGAGTGATCGGAAGTGATCTGGGACTTTAGAGGTTCTTCTAAATGTGGAAGAATAATGGTACTAAAGTCAACACGACCAGATATACTAGGAGAGTTATGGAGAATTGCTTCTCTTGGTCTCGCAAATGTGGGTGCCCCCTTACCCAAACATTGGGTTTCGATGTAATGGCCACAAGGTGGATGTGGTGTGAACACATGGGTTCGATGTAAGGGGGAATATATAAAGTCAGGGGTGGGAATTTCTTCCATAATGTCGTCATCGTGATAAAAGATGGGGTGACGGGTGGAAGAAGGACCACCGGACGTGGTGAAGCGACCTGAATCATCATCATGAGAAGAGAGGTTCACATGCGCATCGTCACAAGGGGTGACCGAAGAGTAAGTAGATAAAGGATCAACCGATGTTGAGCCCAAGATGATCGCTGAAGAAAGGTCAAGCGAAACAACAGGGGAGGATTCAGATGGAATGGTCCCCGAGGGTCTCATGGATGATGATAGGTAGAAAATGTTGGATGAAGGCTCCGTCATCTCGACATCAGGAGGGGGAATGTCAATGGGAGCAGTCATATCTGGTAGTTCTGCTGAAGCAGAATACGCAAATATGGGAGAGGTGTACTCATTGTGCTTGGCCTCGAATTGGTGGACCGCGGCAATAGAGGTGCGGAAGTCCTCGAGGCGGGGACAAATATGGGTGTGATGGCCATGGAGATCACACAAAGCACGGGGGTGGTTGGTGTGAATAGTCTTGGGGTTCTTGGCCGCGGTTGTGGAAGGAACAGAGGCTTCTGGGACCGCGGACTCAGGGAACGTGACATTAACCATGGGCTTTAGATGAATTAATTCAGGACAGGTATGGGAGGCGTGACCGACAACATCACACAAAGCACCCCGGATGGTATGCTTTGGAGGCTGAGGAGGAGCAGGGTTTGTCGGGGCAGCCTTGTCCTTTGATGCCCCCTTGCGAGCTTTGCCCTTCTTACCCGAAGCGGTCGCACCAGGAGGTGGTTCCTGTTGAAGTGACTGAGGCACTGATGCAACGGGAGAAGCCATGGGGACCGGTTGAACCGCGGTCAAAGCGATATAAGGTTTGGGTTGACCAGGCAAGGTGGGGGCTGGAGGATCAAGGTACCAAACGGGAATCCCAAGTGTCAAGTTAGGAAGAGAGAGGGTGGCCATGACTGGTACCGTGTACACTCCTGGTGGGGGATCTAGGAACGGTATCTGACCAGAGGGGGCATGGCCGGGTGGGACGGCTCCTAAATGGCTAAGGCCTGGAGGAACTGTGCCAGGGGGATAAAGGGGCTCATGACGACCAACTGCAGGTGAAGGGCTAAGAGCAGGTTGCGGAGGGCAAGGTTGCTGACTAGCCGAAGCAGGTTGCTTGAGAGCAGCCCGAGACGATTGCATCATGCAAACATTCGATGAGCTGGGGTCAGAGATAGGAGGAGGGGGGAACCTAGGAAAAGTTCCAAGCAGGGAGGAATCCTTGTAAACGCCGGGGGAGACACTGGTCAAGGAGTCGACGGTTTGCTTGTTGGCTACAGAAGAGATGGTCGTCTCAGGTGAGGTCTGAGATTTTGGCTCATGATATGTCAACTGGTCAATGGTGACTATCTTCCCATTATGGGGGAAAGACATCTTGCGAAAGACCGCGGATGGGACAGCAGACATAGCATAGGTGTAGCTTCGCCCAAAAGAATGTTGTAGTCTAGTGGGGCGTCAATGACTTCGACGTCAACGCAAACAGTCTTACCGGCGAGTGTGATAGGGCAATTACGGAACAAGCCAATGGGCTGGGAGGCATGACCGTCCCACGCTCTAAGGGTGATCGTAGAAGGGGCCAGCTCAGGGGATCTGAGTTGCTTCCAAACCGAAGCGGACATCACGCAGGTGGATGCCCCTTCGTCAATGATACACCGGGAAACGATGGCGTTTCGTATTTTGACTGAGATTTGGAAGGCGACGGAAGGAGGGAGGGGAGGGTGGTCCGATTGAGTGGCGTCGAAAACAATCACCTGGTCGTCAGCAGGATCTACAGCGCCCATGGCAGATAGTAGAGCCTTCTTTTTGGAAGGGCATGACTGGAGGAGTTCCAGTGTGGAAATGGCAGCAGGGGACTGCGCCAAATCATCTACTATGCTATACGACTGAGCGGCTCGACCGGGAGCAGCATTTCGGCGTAATGGTCCCTTTGGAATCTTTGGATGAACCTCAACTTTGGGTTGATGGATGTGTAAGGGGCCATTGGATGTCGAAAGAGGCTCTGCAGAACCTGAAGAGGGAGGCTCGGGAGCAGACTGAGCAGGAGGCTTGGGGTACTGGCGAGACCGAGTTTGAAGGTTAAGGTCGACGGTTAGAGGCGGATCAGAGTTCATCATGAGGATCTGGTAATTGGAGGAACCAGAAGGGGAAGGTGGAGTGGCCACCTGTCCGTCAGGTGGTTGGGTAGCCATGAATCCCTGCTGTGCATCCCCCTGCGCTTGAGGGGGCGGGGAGTGCTGGTGCAGGGGTTGAGAAGGCAAAGGAGGCGAAAGTGCATATGCTGGAGGAGTTGGCGCGCCAGGCTGTGGATAAGGGTAATGGTTAGGTTGGGCAACATTGAGGTAAGCAGGAGGTTGGGCAAAAGGATGAGGCATGCCGTATCCTGGATGCATGCTACCGGGAGGGGGAGAAGTGCAAGAAGTGGTGCCCCCTCCCCCAGGAAAACCATAGCTCATGTGAGGTTGAGCGGATGGATGAGAGATGGGTCCAATGATACTGTTGGCGGCATGAGGTGCCCCCGGTGTATGGGCATCATTGGGTGTGGGAAGATCAGGTAGGACAGTAGGATCATAACCTGTCTGAGCGTAGATCAGGTCATACTTTAACGCCATTTGGAGGGCATCTTCTTCGGTTTGAGGAAAATGTGATGCGACATCTTTCCCGATAGGGGACAAGAGAGATCTAAGGAACCAGTCCATGTAGACACGGTCTTCGAAGGGAGGAGATTGGCATAAGCTCCGTCGTCTTCGCCATTCCTGGACATGGGTAGCAAGGCGGGTCGAAGAGGTTTGCTTGAAGGAAGTCAAAAGTTCGATACCAGTGTCATAACGAAGGGGAAGCTGGAAGTAAGATAAAAAAGCCCGGGCAAGAGTTGCAAAGGTGGTATGGGAGGAAGTGGGCTGGTCAACATACCACTTAGAAGCTTCGCCCGTAAGCGTGCGTTGGAACAGTCTAAGACGAACAGAGTCATCGATAATGGAGGTAGATGAACACCACATGTGGAAAGATCGAACATGATTTGAAGGATCTTCTCCAGCACGACCTTCAAACTTTTGGATGTCGGAAGGGAGCTTTGTCGGCATAGCGGGCCAACTAGCGTCATGATGTATAGGGTCGTTTATCAACCGGTCCAAATCGGGGAGGCTGAGGCCTGCCAAGAAGGGGAGCATAGGTGAAGCCGAGGTAGTTCCTGTGGTGGTTCTGCTAGTAGTAGTCCCGGCATTAGGGCCGGGATTCCCGCTAGCGTTAGGCCCTGGACCAGACATAGTGGAGGTGACAGGGGGGAGAACCAGAAGGAAAAGGAGAACCCAAAGAATCAGAGAAGGATTGGCTCGACGATGGTGGGACGGAGCAGGTAGATCGACCAGAGACTGAGGGTGAAGGCCAAGGAGGCTCCGGGAAAGGTGCCTTGGGGGCGCAATGATGACAGGAAGAAGGAAACCGACAGGGGCAGAAAGAGACAGAATCAAATCAGGTCAAGGGAAGAAAAGGTGCAGTGACGATTGATTTTAGAGTCTTTGCCAGGCGGTGTAAACCAGGCGCTTCTTCACTTAGGGTCAGTGTGTGGTGTGCGTTAATTTTAATTTTTAAACCCTTTCCGTTGTTGAGAGCAAAAAAGTGTGCTGCGTAGCTGAAAATAAACCTATAGAGAACAGAGTAAAATGCTGGAATAACAGAAAAATAACAGCTACGTATGCATCTATCTAACCCAAGAAGGTGGGTCTCTCAAAACTATGCTGAAAAGAAAGGGAAAAACTATGGAAACACACACAAGGGAAGCTCAACAGATCTAGGGTCAAAGGGGACAGAGATCTGGAGGATAAAGCTGCAGATAAGGGGTGCAGATCATAGCCAAGAGACAGAGGCAAGGTGGCTGGAAAAAGGGAAATCAGCAAAAAGCCGGGGGGGCAAGGCAGAGGCCTTTAGGGGAGGTCCAAACAAAACGACAAGAGGTGATTTGAAGGGAAAAAAGGCTGATTTCAATGGATCTGGAAGTGAGGTCACAGATCTGGAAAAAGAGGGGGCTGAAGCTCTGAAACCGACGGCTGAAACAGCTGAAACTCTTCCACCAAAAGTGGAGGGTACTAAAGCCCTAAGGGGCTGGGTTCTCACTTAGATGAGTAAAAACAGATCAGATCTTGGTCAAGGCGGGCTGAGACAGAGGCTGGAAAACCCTGGCAGAGGCTGCAGCAGAACCCAGAAAAATTACAGAAAAAATGCTGAAAAAAGGGCAGGTCGCAGGTTCTGACCTGATCTGAGTTGAGGTCGCAGGAAACAGGCCAAAAGGTGCGTCCAGGTCGCAGGTTTTGGGCCCAAAGGTGCGACCCCCCCGTTCCGGCTGTTTCGGCGGCAGATTTTCTGAAAAATTGCCGTCTCAGGTGCGGCTGGTGTCGCTTACCTGCGCAATAGGGCCAGAAACACACGGAAGTTAGAAATTTTAGGTTTTTAGGTTTTTATGTGAGAAAAATGACATGAAAAGAGAAAAACTAAGCAGCTAAAAAAGAAGCCCTAGGGCCTGAAGTAGCTGGATATGCAGGAATATGAAAAACAACAGCGGTCGTAATTTAAAACCCGTGTGGAGTCGCCATTTGTTAGTATGAATTCTTTGTCGAAGCGTACGAAAAAGAACCACTTTAGCTACGCATAACTAATAGCCCTAACAACAATAATGGCTGCAAAACATCTTCAGATCTGCAATTAGTAGTTAAAGTGCCGCAACAAACAGATCTATAAATGGAAAGATATTAAGAAGTGAAGTAAAGAGTTTGCTCCATGCATCCAACAGACAAGACAAGAACACGATTTTGAATGAATTTTTATATTACAGGGCACCTGGGAGGAAACAAGAAGGTGTATCCAGATCTCCTCAATGGGATGGGTTCTTTGTAGTCCTCAGCACTTCAGATCTAAGCTTTCTCTCTCTCTTGTAGATGTAGAAAACCCAATGCAGAAAGTAGAGCTCAATGGGAGAAAAATGGTAGAAATGAGACCAAGTGTATAGATCCAGAGTGATCTAATAGGCAACAAAAGGTGAAGAATGATGGGGAAAACCCTCCTATTTATAACAAAATATTGGGTCATTCTAGATATTGGTGCATGATTAAAATAATGTTAATCAAATCTAGATACACCTCTATGGAATATCTTATTATTATTTGTTGGAGGGAAAGGGTGTTTGACTTGGGTCAAATCCCTTGATTAGTGAAGAATAAATAAATAAATGATTTATTTATCTTTTTAAGGAAGTGGTTGGGATATAATCAAATAAATAATGATTTATTTAATTAATGGTGGTTGATTTGGTCATATTTAACAAGGATTATTATTTAAATAATTATTCCTAGAAAATAATAAGATAACTATGGGTTTATCTCATTAATTTCTTTGTTTTTGGGTTAAACATGACTGGGAATAATAATTAAATTAAGGTTTAATTAATTATTCCTTTTGGGGTTTCCTAATTAACATAGTGAAAGCAGTTTTACTTGGGGTAAAACTGGTCTTACATGGTGTACTTGGGTCCATCTAATGATGAAGAGTTAGATGACCAAAAAATGGTGTAACACACCCCCACTCAAGAATATAATAACCTCTTTACAGATTTCAGCCCATTGAATCCAAGCATACCAGGGCTACAAGAGGACAACACTGCCAAATATGATGAGTCATCCAGTTCAGATGATGATGAAGAAGGAAGAGAGAAAAAAATAGAAGACTGTCCTACTAAGGATATACCATCTTCTCAAGAAGCATCTTCTTCCTTTTCTGTTAAGAATGATGAAGCTTCCAAACAACTTCCTGAAGATATACTCCTCAAAGCTGAAGCCTTGGAAGCAGACAATCTACCAGACATGGAGAGCCAAAAAGAATAGTATCTTCATATTTTCTTTGTTGATCCTATGGAAGAGTGTGTGGAAGTCCAAACTAGCTCAAATTACCAAGCAGTGATCCTTTGCAAGAGCCAGAGAAATGAGAAGCTGTCACCTTCCGTGATAGCCTTGATATTGAAGGTTAATATTCAATATGTTCTATGGATACCTCTAACAAGTAGCCAGAGTTTCTACTTCTTCTTGAAATTACTCAACTGGCTGCATTGGCATTTTTGTATCATATGATGAATGTAAATACTCCATGTTTAGAATAGGTTAGATAGGAATGTCAATAAAGCTCAGTTTTGAGCAGGTAGTTCGGTGATTGTCTTCTTCTTTGAAGGAACATCAAACATTCAAAAATACAAAAACAGAATAAAGAAAGAAAAGAGGGCAGATTGTCAAAAAAAAAGGGGTATAGCCCCATACCAAAAAAGAGAAACAAATCTGAAAGTGTGCAAGCTCAAATGCCACTCCTAAATAACACACTTCTAGTTAGTCAAACTGTCTAATCTTGACTAATTAGCTTTAAATTTTATGCTGATAGGATAGTGAATTTGATTTGCCAAACTGTTTAATCTTGGCTTATCAATAGATAGATTAGGATAGAAATTGAAGGTTCAAACATGTTCAAAATATGAACCAAATTTTCCAAAGGGAGATGAATCAAATCTGTTTTATTTTCTAAGTCAAAAAAGATGTAAATTTGGTTCTAATCAGCTCAAAATCTGAACCAGAGAACAAAGGAGGAGCAGCTCAAAACGAAGTTAAAATAGAGTTGAGAAGAGAGAAGGCTATGATGAGAAACTTTCAGATCTTAAGCCTTCCATTTTGTTTTTATTTTTTGCAAATAATAATCTATGTGTAGCTTGTTTTTATGCCATAGATCACAGCAAGTCAAACAACTTAATCTTGACTTGACTTTTTTTAAATTTTTGTTGTAGAATTTAGAGAATGAAAGTCTGTTGGACATTTTAATCCCAACAGACAGTAGATTAGGTAGAGAAATATCTGAGCTCAACTGTTTAATCTGAGTTAAGGTATAAATAAGGAGTAGAAGTAGATTATTTTTTATGCTTTCAAAAGAATAAAATGTTGTGAAAAGAGTTTTCCAATCCAAGTGCACTCTGATGAAGAAAAAATGCTAGATCAGTAGGATTGGGTAGGTAGAAAGTTTGTATTGATGAAGGACCATTGTTTTCATGGCTGCTAAATATGTTTTCAAAGAAGATCATCCCAGCAAAGGAAGAGCAATCCAATGGATCAGGCACAAGTCAGCATCCCAGAGAAATCAAGTTTAAATTCTTGATGCCTTCAAGAAGGCACCATCCCCAAGTGGAGCCACTGTTAGCCACCTATAATATTTTGTTATACCGAAAGGTGGCTAAGACTTTTTGAGCCTCCCAGGAACAAATTTTATCACTAAAAATTGTTGGCTCTTGAAGACTCCTTGAAGGCCTCATGCCTCTGTCCGAAATCTTCATTTACTATTTCCATTCAATGCTCTGAAATTCTGCTAATTTCATAAGAAGATACTGCTGAATAACCATCATTTTCTCCCTTCTCCCACTCAAAACTAACCTTCATATGCTCCGCTTTTTCTCCGTAAAATCCCCTTTGTTTTCATGATTCATTTTCTCCCCTTCATGAAAATCACTCTTATTAAGGTTGAAGACTCATTCTTTAGCTTTACCGAAACCCCTCAAATGACCCATAGGACTTTATAATAAAGACTTTATGTTATAAAGCCCTACCCTTCTAACCACTTCCCCTTTTTCATACCCCACCATACGTTATTATATAAACTTTATTATAAATTTCATATCATATAATACATGGCCCACTGCTTATCGCAAATCGCAATGTCGCATTATCGCATTTTCTATGGTGCGTTTCATTGACTCTTCGCAAAAAATTGCGATGCGATCGTTCCGCCTGATCGCATATCGCAAATCGCATGTTTCGTTCTTTACATCTGTTTGATCCATCGCAAATATTTGCGATGCGATTCGATCACGTCGCAAATATTGCGATGCGACCGCCCGATCACAGTTTCTCTCCATCGCACTGTCCACGATTGTGATCGGTCCCGCCAGGCCCACCGTACGATACCCCTGCCATTCATATAAAATACGTCTTTCCCCTTTGTAAAGCTGAAAAATGTCATATTTTGTTGTTTATAAAGGTTTTTCCCACTAAATCCCTCCGCCGTATATCCGCCGTTGATCTGCGCCCCCACTCCACGATCCAACGGTCCTCCAAGAACTCTCCCGCCAGACCCCTTTATACGTCATTTCACTTTTTTTTCCGCTGTTTCCACATAACCACCCCCGGTTTCTTCCGCACCACCTTTGGGTGGGTGGTGGTTTTTCCCCGTCGCCTAGCGATTCCATACATGGCATGACGCATGTCCCTTGTACGATTTGAAAATCGTTGAGCAACCATTGCCCCCACGCGTTATAATTTAGATCTGGACGCCCAGCGAAATTAACGACAGCCGTCTGATCGAAGACCGCCCATCCAACGGTGATCACTCGCCTAACATGTCTGGCCTTTAACCAAAGTGCCTCAGTGATAGCCAAGCTATTGTACAACGGAAATCCCATCCCCGACTATCGATCTCAGCATGGACCGACGGCTCAAATTTAATCACCCTTCCACCATCTCTTTCGACCATTCTGAGATTAAATCCCGACCGTTGGATGATGCCATCCAACGACCCTGCTTCCCCCGCGCACCCTCCGATGTAGATTGACCTATAAACGCAGGATTTTGTAACATTTGTTTTTTTTTGCAGGGTTTAATGTTTTTCCGCTTGAAAGGATGAAAGTTCGCAGGACGAGGATGATGATCCTCCACCTTTCGAATACATTAGAGAAATCATCCACAAGGTATGGATTCATGTTCTTCATCAAAGGTTTCATGAGCCTTTGGTGCTGTCTGCCCCTACTAAAACCTAAAAACATCAAATGAAGCACAAAGAAAGAGTATCAGTTGCAGAAGACCAGAAATGTGCCAGCACCGAGGATTAAAGACAGATTAGCGAGGATTACGGCTAAGACATTTATCAAAAGCCTAATTCCCAATCTAAAACATAGTTTGAAGGAAAACCTAAAGTGTTTAATCTTCCACCGCCATAAATGGAGGCAAATTGATTCCTCCCAGCGACTAAAGTGCCACTTGTGCCTCAAAATATTCAATCAGGAGCTGAATTTATTGATCAAGATCAGATATTTTGCCTCAAATCAGCTGAGGAGTTATTTCTGCCAAGAACTTCAATGCAAAGAATATCTGCAGAGTTACTCCCGTATTACGCAAAACCTCAAAGTCAAATAAAGCTCCCACCGAGCTTTAATATTTATTGTAAAATAGTTAATACAGTGATCCACCTGTAAACTTCTCCATCGAGCCCCTCAAAGGGCAGAAAAGTCTTGAATCTATATTTATTGTCTTAAGAGATCTTATCTCATATCTTTTCCCCCTCAGTCTTCTATAAATACTTCAATAGAAGATGAGAAATTATTGGTTGAGTTGCTTACAGAGCTTTGAAATACATTTGAGCCTAAACTTCAGATTGTAAATAGTGTTCACTGGCCCTTGGAGCTCTGGTTGTGATAGATTAGTTAGGCTGAATAGTGAATATGATTGCTGAACTGAAACATTGGACTTGAAGACTGTAACCGGTTTGACATCAATATAAAAGTTGTTTCTTGGGATCCTGGTCTATGTCATTGGTGAAGTGCATCTCTCTTTGTTATTGTTTTCCTTCTATGTATGCCATATTGTTCATATTCCTCTGTAAAGAACAGTTTAAACAGGGTTAGGATCTACTGTATATCAGTAACCTTCTCTGGCTGAGAAATCTTTATCTTAATGTTTTCTTCAAATTTGTTTATTTAAGAATGACTTAATACAGTTTAAACAGTTAGGAATGTTGGCGTTCCCTCGTCCTTCTATTTACATAAACATTGTTCTTGAATGTGATTTCCATTATTTGCTATTAAAGTTAGACTAGAGAAGATATGGTTTGCCCTAATTCCTAGATTCTTTTCTCCAATGGAAAATTCTGAAAGTTTCCCTTGGTGTTGACTGAAAGCAGACTAGTTTTAAAAGTACTTTATCTGATCTTAAGTTACACTTTGTTTCTCTTATGTGTTTTCATACTTTCTGAAGGTAATTATGTGGATTACTAGATTGTTTGTCAATTAAGCTGCTTTAATAGAACTTGTCCAAGAAGTTTATGGTTAGCCCTATCCTTGGTTGGTTTTAAATAGTTACTTAAGAGGCTTTTCTTGCTTGGAATGACTATAAATCCTCTGAGAAATTATTATCAGTTTCCACCCCTCCAACACTTTATTGTTTCCATCCCATCACTCTAATCTCAATAATCTTGTGGTATAGATGACTTGCCCCTTGGATCACTCTTGATGTTGTTGTTCAATTAAAGCCCTGTTATGACTCCATAGCCCAATGGACTAAAAACCAGTGTTATATCTATCTTTTAGCCATAGCTGTTCTTCCCTCTTGCAACTTCTCACCTTTGAAACTGTTTGCATTCAAGACTTTTCACCTCGAACAGTAATCATGCTCAACCATCCAAAACAAAACAAAACCCTTGGCCTTCATAACTAGCCTAATATCATTACCTTAAGCTTTCAAATACAATATCCATCTTTGTACATATTGGAGAGATCCCTCTCCGGATTCAGGAGGGCTAGATCCTAGAATCCCAAAGTTGGTTGAAACGATGTTGTTTCTGTAATTGGACTCTGCCAATCTTGCTAATAAATTACAAAGACCTAACAACAGGTCAAAAACTTGGATAAAATGGAATCCTCCAAAACGAGAATGGAGCATTAGTTTCAAATCAAACCAGAATGCAAAAAAATAAATTTCATAGAGACATAACTATCATATGATGGAAAAATCATTAAAATTTATATGTATTACCTAAGGGGCAGGTGCCTCTAAAAGTCACTTGTATTTATCAAGCATGAGATTGAATGTGTAATGATATCCAACTCGATATGGACTCAGAGGAAACATTAAAAATTTGATGGGTTGCATGGTAAAACAATGACGAAGGTTGCCAGAAAAACCAGAGCCGTAGGACCGAATTTCCCAAATGAAAAATGAAAAATCATAATAGGGTTAGGTCTTCAAAAATTACCATAGAAGAGATATAGAACCATCTGGATTGTAAACGTGTCAAGATCTAAACCGCAAGTGGATAGAAAAATCTTCGGAGCCATGTGATTGCATTAATGAGAGGACTATAGTCATAAGTATTGAAATTTTGAAAGGATAAATGATTAATTCTTTTGTCCTGGAGATATACGAACCATAAATCATATCCCAAAACCTATTAATTATTATCTCCATAATGAATGAGGACAGGTGTATTTCTAATTTATATATTGCTAATGTAATATGAGGTTAAGAGAAATAAAATCCCATGACTATATAATTAAAATTATAACCATACGAAGGATCCTTTATTATATAATAATTAGAAAAAGGTGTGAAGGGGAGCTACCAAATTATGTATAGAATACTAATTTCCTTCCTATGTTACCTTCGTTAAGTTTGAGTGGATGAGCTTATACACCATAGTTAATTAAGGGGAATATATAAAGGATAATTATATGTTAAGTCTAAGATATAAGGGACGTGATTATTAAATCATTTAAAGAGATTTATTAATAAAATTGTTATATATTTTACACTACAAGAAAAAAGGACATTGGTGAGGGGCGAAAATGGCCACCATAAGCTCATTGGTGAGGGTCGAAGGAGCCTTTTTCACCAAAAACTGAACGTCACCAAAGGTGACGTCACCAAAAGTATAGGTGTTGTGGTGACATTCAAGGTCCATCACCAATAATGATTTATAGTGACAAATAGTGACCATCACCATTTCATATGAGAAATGGTGACAGACAATAGCCTCCATCACCAAAAACCTGAACGTCACCAATGGTGGAGTTGCCAAAAGTATGTGTTGTGATGACATTCAAGGTCCGACACAAATATTGATTATAATGACAGATAGTGACAGTCACCATTTCATATGAACAACAAAAATTTTCTGTGATGGACTTTTCATGGCCATCACTATTAGTGCATATATATGGTGACGTTCATTGACCATCACCATAAACTCATTGGTGACATCAAGGCCCGTCACGAATGAATATAATGACAAATAGTGACCCTCACCATTTCATATCAACAACAAATATTTATGGTGACGAACCTTTAATGGTAGCCACTATTTATGCATATATATAGTGGCGTTCGTTGACCGTTACCATTTCATATTTTGGTGAGGGTCGAGAAATGTGAGCATAAGCTCATTGGTGATGGTCAAAAGATCATCTGTCACCAAAAACTCATCGTCCTCATTCCCTATGAATATCAGGGCACGATGGAATCGAACCACCAACCTCCTACTTGTAAAGCAGGTGCTTTTCCATTGAGCTAGCACCCTTTAAAGAATTAGACTTTAAACTAGCAATTGCCCCTAAAGGTGCAAAGATACACTAAAGGAATCAAAAATTTAGGAAGATCAAAAGTTGCTACAAATAATATGTTCAATATGCATAATAAAAATACAATCAGAATAACTTTTGATATAATCTAACAAAGCATGTACTACGTAGGATAATAATTGGAAAGCACAACTAGAAATTTGAATCACAACACAACAATATAAAAGAACATGCAACAGGAAAGGAACAACTCCATAGTTTGAGAAATATGAACAATCCATGGGCATGTTCTTATATATTGACATAGATAACAAAATAGAAATCTAGATTTATGAAATTCAAGTATCAAAGAATAATGTCTTGAATAAATATCAATATGTAAAATAGTATTTTTTTGCATTTGGATTTACCTTGGAGAACCTCAGGAAACATTCTCCACAAAAACAACCAATAAACTAACAACATGGACCTCAGGAGCAATTGTGAAAGGGATAAAATATGAAGGTAAAGCACTAGAGAAGTATTCAAAGAAAATGATGAAAAGGGTATCTAGAAAGAACTGAGGACCCTCTGAAGTAAACCACACATTTATCATCGTGACTAGTACACTTGCAAAAAAGATCATAATAAATTATGAACTATTCCACCAAAAAATAGTGAATTTTTTCACTAAAATACAATTTCAAATTAATCACTAGCATGACGCTAACTTCTCTACAAAAATAGGGAAGTTTCAAGACAATGTATAATAGCTTGCATGGTAGTCATGTTGATAAAACCTTCCAAGGAATAAGACCATAGTTGTCAACAAGAGTTCCATGAAAGAAGTGGCTCCTAGGAACCTCACTGAAAAAAATATGTATGTAAGGCAGTCATCTAGATCAAGGGTCATCATTCAATAATCAATATGGAAAGAGGTGTTGACATTTTCTAATGGAATCCTCTTTGGATTCACTAGTTAGGAAGAAAGCAAAAGAATTCATCAAGAATTCTAACTTACAGAATTTTGGGATTAGAATATGATGACATATTGATGAAGCAGATCAAGAAAATGAAACTCTTTCATTCTAAGGAAACCTACTGCAGGATGACTCAAAAGGAAAATAATGAGGTTCATGTATATATATGTTGACACTAGATGCTATGAAGTCATGCCATGTGGTTGTGGGTGGTATAATTTTATCTTTAGAAGTATGATCAAAATAGAAAGAAGAAACTCTTCTGATGCACAGGTTTCAAAAAGGGTATGATCTACACCAGATGAAATCGACATAATATGTCCTAATCTGGAATATGAGGTGGTTGTACATTATCAAGGAACTACACAATGGAAGTTCCTAGGAATGAAATAAAACTATGGAGAAATAAAAAGGAAGATATCATGGGAAGTACAACCATGGAAAGAAGCAATAAACATCCAAGGAAGCCAAGACGACTTGACTAGGAGATCTCCAAGGAAGATATGTGGACTCTAATAGTAGTCTGGAAACGATAGAGACCCTTGAAAATACATATATTTAGGAGATAACAAAGTATGTCGATGCCTACAAGAAGGATGTCATGGTGAAAGATCATCAGTAAGGTAAATTTTGATTTAATTATTAATATTTATAGCTGAATAATATCTGAAGAGCTTATTCAGGGCAACCAAAGGGAATTATATGTCTTCCAAAGGTTGATAACCATATTTTAGGATGTAAGATCCCTGGAAGAAGTATGGTTCGAAGGAAAGGAGCATGATATAAAGGTAGACCAGATGAAAATTGATGGATCACTTTCGGACAAAAATGAAAAGTAATGGGTGATTTGAGCCCTAACGAAGATATCCCAAAGATGAAGACTCCTCAACAAAGAAGAAATTCATGACATCAAAGAAAGTAGTTCTTCATGAGCAACTCGATGTTTTCATCATTACTGCTACAGGTCCTTGATTAAGAGCGTGGCTAGTAATAATTTTCTTACCTAGTAGAAACATGGAAGCAAGTCCCTAGGAGCCTGAACAAGTCCTTAGCTAAGAGGGAGCCTTGACAAGTAATTATATAAGAAGGAGCTTCAAAATATTCCTTGATAGGAATGGGTATGTTCTCCCAAATTAAGAGGGAGAGATAGACATATCATTTTGATCTTCACCTGGAAGACAGAATGTGGGATTAGATAATCATCTGGCATTTGATACTCTTTTGGGGATGTATTAGGGTATCCAAGGTAAGAGTAGTCATGAAAGGATTGGTATTCTTTGAGTATTAGTTATCCCCAAAATAATAGTCCTATGAGGTCATACTCGGTGAACACGTGGGTGGAGTATGTACCTTGGAGACAATGATGAAGATGTCTATAATCATTGGTCTCACCAGCATTGCAGTTCATGGTCTCATGAAGAGATGGAGTTTTTAATCAAGGCCTTGCACCATGGTAATGCTAGTTAATAAGATGTTATAACAGATGGATTACCAATCGAATTATTCTTATGAGATAGTTTATATTGAGAGTGATCATGTATCATTATGAATACCTCCCTAGTTAAGAGGGAATGTTGGAACATGTAACTAAGTTCGGTCTTCATAATGACTTGTAATTATGAATTTATGTAATGAAGAAGAAAAAGATAATAAAATGTATTTTGTAATACTTCTGCATCGTGGGTTTCATGAGCAAGGAGTTTTTTATTATAGGTCAAAGACTTGTTCTTCATGTCTTTTAGGGGCTTGTCATCTTGTCATAAAGATATATAATTTAGATTCATGTATATGAATTCCAGTGTTACACTTATAAAGACAATTTATTGATATAAATGTATGCCTTCAATTTCACCCACAGTGGCTTTGGTGAATCAGGGCACTCTTCAAAGCTAATTTAATGTTTACAAGCACCCACATTTTCATAGTTGGCCTAGGAGGTCCACATTGGTTTTTTATGAATTTTCTATCACCATTGTCTAGCTACTCAGATATACAATTTCATTCATCATTTCCATGCTGAATCAGGGACCTTTCAAATCGCCTTCCCTAGAAGACTCCAAGAAATCGACCAGATGATAGGTGTATGAATAGTAAAAGAAGGCAAACCCTACTCATTTGGGCTTCAAATCTTTGCCATATCTATATCTAACCCTGCCTTCCTTTCAGAAATCATGTTTTCTAAGGAACCAAATCTCCTTTCATTCTAACAATTTTTCAGTCTTATAAACATGTTACTTCACCCACTATATGTTTCCATGCAATAGATTATTTCCTTGATTATATGATGGCCTTCCCTTTTCTTTATAGTGAAAATGGTTGATGAAATATTTTTTTTTGTGGAAATGTAGGGGGAGAGTTTTATCTGTACATAAAATTTGTCCAAAATAGTTCAAGACGTGTAATCATGTTATTAGCCTCGTAAACGTCTAGGATTATTTCATCAAAACGTCCTCTCATATTATTTGGACTTTTCAAATAGAATTGTTTACTTCTTAATATTTATTTTGATGTGATGAGGTTTAGGGTCCATGTTTATAGTCACCCACATTTTCATAGTTGGCTTAGGAGGTCCACACTGGTTGTTTATGAATTTTCTATCACCTTAGTCTAACTACTAAGACTCAAAATTTCAATCATTCTAGTCTTGGTGAATCAATGCACTTTCCAAATCACATTGCCCAATAGGATTCTAGAGAACCACTAGAGGAAGGGGGATAAACAGTAAAAGCTCTCGGTGAACATCTGCCTGTCTTGAAAAGAGGGTAGGACCTACTCATTCAGGATTTGACTCATTGCCATATCTATATCTAATTCTATCTGTCTTTTAGAATTTCTAATGACCCGAATTTCCTTTCGTCCATACTCAAAAATTGCCATTTCATAAACATGTCACTTCAACCACTATATTCTATCATAGAATAGACGAGTGTCAAGAAACTCTTGTTTTGTGAAGGGTTTCAGGAGCTTTGACAAGGGGCACTCAAAGTGCACCATTCCTAGAAACCTATGCCAGAATCTAGTGAAATATCGCAAGCATGGTTGTGATTGATCCACTTTTTTTAGATGTTTAAGGATTTGGGTAAATTTGGAGAGTGCCAAAGTACTTAGGGGAAGATTTATCTATGGAAAAAACTCCAACTTTGGTTGAATTGTGATCTCCATCAAAATTTTGGCCCAATTTCAATTAGAAATATTGCTAGAAATGGAAGACATTTTGAGTGCCCCATATCCCATGGTTCTTAGAAATAGTTTGTTAAGCAAGAATTTACTCCTCCTGAGTGCTTCTGGTTTTTTCCGTTATGTGACATAAGATAGTTGGATGGAGCTAATCAATTGTGAAACCCAAATGAGAAAGGTGGTGAAGGGGTGGAATGTACATGGTTGAACTGTTTGGTTCTCAGGGAGGCCGAAGGTAATAACAGTAAAGAGGAAGGCTACAACAGCATGAAGAAAGGCTCGGTCTTTAGTTTCAAAGATTTCCAAAGGATGTTGGAAGTAGGCTAAGAAGAATACTTTATGAAGCTAAGGATAAGATCAAATTAATCAAAGAAGAAGCACACAGTTTGGGGCTGCTAGACTGGGGACCGAGCTTCCCTAGTAACGGTGCAGTGCAGTGTAGAAAGAAGAGATCAACTAGAGAAGCCAAGAAGAGCAGTGAAAAGGTTCTTGGAGGAATACTGGTATCAAGGGTGTATTTCATGGTTATGGTACTTTTCAATGGAAGATCTATAAGAAGAATTGCTTTTGGGTTTTGCTGTCCAAGAGGGATAGGTTTTGGCCCTGGCTTGAAGAGCCTAAAATTTGTGTCTCTTGTGTTTTGATAACTGACTTGTTGAAAGACATAATAAGCTAAGAAAGATAATATCTAATTAAAAGAAGCATAACAAGTTTACAATTAATTATCATGAAAGAAAAATTGAATTAAATGTCCTAATTTCTCAACAAGGTTGATATGCTCCTTACTATTGTTACCTACCCCTCAGAGTAACTATCATGGCTCGAGGGAAAATACAGATAATCATTCCAGTAGTTTTTTCCAAGAATGCTTGAAGTAGAAGAATATTCAAAAGCTCTTTTTACTTGGATATGAAGGCTCTGGTGCTCGTACAATTTTCAAGCAGGAAAAATTTCACTACAAGGCTGAGAAATTTTCACAAGATGAGCTGCAAAACATCGAACTAATGATACAGAGCAACCTATATAAATACATTTGCGTATTTCTTGAGGAGCATGAGAATTTTGAGGAGGATATATTAGCAGATATGGATGGTTCCAGTGTACAAGAACAAGTTTCTGCCATAGATGAAAGTGATGATAAAGAAGCTGCTCAATGTACTTACTCTCCCAATCCAAAATTGAAACATTTTTCCAATTGGCTTCTAGAAATTATGGAAATGGGGGATTTAGATGTTTTTTTCCCAGCTGCAACACGTGAGTATGCCCCAATAGTTGACGAAATGTGGAGGGACCCTGCAATTTAGGCTATGTATGCGAGAAGAAATGAGCTGCATGTCCTCCTTGATGTTTCTAGCCACTTCTAGGAACAAGTTGTTGAGCTATCAAGTAATGCATACAATCCGTCAGAATCTCACATTTTATATGTTGGAGTGACTCAAAGTAATGGGTTAACATTTATAGAATTTTCAACTGATGATTGTAGTCCACTGTCAGAACCTTATAATGAAAACTTTGATTGTCCAATTCCAACTGTGAAGTATCAACTTATTAGAGTAAATAATAAAGGATTAATTGAAGGTTGTAAGTGGTGGAAGTATTTGAGAATGTATAAGCTATAATCTTCTGTGTTGCTATAAGTGAATATGACCAAATTTGGGCTAAGAAATAAGATGAACTTCAGTAAAGAACTTTTTGAGACTGTTGTGGATCATTCATGTTTCAGAGATACACCATTCATTCTATTACTAAATAAATATGACATTTTTTAGGATAAAATTAAGAGAGTGCCACTTACTGTATGTGAGTAGTTTAAAGACTTCAGTCCAATAGAGGCACACCATAAGAATCAGTCACTAGACCATCAAGCTTACTATTATGTGGCAATTAAATTCAAGGATCTCTATGCATCTGTTAGCAGCCATAAGTTGTTTATATGGAAAATGAAGGCACAAAATCAAAACACAATGAATGAAGCCTTCAAATATATTCATGAAATTTTAAAGTGGGCTGCGTATGTGCAAGAAAAGATCTTGCAATACACGAAAGTGAAATTTCCTGAGAACAAGCAATGTTAGTAAGGGGGGATTGTAATGTCCTTTTCTAATTAAATGACCCTATTGAAAATGTAACTAGCGTCAGTCTTGATAATGTAATTCAAATTTATTAAACATTTATTTATAATTTTATTATATTCATTGTAATTATTATTTTATTCCTAGTTAAAGCATGTTCCTCATGCTTTTAGGGTAAATTGAGTCAAGATAAAATTTATCATGAGTCAATGAAATGTAATTGAGTCAAGGTCCCATTTGGACTTGTAAAAGAACAGCAAAATTTATTTTTCAAGTCAAAGAGTAAAAAATGTCACCACAAAGACCAACCTAGCCCTCCTAGACAAGATAGTCTAAAGAGGTAGCCATTCGACCTCCTGGACATGTATAAATACAAGATATTTAAATCTCATTTTATCATCCATCCATCACTTCGATTTCTGTGCAAGGAGGAGAATTTCATCGAAAGTCAAAGGAGAGAAATTTCTATTTTCTGCCCTAGTTTCTGTTCACGCATGGGAATTTTCTGAGTTAATTTTTGTGGTATTGCAGGCTCGAAATGTCAAGAGATTACCATATTTTTTAGAATTGACTAGCATTGAATTCTATTGATCATGATTTGTTGGAAATGGATGGGAGGAGGGTTGACTTGGGTCTTTGTGCTAGTCTCGGTCTTGGTCTTGGGTCTTGGATATCTCACTTTGATCTTATTCTGTAAGAAGAGGATTGTCTTGGGTTTTCCCCCTTGTGGGGTTTTTCCCTGGCTTGGGGCCTAATTTCTTGTGTTCTTTGTCTCTTTGTGATCTTCATGTTTTTTACTTTTGGTAATTTCTTGACGAAGAAGATAACATAAGTAACAAGAAGCCAAAAAACATTCACAATTAATTATCAAGTTAAGAGAAATGTACCTAATCTACAAGAATCTTGATTTCTCAACATGGTATCAGAGCTATAGGTTGAAGGAAAGGCATATTGAAGATAATAGTTTTTTGGCTTATTTGCTTATCCCTGTGGCACCTTAAGCAAAGTATCATAAAAATTCTATGACATCCTTTGCTTAAAATAAAAATTGAAAGAGGCACAGTACCTCTGTGATTTAAGTTGAAAAAATACATCAATATTCTTGTGAATTGAGCTCATCAATAAAGGAAGGACCAGAATAATTAAGGGCTAGAAAAAGAGATCTATAAAACATGCAAAGGCTCTATGACATTATCTTTGTAAATCAAGGATGAAATTCATATCTCTATTGTCGACAAAATATTTGGCATAGGTACACATATTTGAGTCTCTATGTTGATTTATGAAGTAAGTTTTCTGTACTAATGTGAATTTTAGAGACACCTTCTCCTATGATAAGCATACAAGTCATTATATTTATAATCTAAAAAGTACTCAAATAAAAATAAAATGTCTTATATAAAATTTGTTAAAATAAGACAACCTACTGTGACTATACTTTCAATGGCAATCTAAGCATGATAGTGCGCTCCTTTCTAAATCGAAAAGGCCAAGTGTATTCATGATATTTGTATAGTTTGAGTAACCAAAATAATGTAGCTCACATCTATTACCGCTGAGTTCAAAGGCTAGTCTGAGAGTATGAACAAGTCCAAAATAGCCATAATGATTGAAGCAACTTTGTTTGGGAAAAGAAAATATCTGAGGTATTGTTCTTTGATCAATACAAAAAGAACTGTGACACTTCTATGGTGTATCTAAAGCTTACTATAGCAAAAAATATTTTAAGATTCATGGCATCGATGATGAAACCAACATGGAATGATAAAGTTCTATCTAACACTATAAAAGGCAGCTCGACTCATTTCGGAGACTATCCATCTTTGACATCTAAAAAGACCATCATATTCATCATCAATGCAAATCTGTGGCATTGTGAGACAAAGGATAGAAGTGTATTGTGATCTGAAATTAAAAGAAACCAAAACCATGTGGATCGTCTCTGAGGCATTTAAATGTACAAATGATGAACTTAAAGACATGAAAAACAAGTCTTATATGTGACATAAAGGATTGAGCATCTCTATACCTTTGTGCAAAATGAATCAAAAGTCTATGATCTACTCTATGGTACATGACCAAAAGACTAAGGTACATAGTCTATAGAAGGGACCAAAATCACCACTATGAATAAAAGCCAAGATTCTAATCAATTCCAAGTCTGAAGCTACACTTAATGACAAAATTTATATTTGTGAAAAGTCTCAGCATCTCTATGACAAGTAGAACATGTATATTTGTGATCTGAACTATACAAAGACATAAAAAACATTTTGAATCATCAAGAATCAGAGTTTAGTGGCAACTTGTGTGAAAACCTGAGGGGTGCTACTTTGTAACAAAATTTATTATGATGATATAAGCCCCATCTCTGTGACACTAGAATATGTAGTAGAATTATATCTCTTCATAAGGACTGTCAGGGTATAGGGAATCCGTGACACAAGTTTGTGAAAATAACACCCTTCTCATAAAAGATGGATTCAATTCCTGAAGCTTACCTATTTGACATTGAATGATAAAAGACATTGAAAGAAGATCAAATATATCTCTGTGGCTTATCGTGACACGGTTTTTTATTATAAGCATGTCGTGGCAGCACTACCACTTTTTTCTTTCCTTCTTTATGTTATTTTTAGCATTGTCAACATTTTCTCTTGCATTTACAGGCGTCACAAGAAATTGTGCGTGCCCAAGGAAAACCCCATTTGGCATCAAGGATGATCCCATTTTCCCACTGTGCCAATTAAAGTCCCAGTAAGATCAAAGCATGTCTTTACCATGCCAAGCTCATCTAGGCATCCCCAATGTCACATTGTTTTTTCCCTTCTACCTTCTTTTCCCAGGACCAAGACAAGAACATAACTAAATTTCCAACCCTTATTTGACTAACCTAACCCACTAAATATTAAAGAAAAATGTCTTACCCTTGCAACTAAATATCAAGGAAAATCATACAAAAATTGAAAATGAACAGCTTCAGAGAACTAATCTTTGACTACATATTACTTATTTCTTACCATCAACAGCCTAGGAGGGCTCAATTTTATGTAATTTTCTTTCTCCATCTACTAATTTGTTGAAAGTTTGGAGGGATTTGTCTACTATTTCAGAATCTCATCCCTTTATGACTAAAACTTGTTGTAATGCAAATTTTCTTTGATCCAAATTCACCCAAAATATGAACCAATTCTATATTTCCCTTTTTCCCTACTACTCTTTGAGAAGTTTCCACAATGCATAAACTGATACCAAGACTGAATAAATATTTTTAGTGATACAAATATCTCTCAAGAATAATTTCAATCAATCTATTCAGAGATATTTATTTTACTATCATTGATCCATCTCAACCCCGGATCTATTGCACACCATGGGAGAGAAAAAATCCACCTACAAATCTCTCAGCACTCAATAAATCTTGTGCTAAGATGGATCTATTTTTGTGTGACTGTGTGGTGTCAGCAGTCTTTTATGTCAAAACTTTTTTAGCATTACTCTTGGTGCAATCAATACTACAAAAAAAGATTGAAACAATTATGTAACATCA
Source organism: Pinus albicaulis (assembly GCA_034641835.2). Classification (NCBI taxonomy): domain Eukaryota; kingdom Viridiplantae; phylum Streptophyta; class Pinopsida; order Pinales; family Pinaceae; genus Pinus; species Pinus albicaulis. The sequence continues at coordinate 926,495,722 of CM076577.1, read as the reverse complement.
CGATATTCGGCAACTATGGAGAAAAATTACACAACTGACAAAAGAAAATCATACTCATGGATAAGAAATAAAGTTTTAAATGAACACTAATAGAAAGTTTGATCCCATTTTACATTGCCTTATTTTTGTGCTAATCGTAGAAGAGTTTCCAGAGTGCACACTACAAACTATTACCAGGACCCCAATCATAGTGGTAAAACTCACTAGGTATCACTTGGACTCAGTGATCATACCCTACTCACTATTAGGCATGGGGGGCCAAGTCAAAAACTTGAGAAACAATCAACAACAACACCTGAGTCTGACTTCGGGTCCCGACTTAGAGAAAGTTTGACTCGGCAAAAACTCAACAAGCAGTTTTGGTTTTTAGAACTCAATGTTAACTCACAAAGTTGGAGTTCAGACTTAGAAAAATTGACTCCATAGAAACTTGGTAAAAAAATTTGGGTGAAATTATGTGTACATTTAAAACAAAAATGTGCAAGGTTTTGACAAGTTTCTTGCAAAGTAGGAGAGTACGATATTATTTTGGGTGAAATTTCCATATGCTATAAATGTTTTATTGACCAAGTTTTCGACAAAATTTTTGCAAATCTGATAGTACTCTGACCTATTTACCCCTGCCAAGTTTTCAATAGTGGTCCCAATCAATATTCAAATATATAAAACTATTTATAGGGTTTCGATCAATCTAAAAGAGTGATTTCCTTGGTGAAATGTTTGATGAAAATCTTAAAGCAATTTTGACAATATTACACTCGCCATAATTGTACTGCATCCTTTCTTCCGACACATCCACCCATGAGGCTCTGATTGCCACCACCTTACGTGCTGAAAAGGAGAAACTATGAAATACTATCCAGGATGGAAAAAGGGTGGAATCTTATCATAACCTGAATCATGTACCAGAACATACTTCCAACGAGCTCCAAAATGAGAAGAGGCAGGGTTTTTTTTCGCACAGGAATGAGGCACACTATGATTCACAACTGGTTTTATACAGGAGGAAGATGCATGACAAGGAATGTTGCTATAAACCTGAATCTAATGTCAAACAAGTAATTTTGGAACATAGCAACCTCCGGGACAGAGTTTCAAGTTTGCAAAAGCGGGCACTGACAGGAAGATGGCTGTACCCATAGGATTTAATTGTTGATATGCCGGAATGGGTAAAAACCTTCTATTGTCCAATTATGGGTTACATTCCTAAAGTAAGCAAAATTATGCGGAACTGGTTCAGCATGCATTTTCTACATGAGGAAGATTGTAGGAAGATTATGGCTCGAACCTGCATCCGGGCCAGGAGTTTCATGTAGCTCCTCCCATGGTTTTTGGGTTTCAATCCTATAATTGATGCCCCAAAGAGTAAACTGATTTGGGTCAAATTACTAGGCTTACCCCTAGAGTTATGGACCTTGAAAACAAAATATTTGGATCCTAGATGTATTGGTACTGCGGACAAGCGGATTGCTTGTATTTTAGTTGAAGTTTCATTCCAAGGTGGGTTCCGAGTGATGTAGATTTAATTTGGGGAAATCGAATACACCGACAAAGACTAGACTATTGGGGTGTGCCATTCCATTGTCTCATATGTCACCAAACTGGTCACTTGCAAAATACCTATCCTATGCGATAATGGAGGAGAGGATGCCGCAACGACATGTCTTTTGGTCGCCAACATGAAAAGAAGTCAGCTCATGCATCTGGGTCTGACTCGGGTAAGTCAATTCCCCCCTCTTATAACAATGTCAGATCTTACTCTTCGGATTCACCTTTGTTAAATATATGTACTGCAAAAGCCCCATATTTACCTAAAAATAGGGGTTCCCCTCACTACAATCAATAATTCTCTACAATTTACCATGAGTCAACCTCACCGCACTCTGGCAAACCAATAGATGAGCCCCAGGGAACTGTCTATATTGGCAATCCTACCTTATCACCACGTCCACATCCCTCTGAACCGCTAGTAGTTTCACCATTGATGCCCCCCCTGGAATGGGCTTCTCCGATATCTTCTCATGAACCTGATCCCCCACAACACCCAGATTCCCCACGAAATACTATGGGTAGTGATTTAGATGTGCTTCTAGGAAACTCGATGCTAGATATGGTTGCACTTATTTTCTTTGATAAAGGACTTTCAAAACCCTTTGCTCATATATCTCCTAATTCGGATTCAAAAATCATTGTCTGGAAGACTACTAAAAAGGGATCAAGGAATTTTCGTGGTCGGCTCAGGACAAAATCATTATTTCAAGGGGATTTGTATGATTTTCATGATGTTCCTATTACTACAACTGGTGATATTTGGGGCCTTAGAGAAGGAAGCCTCAATGAAGTACCTAAATGATGAATATGGTATCTCTGAATGTAAGAGTGTTGGGAGGACCCTCTAAAAATCTTCACCGTAACCAGATGTTCTCAGAAATAAATCCATCAATGGTATTTCTCTAGGAAACTCTTTGCAATCACACTCTTGCTATTGAGACCATTTTAAGTGTACGCTTGAGTTGGCATGCAGTGGGAGTGGATGCAGTGGGCTGGGTGGGTGGAATGTTGGCCACTTGGGACCCTTTATTGTACAGTCTAAAGGCCTATAAGTTCTTTGGAGGTATTTTTCTATATGGTAATATAAGGTCTCAGAGCCAATCTTCTTTATAAACCTATATGCACCTTGCAAAAACAGGGTGGCTTCCTGGGAAAGGTTGGATCAATCTGGGCTCCTTGGTATAGATAATCTTACGATAATGGGTGATTTCAATGCCACCTTATCAATGGAAGAATCATGGGGTGACAGGGTGCGGTAGGATCCTATGGCTTATAAAATTGGACCATTTTTCATTGACTCGATATTAATTGATATTAAATTTTCTCCTCTGGTGCTGACTTGGAAGAATAGGCGCATTGGAAGTGACCTTATCATTAAACGCCTTAATCAAACCATGGTTAAGGCTTCTCTTATCAATCTATAGGGGAATGTCTGGGCTGCGATATACTCTTCATGCCTCTCGGACCATATGGTAGTCTCTCTCACATGGCGACATGAGCCCATATCAGCCGGATTGCCTTTCAAATTCAACCATGTATGGTTACAGGACCCTGAATTTAATAAAATGGTGATTGAATGTTGGAGAAAGGAGGAAAATGACCTAGAATAGGTGTGTTGGATTAATTTTGTTGCTAAACTATGTAGCCTCAACACCATTGTTAAAAATTTGAAAAAAGAGAAAAACAATGGATCTTAGGATGGAGCTGACAGACATCGACAGGAATATTCGTTAGATTTATATGAACATGAAGATCGCCCCACCTAAATCTCTAACTTATGCCACTCTTGAGAAGATGGAAGCTTGCAAGCTTGAGATTTTAAAAATACAATAAACTACATGGAAATTAAAAAGCAGAGTTAAATGGTTGCAGGAAGGCGATCTAAATACAAGGTTTTTCCATAGCTATGAAAATGGCCGCAGGAACAAGAATTCAATTTGGAGAATAAAGGCTGCAGATGGCTCTATGAAACATAAAACGAAGGACATACAGGTTGAAGCGCTCAATCATTTTACTGATTTTTATAGAGTTGACCATGAAATTGATCATCAAAGCCAATATTTGGTACTACAACATATTCCCTCCATGTTCGACCTAGATGCAAACAATGTTATGGAGGTGGAGATATCTACGAAGGAGTTAGAACTTGCATTTAAATCTTTTGCACATGACAAAAGTCTTGGGTCGGATGGATTGCCGACTAAATTTTATTTACACTTCTATGATATGTTGGAGGAAGAGATGCTTATGGTTATGGAATAGATTGGAATTCTAGGTACTGTTCCTGGCGATATGAATTCGACCTTCTTGAAAATCATTCCTAAGTCATCGGATCCTGAACAGTTCTCATATTTTAGGCCTATTGCACTATGTAATGTTGTGTACAAAATCACCTCTAAAATTATTGCAAATAGGATTCAGGGGATCCTATCAACATACATTTCTAAGGAACAATTCGGGTTTTTAAGTGGCAGGTCTACACATGATGCCATTTTTATAGCACAAGAGGCTTTACACTCCATTCATGAAAACAAAACTGAGGCTTTAATTTTGAAGATCAACATCCATAAGTCATATGATTCTGCAGATTGGTCTTTCATTAGGTTAATTCTCCTAAACATTGGGCTATTTATTCGGTTTATTAGATGGATAATGGCGTGCCTAAATTCAGTAAGATATGTTGTTCTCATTAATGTACTGCCGACTAACTTTTTCTTGGCCGAAAGAGGGATTCAACAGGGCTATGCTTTATCCCTACTCATATTCATCCTTATTATGGATTGCTTCAGCAACCTCATGAAGATGGAAAAGGAAAAGGGTTAATTTGATGGACTGGATTACTCTCCTACGTTATGTGTCAGACACTCATTATTTGTTGATGATTTTCTAGTCTTTCGTAAACTTATTAGGAACCAATGGTTTTATCTGCACTACATTCTAAATCTCTTTGGAGCTACTTCTGGTTTATGCATTAACAAAGTTAAATCTCTCCTTTCGTATGATTTGGAAGAGGTGGAGGAAATTAAGTTTATTGCTGAGTTTATGGGGACTATAGAAGTCATATAATGTTGGGCATAAGATATCTCAGATTTAGACTCAAACCATGTTCATACAATAGCAGTGATTCGACTTGGCTGATCAAAAAATTTAAATACAAGATACACAAATGGACGAGTAGGTTCCTTTCACAATGTGGTATATATATCTTGATACAAGTTGTCTTATCTCAATATGTGGTCTATTGGCCTCACCTGTACTTTCTCCCGAAAATCACTATTAACAAAATTAATTCCATTATTTCAAATTTTATGTGAGAAGGTTCCTCGAATCACACTAAAACCCATATTTTCAAATTGGAGGCAATCTATATCCTGAAAAGATCTGGCGGTTGGGGTTTATTAAATCTCAGACTTTTCTCAAATGCGTTGCTGGTAAAATCTTTATGGCGTGCTCTGAAGGGCGATGGAGTATGGTCTAAAATAATTACACACAAATTTTTGGAGGGTGATTCTATTCGATCTATATACTTGGGATGTGTAAGGTTTGTACAAAAGGCTTTAGCCATCTGGCGCAGTTTCCAAAGTGTGATGCACATCTTGGGACAAAGACTGGTTTGGGAGTTCGACAATGGAAAAAATATTCCAATTGGAGTCAACCGAATGCTCGGGTCTGAAAACGCAATTCTCTTTGATTCACACCTACTTCACAGACTTCATCACAGTGGAATTATCTCTCTCTTTGATCTTATATACTGTTGGAACCTTGGGGCTCCCATATCAAAATCTCCAGAGATGCTAGGGTTATGGGGCAGTGAAGCACATAGTTGGGAATGCCATAAAGCTCTTCTACATGCGATGGGATTATCTTTCAAAAGGGAAGGTGACATTTTGGCTTGGAAAGGAAAATTCAAAGTTATAGTATTACTTGTTAAGGACGTGTATGAAAATCAAATCACTAAAATGACTCCTGACCCTACATTGTCTCCTTTTTATATTGCATGGAATCTTAAAATCCCTACAAAGATAATATTATTTGCATGGTTATTCTGGAAAAAAAGAGTACTAACTTGGGAGGTATTATGCAAACGGGGATTTTATTGTCCTGGAAGATGTCCATTTTGTCTCCAGCATGAAGAGACTACTTCTCATATTTTCTTCACATGTACCTTCTCTATTTCTATTTGGAAGCATTTTGCTAGGCTTATAGGTGACCCTTCTTGGTGTCCTTCTGATTGTATTCAAGTTATCAAATCTTGGGTTGTTGTAAGTTGCTCTTACAAATATTTACCCTTTTATGTGTTTTGAGAAATCTGGAATGCTCGGAATCATTGGATTTTCGAAGGGGTTCCCGCACAACACTCCATGATTACATGGAATATTAATTTATTGGTTAATGATCGTCCTTGAATCCCACCTGCTATTAAGGATCTTTCTAAGATAATTTGGCCTCACCATATTGAGTTCTCAGCTTTATATTTCGATGGTGCAAATAAGGATGGCCTATGTGGTTATGGGGCCTAGATAAAGCTTGAAAACAAGGACCGATATCACATGTTTTGGAATGGAGGTGTTGGCTCAAATAATAAGGTGAAAACTATGGCAGTATGGAGTGGGATACTAATTTCTTATCATCTAAATCTCCCTTCATTCACAAATATGGAGACTCGAAGTACACCATTGATGGGATTAGTGGTAGATGTGGAATGCAATGCAACAATAGCATTGGTTGGGTACAACGGATCACGTATCTATTAGGAAAGTTTCAAGCCTACACTATTCAACACACACATAGAGAGAAAAATACGCATGCTAACCTTCTCTCCAAAAGAGGGATGGAGTCCACATATGGTGCTATTCAGATCATGCATTATAGGTCTTCCACTCTGTTGGACTCTCAATCTTTTCCTCTGCCATAATCTAGATCAAGCGAGCCTAATCTTCTTAAGTGAGCCAAAATACATTTTCAAGTGAGTGAGATATCCTTTTTTCTTATGTTGCTTTTATAGGCTATATCTTCATTGTACATACCGGATCCTTTTCTCATTTTTTCCTTTCTCCATATTCTCCTTTATGCTGTTTTCAATCAGATGATGTTCCCACTGGCCCTCGGTATGTATCTGGGCTCAATGATGTTCTATTCAGTTACGTATTGGCTGCATTTTCTGTGGTTGGTATGTGGATTTTTGATGTGTCTTTATGGCCTTTGTACCATTCTTATGATGGATTTGGTTTTCCTCTTCATGGGGTCCATATATTTCCTGTTATCTGGCATATGCTAGAATGGTATGTCTAATCTGCTGGAAAATGATCTTTGATCAATGAATATGAACTATTATATATAACAGTGTTTTTTTCGTCCTGAAAAAAAAAAGGTCGAATCAAAATATTTAGCACTCAAGGGTTTCAATCAATGCTATGGAACTACAAATTTTTCCCTCTAGGATTATAACCACGATATAATACCTTCAATTCTGCTTAGGGTTTCAGAAAGATTTATGACTTTGCTGTGATTTACACTTCGAATTTTCTCAAGGCCTCTACTTCCATGTTAAGCTACAGATAAATTCTGGTTACATGGTATACACAACTCTTTCACCAATGCGGCAAGGCTTCGAATCTTACAGAGAAAAGTAAGAAGCATACTAGGTATTCCATTACCCTAAATTTTGAAAGCTTTGGCACTTACATGGAAAGCTTCAAACAATTTCCTTGAATTTTTTTTTTACATGCAATGTTCATATAAAATAAAATGGTTTCACTAAAATGGGTTGAATACAAACTCTGTTAGGTCCCTATATCACTAGTATAGTCCCTTATTATTGTTAGTGTAAACCCCTTATTGTTATTATTGTACCTTTGTAACCACTATTTTGTTATTATTGTGCCCTTAAATTATTATTGTTAGGTCAGCTAGGATTACATTGTGGCCCACTAGGATTACATTATGGTCCCATGGACTCCTATATATAGAAAGGAGGTTTTGTAAATTGTATCATCCAAGAATTGTTCATTCATGTAATGTATTGGAGGTTGCTCCCTCGAAGTGGCTTATTTCTAAGGCGTTGATATCTCTTTTCTTCTCTTTATGGAGTTGGTTTCCTAACATTTGTTATTAGAGCTTTGGATTCTAGGGTTTTGGTGCTCCAAACAGGTTATCGTAGAATTTTCACTATAAATTTTTTTCTATGACGTTTCAAAAGCTGAAATTTTTAGGGTGCGAAACCAAAATCCTGAGGAATATTGTATAAAAATTTCAGAGCTTGGTTCGCAATATTTTCGGAGATATGATCTGTGGAAGTTAGGTATTTTTTCACGCTCCTAAACAGGTCATCGTGGAATTTTTTCTATAAATTTTTTTCTACTGAGGAAACTCGTCAAAAAATTTCAGAGCTTGGTTCACAATATTTTTGGAGATATGATCTGTGGAAGCTAGTGCTTTTTCAGGCTCCCAAATTTCATCTCAAAACGGTGATCGTGGGAAAATTTCAATAACTCTCTCTCTGAGCATCGGATTGGACTGCCGTAAAAAGTGGTCACAAGTACACATACTGTAGTTTCTTGGTTATCAATTTCAGATGTGAAGGACGAAACAGTGACATGTGGCAAGTCGTACAAGTTCACTATATTGAACCAGTCCATAATTAGGTCATTGTGGGAGATTGGACATAACTTTTTCTTTGAGAATCAAAATCAATTTAGACCTTTAGCATTCAAAAGAGAATTCATAGGGCTACTTCAGTGCTGAATTTTAGATATTGAAGAGCCACAATAAAAGAGATAATACAATTTCAATATTGAGCTCCTCAAAAGCAAGTAAAAGGTGTGTATTTTTTTCCTGAATTGCATAAGTCTTGTTTGAAGAATCAAGTTGAATTGATTGCAAGGGCATTGTTATAGCATCATTTCTCACCTTGACATGATTCATGATTGCTACAGGGCTTTATGGGCACCCATTCCTACAGACTTGGACAAATTCACTTAAAAACAGTGGAAAATCCTTCATACGCGACTATGCCCGTGTTTTTCCGCGTGTATACGCTAGTACAGCTAGACTTTTCCGCGTATGCCATTTTAATGGTTAAAAAATATATAAAAAAATCCCTAATTTCGCGCTGGGTTGATAGTTACTCAGGTAGTTCAACTACCCCAGCCCGTGGCCAACTGTTTCCAACTGTTGAAACTACTTGGAGGGACTATAAAAGGACCTCATATGTATGGCCTAAGGGGGAGAGAGAATTATTATTATTATACTCTGTTGGTTCCCTATCCAAGTCTGATTCCCCGTGCCTCCTGCACTTTCCCAGTTCATTTCAGGAAACCCTTGTTTCCTTGAGATACACATCCCTTTATATGTTATCTCGTATGCACTCATTTGGAAGGAGTCTTAGCGAGGCAAGGGCTGGACGGATCCCGACGACGGTCTGCGAAGGCCTTGGAAGGATCAGGTGATCTCTCCACTTACTTTTGTACGTACTATTTTTATAATACAGAAGTATCATGCTGTTCCCGAAGAAAACGTGTTAGTGTATGCTTTAATGTATGAAGAATATTTGTTATACAAGCATTTATGATGTTTTATTTAATGTTTTATATGAATCTCGCTAACATATAGAGTAGAAATATACTGTACAACTTGTCCTTTGTGCTGGTTTCTTCTTGTATTTCAGGTGAAAGAGGAAGGACGGTTGCAGGGAGTTTGAACTCCACATGGATCTACTTCAAATGTAGGACCAACGGGTAAACCTCTCGTTCTGCTCTACTTCGTTTTCATGACTGTGCATGATCGTGTGAGTCTCTGTTAAATAGTACGCCCCTGCTCTGTGGAGGTTGAATCCCAACCAACCTCTAGGGTGTTAAATCCCTGAAACAGGCATATTGTAGAATAGATATCAGTGTTGGATTATAAAATGGCCCCTAAAAATAATTCAACACCCATTAAGCCTTTGGAAATGTCTACTATGACTCATGAAGACGAAGAATGGCAACATGACATATCAAAATTACAAGAGCAAGTGCAACAAATTTCACTCCTGCAAAGAGCAACAAGAAATGACATGGAAGTTTTGAAGAAAGGTGTGGAAATTAAGATGGATGGTTTGAAGAAAGGTGTGGAATCTAAGATAGATGGCATGGAATCTAAGATTTATGGCATGGAATCTAAGATTTATGGCATGGAGGCGGGCATGGTATCTAAGATGGATGACATGGAAGCTAAGATCGATGAGAAAATGGAAAACATGAAGAATGTTCTAAAAGAAAACATGGAAGGTTTGACAAAATTGATACAAGAAATGTTTCCTAATGGTGAAAAGATAGTAGAAGAACCTCATGATGAGAACAAAATAAATGTTAATCGTGATTTCATAAACTCTAATGTTGGTGAGAAGAACCACCATATTCCAAAGATGGATATGAGTAAGTTTGATGGAAAGGATCTTGTAACATGGATACTATAGATGGAGCAATATTTTGATCCCCATAACGTGCAAAACACACAAAAGGTACGCATTTCAAATTTACATTTAGAACAAAATACATTTGTATGGTATCGATGGCTTTGCTCGCGTAAAAAAATTGTCACTTGGTCAATTTTTACGGAGGAAATGATAGCACATTATGAGGATACAAAGAGAAACACCTTCTTTAGCCAATTGATAAATCTCAAACAAAAGGGTTTAGTGGGGCAGCACATTGATGACTTCCAAAAATTGAATATAAGGGTAACTGATATTCCAGAGGAACACAGGATTGATCTCTTCATAGGCACTTTAAAGGATAACATCCAACATGAATTTCGCGTTTTGGAACCCGATTCATTGGAGAAGGCATTCAGGTTGGCAAGAAAAGTTGAATGTAAAATTATGGCGACAAGGAAGCCTACCACTCAATTCTATAAAGAAGGAAGTGTTTCTACACCTAGATTTCCACAACCTACAAGGTTGACACCACAAAAATTGGAAGAAAAAAGAGCAAAAGGGCTTTGCTACAGTTGTGATAGAAAATACACTAAAGGTCATAAGTGTGCTGAAAAGAAATTATTTTACATAGATTGTGAAGAAGAAGAAGAAAATGAACAAGAAGAGGATATAAACCAGGAACCAGCACTAGAAGAGGAAGAAATGAATCTGACCATATCATGTAATGCACTAGTAGGAATTACTGCTCCTCAAACTCTCAAGATAGAAGGACAAATCAAGAAGAAAAAGGTAATAGTGTTGAGTGATTCAGGTAGCACCCATAATTTTATTCATTGTAAGGTAGCCAAGGAATTAAATTGTTTCCTATACCCAGCACCAGAATGTCAAGTGATGGTTGCAAATGGAGGAACTATAAATTGCTTTGGGAAATGCCATAATATCAAGCTAACCATGGGGGAATATGTATTCACTAGTCCAATGCTTTCCATTCCTATGGGAGGTGCTGATGTTGTACTAGGAGTACAATGGTTACAATCTTCGGGGACGGTAGCTTTTAATTTTCAAGAACTTTTCTTGAAATTTTTTTTAGAAGGAAAGGAAGTTGAATTAAGAGGTATTGTAGGGAATCCAGGAAGGATAATAAGCTCTAATGTCATGAAAAAGCTTCTAAAGAAAGAACAACGAGGCATAATTGCACAATTATGCTCACTAAAAGTTCCAACATCAAAATCATCTATTCCTGCAAATCTCCAACAAGTCTTGGACAATCATTCCAAGGTGTTTGAAACTCCCAAAGCACTCCCACCTATTCGTGATCATGATCATGCTATTCATTTGATTCCAAGAAGTGTTCCTCCAAACATCAAGCCTTATAGATATCCTTACGTCCAAAAGAGCGAAATTGAATGTATGATTGCAGAAATGTTAGAGGCAGGTATAATTCAACCTAGTCAAAGTTCTTTCTCTGCTCCTGTAGTATTGGTACACAAGAAGGATGGATCATAGCGAATGTGTCCAGATTATAGGGAGCTCAATAAGCTCACCATTAAAGACAAATTTCCCATTCCTGTGATTGATGAATTACATGGAGAAATTTATTTTACCAAGTTGGATCTTCTTTCAGGATATCATCAAATTAGAATGAAGACTGAAGATATTCCAAAAACAACATTTCGAACTCATGAGGGTCATTATGAATTTTTGGTCATGCCTTTTGGCCTTACCAATGCACCTTCTACATTTCAAGGGTTGATGAATTCCATTTTCAAACCCTTCCTTAGAAAATTTGTGCTAGTATTTTTTGATGATATACTAATCTACAGCAGGTCTTGGAAGGATCATGTTGAACATGTTGACAGGGTGCTCAAACTATTGCAGGAGAAACAATTATATGTAAAAACATCCAAATGTTTCTTTGGAGTACAAGAGGTGGAATATCTGGGTCATATTGTATCTCACGAGGGTGTTAAGGTAGACCCTAACAAAATTAAAGCTATTAAGGAATGGAAAGTCCCCACAACCATAAAGAAGTTGCGAGGATTTCTCGGGTTAACAGGGTATTATCGCAAGTTTGTTAAGAATTATGGGAGAATAGCAGCACCTCTAACAACATTATTGAAGAAAGATGCATTTTCATGGACTCCTGAAGCAACTAAGGCCTTTGAACATCTTAAAGAGGAAATGTGCCTAGCGCCTGTCTTAGCTACGCCAGACTTCACAAAAACATTTATTGTGGAATGTGATGCCTCAGGAAATGGAATTGGTGTTGTTTTAATGCAGGAAGGAAGACCTATTGCTTTTGAAAGTCGTCCAATCAAAGGAAAGTATTTACATAAACCTATTTATGAGAAGGAAATGTTAGCAATACTGCATGCACTAAAGAAATGGCGAACTTACCTAATGGGAAGACACTTCACGGTAAAAACTGATCATGATAGTCTTAAACACTTTTTGGAACAAAGACTATCTTCAGAAGAGCAGCAAAAATGGGTCACAAAGATGTTGGGTTATGACTTTGAAATAAACTACAAAAAAGGAAAGCTTAATGTTGTTGCAGATGCACTCTCAAGAAAGAATGAAGAGGTGGAAGCATTTCTTTGTGCCATTTCTATTATCCAACCAGATTGGATAACCGAAGCAAGAGATGAATGGAAGAAGGAAAAATATGTATGGACACTCTTTCAAAATTTGCAGCAAGATCCTAGTACATATGATACATTTAGTTGGAAAAATGATTCCTTTTGGTACAAAGATCACTTATATCTTTGTAAGAATTCCCAACTAAAACAAAAGATTCTTCTAGAATTGCACACTTCTCCTTTAGGAGGACACTCAGTATTTTTAAAAACTTACCACACGGTGAAGAAATAATTTTTTTGGGATGGCCTTAAATCTGATATTCAAAAGTTTGTGATGGAATTTTCGGTTTGCTAGCAGAATAAAGTTGAGACAATTAAGACCTCGGGACTTCTACAACCTTTATCCATTCCAAGTCAATGTTGGGAGGAGATTTCAATGGATTTTATCATAGGTTTACCTAAGTCCGAAGGAAATAATGTCATCATCGTGGTAGTTGATAGACTTACCAAGTATGCACAATTTTGTGCATTATCTCATCCATTTAAAGCAAGTACAGTTGCTACTACATTTATGGACAGAATTCAAAAGCTACATGGAAGCCCAGGGGTTATTGTGAGCGACAGAGATCCCATTTTTACTGGAAATTTTTGGACGGAGTTATTTTCTTGTTCGGGTACTCAATTAGCTCATAGCTCATCTTATCATCCTCAATCTGATGGTCAAACTGAGATAGTAAATAAATGTTTGGAAGGATATCTTCATTGTTTTGTATCTAATAAACAAACACAATGGGTCAAGTGGTTACCTCTTGCTGAATGGTGGTATAACACTTCCTTCCATACTGAAGCAAAAATGATCCCATTTATGGAACTTTATGGATATCATCCACCATCCATCACATCATCTTTAAGAGAAAATTTGAAGGTTCAAGCAGTGGAAGATCACATCGAGCATTAGCAAGAAGTTCTCCAACTCTTAAATAATAACCTGACTTTGGCACAAAATCGAATGAAACAACAGGCAGATCAACATTGTAGTGAGAGAAGTTTTGACGTAGGAGATTGGGTATTTTTACGGCTACAACCATACAAACAAATGTCCCTCAAGCAAGCTAATAAGGATAATAAATTATCACCAAAGTACTATGGTCCTTACAAGGTGTTGCAAAAGATTGATACTATGGCATACAAATTGGAGCTTCCTGCTTCTTTGTGAGTACATCAAGTTTTCCATGTTTCATGCTTAAAGAAGGTTATAGGTGAAAATATTCCAGTTCAAACAATATTGCCAGAACTTGATGAGGAAGAAAAAATCATATTGGAACCTGAAGTGGTCATGGAAACAAGAACTCAACAGCTACGGAATCAATCAATTTCAGAGTATCTCATCAAGTGGAAGAACTTACCCACTAAAGATTCTACATGGGAGGATGAGAATTTTATACAGAATCACCTGGAGCTACTCAAGTGTTGAGGACAACACTTTTTTTGAAGGAGAGGGGCATGTTAGGTTCCTATATCACTAGTATAGTCCCTTATTATTGTTAGTGTAAACCCCTTATTGTTATTATTGTACCCTTGTAGCCCCCATTTTTTTATTATTGTGCCCCTAAATTATTATTGTTAGGTCAGCTAGGATTACATTGTGGCCCACTAGGATTACATTATGGTCCCATGGATTCCTATATATAGAAAGGAGGTTTTTTAAATTGTATCATCCAAGAATCGTTCATTCATGTAATGTATTGGAGGTTGCCCCCTCGAAGTGGCTTATTTCTAAGGCGTTGATATCTCTTTTCTTCTCTTTTGGAGGTTACCTCAACCAAGTATGGTAGCGAATGTGTTTTTTTGTTCATATATGACAGTCATTTCCGATGCTCAGAGAGAGAATTATTGAAATTTTCCCACGATCACCTTTTGAAGATGAAATTCAGGAGCCTGAAAAAGTAGTACCTTCCACAGATCATATCTCCAAAAATATTGCGAACCAAGCTCTGAAATATTTTGACGAGTTTCCTTAGGATTTTAGCTTCGCACCATAAAAATTTCAGATTCTGAACCTCAGTAGAAAAAAATGTATAGCGTAAGTTCCATGATGGCATTCGTTACCATAATTGGTTGAGGGAAAACATTATATAGAGTAGAAAAATGCCTACTGTTGAAAAATGTAGCAAAAAAATCTCAATTTGACTTTTCCTTGGTCAAATTGAGAAAAAACGAATTTCCACATCAACAGACAACTTAGAGGCAATTAACTGAGGTGACATGGATCTTGTCACTAATTTAGCTTAGTAAATTTGATTTAGAGGAGTTGGAGTTCAGTTAAGCATGTGTGATTGCTAATTTGTAGCAATCAAGGTCAATTATTTCAAGTTGCTTTTAGTTAAACTAGTTCTAAATTTTGGAGGAACTAGTGGAAGATCAGTCGTTTAGTGGGACTTTATTCTAACTTAGTGATCATCTAGTTAACTTATAGATCAACCCAAAATATCCAGTGCATGCAGAGAATTCATTTATGTTAAGCAAGGTAGGTATTTTGTTGGTTACATCTTGGTGCTAAAAAATATGGTCTTATGGGTGTATTTATTATATGGTGAGAAACATATTATATGTGTTGTGTATTGAAATAATTTTGTTTCTTACACTTCTTAGTATGTCAAATGATGTTTGGTTGTTCCTAGGTGTTGTAACAATGTATTTAGACACCACCTCTATTTTAGAATATAAGTTTTCTAATATAAAAAACTCCTCGATTCTCGAACATGGTATTAAAAATAATGGTTTGAGATGTAGCATGTTGCCTACAAGTCTTATGCAAGTTGTAGATGCTCTTAAAAAGTCATATTTTTTTAGTTTATTGGTTCTAGGTTTCTAATTGCAATCTAAATCTAAGATCTAATCAGTGGGTCAACATTATGAGTTTCAAGATAGATATTATAAATTTTAATAAGCACAATTATGGAATTTGGGCACAACTACATGGGAACATTGTTGAAGAGTCAAGATTCATAGGAATTTATGAAAATGGTGGTTCTTATACAAGGGATAAATAATAATAAAAAATTCATCAACAGGAAGAAGGAGGAGGCTTCAAGACTCATAACAACCTCCATCTCAAGGTGGATTCAATTTCATATAATCCATATCAACTACTCATATAATCCATACTCTTTAGTATATCAAAGAGCTATAAATTGATGTTTCTTCTCCCCTAAGACGCTACAAACCCTATATTCTCCTTGAAAACCTTAACCTCTACAATAAAAGCAAAAAATCTCCTACATAATATACAATGTCATGAACTTGAGAATTCCACCAATTCAGTGACACCCAAAAAAAAAAAATTAGAAAAAGAAATGCCTAGATCAAAAGACTCCATGTGTGGAATTGATCACCATAAGCACACATCAATGATTTTGGAATTGGATTGTTAATCAATCCACAGCTTCATGGCAGCACACTTTCAACCATGCTGAGAGGCTCCATAGGTTACATGGCACCTAATAATGCAAGCATCTTTATTATTTGATAGTACATTTTTTAGAGAAATTATTGGAAGGAAAAATCCCTCCTGAGATTGGGTTAATGAAAAAAAAATTGGTAATGTATCTCTTAGCTAACTACCTCACAAGAAATATTCCAGCTTCATTTGGAAATCTAAGTAGCTTATTGTATCCTAACTTGGGCCACAATAGTTTAATTGATACAATACATGCACGTTGGAAGGGCATCATCAGAGTTTTCACTTGTTATCATTGGAATAACTTCTAAAATACAATGTTAAGGATCCAAATAAAGGATTGCATAATTGAGTGCCAATTCATGTTGATGGTAAGAAAGTGCCAACGCATGTTGAGGAGTGTTAAGGAGTACTCGGAAAACACAAGGGAGCACTAGGTAAAAATACATGGAAGTGAATGAATATGATGGTGTGTCAAGGAGTGGAAATGAGTGATAGTTGTCATGCCATGAAGGAAGTGATAAGGTATTCTAAGAATTGACACAACATATTTACCACTCAATTCTTACCATTCTCACACCATAACAAAAAACCATAAAAATGCCATTCTTAAAATCTATTGTGTAGTTTCGTAATGTCATTCAAGTAGAATCTCATAATTACTTATGCCAGTAAAGGTGATATCATTTTTTAATTATCTTAAAGGAACTTTTTCTAGACATGCAACCCATCAAACATAAATCATCGAGTCAAAAAGAATGGAAATGAATGAATAAGAGGGTGTGTTGGGGGTATCAGCGAGTGTTAGGTGTGGCAATGGGGGAGTGAAGGAATACTAGGGAATGCTATGGAATTTCAAAAAGTGTCAGGGTGTGCTAATATGTGCCACATAGTGCCAAGGCATGCCATGTGTTAAGGAGGGAGTGTTAGCAAGTTTTAGGTGTGCTAAGGAGGAAGTGACAAGGTATGTTAGGAAATTCCAAGGCATGATAGACTACTAGGAAAGCATGCCAAGTTGTGCCAAGTTCCAGGGTGTGCCAATGTATGCCAAGGAGTGTTATGGAGTGCTAGAGAAACAAAAGGTCGCACTATGTCATAATGCATGGAAATGAATGAATAATAGTGCGTGACAAGGAGTTTCAACGAGTTCCATGTGTGATAAGGAGGAGTGACAAGGCATGCTTGGCAGTAATAAGGAATGATAGAGTGCTAGGGCGGGATGTAGCCAAGATGTGCCAACGCGTGCAAGGAAGTGTTAACTAGGAGTGCCAGGGAAACACAAGGGAACAGTATGTCAAAATGCATGGAAATGAATAAATAAGAGTTTGTGATTGGAAGTGTTAGTGTCTACCAAGTGTGCTAAGGAGGGATTGAAAACGTATGCTAGGCAGTGTTAATGCACGCTAGAGGCTAGGGAAACATGCCAAGATATCTTAGGTGTTAGGGTTTACGAACACGTGCCAAGGAGTGTTAAGGAATGATATGGAAACATAAGGGAGCACTTGGTAAAAATTCATTGTTGGAACAGAGCCTCCTACGAGCTGCGAAACTGGTCCATTTTTTAATAATTTTGATTATATTTAGTCTAGCGTAGGGGTTTTGGGGTGGGTCAAAACCCTGAAAGCATTGTAACGGGTAAAAGGGTAAACCAGGGGTCCGAAAATCACAGTTTGCGAACCAATTGGAAAGTCTAGGCTAGATTATTATAGATAGAGGAAAATTTTGTATTAGAAGGTAAGAAAGAAAGAGCTATTGATGCGAATTGTGGTTTAAGTTGTCTGTTTGGGTTTTTTAGGAAAGGACTGCTACTGCCTGTGTGCGCGGAGATCCATAGTCTAGCTGTATGCGGACCCTACTACTGTGTGCGTAGGCTGGGAAGGGGATTGTAATAAGGAACTAATGAATTGATGAATAAGAAAGGTTGATAGAGAATTGAATCTATGAGTACTATCTGTTTGAATCTTGGTAATTACTGCATTGTGCGGATTCTATATTTAAGTTGTGAAAGATCTGTGTAAGTGTGTTTTTTGTATTTAGATTTGTTCTGTTCTGTTTATGCAATATTGTAGTACTGTCATAAAATTATATAATTATAGATCTAGCGCACGTGGATGAAAATAGAGACCTCCTTGGCCCTGTGCAGAATAAGGTGATCTAGGTATCTCAGGGCCGAACGCAGCTCTGCTTGCCTTACCTATCCTTTCTCAGGGTCTGGAAACCTGGTTCCAGCACCCACCCATACTACTTTGGGTGAGAATTTGGCCTGTGCAAGTAGGTCATTGCCAAAAGGGCCAGTAGTATAGGGGTTTGTTGGCAAACCTTGAACTCCAAACCTAAGTCAGGTCCCCTCGAGCCAACAAATGGTTCCGTTTCTGGGACATGGAGCATTTTGAGAAAGGGATCAGGTAATGAAAAGAGAATATTGGAAGCCTAAAAGAAAGGAAGTTGGGGACTGGTTCGAAAAGTAGATCCAGGAATTCACTGTAAAATAAAATCACAGTGAAATGTTAACGTCAGAAAGGTGGAAAAATAGGCACATTCTTATAGAAAGCTACAAAATATACTTTGTAACATTTGTGGGTGAGCTTTAGGAATGGATGGACAGACTCGTAGAATTCCAGAAGTGTTGGAAGGACGAACAAGTCACTCAGTGGACCCTAGAGTTGATCCAACAGTTGGAAAGAGTTGATAATACTATCACGTGCACAGTAGATCATTAGGTGGATAGTGTGCTAGGAGGATTTGTGACAGAATTTTCCATTGACTAGTTTGTTTCGTATTATGAGGCTGAACAACATTTCTTTAAAGGGTTCTGGGGAAAATTTCTGAGGACATTACCATTGCTGATTAAAATATTACTGTGTGAAAAGAGCATTTTGTGTAGTCATACCGAATGAATGACCTCGTATCTAGATGAAAGCATGACGTACCATGGTAAATACTATCGGACCAACCTTGACGGAGGGGAGATCCACCTATAATCTATTGAAAGAACTTGTTACGCAAGATCCCACGGCTACACCACCACCCAGGTAGCACAGAGGTAGGAACTCACCCATACTACCACCCCCACTAGACAGTAATATGGCTACGCACCTGAGACTACCTACCTTCAAGGGGGTAGGGGATGAGGATATGGACCGATTTTGGTTTGTTGCAGATTCCGTCTGAACTATGAAAAATGTGGAAAATGACATGGTGAAAAGGGTGCATCTATCCCTGGTGTTCGAGGACAGAGCACTGGACTGGTATATGATATACATTGCCCAAAATGGGAGTGCATCTCTTCAAGATATCAAGGACGCTCTAAGCAACAGTTCTGAAAGCCAAAATATTACTCAATTGGTAGCAGAAGTAAAGGATTTCAAACAAGGTGCATCTGAATCAGTGTGTGAGGTTGATCAACGATTAAAGAGAGTAATCAGCGAAGAAGGATTCAAGTATAATGATATACAACATATTGAATGGTTCATCACTATGTTGTTACCTCACCTACACACGCCAATGAGTCACCAAACATTTGAGTCGCAGGAAAGCTGTGGAAGTCACTATGAAACTAGAAGCTGCACCCAAAGAGGATATGTCGATAGAGGTCCAGCAGATTCAGGAATAGTTGGGAGCTGTGCATATGGAAATTTAGAAACTCTGAAAGGAGCGAGGAAGGGACACCTGTAGAAATCTATGGTGCATACGATGTCGGGTATCTGGCCATTTGAATGATCAATGCCCTCTACTGGTAGATCACATGCAGGTGGGAGGACCTAGTCTAGTATGCCCAGGAGCAATTAGGAACCCACGCTATCGCGACTAGGCTCGAGCGGACCTACACTATGGTGCGATGATTGCCATATAGCAGGACTGCATGATATGAACCATTTCCCTCAGCTAGGTGTGTATTTCCGAGAGCTGAAGCAACAATGGTGCAGATTATTCTAGTCGGTGGGACACGATGAGCAGAACTATCGCACTTATGACTTGATGATATATCGTGGGAACTTTTATAGGGTACAATCAGACCCTGTGTCACCAAGAACTTCCACAAACTTCGGAAGCTCCCTAGCCAGGGGTAGAGGAGGTCGGGGGGGAAGCGTAGGATGAGGACATGGGAAGCTAATCTATTATAACTACAGAGAGGTAGCACACTTCGCCAGAGAATGCCCAAATCCCACCAGGCCATCGTGCAAGTATTGTAGACAGCTGGATCATGTTGTTGAGGATTGCCCAATCTTAATAGCCAAGACGCAGGACAAACAACCCACCCCTATGCAGAATGTGAAAAGAGTTTAAATCAGGCTAAGGAATGTATACTCGAGTGTGAAATTAATGACACGTAGTGGGATGGTAACCCATGGAGCAAAGGAAGTGCTTGCCACTCGGGAAGGATTGAACATCAAGGAGCAAGAACCATTAGCAGCTGCCGACACACCTCAAGCTAGAAGAGGGGGTTGAGCCCTTTCTGCAGGCATGTATGAAGCTTCTACGTAACCCACAGGCCATAGAGAAACTTCAAGCATTAGTGAATAGTTGTGTAGCTTGGCCCAATCTGATTCCCAGGACGAAGGACGTACACAAACTATACAGCTATAAAAAGCGCACCAGAAGAGAAATGTGGTTGACTGCGTAGATTGGTGACTACGAGATGGATCAAGTTATCTTAGATCTTGGATAAGATGTGAATGTATTACCAAAGAAAACATGGCACCAAATGGGAGAGCCTAAATTGGAAGGGTCCACCATCCAGCTGCGAATGGAAAATTAACAAAAATTATCCCTCTAGGAAGGCTGCCAACAGTCATGGTCGATATCGCAGGGGTAAAATTTCTGGCTGACTTTGAAGTAATAGAAATTGTGGAAGATGTAGATCCCTACCCTGCACTCCTAAGAATGGATTGGGCTATAGACATGGGGGGTGTCATCAATCTCAAAAAATGCAGCATGGTGTTTGAAAATAACGGTACGCGCGTAATAGTACCACTAGATCCCGCAGAAGGTGCACGGTATACCGAGCCAGCACGCGACAAGGAGGAAATAGATCACATTTACAAATTGACTACGTAGGTCGAAGTCTAGATTAACCCCATGGCAGAAGGAGTACTTTACTGGGAAAAGGACAGTGAATGTATTTCCGACTCTGATGAGGAACTGGAAAATTGGCAAAGTCGGTTGCATGATATTTCGGTGCTACGATGTCTTCGGTTCAGCAAGAACTTCTGCCACATCTCTGCCAAGGTAAGAGACCTGCCCTACCGTGATGATGCAGGTAAAAATAACACGTTTCTATGAGCATTTGAAGCCAAATTTCTCGAAGAACGCAGGCTAGAGGAACTTTTTCTATCCCTGTGCAGACCACCTGCGTGTTGGTGGGATACACGGGGACCGATATACTGCACTTGGGAGGAGTGCTGGGATAATATGATCTTGCGACTTGGAGCCCCAGTTGGGAGATGGGTCCCGAGGTTCTTTGGGTCAGAGGTCCCACATAGATGGTTACTGGCCTAGGAAGCATAAGGGTGTGATAGGACCCCAACTAGACAAGCTCACCTGGTTACCCATGACCTATGCTTGCGTTCGACTACATGGTATTTAGATGCGGAGCTGCACCGACCCACGTGCAACTGGGAGAATTTGCGGGCTGAATCTCTGCAAAAATTTCAGGTGAAAAATGGAATAAGGACACTTGACGGAGCCCTGGCATACACGTACGGCCTGACCAAGGGAAAAGAATGCCTGTCAAGGAGTATGGTGGCTAAGCTGCTGGAATGGTACCTAAACTTTATTATGAAGCACCTGGCATCAGATTTAATTTGGGGTACACGAATAGCACGCAGGCATCATCCAAATTCTGAAGATCCATGGGAAAGCCCTCAGGTACGATTAGCGACCGTCAGACCACCACACTTTAGTAGGAAGGGAACCTTAATATTATGCAAAATGGGCGGATGGCCATCAATGCGGCAATTTATGGTAAGTTTGTTCCGGAGGATCAATGGTAAGTTTGAAGTAAGGGTTACTCTGCCATTAGATAGCTTCAGACAATATATGGTCAACAGGATAACTTCGTAATGGGCTCCATATTGGCACTGCACCCTACCTCTATTATCCTCCTTCTAGATTGTTGGGATCGTTGACATTTTTGGGGAGGCCTATCCTTTTGTTGCTATGGCGGTCCCTAACCTGCCGAACGCTTCGACACCTACCAGTTCAGCACCCGCAGACATCATGTTGAGGGGGTCTGGGGAATCTGAGATTGATCAGATAATTGGTTGCTAGCCCCCTTCAGGGGGAATTTACTTTGAACCCCGTGTAGGGAGGAACCACAGCTGCATGACGGGAGGGCCCAGCTGGATGGCCTCGGGTGATACCACAAAGGAGCATACACAATTGCCCTTGTTCACCACCAACACTGTTGCAGTCAAGTCACAGCTAGTCCTGTGCATGGGAGGAACAAAT
Source organism: Pinus albicaulis (assembly GCA_034641835.2). Classification (NCBI taxonomy): domain Eukaryota; kingdom Viridiplantae; phylum Streptophyta; class Pinopsida; order Pinales; family Pinaceae; genus Pinus; species Pinus albicaulis. Next base: position 926,473,266 of record CM076577.1, on the reverse strand, counting down.
TAATATAGGGACATGTTACGACTTCTCCGTAGTCCCAGATTACCGACCAGCAGAAGCCATATTTATTCCCTCCATTGCACTGTCATAGTTAACGACCACGCCCCAATAGCCACGGACCTACAAATAGATTTGGCACAGCTATCCAAAGAGGCGCTACAAGGATTATACACTGTTGTGTTGAAATAGATCCATCACCATGGCCATACTGAACGACAGCAGTGTGAAATACCCCTAGAATTTCTAGCACAAAGGGTTGCATGGATCGAAGAAGAAATGAATATTATTAAGGAGAAGCTTACTCAGGGCGCTCAGTTGGTCAAGAAGGCTACATAGCTCTAGAAATTAGTCCGGTTCCACCCCATGCTTTAGCGTATCCAGGAATACTTACGACGGATGGAAGCTGTGTTCGATCAGGTTGAAGATACCTTGCCCTCCCATGTCTCTGTGCAATGTCTAGCCTTCATGAACACGATTTCAGATCTTCGCCACGCCAAGCATGTCGTCTGGAAACATTTTAATCCTTAGGGCGATACTGCCCTCCAAATCTCCCAAGATGCTCATACCGCCATCGCACGCCTCCACCGGATGTTAGAATAGGTTACCATGGCTCCAGACGGCCCTGCCTCCCTGACGCTTGTCAACATCGCACAACGAGCTACTGCCCAAAGTCAGGAAGTGTTCCCTCCGCTCCTCATCGCTCTCGATACCTTGCATGCGCAAATAGCAGCTGCACCCCCACTGTGACTCGGGACGAGTCACAAGATTGTGTTGGGGGTCTTTTGGAATAGGGTCTCCTACAAGCTGCGAAACTAGTCCATTTTTTAATACTTTTGATTATATTTATTCTAGCGCAGGGGTTTTGGGGAGGGTCAAAGCCCCGAAAGCATTGTAACGGGTAATAGGGTAAACCATGGGTTCGAAAACCATGGTTTGTGGAACATAGGAAAGCCTAGGCTAGATTGTTATAAATATAAGAAAATTTTGTATTAGAAGGTAAGAAAGAAAGAGCTATCGATGTAAATTTTGGTTTAAATTGTCTATTTGGGTTTTTGGGGAAAGGACTCCTACTGGCTGTGTGCGTAGAGTTCCAGAGTGCAGCTGTGTGTGAACCCTGCTGCTGTGTGCACAGGTTGGGAAGGGCATTGTAATAAGGAACTGATGAATTGATGAATTAGAAAGGTTGATAGAGAACAGAATCTGTGAGTACTATCTGTGTGAATATTGGTAATTACTACATTGTGAGCATTCTATATCTAAGCTGTGAAATATCTGTGTAAGTGTGTTTTCTGTATCTAGATCTGTTCTTTTTTTTTTATGAAATATTGTGCTACTGTCATAAAAGTTTATGATTGTAGATCTAGTGCACGTAGATGTGAATAGAGACCTCCTTGGCCCTGCACAGAATAAGGCGATCTAGGTATCTCAGGGCCAAACGCAGCTCTTCTTGCCTTACCTATCCTTTCTCAGGGTGTGGAAACCTGGTTCCAGCACCCACCCATACTACTTCAGGTGAGACTTTGGCATGTGCAAGTAGGTCATTGCCGAAAGGGCCAGTAGTATATGGGTTTGTTGGCAAACCTTCAACTCCAAACCTAGGTTAGGACCCCTCAAGCCAACATGCATGAAAATGAATGAATACGAGTTTGGGACTAGGATTTTTAATGAGCTGTAGGTGTGATAAGGAGAAAGTGAAAAGGTATGCTAGGTAGTGCCAACGAATGCTAGAGTGCTAGGGTGGCATGCCAAGATGTTACAAGTGTTAGGGTGTGCCAATGCATGCTAGGGAGTGTTAGGGAGTGTCGGGTAAACACAAGGAAGCACTAGATCAAAATGCATGGAAATGAATGAATAAGAGTGTGTGATATGGAGTGTCAATGAGTTCTAGGTGTCTTAAGGAGGGAGTGATAAGGTTATATGCTATGCAATGCAAAGGTATGTTAAACTACCAAGGTGTGTCAGGACATGCTATGGTGTGTTAGGGAGTGTAAAATCATGTCAAGGAATGTAGGGGATTCTAACACATGCCACATAATTCCAAGGCATTTAATACATGTCGGGCGTTATGCCATGTCAAGATGTAAACTATGTTTCTTATTTTTTTTACGACCACAGTTGTATGTGACGAGCCTTGTCTTGGTAACTTGTTAAGTGGGATCAATTGAGATTGGACATGAGTAGTCTAATATGAGTTACATGTAGTTCTTAGGTGAACAAGGCATATGTTGAATTTCCACGACACATGAGAATTTGGGTTTGGTCTTAGAATCTTTGAAACAAACACATTCAAGTGCCACAACACATCAACTTTCACAATGAAATATAAACACATCAGGGAATCAATTAGTGAACATGAAAATTTTTAACTTTTTCAAAAATTTCTTCCTTAAATTACAAAATGTAATAGAATAGGCTAGAGCTCTCGTACAAGGGATGATGGCCCCTTACAATCACATTGATACAAGTAATACAACTAGGGCTTGGTGTTAGTACTTTGACAACCAATATACCTTGAACAAGACAACAATTGATTCATTTTTTTATGGTGGACACACATAGCCCTTTCAATCCACATGTCTTGAACACATCTGGCAGGTCCTCTATCCTCCCATTATGAAACTCCTCAATCTGCCTCTATCAATGAACTAGACTCCTTTATGTTACTGAACTCGGCTCTAAAAAAAAATCCTCTATCTACCTCTTTTTTCCTTTAAGGTCTACAACACTTAAAGTTTTCAATTAGTTGTTCACAACTCTACTATGAACAACTTTTTGTTTTGCCCACTTTTTCCATACTGTTGTTCCAAGATGATAAGTATAGGGATATGGAGGTTTTCCTTCTTCTCAATGACGCAATACTCTACAATAAAGTGAACTAGGGATAGTTGGCTATCCCACTTGATTGCTACTTTAGTCCTTCAAATTCTGCACGTCCTTAGGCCCAATATACCTACCCTTCTACGAGTCTTGTTTTCGTTCACAAGTACAGGACTTAGAGCTCTTCTTTGACACTCACCTAACAACCCTCCAATTGTGCTTGAACTTCCATCAATTTTGCAACCACGGTAAATTTTTTTACTGATCTATTGCTCACAACACTGCCCTCATCTAGGGCTTTCCAAATATGCCTCCTAATAGTGATTTGGGTCCTCTCAAAATCACTATTCCTGTGTACCAATTTTTTTTTTTCCAATATATGCACAAATATGAACTACTCATCTTATCATCCTTCTAACAATTTGTAGATGATTGAAATAGGGTCACTAATCATCCATTAACAGTCCATTGACTAACTGTTTATAGGCTTCTTCAAATCCCTATCCAAAACTCTATGGACAGTACAAAAAAATCAACTCCTCTTCATGTAAACCCATTCCTCATATGGCACATTTATTCTGCTCCATATTCTACTCAGGTTCCACCTTCCTTTGGATTTTTTTATCTCCACACATAATTCTGGAAACCATCTTCCAAATTTGTGGTATATATTGCAGATATAAACCTCTCTCTAAGGTTCAGAACCCCTCTTCTTCTATGAAAATTTGTCACAGTATTAATGACAAACCTTATCGATTGAACAAGTTAGGAAACCTCCCTAAATAGGGAATTATACTTCTATTATAATTTCTTTAGAACAAACCATATCCACCCATATAAAAAAAGAAAACTCTTTCCTCCTTAAGAGGCTTAGCCTAGCTGATATGGATCCATAGATTTTGGTCATTTCTTTGACTGACTATTGACTTGAAATTTAGATCTCTACGACCCTCAAACTACGGTTACTTCAATCAATTTTACACCTATGAATACTTCTATTCTAGCCATAAATTCCAGTGCAAACCCTCCTCCATTTGTGTTGGTATTTATCACAGAACTCACAACCTAGTAACTAACACAAGGTAGGGTCTCAACCCTCTCTACTATTTCAAAATTTGATGTGGACTTCACACAGAAACACCACTGACATCACATGCCCAAATTTTCATGAGTCGCCTCTCTTGAGCTTTATCTACCCTAAGAGAACTAATAATATGCCATCCTACTTCCTATCTCGAACCCATTAAGGTATGTGACATTCTTGTGAACCCTCACATGATGATCTTACTCTTAGTGGATGATCATGGCCTCCCTCTAGCAACGCTTACTCAGAACTCTAACTAGACCTACTTTAGGACTACATATCTCCTAACCTCCTTGATAAAATGAGCTCCTTCTCACTTGATGTTCTTGCCTTCATACTATGACCTCAAATAGATTTTCCTAGCTAGGCCTCTTAAGAGTGCTCTAGAAATGATGAATTTTATCTACTTAGACCTTAGGAAATATCATTTTTTTGTTTAATTTTCTTTTAGATTTTAAACCTCGCCTCAGGTCCAAAGCTCCTTTGCTTGGGTTATTTTCCCACAAAACATTTTGTGGTCAAAATCACACAAACCCATCTCACTAGGCTTGTGGAGTACCTCCCAAGCTACACAATATAACAACATAGTCTAGTTGTAGTAATTGTAACTTGGTCAATCTCCTATAGTCAAGCGACGAATTGGTTGGGTTCCCAAGTTGAAAATTAAGTAAGGGTAGCTGTGAGGGCATGATAACTAGGAAGGGTTAGGGAATTCTAAGGAATGAAAAGGTGTGCTAACACATGCTGGACAATGTCAATGCATGTTGAGGAGTGTTAAGGAGTGTTGAGTTATCACAAGGGATAAATAGGTCAAAATTCATGGAAATGAACAAATAAGAGTGTGCTCCAGGGAGTATCAGTGAATTCAAGTGTGCCAAGGATGAAGTGTATTAGAAAAAGTTCATAATAGGATTTGTAAGAGGCTAGCCTACAATTGTGATAAGGGGCTCGACAAGGAAATTTTAAACAAAGGGAGAATTTGTGTTGGGCACCACACTATTTTGCCTTTATCTATTATTTTTATATGACATGTGGCACACTTTGGCCGAATGCTCATGTTTTACACTATTTTAGATAATTCCATATTGTACATTGCTATGTATAAGTTTTGGGGAACTCGACTTGTGTCGTCCTATATCTTGTGTGTCTTGTGTATCCTGTGGTTCATGCAAAATCTAAGTTAATGCTCTGCTGTTTATATGAACTAGACATACATGTGAAATATTGCCTATGTAAGCTATGTTTCTTAGTTGTTTTATGGCCATGGCTAGATGTGATCCTTGTCTTGGTAAGTTCTTAAGTGGGAAAAGTTTAGCCTGGACACGACTGGCCTAAGATGAGGTATATGAAGTTCTTAGGTGAACAAGGCACAATCTACTTGTAGTAGGTGCAATTGATCAAGTTGTTTGGGATGAAGCAGACCAATGTCACATGAACTGTAGTAGCTAAGGACTTGATTGGGTTCCCAAGTCATGAAAAAATGTAGGGATATTTGTGAGGGCATGAGTGCCAAGGAATGCTAGGGAATGTTAACATGTGCCAGATAGTTCTAAGGCATGTAAAATATGCTAAGATGTGTCAAGTGCTAAGGCATGCCGATATCTACAATGGTGTCACAATACATGCCAGGGAATATCAAGGAAAAAAAAATGAGAAACAAGATAAAATACAAGGAAATGAACACATCATAGGGTTAATAATTCATCAATTTACATTTTCCAAGAGGGGCATGCTATGCACACCAACACTAGGTGGAAATGAGTGTCAAGTGCCAAGTGTTAGTTCATTCTAAGTTCCAAATCATCGTCTGCTACATCTCTTCTACTTTGTAATAACTGATCTCAAATAACTTTAATATTAAATCATGCCAAAGTATACAGAGGCACCTTAATGAATGATATACATGATATTGATCATGTCCTCTTTAGGACTACATGTCTCTTCATCCCCTTGATCAAATGAGCTCCTTCTCACTTGATGTTATTTCCTTCATCCTAAGGACTCCTTAAATATTTTTTCCTAGACCTTTTAGGAACTCTATAGAACTTACGGGTTTTATCCACTTAGACCTTAGGAAATATTAAGTTCCCTTTTTAATTTTATTTTAGATTTTAAACCCCGTCTTGGGTCCAAAATCCCTTTTCTTTTCTTCTATTCCCACAAATCCTTTTGTGACCAAACTCACACAAAGCCATCTCACTAGGCTTGTGGAGTACCTCCCAAGCTACACAATTCAACAATATAGTCTAGTTGTAGTAACTATAACTTGGTCAAGCTCTTGTAATCAAGCGAGGGCTTGGTTGGGTTCCCAAGTTGAAAATTAAGTAAGGGTATTTGTGAGGGCATGATAGCTAGGGAGGTTCAGGGCATGCAAAGGAATGAAAAGGCATGCTAACACATGTCAGACATTGTCAATGCATCCTGAACTAGAGTTTTAGGCAGTGTTGGGGCATACCAAGGGATAACTAGGTCAAAATGCATCGAAAGGAACAAATACGAGTGTGTGAAAGGGAGTCTTAGCGAATTCAAACGTGCTAAGGAAGAAGTGTGTTAGGAGAAGTTTAGAATAGGATTTACAGGAGGCAAACCTATGGTTGTTATAAGGGGCTTGACATAGCAGTTTTAGACAAAGGGAGATCACTTTGTGTTAGGAATAACATTGTTTTTCCTTTAGTTGTTTTTTTTAATATGAGATGTGGCATACTTTGGCTACGTGCTCATGTTTTAAAATATTCTAGATAATTACATATTGCACATTGTTGTGTATAATTTTTGGGGCACTCAGCTTCTGTCAGCTTATACCTTGTTTGCCTTGTGAATCTTGTGGTTCTTGAAAACTCTCAGTTGATGTTCTATTTTTTATATGAGCTGAACATACATGTGAAATATTGCCTACGTAAGCTATGTTGCTTTGTTGTTTTATGGCGATGGCTAGATCATGTGATCCTTGTCTTCGTAAATAGTTAAGTGGGACAGGTTGATTTTGGACATGAGTGGCATAAGATGAGTTATAGGCAGTTCTTAGGTTAACAAGACACAATCTACTTGTAGTAGGTGCAATTGGTCAAGTTGTTGAGGTTGAAGCAAGCCAATGTTTTCACATGAACTGCAGTAGCCAAGGACATGATTGGGTTCCCAAGTCATGAAAAAATGTAAAGGCTAGATGTGAAGAAACGAGTGCCAAGGCGTGATAGGGAATGCTAAGATGTGCTAAATAGAGTGAAGGCATGTCAAACATGATAATATGTGCCAAGTGATAAGGCATGCCAATATTTGCAAGGATGTGTCAATGCGTGCCAGGGAGTACTTTCAAGGCAAAAAAAGGGAGAAATATTTTAAACTACAAGGAAAGGAACACATAAGAGGGTTAATTAGTCATCAATTTACCTTTTCTAAGAGGGGCATTCTAGGCACACCAACACTAGGTGCTAATAGTTTCCAAGTGCTAAGTCTTCCTTTATTGCTTCTCATCTACTTTCCAAAAATTTATCTCAAATAAATTTAATATTAAACCATGCCAAATCATACCAAGGCATATCAACATGTTCCATACATGCTAATAATTTCCAAGCACCAACACATGCCAACCACCAATATGTGTCAGGGACTATTATGCATGCTATGAAGTGGAATGGCATGTTGAAGAGTGCTAATGCATGTTTAGGAGTGTTAAGGAGTAATAGGAAAAAATATTAAGGGAGAACTAGATCAAAATTCATGGAAGTTAATGAATATGAGGAACGTGTGCCATGGACTAGTGTTAATGAGTGCTAGTTGACATGCCAAGGAGGGAGTGACAAGGTATGCTAAGCATTGGTAAGGCATGCTAGGGAATATCAAGGCATGTAAAGAAGTGCTAAAGTGTGCTATGGGGTTCTAGGGTGTGCTAATTAGATGTTCCAAATAGTGCCAATATATGCCAATATATGCCAGGTGCTAAGGATGTGGAGGGTGCCAGGGTATGTCAATATGTGTCAAGAAGCATTAAGGCAACAAATTGGTTTTTTTTTTTAAATAAAATTAAATCTATTATGTATAAGAGTTACTGTTACAAAACTGCCACAGTGTCATCTGTGTGAGCCTGAGAACTGGGCTTGATAGACATGTTGAACAAGAAAAGTATGGACTACCCAAGATGGGAAACCAGTCCTTTAGAGATCAGTTTGGCCGCCCTTGGAAGGGAAACTGGCCTACAGTTTATACATGAAAACTTAACATAGAAAAATAGACTAAAAGTGACAATCAACCTTGCCAGCTGCGCGTTGAGACAAAGAGACAAAAAATTCCAATAGTAATTGAGAAAAAATACCAGAAGAAGCTGTGATACGGGTTTATCACTGATCATGAGTTGGATACGGATATTCTTCCACCACCCTGCATGCGTATTCATTTGCATAGTAATTCATAATGCCCTGGAGAACGCCTTCCTAGTCCGAGACCCCATCCTTCATGTGTGGCGCGTCCTCTGCGTGGTGGGAAGTGCCTGTTGGCAAAACTAAGCTTTTGGGGGGGCTTGATGCAGGAGGGGGCAGAGGGGTGGCCTCAAGTGAAGGAATGGGGAGAGGAGACTCTTCTCTAAGAGTTACCGTGATATAGGCTGTAACAATGGGATTGTCATGAGAACACTCAAAGCGGAATTCAGCACGCTGAGATGTTTGGTGAATGGGCAGGCGGATAGACCCATGGGAAACGGAAGGAATTGCAGCATTGTGAGGGTCAACAGAGGGGGGAGGGACTGGCCGAGCCAAAGGAACAGAATCACAATGACACCTTCGACCTCTACCATGACGCATCTCCTGAGGCTGGACTTGAGTCTCTTCAGTAGTAGAAGACCCTGAAACAGAGCTGGACTGGGGTTGATAATGAGAGACCCGACCTCGAATAGTGCCGCGCCTACTCCTCATTCTGTGTCGTATGCGTGGCATGGTAGCAGAGGCAGGTAGAGAACAATTGTAGTGAAAGTGGCAGGTAGGAGGCCTGAAACCATAGTGAGGGGAGTTGCCGCGAGAGAAATCCGTTGACCGAGTTCCAAGAGGAGAGATGGTGCCACAAAAATCCACCGTTCAAGCACAGTGAGGGGGGTTGGATTTACAGAAGAGGCTCTAGGAAAAATGAAGCCCTGGCAGTGGTTCAAAACAAGTAAGGAGAGCGCATCACCTTCCGATGTGAGTGCGGGTGCTGGGCTCGGCATAGCCTTGAGGGCATGCGCTGTTTAAAGGAAGCAGAGATCCATTGCTGCTATCACAGCTAGCTGAACAATCTGGAATGGACTCCATAACCAATTGAATACCCATGGAAAAATTAATGAGCATCTGCACAGGAGTTATGTCATCGTGAGCTAGTGGATTAATGAACGCATAAATGCGCGTACAAGAGGCCATATGGCCACCCCACGCGAACTCCTTCAGGAGATGCGTAGGGGAAAATGTCCCATCATTCCATTCAGTCATCCACATCTGGAGAAGGGCGATCCTTGTGCACCAACATAGTGCAATTTTGTAGCATTTCGTGTTCATGGATGATGTTGAGGGGGCCATGAATGAGCGTATTAGTGCTATCTGCTCCAAAATTGGCCAAGAGATCAGCAACTTTGTTACTTTCTCATTTAACATGAGTGAATGAGATTTCCTTGTTGCTTTTCAACCATTTGCTTATCTTATCAATCCTAACAGCCAAACGCCAGCTGTTTGCTACCTTTTTTGTGTTGGTACCCCAGAGGAGTTGATTGACCATATTAATGAGTATCTGTGAATCCCCTTCGACGATGATGGGAAAGAATTTGTAGTGGTGAATAAGGTTGAGCCCTTGCCAAAGCCCTTCTAATTCAGCTGAGTTATTGGTGTCCCACCCTATTGATCCATAGTATATGACTTGCGTTTCTCCTTCTGAATTTCTAAAAATGCCTCCAAATCCTGCTTTCCCGGGGTTTCCTCTAGAAGCACTATCAAAATTTAATTTGATCATCCTGGAGGGAGGAGGAGACCATTTCAGGGGAACTTCAGGGACAACCCTGTTTGTAAGGGTTGGTAACGGCCCAATTTTGAGATTCCAGTTCTGCCATATGGAGATTTCTTTAGGCTACTTGGGAAAATTGTCTTCTTGCCAAGAGTGAATAGCAAGGGATTCCTGAAGATTATTGTAGACGATTCCTAAAATAGTATCCAGAGATGAGGATTGATTTTTAAAAATGCGTTTATTTCTTTCTTTCCACAGAGACCATAAAAGCACACTAGCAAGAAGCTGCCAGAGGGCGTTGAGAAGGGAGGAACTATAAGGACGTTTAGGCCAGTTACGAAGGATGTTAGTTATGTCTCCAGAGGGTTTATTTTTCTGGCTACAAAAATTGACTTTCTCCCAAAGAGTATTGGCAAGAGAGCAAGACATCATAAGAAGCTAAATATTTCCATTTCTTTGATTGCAATTCGGACATTTGGATGGCCCTATGAAGCCCCTTTTGAACAAATTATCCCAGGTGAGGATTCTTTTGTGACTGAGGAGCCATAGGAAAGTAGAAATATTTTTCAATATTCTTGGGGCCCATATCAATTTCCAGATAGGGTCACGAGGAAGGGGCTTGGGGTGCATTAGAGAATAAGCTTCCTTCGTATTAAACATACCTTTCATTGTATATCCCCATCTGAGAATGTCTGGGCCCTCCGAATATCTGATTTTCTGTCATCGAAGCTCGTGAATGAGAGCTTTCCATTCATGAACTTGAGCTTGAGGAGCTATGTGGGGAGAGGGTTTCCATTTCCTGAACCCGTTACAGTGTGAAGGCAGCTAGAATTTACAAACCTTGTCTTCCATTGTCACGTTTTCATTCTCAGAATTGGTGTGAGAGAGGGTCTCAAGAAGCTGAGGATTTTGCTGCCAAGAATCCACCCAGAACCTAGCAAAATTTCCCTTGTGGATCTCCCAGAAACTGTGTTGCTGAATGAGCGCATAGTGCTGCTTGGTTGCATTCCACACAAGAGAGCCTGTACGTTCAGGTGAAAGCCTTATTAAATCTTCAGGAGATTTTTTATTGGCATATTTTGCTGTCCACAATTTAGCCCAGGGAGTGTATGGATTTGAAATCCACTTCCACCATATATGTGCTCCCATGACCTCATTGCTATGTATGGGGTTTCTGAGGCCAAGACCTCCAACTTCCTTCGGCGTGCAAACTATATTCCAATTAACCAGGGCCCATTTTAGATTTCAGCCAGAGGATCCCCAAAGGAATTTCCTTTGTAGGGATTTAACCTGATTAAGGACCCATTTTGGAGCAGCCAGAACAGAAAATAAATAGAGAGGCATGGATTGCAGCACGACTTTGATGAGATTGAGTCTGCAGGCCATGTTGAGGGCTCTGAAAGTCCAGGAGGATAGCCGAGATTCAAGTTTTTCAAGGAGAAGGTTCCAGGAAGAGTGCCTGATAACATAATCGATAAGGGGGGCGCCGAGGTACTTGTTAGGGAGAGAAGCAATGGAGAAACCAAGGATACGGGCAATATTGGCTTGATTCATGGGAGGAGTATTGAAGAAAAAAATCTGAGATTTGGAGTCATTAATGGAGAGACCAGAAGCTTTTGAAAAAAGGTTTAAAATGGCTTTAAAAGAGTGAGCCTCTTGGATGGAGGGGTGGCCAAAGAGCATATTAACATGCACAAATTGTTGGTGAGTGGTGATAGGGGCTCCATGAAGAGAGATGCCTCTCAGAAGATGAGTATTAACTCCATTGTGGATTAATTTGCCGAGGCCTTCAGCCATAAGAATAAAGAGGAAGGGGGAGAGAGGGTCTCCTTGTCTAATACCTTTGGTGTGAAAGAAAGGGGGAGAAGGGATCCCTTTAACGAGGATAGAGAAGAAAGTGGAAGAGATGAGGTTCATTATCCATCTTATCCACATTTGGTCAAAACCAAAAGCACTTAAAATTTTCTGAATGTAGTTCCAATTCAATCTGTCAAAAGCTTTGGAGAGATCGATCTTGAGGAGCATACCTGGCTTCTTGCAAATTTTTAAGGAGTGTATAATCTCATGAGTTAAAATTATACCATCCAATATTTGTCTACCTTCCACATAGCCTGTCTACTTAGGCGAAATGAGAAGAGGTAGGAGGGGTTTAAGCCTATTGGCTATAACTTTGGAGATGACTTTGTAAATCACGTTGCAGAGAGCAATAGGCCTGAATTTTTCTGGCTTACTTGGTTGTTCCTCTTTCGGAATCAGCGTGATGAAGGTAGCGTTGAGTGAGGGTAGGAGCCAGTGCATGGTTCATGATTCCTCGACAAGTTGCCAGACTTCATGTTTAATGAGATCCCAGAAGTGATGAAAACAATTTGAGGTAAACTCTTCCGGGCCCAGTGCCTTACCATCCTTGAACTACGCCATAGCTGATTCAACTTCTTGGAGTGAGACTGGGTGCAATAACATTCTATTATTCTCAACAGTGATCAATTTTTGGATCAGCTGCATGATTTGGTCTATAGCCTATTGTCTATTGACAAGAGGCTCTTGTTGGATGCCTTTAAAGTAGTCCAAGAGCTCCTGTTCCATCTATTCATGCTTCTCCATCCATTCCCCTTATTGATTGGTGATGTGGCTTATTCGATTTTGCATTCATATTTGAATAGTAGAGTTGTGAAAGAATTTGGTATTTCTTTCGCCCTCCTTCAGCCAACGAATTCTTGATTTTTTCCTCTAGAGGATTTCCTCTTGTTTGTATCTGTCCTCCAACTACTTTTGTAGATCTTTCTCCTTAGAGGCAAGAGTCTCTGATCTTCCTTTATTGATGATTTCCTGTTGAACCTCAACCATTTTCTTCTCAAGGAACTTTTTCTCCTGAAATATGTTTCCAAAGACTGTCTAATTCTAGTTTTTGATGTGAATTTTGAGGAATTTGAGCTTTTTTTGAAATTCATACATTTTTTAAAATTTTGGTGGGACATAACTCTTCCACACAGCATAAACCATTTCTTTGAAGGACGGATGAGTAAGCCAAAAAGCTTCAAATTTGAAAGGTTGCTTTAGATGGGATCCTATAGCTTGCCATTGAAGGAGAATAGGCCAATGGTCTGAGCCAGCTTGAGGGAGTATTGAGGCTGTGATGTCCCCTCCTGCATGAATGGAATTATCCGAAATGAGGAATCTATCTAGTTTTGATGCAATCTGCTAGCTTCCCTCTCTTCTATTGTTCCAGGTGAAAATGAAATTAGAGAAAGGAATATCTATAAACCAATTGGAATTGATAAAGTTTTTGAAAAAGGAACATTCTGGGTCTAGTCTTGACCTTCCTCCAGATTTTTCCTCCATTCTGGTGATCATGTTGAAGTCCCCTCAAATTATCCACAGGGGATGCATTCTATTGGAATTTAGAAGCTCCAAAGTATTTAAAAACTCTATCTTACTGACTTTGTCCTGAGGAAAGTAAACATTGGAGATATGCCCATGTATGTTGTTTCCAATAGGATGGAAAGTTGCTTGAATAAGGTTGTGCGCAGCATGGAAGTTTGCTAACATTACAGTTTGAGTGTCTGAGGCAACTGCAAGCCCTCCTGAGAAGCATGAAGAATCCACTGCCATCGAGCTACAATTGGGCCAAGATTTTGATAATATTGAGCCTAGCACCTCATTGTTACATTTTTTTTCCTGTAGAAAGAGAATTTGATGCTTTTCTTTCTGAATCATGTTCTTGATCATCTTGTACTTTCCAGGGCTGTTGAGCCCTCTCATATTCCATGAGACAAGCTTCATTGGGAATTACCTACGAGCAGTTTAAAGAACCGCGTTAACTTGGAGTATCACCCTGAATCCACCAACATCTCCCCCAGAGTGATGGTGCGTTTCCAAGCTGGTTTTCGACCTCGCTTCTTGGTTTCTTTAATTACTTTCAAGCTGTCCCAATGGCTACCTGGCTGAATACCCAATTTCTTCTGCTGTTGAACCTTAGATAGGGCTGCTTCAAGTGATTCAATCTATCTAGGATTGATTTTATCAAATTCTTTTCTTCTACAAGCATCTTGTAGTCCCAATAGATCCAGTTCTCCAAGATCAAAGCCTTCTGAGTCTTCATCCATGAGGGTGAGATGATTATTTTCCAGTGCTTCCTTATAAGCATGACTAGGGCTAGACTGTGGCCCATCCAGATCCATGAGGTTAGGGTTCCATGTCACTTGCTTTTTTGCCGCAGGAGGATCGGACCCAGAGGGAGCAGCCACTTGCGGCTCCGGTTGGGTGGAAGCAGGGGTTTGAGGGTTGGGTTGATTCGAAGGGTTGGTGGAAGGATAGGAGGGATGGAGGGAGGTCTGGGTAGAATCAATCTAAGGGTCGGATTGAGAAAGGATGGAAAATATGTTGCTGGTGGAGGGGGTATTGGCTGAAGGACTAGGTTTTTTCCCAGAGGAGGAGGATTTCTTGTTATGTCTCCTTCGAGTGGGAACTTTAGTGAACCCTTCTGCTTCCATGTTGTCTTCAGCTTCTTTATTCAGAGATTGAGAGTTGAGGGGGAAATCTCTAAAGATATTTCTATGGGCATGGCACCTCTTGCAGTGAAATTGGACATGTTCATAGTCAAGAGGTTGTATCCATTCAAAATCATCATGAAATAAACTTACCGCGTTTGGTAGAGCCTTGTCCAGATGCATATAAAAACATATTCTTGCATAGGAGGTGTATCTTCGAAGCTTAGTCTCTTCAACTATCTTAATGAACTCTCCTAACCCTTTTCCAATCTCCTGAAGGGAATCCTCAACCCAATATTCAAGTGGTAGAGAGTATATATGAATCCATACAGGTGCCCAATTTAAATTTTCTCTATCTGGGTTGAATCTTTCGACCCATTTCTTGAGATATAACCCCGTCGAGTTGAAAAAATATGGGCCTCCATCTATTACCTTATTTCTGTCCTCGATGCAGTTAAAAATGGCTGTGAAAAAGCCTTTCGGACCCAGCTGTAGAGTAACATGTCCTTTGGGCTTCCATTTGGAAGCAATCCAACCTTGTAACATTTTTTCTGTCGACCAAAAGCTAATGAATTTCCCAATGACAGCATGATCCCTCATGTACTGGATTCTGGTGTTTATGCGGTAACTTGGCAAGTCGATTTTGGGTCTGTCTGGAGCTATGGGCTTACATGTGGAAGAAGTAACATGCGGCACATCCATTTGTTTCTCGGAGGTCGGCGTCTGAGATGCATCAACCTCCTGCTTTTTTTCCGTTTCGGTTTCGCTTTGACTGGGTATCCCGTTGAATCCTTCTTCAGTTTCAGGGGGAGGCTGACTGCCTCCCCTCGTTACCGTCGCCATGCTTGTTAGCAAAGCCTCTCTGCTAGGAATGACAGTCACCGATAGAGCACAGTAGGTTGCAGGGGTGTCTAGGGTTTCGGCAAAGAGATAGAAGTGAAAACCCTAGCAGAGCCTTCATATCAACCATTTAGAAAATTCTACAAGTTGTGGACCACTCAATAATCATTTTCACATAGATCATATTTAAGGCAACAAAATGGTTAATAAGGAGGACTTTATCTTTTTCAAAAGGGGCATGCTAGTCACACTAAAAATAGGTCCCAATACATGCAAGGTGGCATTGTGTGCCAAGTGATAATTTATGTCAGTGCATTCAACCAATGTGTTCCGGGGCATGTTAAAGACTACATGCATGCCAACACATGCTAGGAGAGTTCCATGTTGTGCTAGCACATGCCACCATGTGCTTGGGCTTCAGTTTCATGACAATATGTTCTAGGTACAAAGATGTTCCAGGACATGCGAGGTGCTAAGAAATGTTAGTGTGTGACAAAGCATCAATTTAAGGTGTGCCCGGATTGTTGAGAAGTGTTAGGTATTTCTCATTAATAGAATTTTTAGATCTTGATTATGTATTAAATAATATATTTCCTACACACACTAGAGGATATTTATCTAAATGGAATTTGATACATAGTAAAATTAATAGATATGAATGATGTGTTGACTCATAGGAAAACTCTATTCGACTAGTGATTACTTGATGGAAATGATACAAATTAATTACTTCTTAAAAAATTGACTGATTCTAACCACTATGGCCTTGGAAATATCATAAAAAATACTCCACAATAATGGCCTTAAATCGTTATCTTTTGAAAATATATATATTAGTGGGCATATAGCGTAATCAAAAACTCATTGGAATGATCAATGGTGACAAAAAAATTTTTACCGTCACCAAAAGTAATAAAAAGAGCATTGGTGAGGGTCATTAAAAGTTCGTCACTAGAAGTGTCACCAAAGAGAGAATTAGTGATGGGCCTTTAATGACCCTCATCAAAAGTTTCATTGAAAATGGATTTCGTGATGAACCTTAAAGGAACATCATTATATAGACTTACAATGACGCTTTTGTAAGGACCGTCACCATATGTGACATTGGTGACAGACCTTAAAGGTTGTTAGATCCCTATATTACTAGTATAGTCCCTTATTGTTGTTAGTGTAACCCCCTTATTGTTATTATTGTACCCTTTTAACCCCCATATTTTTATTATTGTGCCCTTATATTATTATTGTTAGGTCAGCTAAGACTACATTGTGGCCCCACTAGGATTACATTGTGGCCCCATGGACTCCTATATATAGAAAGGAGGTTTTTTAATTTCTATCATCCAAGAATTGTTCATTCATGTAATGTATTGGAGGTTTCCCCCTTGAAGTGGCTTATTTCTAAGGCGTTGATATCTCTTTTCTTCTATTTTGGAGCTGGCTTAACAACAATTGGTATCAGAGCTCTAAATTCTAGGGTTTCGCTGCTCCAAACAGGTCATCATGGAATTTTCGCTATAACATTTTTTATACAAAGTTTTAAGAGCAGAAATATTTAGGGTGTGAAGCTGAAATCCTAAGGAACAACATCACAAAATTTTAGAGCTTGGTTCACAAACTTTTCGAAGATATGATCTGTGGAAGTTAGGTCTTTTTGCAGGCTCCTCAATTTAATCTAAATAGGTCATCGTGGAATTTGCGCTATAGCTTTTTTTCTACGAAGGTTCAGAATCTGAAATTTTTAGGATGCGAAGCTAAAATCTAGAGGAAACTTGTCACAAAATTTCAGAGCTTGGTTCACAACATTTTTGGAGATATGGTCTGTGGATGGTAGTGCTTTTTCAAGCTCCTGAATTTCATCTCAAAGAGGTGATCATGGAAAAATATTCATAACTATCTCCCTGAGCATCGGATTTGAGTGCCGTAAAAAGTGGTCACAAGTACACAGATAGTAGTTAATTTTCTATCAATTTTAGAGCTAAAAGATGAAACAATGACACGTGGCAAGTCGTACAAGTTCGATCTACTGAACCAATCCATAATTAGGTCATTGTGGGAGATTGGACATAACTTTTCCTTGGAGAATCAAAATCAAGTCAGACCTATGGAATTATAAATATAATTCAGAAGGCTACCTCAGTGCCAAATTTCAGATATTTAAGAGCCACAATCATAGAGATAATCCAATTTCAATATCGAGCTCCTCAAAATTAAGAAAAAGGTGTGTATTTTTTCTGAATTGCATAAGTCTTGTTTAAAGAATCAATTTGAATTGATTCCAAGGGAATATTCTAGAATAGATATAAGTATTGGGTTCTAAAAAATGCCCCATAAAAATAATTCAATACCCATTAAGCCTTCAAAAGGCTCTACTATGACTCATGAAGATGAAGAATTGCGACATTATCTATCAAAATTACAAGAGAAAGTGCACCAAATTTCGCTCTCGCAAAGAGCAACAGAAAATGAAATGGAAGTTTTGAAGAAAGGCATGGAAGCAAAGATGGACGGTTTGAAGAATAATATGGATGGTTTGAAGAAAGGCATGGAATCTAATATAGATGGCATGGAAGCTGGCATGGAATCTAAGATGGATGACATGGAAGCTACGATTGATGAAAAAATGAAAGACAAAATGCAAAACATGAAGAATGAGCTAAAAGAAGACATGGAAGGTTTGACAAAGTTGATACAAGAAATGTTTCCTAATGGTGAAAAGATAGTAGAGGAAACTCATGTTGAGAACAAAATAAATGTTAATCGTGACCTCATAAACTCTAATTTTGGCAGGAAGAACCACCATATTTCAAGAATGGATATGAGTAAGTTTGATGGAAAGGATTCGGTAACATGGATACTACATATGGAGCAATATTTTGATCTCCATAATGTGAAAAAACACAAAAGGTATGCATTGCAGCTTTACATTTAGAAAAAAATACATTTGTATGGTATCGATGGCTTTGCTCCTGTAAAAAAACTATCACTTGGTCAATTTTTACGGAGGAAATGATAGCACATTATGAGGATACAAAGAGAAAAACCTTCCTTAGCCAATTGATAAATCTCAAACAAAAGGGTTTAGTGGGGGAGCACATTGAGGACTTCCAAAAATTGAATATAAGAGTAACTGATATTCTAGAGGAACACATGATTGATCTTTTCATAGGTACTTTAAAGGATAACATCCAACATGAAGTTCACGTTTTGGAACCTGATTCATCGAAGAAGGCATTCAAGTTGGCAAGAAAAATTGAATTTAAAATTATGGCAACAAGGAAGCCTACCACTCACTTCTATATAGAAGGAAGTGTTGCTATGCCTAGATTGCCACAACCTAGAAGGTTGAGACCATAAAAACTGGAAGAAAAAAGATAAAAAGGGATTTTCTACAGTTGTGATAGAAAATACAATAAAGGTCATAAGTGTGCTGAGAAGAAATTATTTTACATAGACTATGAAGAGGAAGAAGAAAATGAACAAGAAGAGGATATACACTAGGAACCAGCCCTAGAAGAGGAAGAAATGAGTCCGACCATATCGTGTAATGCATTGGTAGGAATTAACACTCCTCAAACTCTCAAGATAGAAGGACATATCAAGAAGAAAAAGGTAATAGTGTTGATTGATTTAGGTAGTACCCATAATTTTATTCATTGTAAGGTAGCCAAAGAATTGAATTGTTTCCTATACCCAGCATCAGAATGTCAAGTGATGGTTGCAAATGGAGGAACTATAAATTTCTCTGGAAAATGCCATAATATCAAGCTAACCATGGGGGAATATGTATTGACTAGTCCAATGCTTTCCATTCCTATGGGAGGTGCTGATGTTGTACTAGGAGTACAATGGTTACAATCTTTGGGGACGGTAGCTTTTAATTTTCAAGAACTTTTCTTGAAATTTTTTTCAGAAGGAAAGGAAGTCGAATTACGGGGTATTGAAGGGAAGCCAGGAAGGATAATAAGCTCTAATTTCATGACAAAGATTCTAAAGAAAGAACAACGAGGCGTAATTGCACAATTATGCTCTCTAGAAGTTCCGACATCAAAATCATCTATTTCTGCAGATCTCCAACAAGTCTTGGACAATCATTCCAAGGTGTTTGAAACTCCCAAAGGACTCCCACCTATTCATGATCATGATCATGCTATTCATTTGATTCCGGGAAGTGTTCCTCCAAACATCAGGCCTTATAGATATCCTTATGTCCAAAAGAGCGAAATTGAACACATGATTGCAGAAATGTTAGAGGCGGGTATAATTCAACCTAGTCAAAGTTCTTTCTCTGCTCCTGTAGTATTGGTACACAAGAAGGATGGATCATGGCGAATGTGTCCGGATTATAGGGAGCTCAATAAGCTCACCATTAAAGACAAATTTCCCATTCCTGTGATTGATGAATTATTGGATGAATTACGTGGAGCAATTTATTTTACCAAGTTGGATCTTTGTTCAGGATATCATCAAATTAGAATGAAGACTGAAGATATTCCAAAAACAGCATTTCAAACTCATGAGGGTCATTATGAATTTTTGGTCATGCCTTTTGGCCTTACCAACACACCTTCTACATTTCAAGGGTTGATGAATTCCATTTTCAAACCCTTCCTTAGAAAATTTGTGCTAGTATTTTTTGATGATATACTAATCTACAACAGGTCTTGGAAGGATCATGTTGAACATGTTGACATGGTGCTCAAACTATTGCAGGAGAAACAATTATATGCAAAAACATCCAAATGTTCCTTTGGAGTACAAGAGGTGGAATATCTGGGTCATATTGTATCTCACGAGGGTGTTAAAGTAGACCCTAACAAAATTAAAGCCATTAAGGAATGGAAAGTCCCCACAACCATAAAGCAGTTGCGAGGATTTCTCGGGTTAACATGGTATTATTGCAAGTTTGTTAAGAATTATGGGAGAATAGCAGCACCTCTAACAACATTATTGAAGAAAGATGCATTTTCATGGACTCCTGAAGCAACTAAGGCCTTTGAACATCTTAAAGAGGCAATGTGCCTAGCACCAGTCTTAGCTACGCCAGACTTCACAAAAACCTTTATTGTGGAATGTGATGCCTGAGGAAATGGAATTGGTGCAGTTTTAATGCAGGAAGGAAGACCCATTGCTTTTGAAAGTCGTCCAATCAAAGGAAAGTATTTACAGAAACCTATTTATGAGAAGAAAATGTTAGCAATACTACATGCACTAAAGAAATGGCGAACTTACCTAATGGGAAGACACTTCAAGGTAAAAACTGATCATGATAGTCTTAAACACTTTTTGGAGAAAAGACTATCTTCAGAAGAGCAGCAAAAATGGGTCACAAAGATGTTGGGTTATGACTTTGAAATAATATACAAAAAAGGAAAGCTTAATGTTGTTGCAGATGCACTCTCAAGAAAGAATGAAGAGGTGGAAGCATTCCTTTGTGCCATTTCTATTATCCAACCAGATTGGATAACCGAAGCAAGAGATGAATGGAAGAAGGACAAAGATGTATGGACACTCATTCAAAAGTTGCAGCAAGATCCTAGTACATCTGATACATTTAGTTGGAAAAATGATTCTTTATGGTACAAATATCGCTTATATCTTTGTAAGAATTCCCAACTAAAACAAAATATTCTTTTGGAATTGCACACTTCTCCTTTAGGAGGACACTCAAGATTTTTAAAAGCTTACCACAGGGTGAAGAAAGAATTTTTTTGGGATGGCCTTAAATCTGATATTCAAAAGTTTGTGGCAAAATGTTTGGTTTGCCAACAGAATAAAGTTGAGAAAATTAAGACCCCGGGACTTCTACAACCTTTATCCATTCCAAGTCAACGTTTGGAGGAGATTTCAATGGATTTTATCACAGGTTTACCTAAGTCCGAAGGAAAGAGTTTCATCATGGTGGTAGTTGATATAATTACCAAGTATGCACACTTTTTTTCATTATCTCATCCATTTAAAGCAAGTACAGTTACTACTACATTTATGGACACAATTCAAAAGCTACATGGAAGCCTAAGGGTTATTGTGAGTGACAAAGATCCCATTTTTACTGGAAATTTTTGAACGGAGTTATTTTCTTGTTAGGGTGATTAGCTCATAACTCATCTTATCATCCTCAATTTGATGGTCAAACAGAGATAGTAAATAAATGTTTGGAAGGATATCTTCGTTGTTTGTATCTGATAAACAAACACAATGGGTCAAGTGGTTACCTCTCGCTGAATGGCGGTATAACACTTCCTTCCATACTGCAGCAAAAATGACCCCATTTATGGCACTTTATGGATATCATCCACCATCCATCACATCATATTTAAGAGAAAATTCAAAGGTCCAAGCAATGGAAGATCACATCAAGAATCAACAAGAAGTTCTCCAACTATTAAAGGATAACCTGAATTTGGCACAAAATCGAATGAAACAATAGGTAGATCAACATCAGAGCAAGAAAAGTTTTGATGTAGGAGACTAGGTATATTTACAGCTACAACCATACAAACAAATGTCCCTCAAGCAAGCTAAGAAGGATAATAAATTATCGCCAAAGTACTATGGTCCTTACAAGGTTTTGCAAAAGATTGGGACTATGGCATACAAATTGGAGCTTCCTACTTCTTCACGAGTGCATCTAGTTTTCCATGTTTCATGCTTAAAAAAGGTTGTAGGTGAAAATATTTCAGTTCAAACAATATTGCTAGAACTTGATGAGGAATGAAAAATCATATTGGAACCTGGTCACGGTAACAAGAACTCGACAGCTACGGAATCGATCAATTTCAGAGTATCGCATCAAGTGGAAGAACTTACCCACTGAAGATTCTACATGGGAGGATGAGAATTTTATACAAAAGCACCCATATCTACTCAAGCATTGAGGAAAACACTTTTTTGAAGGAGAGTGGCAAGTTAGGTCCCTATATTACTAGTATATTCCCTTATTGTTATTAGTGTAGCCCCCTTATTGTTATTGTTGTACCCCTATAACCCCCATATTGTTATTATTGTACCCTTAAAGTATTATTGTTAGGTTGGCTAGGATTACATTGTGGCCCCACGGACTCCTATATATAGAAAGGAGGTTTTGTAATTTGTATCATCCAAGAATTTTTCATTCATGTAATGTATTGGAGGTTTCCACCTCGAAGTGGCTTATTTCTAAGGCGTTGATATCTCTTTGCTTCTATTTTTGGAGCTGGCTTCACAACAAAGGTCCATCACAAGCATGACCCTCACTAATGTACTTTTTTCCTGTAGTGTTACATAAACAAAAGGGATATCATTAAAATTGTTAAGAGGTTTAGATATATACCTTTAATTAAATAAAAATTATATATCTCAATAATGGAAATTTACATAGTACATAATGTTAACCCTTGAGGTTGATAAGGGTGAGATATAATGTCGAAGGAAATTAAGTGATGGAAGTGGGTTAGAATACTATAAAATATTTGAAGGTATAATATAAATTGTGATGTTACTGTATTATGCTAGCTTTAATATCAACTTTCAAAGATAGAATTAAATAGAATTTATAAATGTTGTCATAGTAGAACGAAGTGTTGAAGAACTGTCTTCAAGGAAAGTTACTACAAAAAATGAATTATTAATTTTTTAAGAAGGTCAAGGATCAGAAATCTCATACAATATTCTATACATGAAATCAGAAGTTGTGATGGAAATTCTAACAACAGAAAATACCATGAAAGAGCTTCATCGAATAGTGACGAAATACATTAACATCGTTGCCGACAAATTAGTAATTATGCTGTAATTAGGAAAAAAAAAATCAGTAAGTGGAGTTGTTACAGATGTTATCAGAGCCCATGTTGAAACAAAAAGTATATATCTGTCCTCACATAGGATATTAAAAATACAAAAATTTGGTGTTATAAATTAATTTAAATTGAAACATTTTTACACTAATTTATTTTCTGTGTACAGTTATTTAGTGCAGAAAAATGAAATTTTCATTATGAGAGATGGAGGAGGAGTGTCTATAGATTTGGGTGGTGATGGAAATCCACGATATCAATATTCTTAGTTGCTGGATATGTTCAGGGAGATGCAACAAGAATTGATTCATCTGAGAACCAAGAATGAATGATTTTTGCAAGCCAACGAAGAGAAAGAGAGGTTGGTTAAGGAATTAACCTCAAGGTCTAGTCATGAAAGTGAAGACCCTAGAAGAAAGCGAAAAGAAGATGAAACCAAATCAGAAGGATTTGAGGATAGTGAAGAAACTAGACAACAGTCCAAGAAGAAAAAGGAATTGCAAGGAGAATTGCAAAAAATAAAACTCCCACTTATGATGGTGAAAAGGAGGATGATGCAAAAGCTTCACTTCTGAATATGGTAAAATAATTTCAAGTCTATGAATATCGAAGTAACATGAAAGCCATATTGGCTATTTAACAACTACAGGGTAACGCTACCTTATGGTGGGAAGAAAGAAAAATGGTACATGTACTAGATGAGAAAATTTTTACTTGGGAAGACTTTCAAAGTAAATTCAAGTCTACATATTTGAATGAGAGATATTATGATGACAAACCCAAATATTTTCATGAGCTGAGATTGGGACAACTCAATATAGATTAATTTGTTACCAAATTCACTAACCTGCTTCTCTATGTTCCTTATATCATAGAAGAAAAGGCCAAGGTACAACGATTTTTATGTTTCCTACCTACTATCTACAAGGAAATAATAGAATTTGATAATCCCAAGACAATGGATGAAGCGGTGTGCAAATCAAGACTATGTTATCAATAGTTGAAAGGCAGAAACGATCAGCTGAAAATTTGGAAAAACAAACAAAAAGGGAAACGTGAGTGTAGTGGAAAAAGAGTAAAACCAGCATATTTGCAAACCTATACATGAAATCAGAATTTGTGATGTAAATCCTAACAACATAAAATACCATGAAAGAGCTTCGTCGAATAGTGACGAAATACATTAACGTCGTTGTTGACAAATTAATAATTATGCTATAATTAGGAAAAAAATAAATCAGTAAATGGATTTGTTATAGATGTTATCAGAGCCCATGTTGAAACACAGAGTATATATGTGTCCTCACAAAGGATATTAAAAATCCAAAAATTTGCTGCTATAAATTAATTTAAATTGAAACATTTTTGCATTAATTTATTTTCTGTGTAAAGTTATTTAGTGCAGAAAAATGAAACTGTCATTATGAGAGATGGATGAGGGGTGCCTGTAGATCTGGGTGGTGATGGAAATTCACCAGATCAATATTCTCAGTTGCTGGATATGTTTAGGGAGATGCAACAAGAATTGCTTCATTTGAGAACCAGTAATGAACGATTCTTGCAAGCTGGCGAGGAGCAAGAGAGGTTGGTTAAGGAATTAACCTCAAGGTCTGGTCATGAAAGTGAATACCCTAGAAGAAAGAGAAAAGAAGATGAAACAACCTTAGAAGGATTTAAGGATAGTGAAGAAACTAGACAACAGTCCAAGAGGAAAAAGGAATTGCAAGGAGAATTGAAAAAAAATAAAACTCCCACTTATGATGGTGAAAAAGAGGATGATGCAGATGCTTCACTTCTGAATATGGTAAAATAATTTCAATTCTATGAATATAGAAGTAACGTGAAAGCCATATTGGATATTTAACAACTATAGGGTAACGCTACCTTATGGTGGGAAGCAAGAAAAATGGTACATGTACTAGATGAGAAAATAGTTACTTGGGAAGACTTTCAAAGTAAATTCAAGTCTACATATCTGAATGAGAGATATTATGATGATAAACCCAAAGAGTTTCATAAGATGAGATTGGGACAACTCAATATAGATGATTTTTTTACCAAATTCACTAATCTTCTTCTCTATGTTCCTTATATCATAGAAGAAAAGGCCAAGGTACAACGATTTTTAAGTTTCATACCTACTATCTACAAGGAAAGAATAGAATTTGATAATCCTAAGACAATGGATGAAGCGATGTGCAAATCAAGACTATGTTATCAATAGTTGAAAGGCAGAAACTATCAGCTGAAAATTTGGCAAAACAAATAAAAAGGGAAAGGTGACTCCAGTGGAAAAAAGATTAAAACCAACATATTTGCAAACCTTTTGGAAAATCATCAAAGGAAGAAGTTTAACAAAAGTGGAGAGAATCAACCAGCACAATCACAAACTGGATCTAAATAGATAGATGTAAACAACAAGAAAGAAGTTACTATAAAAATGAAGGAACCATTAAATAGTTGGGGTTTTAGAGAACCTCACCTATTATGTAATTTCCCTCATCGAACTATTCAAAATATTCAAGTGCTAAGAGAGATGACTACTATAAATGACATTGCTAGAAACACTCCAAGATTCAGTGCTGCACTAGAGGATAGCCAAGTTGAACACCAATCAACCATGATCGAAATCAAATGTATGATTGATGAACAACCTCTTTCTATTTTGATAGATACAGGAGAAAATTTAAGCTATATAAGTCATATGGTGGAGAAGTGAAAATCAAAATCAGGAAAATTTTAACAAGCATGGTTAGCTCAGTTAGCTACTAGAAAAGAAAGAAAAGTGACCCATAAAATACCAAATATTGCTATAAATTTAAATGGATATGAAAATTAATTGAATTTTAATATTTTAACCCTAGGCTCCTATAATGTGCTAGTGGGAATGGACTGGTTAGAAAAACATAAAGCAATAGTTTATTACTTAGATAAAGCAGTTCACTGTATAGATGGTGAGGGAAAACCAGTGATATTAAAAGGAAAACCAAAACCAATATCAATAAGACAGATTTTAGTACTAGAGTTAAAAATGACATCAAGGAAAGGTTGTCAAGTGTATGTTGTACAAGTAGAAGAATTGGGACAAAAAACTAAAAAATAAGCTGTAGAAAATTTACCAGTAATTAGAGAGTTCAACGATGTGTTTCCAGATGAAATCCCCCATTTACACCCTAAAAGATAAATTGACTTCTCAATTTAATTAGTACCCAGAGCTACACATGTCTCTAGAGAACCCTACCGAATGAGTACTCCTGAGTTGTTAGAATTAAAATTGCAACTACAAGAGCTGTTACGCAAAGGTTATATAAGACCAAGTGTGTCTCCTTGGGGAGCACCTATATTTTTTGTTAAGAAGAAATATGGCACATTTAGGATGTGTATAGAGTACAGACAACCGAATAAATTTACTATAAAGAACATATATCCTCTACCCAGAATAATTGACTTATTTGATCAAGTAAGAGGAGCTACTATATTTTCAAAGATTGATTCAAGAACAGACTATCATCATATAAGAATTAAATATGAAGACATCAACAAGACAGCATTCAGGACTAGATACAAGCACAATGAATTTGTAGTTATACCTTTTGGGTTAACTAATGTACCTGCTACATTCATGTGTCTAATGAATAGTGTGTTACATGAGTATCCAGACAAATTTGTTTTGGTGTTCACCGATGACATTATCATATATTCTAAAAATGAAGTGGTTAATAAAGAACGTCTCATAATTTTCTTACAAAAACTTAAAGAACATAAGTTATATGAAAAAATGATCAAATGTGAATTTTAAAAAGATAAAATTCAGTGTTTGGGCCATGTAATTTTAAAGGAAGGATTGGTAGTAGAGCGAGAGAAGATAGAAATTATCATGGATTAGCCTGTACCTGCTGATGTTCCAACCATAAGATCATTCATGGGTATCGATGGATACTACAGGAGATTTGTAGAAGGATTTTTAGCCTTAGCATATCCTATTACATCTCTACAGAAAAAGGGAATGAAGTTTGAGTGGACATAAAATGTCAACATAGTTTTGAATAGGTAAAACTTGAACTAACAACTACTCATATTTTGAAGATTTTTGATCCAAACAAAGACTTTTTAGTGTGTACCGATGCATGTGCAGAAGGAATAGGAGGGGTATTATTACAAGAAAACTTAGTCATAGCCTATGAATGAAGAAAAATAAAGAAACATGAATAGAATTACACTGTATATGACTTAGAGTTAGTTGTTGTAATAGATTCTTTGAAGATGTGGTGACATTATCTATTAGGAAAGAACTTTGTACTAATGAAAGATCATATAAGCTTGAAATATTTTTTCACACAACTTGATTTAAATGCTATACAAGCTACATGGTTGTATTTCTTTAGAGAGTTTGACATGGAAATCAAAAATATTAAAGGAAAGGAAAATAAGATTGCAGATTCTTTGAGTAGGAATGTTCATCAGATTTTGAGTTGTGCTGGAAGTAGTGTGAAATTTGACATATAATAATTGATACAAGAAGTGGTGAGTTAAGATCAAAAATATGAAAAACTATAGGAAAAATTATAGAAGACTCAAATACTGCAATATACTCACACTAAAAAAAGCTTGATTTATTATAAAAACATATTGTATATTCCAAATGTGAGCTCATTAAAACATGAAATCTTAGATAAATATCATAAACGACATTATGCAGGGCATCCTGGCTATCAAAAGTTGATTTCAGCATTGAGAAAGAATATGTTTTGGTCTAGGATGAAGAAATATGTGGCTGATTACCTAACAAGATGTCTAGAATGTCAACAGGTAAAAGTAGAGCATCAGAATCCAGAAGGATTGTTGGATACTTTACCTATTCAAGAATGGAAATGGGAAGTAGTTTCCATAGATTTTATTACTGGATTGCATGGAAATAAATATCAACATGATTCTATAATGGTGGCTGTAGACACATTGACTAAAGTTGCACACTTTTTACCAATACATTCTCCTTCTGGAACAACTCATGTAGCTAATGTATTCATGAAAGAGATTATGAAGTTACATGGTATTCCTCAAATGATTATATCAGATAGAGATGCAAAGTTTACTTCAGCTTTTTGGAAGACTCTGTTTGGAGGAATGGGTACCAAATTTAACTTTAGTACCGCCTATCATCCCCAAACAGATGGACAAACTGAAAGGGAAAACCAAATTCTAGAAGACATGTTACACATGCATTTTATGGACAGACATACAAGATGGGAAGATTTTCTGCATCTAGCAGAATTTACATATAATAATAGTTATCAAAATTCAATAAATATGAGTCCTTTTGAAGTGCAGAAAGTGCCACACTCTGCTTAGTTGGAGTCAGCCAAAAGATAAATTAATTCTTGGACTGGATGCATTTTAAGAGATGGAAAGAACCATGACAAACATTCAACAAAACATTAAAACAACTTAAGACAAACAAAATAGCTATGCATACAAAAAGAGAATTCATAGAGAATTTAAAGTGGGAGACCATGTTTACTTGAGGATTAAGCCTAAAAAGAGTACTTTATATACGAGTAGTTGTGCTAGATTAGCACCAATCTACTGTGGACCATTTAAAGTTATAAAAAGAGTGGGGAAAGTAGCTTCCAAATTGGCTCTACCTAGTCACATTAAGGTTCACAATGTTTTTCATGTTACCTTATTGAAAAAGTATGTACATGATCCTACTCATGTAATTGATTGGAATGTGATACAAATTGAACCACAAGGGGAATTTCTTCCAGAGCCCCTTCATATATTGGTGTGGGAAGAAATCGAGCTCTAAAATAGGATGGTATCTAGGGTGAAAGCGTAGTGGAAGCACTTTTCACCTCAAGAAGCTACCTGAGATCGAGAAGAAGAAACGAAGGAAAGATATCCATCATTGTTTGCAAAGTGAATTGATATTTTTCAACATTGAGGACGGTATTATGTTAGAGGGGGAATATGTAATATCCCTATTTTTACTTCTTTTATTTGATAGTTGAACAATCCTAAAGCTTGAGTGGACCTAAAGGAAAAATATTATTGTGGACATATTTTATTCTTTTAATTTAATAAATGTGGAATTTGAATTATTGTGCAAAGACTAGAGTATAAATGGAGACCAGGATTTCAAATCCATGAGGATGGATAAAATTCCAAAGACTTTCCTAGATTCTCCAAATATACTTGGAGAAAATAAATTAAATTTAAAATTTTAGATTGGAGATAAAAATCTAAAAGACACCCCACTAAATTGAAAAGTTACTGAGAATAGGTGAAATAAAACTAGAAAGAGGAAAAAGCTAGTTTTAAAGTACTTTTGTGGAAAAAACAAAAGGAGAGCCTAGGAAAAAATGAAAACATCATCATGATTAACTCGACGCAGTTATGGGAACATACTTAAAGGAAAGCAAGCTTAAATAAACCATTCCCTGGTAGACAAGAGGTTGTCTACACTTTGGAGGAATTGGTCTCTGTTCGGGGGGAGTTGTGGCGAGAAAGCTCAAGGTTGGGTGGAAAATAGTCTTAAAAAAATTGGTATACACAATTAATTAAATTTTGTGTTATGAACTTTAGTGCTAAAGAAAGTTAGAAATTATCTATTTGTATGGATTAATGATTCAAGTAAACTAGATTTAATTCTGTCATAAATTTAATTTTTTGCATGCTTAATTTCTGTAGAAAAATTGTTTAGTCAGTGTGATGTATTGAAGAGAAAACAACTATGGTAGATATAGTTGATCTGTATGGTTATATAGACAATTATAAGTTAGTAAACCAGCACTCAGAATCTCTAAACCTCATTAATCAGGTTTAATTCTAAGGTTAGCTTGTAAACCTTACCTTTATCTACACAGAAAGCATAGATAAATACAGGTGGAAAGAAAGAAATATCTGAAACTGTACAAGAACTAGAAGATGTATTGACACACATAAAATATTGCATTAACTCAAAAAGTGTACCAATGTCATATAGCATAAAGAACATGCACTAAATAAATAAAACTCTGAATTAGGATGATTATTGCATTGTATCATAACTGCAATAATTTAAACCATGATATTATTATGAATATAAATTACAATTTAAATCTGTCATAAATTGTAGACAGAGTCCATGGTCCTAACTAAATAGATACAACAGAATTATAAATTTGAATATAGTAAATAATTCAAGAGGATGAATTCTTCAAAACGATATGGACCAACCTCTAATAAAGAAATAAAATTCTACTATCAATGAATGGCAAACTGATTTTCTCAAAATTGACAGCATTATAAATTAAACTGTAAAATTGTGCGGTGAAGGAAGTGGAGTACATGCACATATAATTATACACACGAATTATTGTGCATATATTTATCCTTAAAATTTAGTAAATCAATTAATATATAAATCCGTGACAAGGGTGAGTAAATCAGGAAAATTTACCTTATTGTACTATGTTAAACAGTGATAGTGAACCTACACATAAATATGAGAAAAATGCTTAAGTGCGAGAATTAAATTAAACAGAAGAGAAAAGGGAAATTAATCTGACAAGAAAGAATGTGAGTACCTTTAGTCTCATCGATAGAGTGCATATTAAACTTTGACAAGATGTGAATAATTGATCAGTTGATCCTATACAATTCATGATTTTATTAATTTAAGGGAAATTAATAAAATCTTAAAATTATTACAAATTATTCTTAACAGACATCTAAATTTAAAATTGACAATTTCACACAGATTGCAAGTCTGTAATACTGTGATTTTAATTCTATAGAAGAATAATTAATTCGAAACCAAAAAATTTAATACAAAGGTCAACTTCATAAAAACGGGAATGTAATGAATAACATGAATGATACAGAGTAACTCGAAATTCCTCATGAGGGAATGAGGGTTCTGAGTTAAAAACGAAAACATATTTTACTTCAAGTAAAATGATCATTCCAGAATTATATGAGTTCAAGTACAATTGGTTTAAGTCATCACTAAAGAATATCTAAAATTTCTACCGAGAGTTTATTTGAAAATACAAATACAGTGAGAGAGAAGACAATAATACATTTAAATATCATTACAGTATGAAAAAATTTATATACGAACTCTCTGTAATATTTACATTGGAGAGAAAATGAAATTTATTGAAAACCCAGTAGTGAAATTATCTTTAACGAGAAAATTTAATAATAATATACAGAGATTGTCTCGATAGGAGAAGGCCAACCTCATATATCTGTTGTGTAAGGGTAAGACGATCGAGTTAATTTTGGTTCCTCGGATTAAATTGGGGAAATTTTTTAGTTAAATAATTATATTTAATATTCAATTAAAAACCCAGGATTTAATTCTAATGAAACGTTGGAAACCCATACTGTTTGGGAACTCAGATAGCATTATGAATGTTAACATTCTAGATAACTCATACACATCAGAGGAATTGTGATGCCATGAGGAAGAAAGATAGAGTAGAAATGAAATGAAAAGAATTGTACTCCAGAGGAAATTCTCAATGATATAATTATAGAATGAAAATGAAATACAAGAGAAATTACCAAAACACCTTATCAGAGAAAAATATGAATTATCAAACGGAGTTTTAACTACCAGTGTAATATTTAAACATATTGTGAAAATTAAGAGGTATATGCCAGATTAAATCCTCGACTACGTCATTACACCAATGAGGAAGTACTATGGTAGTCAGGATCCAAACAAAAGACTCAGAGAGAAATAATAAATTTCAACCAAAATCTAATTTCATATTAAGTCTACAAGTAAACTAAAGGTAAGAAATAAAATAGTAATAACGATGTATAAGCAAATTTACAGTCATTACTATAGGAGGAATTTGAAAGCAATAGCCAAAAAAGGATTGCATTAAGGGTTTATAATTTCTTACATATTCATTGCAAAAGAGGAAATTACCTCATGATCTCCAGAATTGTTGAAGGAAGGCATGTTAAATACCTTGGATAGAATGGAAGCCTGCAAAACGAGAATGGAACATTAGTTGCAAATCAACACTACAAGAAAAAAGCACATTGGTGAGGGTCATGCTTGTGACAGACCTTTAAGGTCCATCACCAATGTCACATATGGTGACAGTCCTTAAAAAACCATCACTGTAAGTGTATATAGTGATGGTCCTTTATGGTCCGTCACCAAAGACATTTTCAATGACACTTTTGGTGAGGGTTTTTAAAGGCCCATCAATAATTCTCTCTTTGGTTACACTTCTAGTGACGAACTTTTAATGACCCTAACCAATGCTCTTGTTTTTACTTTTCGTGATGGTCAAAAAATGTCCATCATCATTGATCATTAAAAAACTGCCACTGTAATTGTATATAGCGATGGTCCTTTATGGTCTGTCACCAAATACATTTTCAATGAAACTTTTGGTGAGAGTCATTAAAGGCCTATCACTAATTCTCTCTTTGGTGACACTTCTAGTGACGAAATTTTAATGACCCTCACCAATGCTCTTTATGTTACTTTTGGTGACAGTCAAAAAATGCCCATCATCATTGATCATTCCAATGATTTTTTGATGAAAATATGTGTATGTTAATATATTATTTGTCAAAAGTTAACGATTTAATACCATTATTGTGGAGTATCTTTTATAATATGTCCAAGGCCATAGTGGTTAGGTTCAGTCAATTTTTTAGAAGTAATTAGTGTGTATCATTTCCCTCAAGTAATAACTAGTCGAATAGAGATTTCCTATGAGTCAACACATGATTCATATATATTAAGTTTATTATCTAGCGAATTCCCTTTAGATAAAGTTCCACTATTGTATGTAAGAAATATATTATTTAATACATAATCAAGCTTTGACAATTCTATTAATGAGAAAGACCTAACGATCCTCACTAATCTGGGCATGTCTTAAATTAATGCTTTGGCACACACTAACATTTCTTAGCACCCCCCATGTATTGGAACATCTTTGTACCTAGAACATCCTGTGATGACACTGATGCCCAAGCACATGGTGGCATGCGCTAGCACAACATCGAACTCTCTTAGCATGTGTTGGCATGTTGCATATAGTCCCTAGCATGCCCTGGAACACCTTGGTTGAATGCATTGACATACATTAGCACTTGGCACACAATGCCACTTGGCATGTATTGGGACCTATTATTAGTGTGCCTAGCATGCCCCTTTTCAAAAAGATAAAGTCCTGACTTATTAACTCTCTTATTGGTTCTTCCTTTTGTTGCCTTGACATATATTGATATACCCTGGCACCCTGCACCACATCCTTAGCACCTAGCATGTATTGGCATATCTTGGCACTATTAATTGGCACATGATATAATTAGCACACCCTGGAACTCCCAAGCACACTTTGGGAATTCTTGACATGCCTTGATATTCCCTAGCATGCCTTACCAATGCTTAGCATACCTTGTCACTCCCTCCTTGGCATGAAAACTAACACTCATTAACACTAGTGTCTGGCACACGTTCCTCATATTCATTAACTTCCATGAATTTTTACCTAGTGCTCCCTTAATGTTTTTTCCTAGTACTCCTTAACACTCATCAACATGCATTATCACTCTCTAGCACACCTTAGAACTCTTCAACATTCCCTTCCACTTCATAACATGCATAACACTAGTCCCTGACACATATTGGCGCTTGGCACATGTTGGCGCTTGGAAAGTCTTAGCATGTATGGAATACATTGAGATGCCTTGGTATGATTTGGCATGGTTTAATATTAAATTTATTTGTGATTATCAATTGTTGGAAAGTAGATGAGAATCAACAAAGGAATACTTGGCACTTAGAATGCACTAAGACTTTGCACTTGGCACCTAGTGTTGGTGTGCCTAGCATGCCCCTCTTGGAAAAGGTAAATTGATGACTTATTAACCCTCTTATGTGTTAATTTCCTTGTAGTTTAACTTTTTTCTCCCTTTTGTTGTCTTGACAGTCCCTGACACACATTGACACACCGTTGCACATCTTGGTATGCCTTATAACTTGGAACATCTTAGCATGTTTGACATGTGTTCTCCCTATATGGCACATCAAGGGGGTGAAGATAGATGTATTCCTAATGTAGGTTGAGTATGAGGGCGAGTAAGGGTTGCTAAAGGGAGGTCATGATCATCCTCCAAGAGCAAGATCATCATGTGAGGGTTCAGAAGAATGTTGCATACCTTAAGGGTCGATTTTATCTAGGACGTAGGATGGCATATTGTTGGTTCTCTTCTAGAATATCGAGCTTAAGAGAGTTTTCTCATGAGAATCTGGGCATGTGATTAGAATGGTGTCTTTGTGTGAAGGTCACATCAAATTATGAAATGTTGAAATTTGCAACAAGAAACAGTGAGACTGGAAACCAGAAAGGAAAAAAAAAAAATGCACCCACACTGGTGAGGAATTTTTATGCACCAGGAGTGAGGAATGTGGGGCGTCTAATTTATTTTTCCCTTAAATAAATTGGAAAATAAATTGTAATTTCATTTCATAACAACTTATGTCAATTAATTAAGTCATGATGACCGAGTTAGCTCAATAAATTCAAATACTTGAGGGTCTAAGATGAGGCATCTAGAGGGATTCTAATATTTTTGGGGTCCATATGAAGTTGATGCATTAGTGGGGTGCAAGTGTAATTAACTCAATTAAATGCGTTAAAATTAGTTTAATAGGTTCTAACTGAGTGATGAGCTAGTGATAGGTCCAGTGAATTAAATTAGATTTAATTCACAATGACTGATCAATCATATAAATGATAATTTGCTATTAATAGTTGCATGCATGTCAGTTTCAAGGAATACCCAATTGAGACCGAGGTTAAAGGGAACATAAATATCAGTTGTATTCAGAGAAAATTTCCCTCCCTAGGAATTGCATGAGCAAGGTAGGTTGAAGTAAGGATGAGAATTGGCTAAGTACTAGACTGAGTTTGCCTAGATCAACGAGAGACAATTGACAAAGTACTGGAGAATCTCATGAGAGATTAAGCATTAATGTATTATTTCATGATTCCTTGACTTAATACACAATAGATATACAGGGGTTTTGAGTATTTTCTTTCCCCAAATACATCATGTTTTTGTGCAATTGATAATTTATTTCTCTTACTTATATGTGATTGCACGATCGTGTTTTGTTTCCGCAAATTGTCGGAAGGATTCAATATCTTGTTTTAGTAGATTACAAGATTAGATTGAATCTCATTGGTTAGATTTTCTACATGGTATCAGAGAAGGAATTTTTTGGGTGGTGAGTTTGCAGAGAATATTTGAATATTTTGGCGTAAAATTTTCAAAACCAAATAGAATATTTGGATTCCTTGCGAAAATCTACCAAAATGGAAAAGATAAATCGGTCGAATCAGAGCTCGGATGAGGGATATATCATCGATTTAAAATCAACTCTTTTTTATAAACTCTTTGTAACGGTGGGACAATTACACTGTGCACAAGTCAAGAACCTATATGTAATTGAGGTACCAGATGCATGCAAAGCTTTAAGGAGAAAGGCAGAAGTTAGAGACTTGGTGGTTTAAAGGGAGCATAAATTACCTCTCAACATCCATCGTCATGAGAAGCAGTCTTAGAAGGTTGTGGAGTAGCTGCCACAATTGGAGAAGCAGAGAGGAGACTGAGTGGAAGTGTCCACTCAAGCAGAGACCTCCATGAGGGGGAAATTTCGAGCCAAATGGGAAAAGGGAACAACCATACCTCAAGGTGTAAGCCGGTGGGGTGATGTGTAGACATAACGCAAGATAATAAATTTGGGAAATGTCCATTGAGATGGTGTGTCTCATGGATCGAACCTGGCTACGAGGAGCCCGCAGTACAATAGTAGTAGGAAGGATCAGTTAGATTGATGTAGTCTGATGTCAGCAAGATAGAAATCAGAGTGACAGATGTCAAATACTGGATCAAAAATCAGAGTTAGCAATAGTTCAAAGGGCACGGATGCAGATGTCAGCAGCAACGTAGAGAATCTAGTACTAGACGGGTGTAGAAACTAGCAGCAGTTAGAAGACTCTGATGACAGATGCATTATACTGAGTAAGTTGTTCGGAGGCTATTCAGGTTCAGGATTTGCAGGTGCAAACAACACTAGAGAAGTGTAGCATGCAGAACATTCTAAAGGTATTAGATGGGGATAGATTGAATTCATTTCTTGTTGAGAGGGACTATTGAAATTTGCAACAAGAAACAATGAAATTGGAAACTAGAAAGGACAAAAAAAAAAATGCACCCACACTCATGAGGAATTTTGATGTACCAGGAGTGAGGAATGTGAGGCGTCTAATTTATTTTTCCCTTAAATAAATTGGACAATAAATTTTAATTTTGTCTCATAATAGCTTGTGTCAGTTAGCTAAGTCATGATGATTGAGTTAGATCAAGAAATTCGATTTAAGGTGATCAAGGTGGATATTGATGGCCACCCACCTATTCCACTTGGGCCCTCGCCATTGTCTCTTTCAGTTTTTCAGTTTCCTTAATTATAGCACAAAATACTATTTTTGTTAGTTTTTTGGGTTCTGAACTTCTGGAGCCATTTTGAGGCCCCAAACGATGTTTTTTGGGCAAGAAAGGTTTAGGAATTTCCTAGAAATCGCATTAGTAGTTGTAGTCCTCGAAGAGATATTTCTAACGAGGTATCATGTGCGTCAAACGAAGATCATATGAACAAGTTACGACCACAAAAATTTGGATGCCCAACTAACCCCAATGGGGCCCATAAACTCTTGGTGTTACATCTCCTTGGGTCAGGGTTTTGGTTGTTTAGGGTTTTATCTTATTTTTAATTAATAAAAAAGACCCTTCATCCTTATTGTAACACAGTTTAGAGGAACATAACTATCAGTTGTATTTATAAAAAATTTCCCATGTGCAATTATAAAATCGTTGGGATGCCATGATGGATTGCGAAATCAAGGAAGGTTGATTTTACTAATTAATATGGAGATAATTCCATAGGAATTGCGTGAGCAAGGCAGGCTGAGAATTGGCTAAGTATTAGACCGATTTTTCCTAGATCAGCAGGAGACAATTGGCAGAGTGTTTGAGAATCTCAAGAGAGATTAAGCATTGTATTGTTTCATGATTCCTTGAATTAATACAAAATAGAGATAGAGGGTTTTGAGCAGTTGGTTCCCTAGATACATCTTGTGTTGTGCGATTGATAACTTGTTTCTCTTACTTATATGTGATTGTGCGATCGTGTGTTGTTTCCACAAATTGTAGGAAGGATTCAATATCTTGTTTTAGTACATTACAAGATCAGATTGAATCCCATTGGTTAGATTTTCTACATGAAATAGAAGAGAGGGTTGATACCATCTTGCCTTGTGGTGGTTAGTAGGCCGCAAGGTCTGTGATAAAGACCAACATAAATGGAGGAGGGCTTGCACTGTAATTTAGAGCCATAATAGAAGTCGACACAGGTGTAATATTGACTGATTTAACCCTAGTTTGAGGGTCGACATTGAGATCTGAAGTTCATGTCAAGATTCAGTCAAAGAAATGCCCAGAATCTATGGATCCATATGATCTAGGTCGAGTCTCTTATGGAGGCAAGAGTCATGTTTTTTCTATGTGTGGATAGGGTTTGTTCTATAACAATTAGAAGTACATAAGTATAATGCCCTAGTTAGGACAGTTTCCTAGCATGTTTAGTTCATAAGGTATGCCCTTAAGACTGTGACAAATTTGCGTAGAAGAAGACGGGTTGTGACCCTTAGAGTGAGGTTTATTTATAATGCAATAAAGACCACAGATCTGGAAGATGGTTTGCAGATTCAGTATGTGTGGAGACAATAGATCCAAAGGAGGGTGGAACCTGAGCAGAATATTGAGCATGCAGAAGAAATGTGCCATATGGAGAATGGATTGACATGCAGAGGAGTTGATTTTGGTGGAATTTCCATAGAGTTTTAGACAAATATCTGAAGAAACCTATAAAAAATTAGTAAATGGACTGTTAGTGGCTGATTTGTGACCCTAGTTCAGTCATCTACAGATTTTTAGAAGTATGATAAGAGGAGTAGTTCATATTTGTTCATAGATTGGAAAACAAAGATCAAATTGTCGATACACAAGAACAGTGATCTTGAGAGGACTCAGACCCTTGTTAGGTGGCAGATTTGAAAAGCCCTAGATGAAGACAATATTGTGGGCCCTAGATCAGTAAAAATAATTGACTGTGGTTGGGTAGATTGATGGTAGTCCAAGTACAGTTGGAGGGTTGTTAGGTTACTATCAAAGAAGAGCCCTTAATCTTGCTTTGGTGAAGGACAACAAAATTGGTAGAAGAGTAGGTGTATAGGGCCTAAGGATGTGTAGACTTTGAAGGATTAAAGTAACAGTCAAGTGGGCCAACCAACTAGCACTAGTTCACTACGTTGTAGAGGATTGATTCAGAGAGAAGAAGGGAAGCCTCCATAGCCCTGGACTTCTCATCTTGGAGTTGTAATATGGAAAAAGTGGGCATACCAAAGAGTTGTTCACAAATGGAATTGCGAATAACTTTTCACCACTCAAACTAGTAGTGGACCTAAAATAGGTTCCTAAGAGGGCAACTGCTAGGACAAGGGAAACGATGGAGTCTTAGCCCATTTTCACCACAACTAAGGCTCCGTGCTCTTCATGGAATTTCACCGATGGGTGGAGTCCCAGTAGTTTAGGAAGTCACTTGTAGAGTATAGGTCAATGAATAGGTGGGAAGTGACCCTTGAAACCCTTTCCCTAAGATAAAATAAAGAGTGGGACTTGATTTCCTTCTAAGAAAGTGAATTTATCTTCTAGGGAGAGAGGAGGGGGATTGAAGGGTTTAGAGAGAAGAAAAAGACTTATGAAGGAAGTTCTCAATCGCTAAAATCCTTTGGGAACTTGGATTCCAAAATGGTCCTTGATGAAAGGCCTTTGACACCAAATGGGACCACACGGGGCTAAGTCGACCAAGCCCGGGTTCGGGGATGGAATTTAGCAACCAATGACGTTCCTATCCTGGACAAGGTGAGGGGAAAGGATCAGATAAGAGTTTTTACTTCGATAGGTCAAATTGATCCTACTAGGTTCTGTCCTTGGGACCACCTAGGAAAAACTTGATCCTATAGATAGGGCTTGAGGTATCCAGAGATTCCATCATTGGAATTGGCCCAAGTTCTAAGGAGAGTGAGGGCACCCAAAAATGTAGCTATCTCTAGGAGATAGAATTTTTCCTCTAGCTATATTCCTAGTAAATTGTTGCCCTAGGTGACCTAATGGGGCTAGACCTAGTGAATGTGAAAATTATTAATCTAAGAAACCCAACTGCAGTATCTTGATTTACTTCTCCTACTTGAATTAATCTACAAGTTAATTTCTAAAATATTTAATAAATTAGCGAAGTAAATAGTAAATACTACTAGCAACCTACACATACAGATCAAATATTGAATAACATGCTCATAGACAAAGTGACACATGGATTTTCTAGACAACTCTCCTTGGAAAAAACCCTATGCGGGAAAACCGGTGCAGCTAGCTCTAGAGGGTTTTCATTATTATGTAGAGCCTAAGTACAAAAATCCTGGGCACCAAAACTGGTTCACGCAACAGAAAAAAAAATGGTAGTAATACGCTTCTCTAAATCCATCTACGTCAGCTTGACTAGCCTATGTCGACCTCTGCGCTGCTCAGTAAGGGCCTACATCACACTTGAAGGGCTAACACTACCCCTGCGTTGCCCTGCTTGGGCCTGCTTCAGCCATGCATGGCTCCTGCTGCCTCTGCGCTACCCTTGCTGGGCTTTGGTTGGAATGAGTGGCTCCTACTGCCCCTACTGCTCCGACTGGCTAGAATGCTTATGCAAAAAAATCATAGGTAAGAAAGAAGTCACTGGCCAAAGGTAACACATAATAAATAGAAAAATTGAAGAAATGAAATGAAAATAGATCAACGTCCACAAATAACTAAAATAGCTCAATGGGACTAGAGAGTAAAAGCTTTGACAACATCAATAAGTGCTTATAGCATCAGCTAAGAGAATAGAGGAGACTAGTTCATGATGTTAAAATGTTGGCACAGGAAAACTGTAGAATTTTTAGAGTAAATCTTTGCACGTACCATTAGTTGGTGATAATCGATAATCATTTCATTTCATCAAATACCGTGATGAATGGGCCTTACAAGCTATTTGCGTAGAAAAATGCCACAGAAGCTGTGTGATG
Source organism: Pinus albicaulis (assembly GCA_034641835.2). Lineage (NCBI taxonomy): Eukaryota > Viridiplantae > Streptophyta > Pinopsida > Pinales > Pinaceae > Pinus > Pinus albicaulis. The sequence goes on along the minus strand of CM076577.1, from coordinate 926,433,110 downwards.
GAAAAATATTCACACTATATTGAGGAAAATACCTAGCAAATAAGGATGATATTTCAAATGGGCCAAGAAACAATATAGAGGTAGACATCAAAAAAGTTAAAATTCTAGGGAAACATGAAAGCAACTAGGTAGCACAGTAGAAAGCACAACAAAGAAAATTATAAAAATGGAAAATACTACAAATTAGCACCCATCCAAACATCACCACAATTTCTTCTTTAACTCTAAATCTCCAAATTCATCAAATTATATCCTGTATTCAAACCTGATCCTCTATGTTAGCCATTATGAAGATAAGGCTGAGAACTTACTACAGAACCATTACCCACATGTAGTGATCTTATTCTATGACCAGAAAACCTACCTTCGAGAAGACACGGAAAGGTAAACACTCTCTGCCAAGATTTTCCATACAGCCCAAGTTGAGCAACAACATATACATCACCATTTTTTTCTCTTCAGATTTGTAACTTAGAAGAGCTTTGTCTGACCACCTCCGGGTTGCTCCCAAAGTCACCCAGGCAAGCCCTCTCAGCATCATCCTCTTTCTGTAGTACCTAATTAGTAATTTAATTAACCATAACAGTTTCTTGATCATGTAGGTATTTCAAATATATTGCCTATAAGCATAAAGCTTTCATGTTAAACAATCAGGTCAAAGTACTTTAGAATATGATGTAAAAAATACAAAGAAACCTCACCGACACTTAAAGGACAAACATAGTCAAACCTCTACAAAGTATAAATATATATCTGATAAACTTCATTCCACCACAAAAATGTGCTTAACTAAAGAAAATTCTAATTACTTACTCTTAAGAAAAAGCTTTCAAGGGAAGTGATGTTATAAACATACCCCTACACCTCGTGAACAATCAATGTGTATAAGTAGACCATCATAAGGTTAATTTTAAACATCATTATTATCATTTTATAAATCATTTTTATCAAATCAACAAGAAGAAAGCAACAATTGCATTCAGTTCCACTGAAGCAAAGTATATGGCAGTTTCATATACTTATTATGAAGCTATCTAGATTTGCAACTTGATTGTAGAGTCAACCAATCAATTGTTGAAGCCCAATATTGTCTCTTGTGAGAATCAAAGTTACATCAAGCTCTATGAAAATCCAATGTGTCATGACCATTTCAAACACATTGATATTCAATACAATTTCCTAAGATTCCAAGTTCATTAGGGAGTTGGTAGTGTTAGACCACATTCTGACAAAGTTGCATATGGTTAATAGTTTGAAAAAGCTCCTAACAAAGGGGAAGTTGCATATGGTTAACGCTAGTCATATCTGTAGAAGGAATATTATAAGCATAATTTACCAGAAAAACAAAAGAACATTATCAAAGGAATAGTCATGAGAATGCAGGTTGCACAAAGGATATTTACATGTACATGATTTTCTAAAAGTTTAAACACCAGCCCAAGGAAAGAAAATCAAGGGAAGGGCTTGCTGCTTCATCAAAGCACTGATCCTAAGATTTTCCTAACAGAAACAAAAAAAAATGCAACAGACCATAATTTTCCTACTATGAAATGGCAGAAATATTGCAGACTGAACACTTGTTTTTTCTGAAGCAACCACTGCTTGATGCAGGCCTCGTGATAACTGTGACTGCACTTTAAACTTCCCAGCTTATCTCTTTCTTCATACTCTTCTTGTATAACCAATTCATACCATCATTTTCATACTCTCAGAAGCAAGGGTTTCCATATGTTTTTGAATCTGAAGAGGGAGAAAATTTTACACTTTAAAACTACCAACTAAACCTATAAATCTACAAACAAATTTTAAAGTCCAAGCCTACTTAATTCTTTGATAATCTCCCCATAGATATTATAAATACCTGGAAAATGCTGCATTTGACTTCAATATCCATACTCTGAGAAGCATACTCTGTTTTTGAGGAGTACAAGCTTTTCTCTAAACACTTGGAAATAGTCTCCTCACTAAGTCCTGTGCTAACATCCTTATGATGTACGATGTATTTCTGTAGTTTTTTTATTAAGAACAATAGAGATTTATGCAAATAAGTGTGCATTCACATTAAATAACTACAAGTACTCTGTTGATTATACACAGGGTATGTGTGTGGACTGCATTCTTGTTGGTTTTGCTGGCCATTCTGGGTGCATGCTCAATTATCAACAGGTTTACCAGGGTAGCTGGAGAAATTTTTGGGATGCTTTTGTTCAGAGAACTTATCAGTGAGATGAGTTTGTTGTTTAGATTTAAAAAGAGTCTTTAGTAGGTTATGCACTTAAGGAACACTCAAACCTAAAGGCTTTTCTCTTGGCCTTAAGTAGTCTTGTGTTGATTGTATATTATTTGTGCTAATCACATTTTATATTAATTTTAGCAGCATAGTAAGCAGCGTAAAAGAGAGGCAGAAATTTGATTGTGTGCCATGTTAGGTTCTGGAAATGCTATAACATGTGAGAAGTAATGAACCAAAACCTCTCATTGCAATTATGAACCAAAACATAGTTCCATAACACTTACCTTATGTGACCCTGAAATATTGATTTGTGCATCAAATTTGTGGACATTAGTACATATAGATAGTGAACCTATCTACCCTACACTGATATGACCTTGAAATTTGAGTATACTTGACTGAGATATCATATTTGACAAAGTTTGATACATTGACATATTGCCACGATGTATTGGTCTTAACATTGATACATTCAACCTCCATTGACATTGAAATTACACATAGACAACAATGTAAGATAGACCTTTGGCATTTAGACTTCACAAGTGTTTTGGGCATTGATATGTTGACCTCAGGTTAGTAGCAGCATTAGTATAAGAATATCCTAAGATTGCAGCAGCTAGACATTGATAGTAACATGTCCTATTGACATGATATAATTACACATGGGATGGTGAGTTAACACTTAGATATTAATGTGATGTCGTAACTTTGACGTAACCTATCATGACTAAGCAGTATAACTAGGACTGTTATGTATAACTTGTTATAACATTAATACACTAGGTTGAATACAGATGAAATTATAGTTGATATTATTACATTACTTCTAAGGATAACATTGTCTTGAATGATAATTGACACAAAGAGGAGGTAAAAATGGTAATTTTTGGCAGTTTTAATTTCAGTACATTTTAGTGGGGCATTGGCTGGTAGACAGTGAGATTACTCTCTTGAATTACACCAAAGAAACCAAGTGGAGGATTCTTGAAATTTGGTAGGTCATGATTGCAAAAAGAAAATCATACATATAAGAGGCAACTGGACTATCCACTTCTTGTGTCCATTGACTACAAATTTAGTGAGACAGCAAACTTCCTCCCACGTAAAAAATAGGCACCTTTCACCTCAACACTAAGTCTGTGCCATGTGAAATACTACCATCAAGTTTATTTCAGCAAACCAGACTTTTATCCAGAGGTTCTTTCCCAAGATTAACAAAGCCATCTTGGAGTTTAAAGGCTTATACTGAGTGAGCTAAGTACCTTAAACTTTAAACAAATATTTTATAGATTTCCTCTATCTTTAGAGTGTTAATCCTCAAAGGGAAAATATGAGGATGAGCATCAAAAGAGAAATGAAGTAGTGGGAGTGACTAATTGAAATATCCATACAGTCTATATGCCTGAACTAATCGAAAGAAGTGAACTTTTTAGAAAAAAAAAACATAAAGAAAGGGTACCTATCACATCTTGAAGTGGTCACCCAATTAGTTGAATCTATATAAGCAAGAGTTAAACCTAAAGATAAATTGAATGTAAATTGGTTAGGCCCCAAACTCTACTTAAACAATGACACGCTAAGAGGAAGATTCCATGTAGAAAATTGCACTAAAGCATAATAATGTGAACTCTTTCCACTCATATAACCAAGACTTCATCACACCATACAAAATTATGGATTTTATGACAGCATCAAAGAGCCTCATCCTAAAAAGATATCCTAAAAGTGAATCTAGAAATATTGCGAACGTGAATGAGAAGCATACCCTTTGCACCAAGACACTATAAGAGAGACATGTAAATTGCACTCCTAAATGCTATGCATTAGTTGTTCTCTACAAGAAAAGTGAGAAGTAGAAAGAGCTTCATTAATGGGATTAAAGACCATCACCCTAGTTTTACTAACTTTAGCACCAGGTGTCTAATATCACAAAACCAACCTAAGGAGTCAACCTGACACTAAAATATTCCTAGGGATGAGGCCAAAAGAACTGCTTGATCTGCAAAAAGGAGCAGTGACATCAAAACATGATGAGGAATCACACTATCATTAGCATATGCAAGCTCCTTAAGGACTTGTTCTAGCTTATCAATTTAGATTCCAAAGTGTAAGAGAGAGAGTGCATATGTGCCTCATAAGCCAAATGTGTGCTTCCTTGAGCATCAAAAACAAAGGAATAAGAAAAATATCAAAATGAAGAAAGAAGTTGGCTAACACTGAACAAAAGTAATAAAAAATATTGTTCTCAGAGGATTAATATATGGTCCTCAATTATCACTAATTCCAGCATTTTGTTTGTGTCAAAGGTCTAAAATCAGTTCAATCACCAGTCTACTTCAGCTGGTTCCATCCAACCTTGGTGAACTTCAAATATCTTGTTTTGAAGATTTTGAGGCTTGAGCCTAATTTCTTCGGAGCTTGTTGCAGTCGTCACATCAAGCCTAGTTTTACCAATAAGGCTTGTTAAAATAATCACATAAATCCTCTGTTGCATATAAAAACAACCATTGTTTGCAAAGAGTCTTGAAGAAATAGTCTAGTTTCGATTTTGTGAGCGATTCTGAACTGCTTGCATTCATATTTGATATTTACATACTGACAGGTTAATATCTACTTGTCAAATAGTAACATTTATGGGGGACTCAGGTTATGTAACTGCATTAACTATAAGAAATCTCAGACATATTAATATGGATAAGTCTGAGCTATATTATATTACATGTACTTCTATTATCTAACATAGAATATTCAGACCACCCCAACTAGCCTATAGCATATTCAAACCACGAGATATAGAATGTCCAAAATAAAATACATAGGCAGGTGGCCAATTTTTTATTTAAATAGAGATTCCAACTTCTAGTAATCCAAACCATTGAAGCTCATACCACTTATAGGTACTACAGATCTAGCTTAGCTTTGTTGTACTTTCTATAAGTTATAATCAACTACAATTATGATAATCCAAATCATTGAAAACCATACATCTTAGATATGTAACAGATCTGTTGTACCTTTCTTGATATCTCTACAAGAAATGATTGAACACAAATGAGAATTCTTGCAGCACGACGGAATAGAATTACATTTGTTTATCATAGAGAATTTATTATTTATTTATTTATAAAAATAACAAGAAAATATCTTCAGTAATTTTCAATGCTAACGTGTCCTATTGACATGATATAATTACACATGGGATGGTGAGTTAACACTTAGATATTAATTTGATTTCGTAACTTTGAGCTAACCTATCATGACTAAGTAGTATAACTAGGACCGCCATGTATAACTTGTTATAACATTAATACACTAGGTTGAATACAGATGAAATGATAGTTGATCTTATTACAGTACTTCTAAGGATAACATTGTCTTGAATGATAATTGACACAAAGAGGAGGTAAAAATGGTAATTTTTGGCAGTTTTAATTTTAGGAAATTTTAGTGGGGCATTGGTTGGTATACAATGAGATTACGTTGAAATGTGGCTTTGTTGCAACACTGCAGAATTATCTAGGAAAATTTGTGTACAAAAATTGCAACTAGAGGTAGTTCTGGTCCTCACAGAATTGAAGCAGGGAGACTCTATATGTGGTTGTAACTTTTCTATATGTATCACATTAATAGGGATATCAATCAACTAATGGATCACTAAGGTAATTACACCATTAGCCTAGACTAAAAGAAGGGCATATTTTTTAAAGGTGATTCTAGAACTATATATTGACAAGACCTTGACAAATGTTTTATTTGATTACATAGTTATTATAGTTTTAAGATCAAGTAATTAAGCTAAGAGTTGGCATCAACAAAACTGAAATAAACCAAGAGAAAGGTTTTGGCCCTCACAGAACTGAAACAGGGAGACTCTGTATGTGGTTGTAACTGTTCTATATGTTTTTGGTGATGTCATGTTCAAGGGAAAGGCCATTCCTCTTACCACTCCTGTATGCGTAACTATGTTTGTGATGAAAATTGGACAAATTACTCTCTCGAATTACACCAAAGAAACCAAGTGGAGGATATTGAAATTTGGCAGGTCATGATTGCAAAAAGAAAAATCATACATATATGGAGATATGTTCTTCTTTTGACAAATCATCCAGATGCAGCAAATCTTGTTGCTTGAAGGTTGGACATGGAGATATTCATAACTGTAAGTCACCTCAACATTTTTAGGATGAAGTGTTATCTCCCAAGCTGCAAAAGTCCTTGTGTGATAAAATTGAGATTGATTATTGTGAAAAACACACTTATATTAGGATATATTTTCCTAAAAAAATGCATCATGGAGGGTGTGATGAACATCTGTTTGGTAATGATCATGCGTGTTATAGGAAATGTGAAGTTGATGCTTTTGTGAGATTTTCATTGAACTTGTGCGAAAGACATGCTCATTTCAGGATAGAAGAGGTTGCATTGAGTATGAACATGTCTCTGAACAAAATGGCATGCAGAAGGATGGTTACATTACCATGAAACTTTTGAAACATACCATGATGGTCTACATCTTCACACACTAAATCTAGATGCTACACATTATAGTAAGGTAAGATGTAAAGCTTGTAGGTATTTTTGTCAATGACCAATCAATCATTCCGGTCTACATCAAATGGTCTCATGGGAACATGAGGAATGCCATTTTTTCACCAAAACATGAAGAATAATATCCAGGGTAGGAAATATACATGGGGGATCACATCATTGCAGCTTTCCTTGTCCATTTTTGGCTTACAATTAAAGATTACATGCCCAGAAATCCTTGAGAAAAAGGATTGTTTCTCATCAAGATAAAGCAAACAGCAAACGTGGATGGAACTTACAGAGAACTTTCAGTTTCAGAAAATAAAATAAAATAATGCTTGATAAATATGTGTTATAACAATTGCTAAAATTTTCTTACTATAAATATGTGTTATGACAATATGTAATTTTCTTACTATTCTAATTTTCTTCGTTTGTGTGAAAATTCCAACAATTAGAGGAGCCTTATAGATACTATAGTGTGTGGATTGCAAGGATGCTCTAAAATCAAGGAATATACCAAACCCTCAATCATGTTCCTCATTTAGTATAGATTTCAGAAGTTAAATACTGGTATGACATTACACAAAATACAAAGAGGAAAATATGGCATATGAGAAGACCACTGAACTAATCATTTTTAGGGAAATTTTCAACTTACCCCTGTTCTCAAATGCAAATATCTATCATTAGCAAGTGCAGGATGGATAATTCAAATGGTTTCATAGTTGTTTAAGACTTAATTGAAAAGGATTCTGGCTATCAGCAAAAATCACACAAAGCTTGCAACCCTTACAAAACATTTACAAAGCATGATAAGACAATATATATCCAACGTGATAAAGTTTATATATCCAGCTTACAAACAATAACCAAATAGTAGCAAGAACATTGCAGTACATCTGATGTTAAAAACATATAGCTTAAAGAAGTATAATAGTAATCGTGTATCCAACATCTTAACCATGATATTAATCACAAGTAAGTTATCACATTCTGCGTCCAACATCCTCAAATGGTTGGGATAGTAATTTACCAAGTCATTGTTCTCTCTCACTCATTGATCAATTCAATGTCACTACTCTTCCAACATATAAAAGTGTTAAGTGCATCTGCTAAATACTCGCATCAACTACTTCTACATTTGAGCTTAATTTCACAATTCGAATCAACGAAGATTGATTGTGGGCACACAAAATAATATCCTTCTCCTAATACTTCTCCACTGGGCATGAAAAAATTTGGTTCAGTTTTTTTATGTAACTCTTTGCAACCTTCACTTGACCATTAAAATATGTAAGTAAACATTTTTTCCCATTCAATCCTATATTTGAAGGTAGTAATTGCTGTTGAACATGCAAATAAACAAATTCTTGTAAGGTTCCATAGAATAAAAAGATAATATTAAAAATGAAAATAAACAAGTATAAAAATTACCCATGTTATTGAGTCACCAATTGGGTCATGAATAGGTTGTCCTGAAGTCAATGGAGTTTTTTCTAGCGAAGCCTAACTAGGACTTAAGGAACTCTGCTAAAAAGTAAATAGTTTGAATGCGATACCATGAAATCAGAAGATGAACCGTTAAGCTACAAAAATAATATTTCATTAATTACACATCTACAACAATACAATCATGTTCATATTGGCATTGTGCTTTTAAAATTTCAATCTTCAAAGATGGAATACATAAAAAATTAAATAGCCTACATGTAATTCTTACATTGTTGGTTGGTTCTAGATTAACTCAACCATTTTCTTTTCCTGCCTTCGTGGCCGCTTTCCATTGCATTAATTCTTCAAAAACTGCCTTCAATATTCCAAGTTCCTTGTCTTTTTCTTTCAATTTTTCTTCTGTATTATGTAATTTCCTCTTGTAAGCACACTATTTTCCAAAAAAATCAGTTGGAGTAACCCCATAGACAACCCACGTACACGACCCCTCCTCTCAAGCCCCAAAACTATTGCAATGACATCTTCCTTTGTTGCATATGCACGTGACACTGAATCATTTTGTATTGAATCAATTTGTTTCTAGCAAAGAAAACATTTCAACAAATACATGTAAGAAACATCATTTTTATTTAAAAAAGAAAAAAAATTAAATAGATACAAGAATAGGTCAGGAAATTACTATTCTCTCTGCACTAAATGATGACATTGAAGTGCCATCCTTCTTTGTATGAAATTTCATATACACATCAGCCCTAGTTACAGGTGCATCATTTTGATTGCAATTTTGATTCTAGTCACAAAAGTTACAATAGTCTAGATAAATATATTTGCAATTTGTAATTGTGAACAAAAAATAGATTTGGTTACAACTTACAAGGTCATGTTCAACACTATAGTAACCTCTATGGCCAGAAGTGTGGGTCTCTAGTTCTGATGCCCTATTTTCCTGATTGACTTTTTCCTTCTCCTGCAACTCAATAAAAAATGGATGCTTGGATTGAAATTGATTATATGCAAGGATTCAAATTCAAATCTCATTTAATGATAAGAAGTACATTTTTAATTCATTTTTACCTTGAAGTTAGGGTCAGATCGCATTCTAACAAATTCAATCCAATCGGTTTCATTTACTCTGATAGGAACATTTGTCATCCTCTCCTCATCTGTGCTGTATTTCAAATAATAATTTTTATACAAATTATATCTTTAATTTCTCAAGCACTGAGATATTGCTTTATAACACCATTGCTCCGCTGATAACTCTATTTGGTAGGTACGATACAATAGATAAACAACGAATTATTAGATACAAATACCTATTTGAAATTAAACTTATCATGCAAACGTTCACATACACCAATGAAATTTAGAAAAAATTCCAATAATAATTTGGTTGATACTCACATTGATTGCATTCCATATGTCTTTTTTAAGTGCTTCAGGCACTTGTTTCCATTCCATGTGTTTGATGCTTACAATCTCTCTTGCAAGGACACCTAAAAAGGAGGAGAATTTCTCTGGCTATGGACCAACAGGTTGTCCCCTCTCATTAAATTGAATTTTAGGCAATGCAGAGGCCTCTATAGTGTTTCCAAAGAGGCATTTTGTTGGTCCCCTACCCTTCCTTTTCACATTTTTTGTACTATGGGCTTCAATACTTGGATCTTCCCCTTCCAAGCCATGCTCTTGTTGTGGTTGTTCTTGCTCCATATCATGATCTACTTGTGATGGTTCTTGCTCCAAACCATAAAGTTGTTGTGATGGTACGTGCTGAGAACTTTCTGGAAAACAAATCACACCTTTTGAGACAATAACAATATGAATCTCTTAACATAAAATCTTGAAGTATTTATACAAGAAATATAAAGTTGAAAAATGATCATACCTTCCAATGGTTCATCCACATTTTTCTCAAGAATATGTGCATTAGAATTGGTTTTGACACTAAAGCAACTAGATTCATGTTGTAATGGGGAAATGGATCTTGGTGCTCTCTTTTATGGGTGTTTTTTGATGATGTCACATCGAATGTTGTCATTTTTTTTTGTAATGTGGCTTGAATTTGTGGTTTTACTCACCGTTAAAAGTGATCTCTTATGATGTATTTCATTCCTATTGGATACCTACACATATAGATTGTGACACTTAATAAAAGTTAGTAAGACTAATTTTAAAGTGGAAAAGAAAACACAATAATTGTTAAAAAAGCATTGATATCCAAAACAAAAAATAATTTCTTACCTCAGTATGGATATCTGTAGATAGACTGCATAACAAAAAAAACATTTTTATTAGAAAATCCTTGCCATTTCATAAGAGTTAAATTCAGATCATAGTATTTTCAAGGGTCTTTGTTATGTAGATAATCACAACTATCATTGTTTGTATCTTGTGGATGTTAGACAATCATTAACCAAAACAATTAGATACATTTGCACAACATGTTAACTCCAAATGCCAAAAACCATGCAGCATCATCACACCAATGAATCTAAGTAAGAAAGGTTTGGAACATGTATATTTGCCTTTCATTTATGTTCTTAAAGAGAAGTATGAGTTGTAAAAATTTATAGTATAAAGCTACAACGACATTACCATTTCCAGGGAAGAAATTGTAGGGTGGTGTGAATGGGTTCACATATGACAATAATTGAGGGGTTACTTTGCATAAATATAAACAATAAACTATTTCCATGTAAACAACTAGGTTAAAAAAAGTTTAAAACAATTGCTATGTGAACAAATAGGCTGAAAGAACCATTACATAAGTCCAATATAAAAAAAGAAAGAGAGAAAAACATCTAACGGTAATCATGTTGAGTGAAACACTTGAATGATATATTGAAGCAATGGATGCCATGTGCATGTGAATAAAACTCCCAAAGCCACTGTGGTGATCATTCTATGGACTCCAAAAAAGGCAGCTAAACAATAGAGGCTCATAATTTTCAGGAATAAACCCCAGTTTCTCTGGAATCTGTCTATATTCATCTTCATGTGACTACCTTTTAGGCTTCTACATAAAATTTGTAGCATACATTATTGTAAAGAGACATGTTGTGTCATTGAGCATCATTAAACAAGGATTACAATTTTAATTCTAAGTGAAATAGTTTAGGAATGAGGGCTAGACACAGATAAAACAAGATGGAATTGTTAGTTGAACAACACTAGAAGAGAAAACTAAATAGGTAGTTGAACAACAGTAGAAGAGACCACTGCATGCTAACATATTGAGCTTTTAGTTGAAAAAAGAAAAGGAAAAGTCTGCCATATACAAAATTATGAAATTCAATGGGTTATAGTAAGCAGTCCAATTATATAAGAGGTTCAAAGTAGTCCAGATTCCTGATGTTGTTGGGCCTTTGTTTATAATTTAGGGACTTGAAGAACTATATAAATTAACGTAGATCCATATTAACCATGGATCTGTTATGTATTTAGAGGTCCATCTTAACCATGGATCTGTTATAAATTTGGGTGTGAACGTGCTGCCACAAGAGAGACTCATACCTGGGCGGAGAGAAATTCAACACCCCTGCATTACCAACCAACCAATGAAGCTCCCATTTACAGTAGAATATCCATTTAAATAAATAAAAAAAACAAACAAAAAAACAAGTAAAAATTAACATATATAAACAGTGCATCTGTAGAATGCAATAGAATGTACATTTGAAAAAAAAAAAACAAATAAAAACTAACATATATAAACAATGCATCTGCTAGAGCGTCACACACAAAGGTGAATTTTTGATGGATCTAGCTAGCTAGGCTATGGAAATTCTTCTCAGATTGACATAAACAACTAGATTTGTTGATGGAGAAAACTCTCAATGCATCTGTAGAGGTTATAACACATAAAAATGAAATTTTGTTGGATCTCTCTAGCTAGGCTGTGTAAATGCTTCTCAGGATCACATAAACAAGAATTGTTGACAGAGACAACATCTAGCATTGCACATAGACAACCACAAAATGTGGATTGCACACCTGTGTTAGAGGTAAAGTAACGTGACATTGATAAATACCAAATTATACCAACCACTTCGATTTCTAAAATTTTTAAATCCGTTTTCTTAAAAAAAATATATCAATTTATTCCGATAGACAAGTAATGAGGTGGGTTACATCCCCTTCATCGGTTAGGAGTGAACATCTTCAATTACATTTCCTTGAATGTGGATAGGTGATGATTTGTTATCCGTCCAATTAATAAAGAAAGGAATTAGTCTGATTGCTACATAAATAAACACCTTCAAGTCCTCCTTCCCTTTAATGCCTACCATATAAATGAATGAATTAGCCTATCTGTCTAAACGAATGAATGACTATCGAGTCTCAGTGCCTGTCTAAATGAATGAATGATTGTATAAATGACAGGTCTTAAGATTAACAAATGCCTCTCTCTCAGCACTTGAAGGTTTATTTCAGTGTTAAAGTGAATATAATGTGTCATCTTGGGCAATGAAATCATGCACACCTGTTTCAGACAGAGAAAAAAATGAGACAACTAAAATGTCCAAACACTTGTGGCTTCAATTTTTGAATTTTTTAAATCCAAATTTTCTAAAATATACATGCACACTATAAGAATGCTATAAGGAACCCACTGAGTAAACAAAATGGAAAAGGTCAATCAAATACCAACTGGGATGGTGAGAATAGGTAGCCATATAGGTTTTTAATTTTCTTAATTTTATTCATTTGATTAAAGATCAAAACCTAAATAAAGCTTCACATGTGTTTAAATATTTGAGCTTTGATTGATTAAAGATCAAAACCTAAATAAAGCTTCAAATGTGTTTAAATATTTATGTTGTATGAGGAATTCTTGACAGGCTAGAGTCTAAAAGGGCCTTAATGGAGGGTCATTGATTTGGTTAAAGGTCGAGGTTGACTGTCAGAAACAGGAATGTCGACATTTCAGGGACACAGTGCTTCCATTATCGAGATGTACTCTAGGCCTCGAAATCACAAACAACTATAATTTTTTTCATTATATGTGGTTTTCAAATTCAATAGTCCCTAACCGTCTCTGGAACAGTGTTCCAGACAGAGAAAAAAATGAGACAGCTAAAATGTCCAAACACTTTCTGCTTCAATTTTTGAATTTTTTAAATCCAGATTTTCTAAAATATACATGCACACCTATTTCAGATAGAGAAAAAAATGAGACAGCTAAAATGTCCAAACACTTCCAGCTTTAATTTTTGAATTTTTTAAATCCATATTTTCTAAAATATACATAGAAATTTATTTAAAATCATAAAAATTAATTGCAAATAATTCAGGGTTATAAAATATAAATTTTCTTTTAAAGTTAAAATCAATCTAAAATAAAAAAAAACCAACTTAAATAATTCGTTATTATAAAATATAAATTTACCTCTTTTCATTTCCTCTCCTTGTAGTCATGGCGCGCTTACTTCTTAGTAACTCCAATTTTATCTAAAGCACACTCAAACACATCTTCAAACAAAATTTTATTGAATAGAAATGATTTCTATTCTCAATTTAAATAGTAAAAATCCCTAAAAATATTGGTCGAAATATTGGTGGGAAATCTAAATCTTAATAACAATGGTGAGAAATCTAAATCGTAATAAAAATGGCAGGAAATCTAAATAGTGATTTCATTGAATAAGAATGAGTTATATTCACAATTTAAACAAAATGGAAATTAGAAACTCTTAAAAATATTGGTGGGAAATCTAAGTCATAATTTCATTGAATAGTAATGACTTTTATTCTCAATTTAAACCAAATTATTAAAAAAAAAAAGGTAGGAAACTCCAGAAAACATTAGTTCGAAATCTAAATCCTAATAAATATGGTAGGAATTCTAAATCTTTTCTACTCTTATGACACTCTTGAAATGTTTCCACTTGTGCAATTTTCCTTCCAAATATGTGAACTCAACAATAAAACACACCTTAAAATACATGAATCCTGTCTCTCAATGTGTGAAAGAAAAATTAAACCAACTAGCTATGACATTCTTCTTTTATACATGAGACCCTTGACTATGCCATGAAATCCCCCAAAATCTTATTAAAGCATGGGAGCTCCTCTTCATGCACAAAGCTAGTGGAATTTGACAAGTTATCCAAAATTCATCCAAATATGTGATTTGTGCCTTAGGAAATGTGAATTAAGGTACCCTTGGTGGAAAAACATGCATAAATATTTGTTTCCAAGTGCCTTAAATGTGAGATGTTTCCGCTTGTCAATTGTGCCTCTTGTTGATGATGAAACCGACACCCTAGTTTTGTAAGGATCACTAAGGGTCATTTTGCATCAACCCAAGGTCTTTTCCATTGTCACCTTAGCAACGAATCCTCTCACTTTAGATTAATTATTGAATCTTAGGGGTGTCCCAAAGCACAAATTTATGGGGGACTCTTTTATGTGACTATATCACTAGCTAGCATTGAAAACCATCTTTACATTGTATGGTTCAACATCTTGATGATTCCTGTCCTACTGACCACAAATCTTGTATTCATTATTGCTTTCATCGCAACACTTACAATAGATATTGATGGTATTCATAAGCCTATTTCTTGTTGTGATGAGTGGATTAGGGGATCCCTTATCACAACCCATTACCCCTAATGCGTTTACTCCTTGAGCCAAGGGGGACCAAGGGTGTACTTGTAGGGGCATTGAGACCAAATTTGGGGGGTCATAACATTAGGAAAAGTGGAATGACATAACCAAAAATTTTCTTGGGGGGGGGGGGTATCTTATGGTGTATTGAACAGGCGAAGGGGACACAAGGGAAGTATGTATGCATAGAAGTTAGGGGTGCAAGCATGGTTTACTAAGATCTATAATCCTAGCATTATAGAATGAGAAGGGGGCTTAGGACCTAATTTCATAGGGCCTAGGGGACCTAGAGGGAAGGCAACGAGAGAAATTGATAAGGGAACCCCAAATATTGGTGATAAGGGGATTAGGAGTCCAATTATCACAAAACATACGCCCTTAACCCATAACCACTAAATTCCCTATCCCCTTAACCCCCAATCCATATTCCCTTAACCCTTTCACTAATAAATCATGGCCCATAAACCCCTTCATTCATTAAATCTTATGACATTAATTCCTAACCTATATTAATCCATGAACCTCCTAAGCCATAAATCCTTATCCTCTTAACCTATGACCCTTAACCCCTAAACACCTTAACTACTAACCACTTAACCACTAACACCTAAATCTCCTAGATATTGAATCCTTAACTGCTAAATCCTTTGACCATAAATCCCTTTGGCCCTTAACGCTTGATCCTTGAAGCCCTTAACCACTAAGTATCCAAGGCCGAAAACAACACCCCAAACCAGTGAATTGACCTCCTAGGAGAATCCGTCATCTCTAATTGAGTATATTAGAAACATTAATTGATTCTTAGAGAACTAGGTAATGGTTACAAGGATATGTGTTTGTGGGTAATGCCATTATTATCATGTATACAAAATTTAGACAATTGGATAATTTGCAAAGCCTCGATTTGAATTACTCACAATATCTACACTTCATCACGTTGAGATGGAGCTTGTAGTGTTCTCTCACATAAGGAGTTGTAAATGAAAAGGAGCAAGCTCCCATTACAGGGAGGGTTTAAAGAGTTTAAAGAAGTAGTAGGGTTAAGGAGATAAGAGCGGGAGCGCAGTCCTGATTACTTAAAACCTTTTTTCCAAAATTTCCTACTATGTTTCTGGCATACTTTTTCCCTGTCCTATTGACCACAACTTTTGTATTCATTATTTCTTTCATCACAACACCTACAATAGATATTGATTGTGTTCATAAGCCTATTTCTAGTTGTGATAAGTGGATTAGGGGCTCCCTTATCACAACCCATAACCCCTAATACGTTTACTCCCTTAGCCAAGGGGGCCCAAAGGTGTACTTGTAGGGGCATTGAGACCAAATTTGGGGGGTCATAACATTATGAAAAGTGGAATGACATAACCAAAAAGTTTCTTGGGGGGGGGAGGGGGTATCTTATGGTGTCTTGAACAGGCCAAGGGGACACAAGGGTAGCATGTATGTGTAGAAGTCAGAGGTGCAAGCATGGTTTACCAAGATCTATAATCCTAGCATTAGAGAATGAGAAGGGGGCTTAGGACCTAATTTCATAGGGCCTAGGGGACCTAGAGGGAAGGCAACGAGAGAAATTGATAGGGGAACCCCAAATAGTGGTGATAAGGGTATTATGAGTCAAATTATCACAAAACATAAGCCCTTAACCACTAAGTATCCAAGGCTGAAAAAAACACCCCAAACCAGCAAATTGACCTTCTAAGAGAATCCTTCATCTCTAATTGAGCATATTAGAAACATTAATTGATTTTTAGAGAACTAGGTACTGGTTACGAGGATATGTGTTTGTGGGTAATTCCATTATTATCATGTATACCAAATGTAGACAATCCGATAATTTGCAAAGCCTCAATCTGAATTACTCACAATATCTAAACTTCATCACGTTGAGATGGAGCTTGTAGTGTTCTCTCACATAAGGAGTTGTAAATGAAAAGGAGAAAGCTCCCATTACAGGGAGGGTTTAAAGAGTTTAAAGAAGAGTAGGGTTAAGGAGATAAGAGTGGGAGTGCAGTCCCAGTTACTTGAAACCTTTTTTCCAAAATTTCCTACTATGTTTCTGGCATACTTTTTCCCTATCCTATTGACCAGAACTTTTGTATTCATTATTGTTTTCATCACAACACCTACAATAGATATTGATGGTGTTCATAATCCTATTTCTAGTTGTGATAATTGGATTAGGGGCTCCCTTATCACAACCCATAACCCCTAATACGTTTACTCCCTTAGCCAAGGGGTCCCAAGGGTGTACTTGTAGGGGCATTGAGACCAAATTTGGGGGCTCATAACATTAAGAAAAGTGGAATGACATAACCAAAAATTTTCTAGTGGGGGGGTGTATCTTATGGTGTCTTGAACGATCCAAGGGGACACAAGGGTAGCATGTATATGTAGAAGTCAGAGGTGCAAGAATGGTTTAATAAGATCTATAATCCTAGCATTAGAGAATGAGAAGGGGGCTTAGGACCTAATTTCATAGGGCCTAGGGGACCTAGAGGGAAGGCAGCGAGAGAAATTGATAGGGGAACCCAAAATAATGGTGATAAGGGGATTAGGAGTCCAATTATCACAAAAAATAAGCCCTTAACCCATAGCCACTAATTTCCCTATCCCCTTAACCCCCAATCCATATTCCCTTAACCCCTACACTCGTAAATCATAGCCCATAAACCTCTTCATTCATTAAATATTATGACATTAACCCCTAACTTATATTAATCCATGAACCTCCTAAGACATAAATCCTTGTCCTCTCAACCTGTGACCCTTAACCTCTAACCCTTCAACCCTAAACACCTTAACTACTAACCCCTTAACCAGTAAAACTAAAACACCCCAAACCGGCAAATTGACCTCCTAGGACAATCCTTCATCTCTAACTGAGCATATTAGAAATATTAATTGATTCCTAGAGAACTAGATACTAGTTATGAGGATATGTGTTTTTGGGTAATGCCATTATTATCATGTATACCAAATGTAGACAATTGGATTATTTGCAAAGCCTCATTTTGAATTACTCACAATATCTACACTTCAACATGTTGAGATGGAGCTTGTAGTGTTCTCTCACATAAGGAGTTGTAAATGAAAAGGAGCAAGCTCCCATTAGAGGGCTTCTCTGTGTGGGATTGTTGGAGGTAGAGTGGTTTCTAGTATTCCATCGAGTTTTTTCACAAATTTTGTCACAGTTGGGCGTGATCGCAGAGGTCCCATTGAGGAAACCAAAGAGACAAAAGTGATTGCACATTTGTCATGAGGAGGCTGCGCATCATTTTGAGGAGAAGAAGGGGGTGGTTCCCTACCAGGATCGAACTCTAGGGGGCCATGGTGGCGGAGGGCCGAGTTAGAATTTCAAACACAAGCCTAGATCAAGCAGCACGCACGAGCTCCGGTGTAAAAATTATATTCTCTAATATAGTTTTTATTGATGCTCTAATTAAACTAACATTAAACTAACATTATTACTTTATGGGTATTCAACGTCATTAAATATTAAATATAACTTCTATTTTAAATGAAATCATGTTCTTGAAATTAAAATAAAACTTAATGAAAACCAAAGCCACCATAGCGATTGCTTTATAATTTTTTACTACCTATTAAAATATAATTTGGCCGCTAGTCTAAACTCTAAATGGACCTATTAAAATTTATTCCTAGATGTGAAATGAACTCCTTTGCTCAAATAAAAATACTAGATGACCTCCTTTTGCTTAAATAAAATTAGAACTTTTATGAAAATAAAAATGACTATAGCAATTGCTTTGTAAGATTTTGGTACCTCTTAAAATTTAATTTCAGGTGGCTTCTTAAAATTTAATTTCGGGCGGCTACTCTCCCTTGGCCATGTTCGGGATAGATTTTGGTGATATTTAACAATTTTTATGATTTCAACGTAGATTCCATACCCTTCTATTCTTCGCTACACTCTCGATTCGACTATATTTTTAGCACGATTTTATTATATCAGATCTGGTTTAGCTGTTTTTCTAGCTTTAATTAAGATATTCTTCTCCTGATTTGGGGGTTTCCCTGCAATTCAGAGCAGAAAACATGTCTGTTGCCAGCATATGGAGATAAAATTGAAACCTTCGAGAAATTAGAGAAGGAAAGTGTGTATTGATAAGTTCGAAAGGTATTTTCCTGATATCTATGATTTTTATTGTTAAAATTTCAATATATTTAAACTTGTATATAGAATTATATAGAAGGCAGTGGTAGGGTTGACAAGATTTTATAAAATCAATCATATTTTTTTTCATGCTTAGCAAGACCAGGCACTCCTTAGAGCTACTCCCATACACTGATTTTCCCTTACTTTTGTTGTAGGAATTAGTCCTTACGGCCCCTCCAACAAGCCTAATACAGACATTCATTATCCCTGTAATAACTACAGTGCCTCAGACTCTCTTAAACAATAAATATGCCACCCCTTTTGGTACAAAAAAAACACTATTATCAACGTATTTATGTAGCTACTCCCCGACCCTATTATATCTTCTAATTTGACCTTAAAAAAGTCATTTCAGGCTTCAGTCTTCTCTTCTTCAATCTGTGGCTTACATCAGAAGGTGTTTTACTCATAAATTTTTTCGCTTGGATGTTTTCTTAGCCTCCCTCACCTTCTATTTATACGCAATATAAGGGCTTCATTTCAGTGTCCACATTGGCTTGACAAGTTGTCACATGGCTTATTAACATCAAGCTGACCTAGACTATTCTTTAGCTGAACCTTTTAATCCTTGATCTAGACACCCACAACTCCCTCTGAGTTGCTTCGCTAAGCACACTATGATTCACTATCCATTAAAGTAGCTCAGATACTCTCTGATACCATGTTGTTTTTCCACGATCTTGGGTCTAGGATAGTGTCTTAAAATATTTCATGCTACCAAACCAATAATGACAATGATACTAATTTGCACAATAAAATATAAATAACAATAAATCTACCAATGAAAAAAATATAGAAAACTTACAATTTTTAACCCAACTTCGTTATACTAATCAACATATGATACAACAGTCTAGGGCTCTCGTACCAAGGATTATGGCCTTCATACACCCATTGATACAAGATACAAAACTGGGTTTGGTGTCATTCCATCGACAAAAATTCTATCCTCAACAAGATACTCTGACAATGTCATTTTCGCATTCTCTCTCAGCTCTTCTCGGTCATGCCCTGTACCATCTCAGTCCTTCGGCTCCCGATCTGCAGACTCTATGAACGCTCCAAGTCCATCTAGCCAATAAATCCTAGCTACCAATATGCTCACTAGTTGTGCCTTAGTCCATCAAGGGCACAACACATCGAGACTCCTGTCAAATTGTTCACAACTCCGTTTGTGAACAATTCTCAATATTCTCATTGGTACTCCTTAATTACTTAAGGAATTCAAATCACTATGGTCTTCTTGTGTTGCACTGATGAAGGCTAGCATAGGGAATGAAGGGCTACCACCTATCGCTTCAAGATGTCTATATCCCATAATGAACATTGGCTAGGATGACTTCCCATCATCTACTGTAGAAGTCCTCCACACACAAGTCTAGGGCTACACAAAACTGCTCCTAGTTGATCAGAGCCTTGACCTCTATCAACCACCAAGGTCCATGAAGATGGTGCACATCGGGCCCCAACATGGGTACTATCACACTGTACTCCAACATACCATAAATGCACAATCCACATTCACACTTGGCCTGATGTCACGTTTCCCTCCAACAAACCACGAGCGACCAATAATTGTTGTAGCATCTACCTCTGGCTTGGGCATCCTCACACTTAGGAAATCCTCCTCGTGGCTACCAAGATACTTCTCTAACAGTCTTGTCCTAGGACACCCATTACTTCATTGTGAGATCTGCTCATAGTTGGGGTTTCTTAACACACAAAAGAACCACAACACATGGCTCCCACAGGTTGCATATGTATTTGATCCTATCACCAATCATTACACTGGTTAGGGCTTCTAACTAACACGTTAGCCCTCCCTTCTTCACTTCCGCAGGATGTACTAAAATGTTCCAACTGTCCAAACTAGGACCAATAATTTAACACAAAAAAATACCTTTTCATGTGTTGGTACCCTATTGTATTCTGCAATCTGGTTAGGGCTTAGGCACAGTCCATGTCAGCCCTCTCAACACTTGCCAACAATCATTTTTATCAATGTGGCATTCCTTCACCCTAGAGTTTCTCCCCTACGCTGATTGTCCCTTAGTTATGTTGTAGGAATTAGGGCATCATTCAGTTCTAAGTACATAGAAATACCAGGCCATTAGGCCTTTTGCGAAATTTTGATATGTTTCCTTGTTGACTAGACAAACTTGCCAAACAGTTCCTAAATAGTTGAAGCTTGCATGAAAAGTTCTATTTTTTGGTTTGAGCGTTGCTAGACATATAATTCTTGCAATCAACAGATTTGATCTTCATGCCTGGAATAATATCTTCTTTGCAACAGAAAGGTGT
This sequence comes from Pinus albicaulis, assembly GCA_034641835.2. Classification (NCBI taxonomy): domain Eukaryota; kingdom Viridiplantae; phylum Streptophyta; class Pinopsida; order Pinales; family Pinaceae; genus Pinus; species Pinus albicaulis. The sequence goes on along the minus strand of CM076577.1, from coordinate 926,411,799 downwards.
GCGATCCATAGTAGTTATTTGATACATACCTTGTCAAAACATGGAATGTCCTTTGCGCCAACGGCTCCCTAATATAGTAGCATACGCTACCATTCTATCAACGTACCAATTTTAGATATCTCCAGTCCTGCTACCCTGATCATAATACTTACTAATTATCTAATCATGAATTTCCAAGTGTGTCCACCTTCTGTTGTACAATGTCCTTTATGACAAGAAGTCTAAGTCACCTTGTCACCTTCGCACATCATAAGTATGACAAGCACATGATCCAAACACTGCCCCACAAATCATGGACCCAACACACCTCCACAAGACACTGTTGTACTACAGTTTGCATTGTTAGATAGGGCACATACTGCAACCCCAGTTGCATCACACAGTTAGCAAACAAACCCTTATACGGTTGCGGTTTACCAAGGAGGGGTTACTTAAATGCCATACTGCCTCCTTAGGTTGCTATCCACTCTTTGAAAACCCTCTAATTTTACCCAGCTATGTGCTATTCCCTGTTGCCTAGCACCACAAATTTAAATCATGCCCAAGCCTGCTCAGAGAAGGCTACTTCCTTCTGTTGTCCTTCAGGACCTTCAAACGATATCTAAAACCTTAAATATGCCCAGAAATTGCTTCAGATCTAGCAGTTGTCCTCCTGTGATAGAGTAGTCTTCTTCCTTGGCTTCCACATGTTTCTAGATAATTGATGCAAATATGACCCTAAACTATGATCCAACATACATAAAGATACACCCAAAATGAATACTTCAGCTCCCTCTTTGAGGGTCTGCTCCACGCTGCAAATATGGACTAGTTAGGGCACGAACCACAGTCCCTAACACCCTTTAATTTTGGCCTAGAAATGCTCCTTAGAGATGATTCTATCTATTTCTTGAAGGTCATGACACTTAGTTGTAGGTCTGAGCTGTTTATAGCCCTTAAGCAGTCCTCAACCCTCCTTAATATCTGCGGTAGGCTTCAGTGAAGCCTCACAGGCCCGCGACACTCTTGTTTATAGAAAAACCACCCATCAAATAGTCCATAGAGACGTATTTCCTGCCTCGACCCTCTGAAAATTCAATCAGCCCTCCTAAATTGACCCTAAAACAATCATCTATGCCTCCCCGTTCTTCAACTTCATTTGCTGCAGCTAAGACAGAGACTTAGTCTCTCCTCCACGAGCTATTCACTTGTGATTATGTTGCACAATGGATCCATAGATCGGATATTTGCAATTCAACACAAATTGGGCATTGTCTTCCCCATAAAGCTCTGATACCATGTTAATTTCTGAACATGTTCTATGCCATTTCATATTAGGGCACACAATACTGAAGGAGATAGAACACATTAATAGATTGACGGAAGACAAGCCAAAAAAGAGATAATCAATGGTGGCATTACGGTGATCAACAAGATGCTTCTACCAACAAAGTCTCCAATAGGTCATTCAGCCAAGTGTTTCACACATAACCCCAGAACAACCCAAACAGAGAACACTCCATAAATACGTAGCACCAAGAACATAACTCCATCGCTATCAAGAGAAAAGAAAATCCTCCACACAATGTGTGTCTAATGAACTCCAAGTCTCTCCATTATATAGGCATCTTTGGGGGTGTGTGACATGCTCTTTAATACATTTAAGTCTATATTATATTCCAGGCCGACCTAGCACATAAGTGGAATATATTCAAAGTCCCTCTTAATTAGGGACCTCCAACAACAATGGTGAGACACCTAGTTGCTCATGAAGAATTTATGTCCTCGATGTAATGGATTTTGATATTGATGAATATCTAACCTTTTAGCTTTATAGGGCACAGATCATCCATCACTTTCATCCTGAGTCATGTCAGCTATCAGAAAGTGATTCATCAGACTTCCTTATCTGGTCCACTGTTATGCCATGCTGCTTTCCTTTAAATCATCTCCAAGGATCATGCATCTTTTCTTATGATTAGCAGCCTTGCATATGTTAATTAATATAAACATATACATATGAACTTTGAGCACAAAATTTACCTTAGTGATGATCTTTCACCATGACATCTTCTGGTGGGTATCAACATCCTTCATATAGATTGGCACATCTCCTAATGATATGTTTTATCAAGGGTCCTTTTACCAGACTTTTGTCAAATTTTACATATCATCCCAGGAGATCTCTTAGTCACACCTTCTTGGCTTCCTGATGATAAATGCTTCTTTACATGTTTGCATTTCATGATCTTCCTCCTCTCTTCACAATCCTGGGGACTTACACCCTTTCTAGTTTCTAGTTCATATACAACCACCTCATATTCCATGAGGACATATTATGTTGATTTCATCTATTCTTGCACTGAGAGATACTCCTCGATAGATCATACTTCAAAATACAGAAATTCATTACCTAAAATCATATAAGTATAAGTACATACCTCACACCCTTTTCCCTTGAGTAATCCTGTAGCAATTTCTCAGGAATGAAGAGCTTCATTCACTTGGCCTGCTTCATCTATATCACATCGTAGAAATATGTTTCCATGATGATATTTTTTTTTGATGACTACTTTCTATTAGTAAATTTTGTCAAATAGGTTTTCCCAGATCTTGTGATTGGACTATTAATTCAGGTCTTCAAGGCTTGAGACTTAAAGTTCCCTTAAAACTGGATACTAATATTAGCTGTAGATACCTCGAATCTTTGGTAGATCAATTATTCCAAGATCCTTTAACGTACTGCTTCACCATATATACATATCACTAAGAATCCTTCTTTTTGAAATCAGAAGTCATGACTATGACTGTGATTTCCACCGACACTCCTCTAAAGTTGCTCCAAATATGCCTTCAAATATGTTTTAATATATATATCAATTCCACGAAGAAGTATACACCAAACTATGCTCCAAAGATGACTGTTGTTTCAAAAAAATTCAGTATTCCAATAGTGCCTTCGATGGTGCTTCTAAAGCAACCTTCAATAGTGGTTACAAAAACAGTCTTTAATACTACTCCAAATTGCTTTCAATTCTTCCTTCCATAGTACTTCAAGTTTTCCTTCAAGGTATCTTCAAGTATTGATTAATGAGAATGCTCAAAACTATTGTAAAAGGACTTCAAGCTCTGCTTAAAACTTTTTCAAAAATATTCTTAAAAGATGCAAGAGGGTTGCTCCAAATTGCAACATGAAATATTTACCATAGAATTTTGTTACTGGTCAGAATATGCTTTTTGCCACAAAGGTTGAGATTTCTTCTTCAAGTGACTAAGGGTATTGCTCCAAGAAGGAAAATTACAAAATTTCATCCTCTTTTATAGCTAACAATACAAAGTACTAATCATATATCTGAGACTTTTAATATATGTGTTTGCAGGGCAAGCCTTAATCTCCCCACATTTCCCTACTGATGACTATTCACAAGTATTATATGCCATAAGTTAATTCTTTTAGAAATCCAAGCTCAATTTCATTGTTTGACTGTCCTTAATTCGAGCTAGAAAGAATATATATAAAAAAAAAAAAAATTAGCCCAAGACAATTTTTAATCTCTGATTTCCTCGACCTTTCTATCTCTGTTTTTCCTGTGGTATATATATCACTGTAATCAATCACCAAAAGTTCAGAGAAAAATTCGAAATTATTATTCAGATGATAGCTAAGTCAAGTCCGAGTTTTTATTCCCAAACAGAAAAATCCTTAACTATCCTTGACCTCTTCCTGTTTCTCTGCCTTATCTTTGAATTGATCACCGAATTGGATTACTGAACTGTTTGCTGAGATTCATATAGAGTTTATACTTAATTTTTCCTTCACCGAGTCCCTTCTTCTTTGATGATTGTAATAGATATCGAGCCCATCACTTTTCTTTATCTGAAAGATATCTAAGTTGTTGTTGATTGTGATCTAATCCTTAAGTGCTACTTATATGCCCTTCTTTGACTACCACCTTAGCTCTAATACCATGTTGAGAATCTTGTAGGCCTGTAGTCTAATAAAATTATCTTCATGATAATTACTTGTGATCTTGTTTATTTATAATCTTCTTTAATCTTTCATCAAGTCAATTATCAAATTACTCAGTCAAATGTATAGAGACAGAATTATTTTTCACTTGTAACTGAATTTCTTGACAATTAGTTAACTAATCTATCTTCAGTTCACTTTTTATCTATCTTTAGTATCAACTAACTTATATATCTCTTTATAGACGCAATTTCAAAGGACCTTGGAACATATTATCAAATGGACAAAAGAAATTGGATTAAATTGAAAAACAGGTATAGTTTGTATATTTGATTATTCATCGTGATATGTCAAAAATGTATAAGTGATAAATTTTTATCAATTAAATTTATATGACTTGTAAATTGGTTATGTGTATAACACTAAAATAATATAGATATGGGGTTGAGGAATTCTTAAAGTTTTCCGAGGAGCAATCAAGGAATAAGATGTCCACGGAATGTCCATGTAATAAATGTGGCATAGTGAAAGTACAAACATTTGATAAAGTATGAGAGCACTTGATTTGTGATGGTATAATTGAAAAATATAGAATTTGGCATTTCAATGGAGAGAGAATTCCCAATCAGGTATCTCGAATTTTTTTTGAATTGATGTAGTTTCACTCTTATATGTTTTACAATAAAGACATCACTTATTTTTATATGTGAAAACTTCAATTTTTTTTCTCTGTCTCCTTTTGATTCCATCTATTATTGGCAAGGATAGGAAACATTCTGAAAATGAGACACATGAAGTTCTCGATCATATTTCATCTCAATTGGTAAGCCATTTCATATTAGTCAAGGGTCCTATTTGACTAGGTTTACCAAATGCTATTGATTCGAATTTTCATAAAAACCATAAAATTATTAACATAAATTTTGATTTTCTTATTAATAGGGTTATGAACATGTTGTGGAACATGATTATAATAATTAGGGTGATGAGCATGAAATATTGTTTAGGAATGATAGTGAACCTCTAATTGATGATGATGATGCAACCATTGTCGGTGATCAAATACTTGAAATAGTGAATGATGTCAATAGATGTCTTAATCAAAACATCAATGAGAGTTGTGATAATGAGGGGTTGGCATCAACAAATGTACTAAATGAAGTTAATGAATATAAGATGCTTATCGAAGATGCGAAGAGGCCATTGTACCCAGGTTGTGTTGACTTCACAAAACTGTCAGCCACTATAGAATTCTACAATCTAAAAGTGAAGAGTGGATGGTTTGATACAAGTTTTGAACAAATGTTAAAATTGCAAAAAAGGGTGTTTCCTAAAGATAACACATTTCCAGATTCTTCATATGCTGCAAAAAAATTGATAAAATCATTTGGGTTAAACTATGATATGATACACGCATGTCCAAATGATTGCATTTTATATCGAGGAAGTTATGAAAGTAAAGATCAATGCCCAACATGTGGAAAATCTCGATGGAAGGTGGATGCTCAATCTCAAAATATGGGGAAATGTGTTCCAGCCAAGGTGTTAAGATATTTTCCCATAGCACCAAGGCTAAATATAATGTATAGGTATGATCTTGAACACTATAATTTTATTCAAGTTTTCCTCTTATTGTATTATCTTTACCATTTTTCATAGTGTTATTATATGATAATACTTTATATAATTTTTTTTTTTTTTCATTATAGCTCTACATATATGTCACGAAAAATGAGTTGAAATCACGAGAATGCAAGCAATGATGGTCAAATGTGCCACCCTGTTGATAGCCCAGCATGGAAAAATATTGATGACAAATGGCCTAGTTTTTCTAGAGAACCTTGCAATGTACGACTTACAATGGAAATATATGGATTTAATCCTTTTGGAGACTTGAGCAGCACATACAATGTTTGGTCTGTAGTGTTAGTTACATACAATATTCCACCATGGTTGTGCACAAGAAGGAAGTTTTGTATGCTAACATTGTTAATACTTGGTCCCAAGCAACCAGGAAATGACATTGATGTGTATTTGGAACCCTTGGTAGATGAACTTAAAGAATTATGGGACCAAGGGGTATGGACATATGATGCTTATAGTAAGACATCATTTAACATGAAGGAAATTATAATGTGGGTGATCCATGATTTTCCTGCTTATGCGAATATGGCTGGTTGCACAATAGAAGGATATAATGCATGTCCCATATGTGGGAGGAACACAGAATCAGAGTACCTCAGTTGTAGCAAGAAATGTGTGTACATGGGACATAGGAGATTTCTTCCTCAACATCATAAATTTTTCTCACAAAAGGCACCGTTTAATGGGAAGGAGGAGCATCATTAAGCCCCTCCAATTGTAAAACTGTCAGATATTTTTAAGGAAATAAAGGGAAAGGAAGAAATATGGGGGAATATTGAATCAAATAAAAGGAAAAGAAACAGTAAAACAGGTGAAAAAAATGATGTTGTGGTGTGGAATAAACAATCAATTCTATTCAATCTACCATATTAGGAGGTATGTAGACCCATGATCAACCATGCCTAGTTATTGGACACAACTTGCTTAGTTGACCTCATTGTGATTAGATGTCTTGGTTGAATTGACTGTTTATCTTTTTTTACATATTAAATATTGTTCTAATATTCTTGATGTGTTGGAATGTAGAAACTCCTAATACACCGCAATTTAGATGTAATGCATGTGGAGAAGAATGTGTGTGAAAGCATTTTTGGAACCCTTCTGATATAAAAGGGAAGTCCAAAGATGGGAAAAAATCATGTGATGACTTGTAAAAAATGGGATTGAGGAAATCACTATGGCCAGATGTTAAAGGACAGAAAATATTCCTTCCACCTACACACATACTCTTTCAAAGAAAGAGAAACAGACCCTATGTCATGTTCTTTTCATGTTAAAGGTGCTAGACGGTTACAACTCTAATAAAAAAAATCATATATCTATGGAAGAGCTTAAGTTCCATGGTATGAAAGCACATGATTTCCATGTTCTAATGCAACAACTCCTCCCAGTGGCTTTGTGTCATGTGTTACCAATTGTTGTCTAAAAGACGCTTTGCAAGCTTTGTTATTTTTATAGGCAAATATGTGCAAAATCAGTTTCAATAGAGAGTCTTGATAAGCTGGAAAATGATATTGTGGAGACATTGTGCTTTCTTGAAAATTACTTCACTCCTTCATTCTTGGATATAATGTTTCATTTCAATGTACATTTGGTATGTGAGCTTCGATATTGTGGCCTAGTTGCATATAGATGGATGTACCCCTTTGAGAGGTACGTGAAACTTTACTTTTTATCAAGCACAACAAATATTTTTTTGAAATATTTTGACATTACTTAATTTTTTTGTTTGTTAATTTTGTAGGAACATGAAAGTATATAAGGTTTATGTTAAGAAAAAAAATAGGCTTGAAGGATGCATTGCTGAAAGCTATACTGTGGAGGAATCAATTAAGTTTTGTGGAGGATAATTGAAAGGTATGGAAGCTATTGGATCCACACATGGTCAAAATGAAGTGTGGGATGAGGAAGTTGAAGAAGTTATCCTTGATGGAAAGCCATTATTTGCTCCAATTCCTTCAGAATTGGATGGAATTATTTTGGAACAAGCCCATAGGTGGGTTCTATTTCACACAAACAAAGTTGATCCATGGACAGAGTAAGTTACATATTTGGCCTGTAATTTTTTTGTTTTTGTTTAAGGTTATTTAAGGTTTAACATATTTGATCTTTAATTTTTTTTTTATTCATATTTAATAAAAAAAAATTAACCACCATATCTATTGTCCATAATTGTTGAATTAGGATGCACAAAATGGAGATTTCCAACTCAATTACCTAAACGAAAAAATATGAAGCTCTATTGCAGAAACTCCACACCCATAAATTTACTAGCTGGTTAAAACAACAGGTAAGTATATTATTTATATTATAAGTGTACTTAAAAATCATTATATGGGAATATTATCATGCAAGAAATTAAATAATTTTTTTAGAGGTTGAATGTATGAATTCTAACTACATTTAAAAATCTAAAACTATACAGGTGGAGGGAGATGGAAATGTGTCTGATGCACTTAAATGGCTAGCACGTGGTCGTAGGAAATTCATGAATAAGTGTAAGGGATACCTAACCAATGGTTGTAGATTCAATACAAAAAGCGTGGAGAATGAGAGAACCACCCAAAATAGTGGTGTGTGTATGGAAGCTCAAACAATGATAAGGTCAAGTTCCAAGGATGCAAACCCTATACTTCAAACCACAACATTTTATGGAGTGGTAGAAGAAATAATTACATTGGACTATTTTTGTATGGAGTACACATTGTTCAAATGTAATTGGATTGATGTATACAATAAGAGAGGGATCAAAATTGATGATTTGGGTTTTACAATGGTGAATATGAAGAAATTATTAAGTCAAAATCATTGGCAAGATGATCCATTTATTCTAGCATCGCAAGCTAAAGAAGTATTCTATGTACAAGATCTAGTTGAGACTGACTGGTATGTAGTGTTAACATGTCCTCCGAAAGGATTGAGAAATAATTCATCATATGAACTCGAGTATGCAGATTTGTCACATGTTGTGGACTTTCCAGAAACAAAATGTGTAAGTGAAGAAGATATAGCTGATGTCGATGTCAACATTGATGTGAACATGGATTATGTCTGTTCAGATTGTGAAGGAATATGGTTGAACCTTAAGAAATAAAATATATTGATTTTTCTATTTTGTTTCGAGAACTCCAAAATTGATATTTGGTTATGAAGAGAGATTCCTTTATTTTTTATCTATAAAATGTTTTAGGCCCATTTAGTAGATATATTTTTAGTCCCTGCCTACAACAGTGACTATTTTTTTCGGATTCCACCATTAATCTTGTCCATACAAAAAATTGAACACATAAAAATTTGATATGTTCGAAGTTTCTGCAATTTTTATATTTCTTAAGACTGAAATGAGAATTTTCTATATTATTATTGGATCATAGCCCTAGAAATTACTCATTTAAAAGAACCTAGAAAATACAAATTTCTTAGGCACATGCCATTTTTTAGCCTTCTTCTGTGACTATTAGTTTCAAAATGAACTATTCAGCTGCGGGTTGCAAAACAAACTATGGAGATAGAGGAGTGCAATTATTGGGAGGGAAAAAAAGGAACATAAATAATCTGAGCATATTACTGGACGGTCAATTGGAGGATTCCTTAGCTTAATCATAGTTAAGCTAATCATTATGCATTTTCCTCCATGCAGGTCAGAAAAAACCAGGATGAACATTTACAAAAATGTAAGTGCCATTCTCACATCTCAGTTTCTTTGCCAACATTGTTGTAGGATAATATCTGCCTTTAATCTTAATATTTCTTGATTTATTTCCTAACGGTTCTAGCTTTAACATACTATATAAGCTAATAATTCTGCATTTTCCTCCTAGTCCTTGAGATAATACTAACTGGTATTCCATCTCCATTCTTGGTGTTTACTGGTGCTTTAAAATATTACATTGTCATTCTGATATACTGGGGATTTAAAATTGTAATTCAAATCTTCTTGTTCTTATTTATGTATTGTCCATCCGTGCAGTGATTGTTTTTCTCCAACTAATAAATTGCTTCTTCCAACAGTTAAAAAAATATATATATGACTGTAAACTTTCCATTCAAGTATAATTATTTATTTCTTTGGAAACTATGTAGGTGCTTGATAAGGATGGTGACTTTCTTTAAAAAGGTAACTTGGAAAGTGGTGCAAGCTGGTTAATGGAATTGGGTCGTCAAACTATCGGGTGCCCTATCATAGTGGAGAATATGAGTCAGCCCCAAGAATCACTTATAGAGGTCAGTTAAATTTTTAGATTAATAGGGTTTTTATATGCACTAAATAATTCAATTTTGTTATTTTGAGACATGGTTTAAAGTTGTCATGCTATCTTCTGTTGGTTTTCACAAATTTTGTAGATGCTTTGTGAGGAGCGGGGGCTCTTCCTTGAAATTTTTGACATCATCTGAGGCTTTGGGTTTATGATTTTAAAGGGAGTCATGGAAGCTCATAGTGACAAGATCTGGGATCGCTTTGTTGTTGGTAATGCCATGGTTGCAAAAACCTTTCATTCCATGTAAAGCTTCCTCTTTTGTGTGTGTTTGGTTGCTTGAACAGACCACAGACTTCAAGAATTGGCATTGTGATTTATAATGAGAATAGGGTATGCAATTTATTTGAAGGTTGCATGTGTTTCTAGAGACCAAACAAATTGCATGGTTGATGCTTAATAACTATCACTTGGAGATTTTTCTTGGGAATTTAATTGTGTAGGGTTGTAGACCATAATATATTCTAGATATAAACCTCTATATTACACCATATGTGCTCTATGTTCTGGCATATAAAATTATGAAGGCACCATAGCCTGATTTGTCATGTTGTGAAATTTGGCAGTTTCACAATATTTTTGCACAGTAGTGGCTTCTTGGATTGGAAGTGAAACTATAATGATGTAAAAATATCAACAATGCTCTAATAACTGCATATAAATTTTAAAATCACAATTTTGATCTTTAGTGAGCCCTGGACATGCATGTTATTAAAGACTACTTGCACTTAGCAAGAGATAGGTAAATCAATGAAACTGTTTTGGTAGACTTAGTACTCTCACTTGAATTTGTACATTAGAATTATGGAACTGTAGGAAGATGCACAGGGAGAAGTACTGTAGCACTGTATTTTATGAATTTTCCATAGGTACATCTGCAGGAGGCTGTGTGAAATCAGGTCAGGCTGTAAGTTGTAACACATACTCTAACTTGAGAAATGAAAATTTGCCACTTGGCATGCAATTTTGACACGTTGGGGTGCATTCTAGTATGGAATATGATGTTCCATGGCATATAGGATAGCCCCTTTTCCTTATCATCCATTAGGTTTTCTATTTATGTACATGGCATGCAGTTTTTAATGCAAGTGGACATTTTGGCACTATGAAAATAATAGTTGGTTCTTGCACTGTCAACTTCATAGGAAAGAATTTAGATTCTTTCAAACTCAATGTAAACATATATTTTGAGATCCTCAAATGTACTATTTCACTGTGTATACATATTATTTTTTTGACATTATTTTGTGCTTCGATTGTAAATACTTCACTGTACATGTCTCTAAATTCGGTTGACCATTTCTGTGAGACCCTATGTGATACCATCAAACTGAAATGGCATACTTCTCATCAAGTTGTGATGGCACCGAACCAGTGAGACCTTTCTCACTGTGGTAGCACAAAACAGTGATAGATTTTTCACTGTGGTAGTTCCAAGTTTTAGTGTCATACTTATCATGTGATTTATTATACCGAGACTGTAGTTGATCTGTGATTATAACACTGAATATCTTCACTATAATATGTATTATACTGATATATTTTTGTCACACCAAGCCTTAACTATAAATACACCTTTATAACTCATTCTCCTCACTGCTGTGGTATCGAAATAATATTATAAGAGTAGTACTGAATTGACGCAGAGGTAATTTCAACACTGTGATGTCATTGAGACTAAGATGTTACCAAGATACTTCTTTTCATAGTGACAGAGATTAACCTTTCTTGTGAACTTGCATCTAGCTTAATTATTGGACTGTATTACTATGAATTGAGCCCTTTTGACATAGGTCTTTTTAGAATGTTTTGAGTCCCTTCAAACTGCCTTTGATCATAACCATAGCTCTTAAACCATGTTGAGAATTTGTAGATCTTGTGTTTAATACAAAATTCTCTTCTTAATAACTGCTTGTTAGCTTGCTTATGTGTTCTTCTTTAACTTAGTTACTCCATCATCAAGTTAGTTATCAAATTACTTACTCAACATGTTGAAACAAAATTATTTAAACTCATAACCGAATATCTTTTAATGTAGTTAGGAAGGTAAATCTCTGATTTACCTTCCTCACTTACAACTCCTTTAAGATCAAAATGTCTTATTACAATACTATATTGACATTGGAAAATTCCTTCAATAGATATATCTGCACTGTATAATTTTGCATCTATCAGCATTCCAACTCCTGTAGCTTCCACAGATTATATTCCTGTACCTTTCAATTTACATCAGACTTCCATTTTAGATTCGCATGCCTTAGATATGCATTTGGTTACCGTTCTTTTCATGTTGTTTTCTTCAAAATTTACCTTGATATATCTGCACTGACTCAGACCCAAAATCCGCAAATCTATTCTTCTCTTTTAATGTTGTATATTTTACGGTAATACTTGCTCCTTTTTCCACTCTATATTAACCTCAGTGTAATCTGCAAAACTTGTTCCTTTTGCATGTTATATAACCTCAATATCATTCGTAGATATGTTCTCTTAACCACAACATATGTAGGGTATGTATAGTAGTTGTAGCCAAGTAATTAAGTTGACCTTATAGCCATTAAGTAGGCCAACTTTAACACTTTTTTGTAGCCCGACTTCATAGGAATATCTTCAACATTTGTAAGCCATTCTTCTGCAACATCCTCGAGGGTATTCTTCGTGCCTTTTACATGACTCTTAATTACACTAATGTACCTAATAGACATCAAGAAGAAGTCTATAGACCTATACTAAGAATCTTGCTCATGAAACCCATGAAGCAAGTAAACCAAAAATTCATTTTATTATTATTGACTTCATATTTACATAAGTAGATAATTACATAGTCATAATGAAGACCTACCTAGTTACACTCTTCAACACTTATGAGTGAAAGTTGTAACTGAATATGTGTGGAGTTATAAAGGATTTTATGATGAGAGGGACATAATTTTTAGCCTTTCGGGTTACTTTGAAAATGTTTACACCACGTTTAGGCCTTGTGGGTGCTTCATGAGATGTGGGGTGCATAGTGAATGGTTGGCCCATGCTCTTCCATGATGGACTTGGACATTGGAGGTGGTTTACCATTTGCTGCTAGACCTTGTTTGGATGTTTGAAAGACATTATTCTTCGAAGTGTTGGATTAATATGGAGCTGGTGACTTCATGTTGTTGATGCATGAAGAGAGTTTGTGTGCTTGGAGTAGAGTTGGGTATTTCACCATGACAAAACATCCTGAAATCAGCATGAGCACACAAAATCCCTTGATATGTGAACTCTTGGGTTGAGGGAGTGGATATGTAGATGTGGGAGTCCTTAAGGTGATACATTACCTTGGACATGCATTGTCATTAAGGAGACACATGACCTAGGAGATGCATTTTAGCTTAGGAGATGCATTTTAGATGGTTTGATACTCTCATACAACCTTTATCAAGTTGCATGCACCATCATTAGAAAAAAAAAAGAGAATTTTGCTTCCCATGACTATCTTTATTTATCATTGTTGACTTAAGAAAGTATTTTAGCTAAGAAACTAGTTTCAAGGTTATGGCATAACTTGTCATATAAATTGAACAGAAGTTATATCCAAAATGTTAACTTGTAAAATACTTAGCTAGTTTTAGGCTTTCCATTTAAAATCTACTTCAGTTTGAACTTTGAAAGAGTTGTTCCAGAGACTTGAATATTAATAGATTTCGGTGTAAGGATTAAAAATTAGCTCGTAAGGCCTCTCATTTATTCATTTATTTTATCTGAATATAACATTTACTATTCAATTAGAACCACTCGGCACAAATATTTCATAGATAAATATCATACTTTATAGAGTGTCGTAGAATAAAAATAGGAGTAAGGACACTAAATTCTTTGAGTTTTCCTAGTTCTTATTCCTTTGGTGTATCTTTGCACCTTTAGGGGCAATTTTTTGTTTAAGTCTAATTCTTTAAGGGGTTCTAGCTCAATGGAAGAGCACCTACTTTACAAGCAGGAGGTTGGTGGTTCGATTCCATCGTGTGCTGATATTCATATATAGGGAATGAAAAAGATCAGTTTTTAGAGACAGATACTCTTTTGACCATCACCAATGAGCTTATGGTGACATTTTTCAACCCTCACCAAAATATGAAATGGTGACGGTCAACGAATGCCACCATATATACGCATTAATAGTGACGACCATTAAAGGTCCGTCACCATAAATCGTTGTTGTTGATATGATATGGTGAGGGTCACTGTTTGTCATTATAGTCATTATTCGTGATAGACCTTGATGTCACCAATGAGTTTATGGTGACGGTCAATGAACATCGCCATATATATGCACCAATAGTGACAACCATGAAAGTTCCATCACAAAAAATCATTGTTGTTCATTTGAAATGGTGATGGTCACTATCTGTCATTATAATCAATATTTGTGACAAACCTTGAATGTCACCACAACACATAATTTTGGTGACGCTACCTTTGGTGACATTCAATATTTTGGTGACGGAGGCTATTGTCCATCACCATTGCTAATATGAAATGGTGACGGTCAGTATCTGTCACTATAAATCATTATTGGTGACGGACCTTGAATTTCACCATAACACCTATAATTTCGGTGACGCTACCTTTGGTGACATTCAATTTTTTTGTGACGAAGGCTATTGTCTATCACCATTTCTCATATGAAATGGTGATGGTCACTATTCCTCACTATAAATAATTATTGGTGACGGACCTTGAATGTCACCACAACACCTATACTTTCAGCGACGCCACCTTTGGTGACGTTCAGTTTTTGGTGACGAAGGCTCTTTTGATCCTCACCAATGAGCTTATGGTGACCATTTTTGCCCCTCACCAATGTGATTTTTTCTTGTAGTGCAAATCAGAATGAAATAAACAAATTTTATAGAGGCATAACTATCATACAATGGAAAATTCATTAAAACTTATGCGTATTGCATGAAGGGAAGGTATGCCTCTGAAATTCACACGTAGTTGTGAAGCATGAGATTGAATGTGTAATGATATCCAACCTGATATGGACTGAGAGGAAACATTAGCAATTGGATGGGCTGCATGGTAAACCAGCGACGAAGGTTACCAAAAAAACCAGAGCCGGACGACTGAATTTCCCAAATGAAAAATGAAAATTCATAATAGGTTTAGGTTTTCAAAAATTACCATATAAGAGATACGAAATGTGTCAAGATCTAAAATGTAAGTGGATATAAAAATCACTGGAGCCATGTGATTGCGTTAATGACAGGAGTACAGTCATAAGTATTGAACTATTGAAAGTATAAACGATTAACTCCTCTGTCCTGGAGATATACAAACCATAACTCATATCCCAAAACCTATTAATGAGTATATGTCTAATGAATGAGGACTGGTGTATTTCTACTCTATATATTTCTAATTTAATACAAGGTTAAGAGAAATAAAATCCCACGACTATAAAATTAAAATGATAAGCATACGAAGGATCCTTTATTATATAATCATTAGAAAAAGGTGTGAAGGGGAGTTACCAAATTATGTATAGAATATTAACCTTCGTTAAGCTTTAGTGGATGAGCTTATACACCATAGTTAATTAAGGGGAATATATAAAGGATAATTATACGTTAATTATAAGATATAGAGGAAGTGATTATTAAATCCTTTAAAGGGATGTAATAATACCATTGGTATATAGTTTACCTAAACAAAAATGATATCAGTAAAATTGTTAAGAGGTTTAGATATATAGATTTAATTAAATAAAAATTATATGCCTCGATAATGGAAATTTACATAATACATAATTTTAACCCTTGAGGCTGATAAGGGTGGCATATAATGTGGAAGGAAATTAAGTGATGGAAGTGGATTAGAATACTTTAAAATTGTTGAAGGTATAATATAAATTGTGATGTTACTATATTATGCTAGCTTTAATATCAACTTGTAAAGACATAATTAAATAGAATTTATAAATTTTGTTATAGAAGAAAAAAGTGGTGAAGAGCTGTCCTCAAGGATAGTTACTACGGAAACTAAATTATTAATTTTTTAAGACGGTCAAGGATTAGAAATATCAAACAATATTCTATATATGAAATCATAATTTGTGATGGAAATCCTAACAATAGGAAATACAGTGAAAGATTTTCTTCTAATAGTGATGAAATACATTAACGTCGTTGATGAAAAATTAGTAATTATGCTATAATTAGAAAAAAAATTCAGTAAGTGGAGTTGTTACATAACACTTCATCCATATTCTCTCCTTCCTTACATTCAAGGAGTTACCAATCATTTGTTGAGTATCCTTTCTAGAAAGAACATTGAAACATTATTTAAGCCCCATAGAACCCTCATCCAACTCTTTACATTAGCCAAGGATAAGAGTAATCCTATGTTAGGACCTGGAGTATATGAGATCCCCTGCTCCTGTGGTATATCTTACATAGGTCAAACTAGTCTTCCCTTCAAAAAACGGTTGAAAGAACATATGGATGACACTAACCACAACCAGATTACAAAATCGGTCACTTTTTAGCATTATTTTTCTTCCAAACACCTCATTTTCTTTGAAAAATCCAAAATCTTAGCCTCGAATCCCTTTCATTCCACCTGGTTCATTCGTGAAGCCCTTGAAATTAAAAAGCCTCCTAATAACTTCAATCATGATGATGGTTATCAGTTGTGCCAATTCAATCCTTAAAACCTATGGTCCACTTCCTATCTTAACCTACATCCGTCTCCTGCCCCCCCCCCCACCCCCCTCTTTCGTTTTTCTCCCTCCCCACTCCCTTTTTTAATCCCCTATTTCTTGTTTCTATATTATCTAATAAAATTAATACTATAAATTTCTATCCACACCCATTCTTCTATCTCTATTTTTATTTGTAACTTATCAATAAATTTAATGCTATTTTGAAATTAAATCATATTTCAATTAGTAATTTCAAATTAAATTTTTATCTTCTATATCTATCTTTCAAATTAATTTAAATTTAAATTTTATATATCTATCTTTTACCTCTACAACTAATCACAATAATTCTAATCTATTAAACTATGGAATTAGTTATTTATTTCAAATTATTTGATCATTCTCTAATCCTTCTCTAACTGCAAAATTATGATTTCTTAAACTTAGTTTTGATTTCCCTTTAACTACTTTGGATTTATTCTATTATTTAAATCACAATGAAATTAAATTAAATTAAAAATTCCTTAACAGCTATCTCATTTTAAGGAATTAGTTATAAAAATAATAATTAATTATTAATTTCAATTTAATTTATCAATTTATTATCCCTCTCTAACGGTTTTTTCTAAGATTCCTCCTCAAGAAGATAGGTGAAGTGTTCACCCAAAAAGTAGGGCTCTTCGATCATTCTACACAAGATTCCAGAAGTTCTCAACTACATATTTAAATGTATATGATTTAACAAAATTATTTGAGTATACTACTATATATGAATGCAAATTTTAGTATTCGATATTTTTCTTCCTTTCTATAGATTATTTCAACATGGAATTCAACAAATAAAATGCATGTTTACTCTTTTGTTCAGTTTAGTAATTCTTGTTTTTTTTACAAATACTCTTTTCATTCCATAATACTTATTTCTTTAAGTAATTGAGCCTAGGAATGAATGTTTTACTTCATCATGGTTTACTTCATGTAAAAGTCAGAAATTATCTGTATATTCTATAAGCATGTATAACATGTGTAGATGTGATAGCTATATAGAAATTAGTAATAAAGAATGTAAATAGTTTTTATCTTTTTATAATATTTATAATAAGAAGAAAAACCATAATAATTTTTATTCTAAATAAAAAACAAAAATTTGTTGAACTAATTATAGAATTTTTTGAGTGCAAGCATAATTATCTCTACTCCATTCATCATTCATATATATGCACTTACTATGAAAGTAATATGAATTAATGTGCATCTCTATTATGGCATGGTAATAATTGATTCTTTCCTTTGATCATTGAATGCAAATTTGTTTACTATTTATTCTTAATAATGTCCTTTGTATAATAAAAAATATGCATTAATGTGTATCTAATGCTACATGCTAATCATTTATTCTTTGATTTGACCATTGAGTGCACTGTTTACTATTTATTATTAATAATGTCCTATGTATCCTAAAAAGCACTCAATAGAAAACATATTTCAAACCAAATTTCCTAATAACAGACTATCTGTAGTACTTCTTTTATCTATGAACACTTGAAAAATATAGTAGAAAATAACATGTTCCGCACAACCATTGAATTGCAACTATTGCAATTCCCCTTGAGCCTCAAGATTACTTGTTAATAGGAAATTATATTTTTATGATGGTAGTATTCTTCTTCCACCACACAAAGTGCTAATAGGAAATTATGATTGTATGATTGTATTAGTCCTCCACCACACAGAGTCTAGAAACAATCTGCCATAATCATGTATATCATTTTTCTTTCTTTCATGTACCTAGGAATTTACAAGTATATCTTACTCATCCTCCAATATTGCATTTCTCTCCTTCTTCCTTTCTTTCTTTCTTTTTTTCTTCTTCCTTTTTTAATTTTTTAATTTTATATTCCACCCAAAATAACATTTATTTGTAGTTATGTTGTCTCCTTGGCGGTAATTATTTCTCCTAGAATATTGGGTTTGGGGAAACATGCGAGGTTACAACTCTGAAAATTGCCACCTTTACCTATCCAATACCTGGGATCCAACCACCTAAATTGTTCTTCAAAGAAAAGTATTCTAACTACTCACATTCTAGTTCCCATAATAATTCCAAAAAAATATGTATTTATTTAATAGTTTATACAAAATATCTACACATAATCAAATCTAATCTTGGCCCTGTGGCGAACCATTATAACTTAAATAATTACAAATAAAAATAAATTCATCTCATGTAATTGCATCAGCGTATTACATTTACATGCCATATGTCATCTCCATATTAAGTAGTGAAGGAATTATATATCTCTTTAATGGTAAAAAGTCAACTATTTTTTTTTATAATTTTAATTGTTTTATCTCTATATAAAGTGTATGCAGAATTAAAGTGGAAATTGAGTATTTTATTTATGTCTAACACTTTTTTTTTATTATTATTTATTTTATTTGTTATTGTAAGTATATTTTATAATTTTTATTGTGAGTATATTTTATAAGGAACCTAGCTCAATGGATGTAAGACAATGAGCTTAGAAAATTGAATAGTATTTTGAAATAGGAAGATCGAGGTTGTTGGGCGAGATGGATTAGGCTCGATCTTTCGTCTCATATTGATCGTCAATCACAGAATTTAACTACTTCTATAAAAGGAATGGCCCCTATCTTAGTTGATATTAAGGATTGTTACACATAGAATGTCAATTTATAGAAGTTTTACACAATTAATTTGGGTTATTCTCTTTTAGCAAAGAGTCTTCCTCATCCCTCCAACAATAAGGTGTGGTCCCATTTCGGAGTTCCAATGGCATCCAAAAGGTCAACACTTTTTGTTGTTCCATAGTTCACAAAAATATTCTTACTTCTAAGAACCTCAAAAAGATGAATATTGTAGGCTCATCAAGGTGTGTTCTATGCCGCAATGATGAAGAAACCATTCCCCACCTATTTTAGTATTGCCCCTTTGAAATGGAGACATGGAAATTCACATTTAGCACCATTATAAAAATTCTCTCCATTCCTTGTTATTGGGAGGATATCTTGGTGAATAGGAGGGTCAAATATACCTTTTTCAGGAAATCCTCCTCAATATAGATAAGATTTTTGATGAAATTACCAATGTTTCTTTGTTTCTTGATTTAGATTGCGCAAAAAAAATCATTTTTAGGAATGAATCCTCCACTCCCTTGAAAGTAGCATGCACATCTAAGTCAATTCTTTATGAGGCCATCTCCACTCGAGTTTTCAAGTAGAATGAGGTAGATAATATAAAATCAAAGGAACATGAGTGGATTAAATAAAATCTCATCATAACCCTCCCACAAAGAAAATATTTTGTTCTGACTTTAGCAGGACTCCCTGAATTTGCTTAAATAAAGGTGACTTTAAGGTATGAAGGTAGGGTGATCTTAGCTTCCAATTGTTTTTTGATGAAGCTTCCAAAGGAAACCTTGGGGAGGTTGGAGGGGCGAGGCATGGGGGGTGGGGGTCATTCTCGCCTTGATAAAAAAATGGTTTTGCAGTATGTGTGGGAATTGAGAAAATCCACAAAAAATCATGTCATATTTATTTCCCTTTTGAAATGATCGGAGCTTGTCTCTGATCGAGGAATTAAGTATTGTGTTGTCTTTAGGGAATCCCTGTTGATTATTGAAAATTCCCTAAAGTGAATATAACTATCAACTCCCTATCTCCCCCTTTGGCTCTGAGGATACAGGAATCACTCACAAAATTTTACAAATTGAACTTTTATCACATATATAGAAATACAAATTCAATGTTGATGAATTAGCAAAAAGAGGGGCCAACTTGAATCAATGGCATTCCAAGTTAATTCAAAAATATTCTCCTCTCAATTTCCATAAATGAAATATAATAATTATATTCTAAGGATTGAAGGGGGGTGATTCATGGTCTCCAATCCCGAGGCTTTAAATTTTTTAAGATCAAAAGAAGGCTCTGACCACCTTTGCTGGGCCAAATATTTTAATTGGTCTCTACACAAGTGTAATTATTTGGCAAACATATGGCTCATTTTATGGAATATTATCACTCTTTGGTGTAATATCACCTTAAATATTCCTGCAACCAATTTATTTCTCTCTACTTTGGCTACAATGATCCTTCATTTCATAACAAGGTGAATTCTATTTCAATGCTTTCCATGCATATCTGGTCACTTTGCTTCTGTCCTAGTGTGATTTTCACCATCATGGGAGCTCTAAGGCCTGATATTGGCTTGTGTTTCAATTTTAGGCTTAATTATATATGGTTTCATGCATGTAATTGATATCTTCATTTGTTTTCTTAGGTGTTTTTTGTTGGTGTTAAAAAATTGAGTTCTATAGGCAGTGGTGCTTTGGCTCTCTTTACTCCTTGCCCTCTCAGGGAAGGTTGGAAAATCCTTGTTCTCTCCATATAGGGATTCATGGAAGGTGTAGAAAAATATGAGAAGCTTCATGCTACTAACAAAGCCTCAAATCTGATCAAATTTTTTTTGATTCAACCAGTCTGAGTTTTATTGAGTGACAATAGTGTTTGTTCCAATCCATTGAGGAGGATAAGGTTCGGGAGAAACATGCATACATGGAGTCCTCATTAGAATGGTTTAATATCGAGGATATACAACTCAACAAGTAGGTGGAAGTTCTAAAAATTTCAAATGTGCATGATAGAAGGGATGTTGAGGAGGGTAGCATAGCTAGGTATCACATTGGGTGCGGGAGGGCTTGTCATGTTCAAGGCTTGGAAGAAATTGAACATGGAACGTAGTGATTGCCCATCCTAGTCATGAAAATAGTTTTTTAATGGATATCATTTTTCTCTTGCCATGTGAATTTTAGCTATGCTAGCTCTAATTTTTCTCTTTTTTTTATGCTCTTTCTGTAGAACTTATGGAGAACACCTTTTCTATTTAAAGAGTATTCTTAGTCATGGAGATAGTAAACACTATGTTTACTCATAGGAAGATATCCATGTTGTGGATGTGATCTATAATTATGCAGGAACGCACTAAAATACATAAATACTCATAAATGCAAAGATGCAACAGAAATAAGACTTCATCTCATTAATACCACATAGTTGAAATATGCATACAGAAAAAATGGAAATAAAATAGCTAGGGTGCTGATAAATTATCTCTAAGAACATATGTGGTGGATACAGGCCTTTAACTATGTTACAATGAGGCTCGAAGACATATTTATTACTAATAAATAATGGAAAACCCTAAAAATCCAAAAACCTAACCCTAGGAGATGAAATGGCAAACTATGGGCCCCATTGGGGTAAATTGGCACATTAATTTCTCGAGGTCGTAACATTGGCATACGATCTCTGTTTGATGCATAAAATACCTCGTTAGAAAGATCTATCCGAGGAATTCAACTACTAGTGGTGAAATTTTAGTTATAGACCACCATTCTTCGACGGTGATTTTCCAAGATAACGTCATTTATGGCCTCAAAATGTCTCAGGAAGTTCAGGACCTGAAAAACTGCCAAAAATAGTAAATTGTGCTACAATTAAAGAAACTAAAAAGTTGAAAGAAACAATGGTGGGGGTCCAAGTGGAATAGGTAGGTGGCCACAAATATCCACCTAGATAAGGATGATTCAAGATGTTATGGTTTTGATGTAAGGGTGCTAGCCCAAAATTTGGGGTTTTATTAATATAAATATCCCTATCCATTCTGTTAAAAAAAAGAGATAAAAAAATATGCCCAGAACAAGTGAAAAACATAGAATAGTTGTACTTCAAAAAACGTTTTAACCATAAGAATTTTTTTTTTTTCAATTTCTTTGTCTAATATGTAGATAGTTGAAATTGAAATAGATTGCTCAACATGGCCATGATGTGTTCTACTTTCAATTATTTTGTATATAGATAGACAAATAAGGCATTGAAATATTTTATTTATATCCCACACTATGCACATTAATATATTTTTAAATGCATATCTCCCTCATAATATTATTATCATTATTCCTTTTTTTAATGTGCTATATTAACTTCATATTATAAATTGAATGAATAAGACATCCCATGATGATATAAAATTATTATATTTAAGGTGGACATCAATATATTTTATTTATGATAATTACACACACACACAACCACTCTCTATATATATATTTGATATTCAGATATATTAATTAACATGCATATTCAAATATATTATCAAGCGCCTACATTGAAATAATTTTACAAAACAAAATAATTATTCATCTTCCTTGCACTCCAAAGTGAAACTGTATGATATGTTTTACTTTTAATTTAATTTACTCAAAATTATGTTATTCACTATGATCCTAGTGAATATTGGTGGCCACCTGTCTATTCCACCTAGATGCCCAATCTGTTTCACGATTTTCCTTTTTTATTGTAGCATTTACTACTTTTTTGCATTTTTTTGAGTCCTGAACTTCCGGAGATGTTTTGACCCCCTAAACGACATTTTTTTGAGGTCCACAAAAATTTCCTAATCCTATGATGGTTTCTGCTACAAATTCTATAATACTTGGAGAGATATTTCCAATGAGGTATCGTATACACCAAACAGATATAATACGACTAAGTTACGAACCCAGGAAGTTGGTTGCCCAACTAAAACCAATGGGGCCCATAAAATATTTTCATTCCATCTCCTAGGTTTATAGTTTTGGTTTTTTATGGTTTTCCTTGGCTTTTCAATAATAAAATACCCTTGATCCTCATTGTAAAATAGTTCAAAGGCATGTAACAGACACATATCTTCTTAGAGATAAGCTACCATCACCCAAGCTAGTTTATTTTCATTTTGTATGTAAGGATATTTCAATTCTTTGATATTAATGAAATGAAGTTTCATTTTCGCGGAATATTTATGTTTACGGTTATATATGTAGTCGGTTGTGTTCTTGTCACTAGCACATTTGGCCCAATTTCCGAAGGCGAATTCATCGCTATTCCGATACATAGGCGTCATAAGAGCGAAAATTTGAGGCGGGGAAAAACGTGGTTAGCCATTATGTCGCAATTCTGACACCTCAATAAAGCATCAGAAGAGCAACACATTTTCTAACGTTTCCAAACTGTCATTTCTCTTCCGACGTTATCCAAAATTTCACTCTTCCAACGTTATCCAAAACATCGCTCCTCCGATGAAAACAACACGTCACTCTTCTGATGAAAGAAACGTCGCACTTTCAACACCAATTGAACGTCGCTCTTCTGAAAAAACCTTAACATCGCTCTACTAAGAAAAATTAAACATCATTAAACATCATTGAACATTTCTCTTTTGACTTCTAAAGAATCGCTCTTACGACGTCCAAAGCATCGCACTTCCGACGGCCTAAGCATCGCTCTTCTGACGAATATATAATATGTCTTCCTATGTTTATACTGTCGCAAGTCTGATGTTATCTCTTCTGACATTTAAAGCGTCACACTTCCGACGGATTTGGCGTCACTCTTTCGACGGCTTGAGCGTCGCTCTTCGGACAAATATAGAATATATCTTCCTATGTTTATACCGTCACAATTCCGACAAAAACAAAAAAATATTAAAAAAAAAATATTTAGATAAATCCTGCATGGATGACCTTGGTTCTCTCCTATGGCCTCTAGGCATCCTCCTTCACCTCTAAGACTTTAATTTATTACTGCTAGGTTGTCATCATCTACAGCTGCAAAATTTTCATATATAATCTAGTCACCTGGTTTTCCATCCACTAGGTACCCATCTGGATTCAGCTATGCCTCTTTTCCTGCTTTGTCTGCATATTTCTTGGACTACTCAGGTTCTCACACATTCACTCCAGGTGGTTCTTATATTTTGACCTTTGGTATAATTCTTCTGCCCCATATCTGACATCCTTACTTAATGGGATTGAAAAAAATTCCAACTCCCAACAATGATAGAATCTGGCCAAAGACTTCTAATGCAGAGGGTAAAGAAGAAAGAGTAGTATCAAAACATGTAGTAGTTTTGGAAGGTCCTTTGATAATAGATGGGAAAAGTAGTCATCTGGAAATCATCGTGCAATTAATAATAACGACATACCATGTAGAAATGTTATTTATGTTGTGAGTAGAGTTCATTGTACAAAGACTAATATTTCAATATTTTTGGTAATACAAGACCACAACCAGGTTTCATTAGTTTACTCTGTTTACCAAACCAGGTTTCATCAGTTTATGAATTACATATGACATTCTAATAGCTCACTGCATGTATTTGTACTACCTATTTCTTCTAATCCAGGAAAAAGTTCTAGAAAATATAAATCTAATAAGATATCAACAAAGTAGGTGGTGGGACCTCTTAGAAGTGAGGAGTCTTCGAGAATAGACACTCATTTACAATAGACAAGCTCTAGGAGTCCATTTCAAAAAATGGGAAATAATGCTCCGACAGGTGCATTGGCCAGAATGTTTGTAAGTACTGCTATATCATTTATTTGATTGATTGAAGCATGGGGATCATACCTAAACCTGGTGAGAAATGTATACAAAGACACTTAGACTAGAGGGTGTCAATCAACCAATAACTAAGTGGGAGATGTTATTGAATCTATATGGCTAGATTTGGGGACTAGCTAACATTTAAGCTTCAAAAAATGTAAAAGAAAGAGTGCCCTTTTTTAATTGGATGGATGATAGCCTACTTAAGGCTCGTGTTTGCAGAGACTTTGAGATGGTTGAAGCTCCAACTGATGAGGAATATATCCTCCCAGTGATATTAATTCATGGGGATAAAATGACTTAGAATTGGCTCAAGCCAAATTGGGCCTATATGACCCCAACATATTCAAAAATAACAAGTCATCTACACTATAGTGCACCTAGTCAAATTTTTGCAAGGCTATAATAGAGGTTCTAAATAAGATTCATAGAGACATACACTCAAAACATAATGATTTTTACTTTTATTTCTAAGAGGAGTTGCTTGTCTTTTAGCTGCTGGAAAATCCTAGAACAGATCTGAGAAGTGGCGATGAATTGCTTGCCTCAAGGAAGTGTGAATGTAGGCATGGAGGAAGTGATGCTATCAAATATTACTTCAATGGTTCATTGTAACTGTGGTGTCTCATAGGGATTGGTAGTAGTTGTATTTATGACTGCTATATTGTGTGGTTGAACAAGCTATGTGATGTTGGAAGTTACACATTAGTCACCTTAATGAGGCAAGACTCAACACATCCTTCACCATTGATAATCAAAAATCATTGTCCTCTGTAACAAAATCTCGGGAAAATTTCACACACTTAGGCAATTACTGCAAAACCAAAATTTCACCTTCTTCCCAGACGATTTCCCATATATTAACCCTAGAATTTTCAGCCTTTAAGACTATTGTTTTAATTTAGAGTGTAAAACAGCAGCAGAAGGATCACAATAGTTCACTTCAAAAAGCCCCAAACATTTGACCAAGTCAAGAAGAAGATATACAAAACAAAAAAAAAAGTTTCAGCCTCTTATAGGGTAACTTATTAGCCAATAATCAGATCTGAAAATGCACTTTTACAGTAGTAGAATTACCCCCTTATATTCTACCTGATATGTTAAATAACTTAACAATTTTTCGTATTGCTTACGGGAAATAATGCTCCAACAGGCGCATTGGCCAAAATGTTTGTAAGTATTTCTATATCATTTATTTGATTGATTGAAGCATGGGGATCGTACCTAAACCTGGTGGGAAAGATATACAAAGGCACTTAGACTAGAGGGCGATCAACCAATAACTAAGTGGGAGACATTATTGAATCTATATGGCTAGATTTAGGGACTAGCTAACATTTAAGCTTAAAAAAATGTAAAAGAAAGAGTGCCCTTTTTTAATTTGATGGATGATAGCCTACTTAAGGCTCCTGTTTGCGGAGACTTTGAGATGGTCAAAGCTCCAACTGATGAGGAAGATATCCTCCCAGTGAGATTACTTCATGGGGATAAAATGACTTAGAATTGTCTCAAGCCAAATTGGGCCTATATGACCCCAACATATTCAAAAATAACAATTCATCTACACTATAGTGCACCTAGTCAAATTTCTGCAAGGCTATAATAAAGGTTCTAAAGAAGCTTCATAGAGACATACACTCAAAACATAATGATTTTTAATTTTCTTTCCAAGAGGATTTACATGTCCTTGAGCTGCTAGAAAATCCTGGAACAGATCTGAGAAGTGGCGATGAACTGCTTGCCTTAAGGAAGTGTGAATGCAGGCACGGAGGAAGTGATGTTATCAAATATTGCTTCAATGGTTCATTGTAACTGTGGTGTCTCATAGGGATTGGCACTAGCTATCTTTATGAGTACTATATTGTGTGGTTGAAAAAGCTATATGATGTTGGAAGTACACATTAGTCACCTTAATGAGGCAAGACTCAACACATCCTCCACCATTGATAATGGAAAATCATCGTCCTCTGTAACAAAAGATAGGGCAAATTTCACACACTCAGGCAATTAATGCAAAACCAAAATTTCACCTTCTTCCCAGACGGTTTCCCAGATCTTAACCCTAGACTTTTCAGCCTTTAAGATTATTTTTTTAATTTAGAGTGTAAAACATCAACAGAAGGATCACAATAGTTCACTTCAAAAAACCCCAAACATTTCACCAAGTCAAGGAGAAGATATACAAAACAAATATACAATTTTCAACCTCTTATAGGGTAACTTATCAACCAATAATCAGATCTGAAAATGCACTTTTATAGCAGTACAATTACCCCCTTATATTCTACCTCATATGTCAAATAACTTAACAATTTTCCCTGTTGCTTATGTCCAATCAGTAAGACATGAATGACTAAATAACAATTTTCCCTGTTGCATGGATGACCTAGTTTGGATGCAATAATCGACAAGCATGCCAATGCAAAGCAATCCAATATGCCTAGCCCTTTAAATGATTTGAGATCATGTAAGCCATCCATGGCTTCTCTAGTTTATCAAATTGATTTTCATTATTTTACAAGTATTGTTATGTAACTTGTGACGTGGCTATGCTACTATTATAAGTTATAACCAACAAAGTGATTTCTTTAATATGGTTGCAACATAAGAAACGACAAATACAATAATTGAATGGACAGTCCAACACCAACCTCACTCATTACTGCCAGCAAGGATCTAGATAGGTCAACATTGAGCATCATGTCAATAATTTATAATGGCAAAGGACATCGAAGCTAGAGGATAAAGACAATGAAGGAAAAAAACCAGTCAAGCCCTCCACAACAAGAACTTAAATAGGCACCCATTAATGTACGTTTTGGAGTCATGCCATGTCAAATGTTCTAGCCTGCTATTGTATTTCATGTGCACGAAGTTTGCTATAAGTTAAGGCCTGTACACTTGAATGGAAACTATTATTTATTACTATAGGTGGTTAGATTTCAAAATTAAAAATTTTAAAATAGCTCTTCCAGCAAATGCAAGCATATTTATGAAGGAATAATTCATACTTGTGATATAGCGAAAACCAAAAAATATTTAAAAACAATTTTTTTTAGATAAATCCCGCATGGATGACCTTGGTTCTCTCCTTTGGTCTCTAACACTACTAACAACTAATCAACAAATTTAACATTAATAAACTAAACTAACCTTTCCAAATAACCTAATTTTGATGTAAATAGATGATACTAATAATAAATTTAATCAAGTAAAGCATAAGACAAACGAAAAGAATCTCCACCAAACTTTAGCACGGCGTTAAATTGGAATTAGCCACTTGTTGCCTCCTACCAAACATATTGTGCGGGTATATTTAATAGTGAGTAGATTGTGCTACACCTATACATATTTTATACATGTCTCCAATCGTGTACCACTAATTATTTGATACTTTATTCTCTGTATACCCAACTTGGTCTACAACTACCTTTTTCCCCAATATTTTAATGTAACCGCGGTTCATGCTACAAAAATTTATAATGGCTACCATGCGTATTGTCAAAGGAGAATATTGTCCTGATTCGAGAAAATCAAGCATGATACGCCAAAAGGAGTAGATAAGTAGGTACCCACCGGATTGTATTGTCATGCCTGTTGATACCAGTCCATTACACTGTTCAAAACCACAACAATCACTACATTGACCAACAATACATTTGAATTCCAAACTCCCAAAAACAAAATGGAGGCCTAATTTAAAATCCCCAAAGGGCCCAAATTTTTTAACTCTTACTTGTTGAGGGTTGATCTTCTCGTAATATCGAACATGATCAAGATGGTTGTAGCATCCTGGCAAGCAATTGGCGCAATGTCTATAAACTGTTGATGCCCTGAAAAAGAAGAATTGAAGTGAGTAAAAAATTATTATGTCAAAATTAGAAAGGGGCCATACAGCTTTGTGTTAATGAAATTAAATCAGAGAGTGTTGGCAAGATTACCACCAAAATCCCAAATGCTAAATGCAATTTTAGCACCTATGATACAGATAACTTTGTCCTTACAAGAAATTCCCACTGTTTGAACATAATTCTCATTTCTCTCTGAAGATACATACTTTACCTGATTTCAATAAAACAAATTCATGTATCAGTAGAGTTTGTGCAGTGGAATGAATTTTAATGATGACCAACATTATGCTTGCCAATTTTTAATTCAATCAAACCACCTATCCTTACATAATGCAATGTGTGATTCCCACTATATCTCCCTCATGGATGATCTTGGTTCTCTCCTTTGGCCTCTAGGCATCTTCCTTCACCTCTAAGACTGTCATTTATTACTGCTCTTTTATGTTAATGAATGATTTTCACCTCCATAGGAAGTTTGTGACTTACCTGTCCTTGAGCTGCTGGAAAATCCTGGAACAGATATGAGAAGTGGCGATGAACTGCTTGCCTCAAGGAATTTACTTTTAAAATTCTCAGCATATTTAATGAGGTTATCATGTTTCATAAGTTCTTGTCTCAATGTCGATGAATCCTTTAACACAACAACTTGGGATCAGATGCTTCTCATGGCCTTATATGATATGGGATCAAATGACTACAGGCAAACCAAGAATGAAAACACAGAGAGAAGTTAGTGATGAGAATCTCATGGGATCACTTGCGATATTTTAAGAGATTGTTACAGATATGGTTGAAGCAACTAGCTTATTATAATTTATAATATGTTTGTTATGGTTACATCATGTTATATAAAGGGACTGTTTCCTACCCAAGTGGGTAACCCCTATGAGAAAAAATTTCTCCTATTGTTTCAGCTTGCCAGCCAAGAGCCTTATGATAATCCATGGATACCTAGCCTTAGACACCTCCTATCCATGCTCTAGTCAGTGCTTTATTACAGCCGGTCTACTCAACCAATGAGAATGGTGTTAAATTTTCTACAACAGCAGAGTAGAATACTATTTTCTGCCAGATAATTACTACCTAATGATTCTTCACACAATATTCTTATGCCACTGATATTCTTATGAGTTGAGCTTGGTTGGCTTCCATTCCCATAATTACCTGCACCTGATTGAGTTGCATATCCTTAACCATTTGGGATAATTCCTTGATGAGCCCATTCTCAGACCTTTTAATTTCTTTTACTTTAGTTTTGCTTTGACATTTTCTCTATCTCCATATTTATCTTCAAAGGCATCAATAATTGATTGTAAAGAGTCAAAGGTTTTATCCGAGAACTCTAAGAACCAATCCAGTGTTCCATGAGGTCGCGTCCCCCCAATTCTTCTCGACTACCCCCACTCTGTCACTCAACATCTCGAGCCCAACTGCGGAATGCAATACAGAGGTGAATAGATCAGGTGAACAATGCCCAAAGCCTTCTCCCAGGGACAGAGTCATGGCACTGGCTGCAGCTTGTAAAGTTAAAGATGTTGCTAACCTGTCTAATTGGATGACAAGCCACCATGATTAGTGGATTTTTGTGAGATCTTCATGAAGTAAATCTCCAACATCAGATAAACCTCTATTGAAATCAAACATCAGATAAACCTCTATTGAAATCAGACATTAGTAATGGCTCCTCCATCCAGGATATTAATTACAAGGCTAATTCCACACACTTGGTTTACAAAAATAAAAAATTAAATAAAGCAGTGCATCTCCTCTTCGCATCCTTGCTTCTCTCCATCCACAACCATTGATTACAGAGCCATGAGATTCACACACAATAACTATTTCTTTCACTCACGAAATTTATTGAAATAAAATCCATTATAATTTCGATGAACTATTGTGACTTAACCATTTACAAATGCCAATGAAGGGAGGTGAGGGACTAGCGGGTCAATGTTTTGATTGGTCACCACTTGGTAAGTCCTACACTCAATAGTCTTAGCCAACAGGAAAGCTCCTACCACATGAAAATAACACACGAGTGGAAGCACGACCTATCTCAACAAGTATATGGATCAATGGTACAATGGGGATGAGGTTTTCATATTCTCGCCTGGTTAAGCAAACAAAATGTCAATTCAGTGGTTGTGTTATGTCTCTTACACTCAGCCATGCACAACAACTTCAGTTTTCATTCACAGAGTTAAAGGATTCACGATACAGATACTTCTTCTTCTCACATCTTCATTTACTATGCTTACAGGTTTACCCTTAAGAATTATGAAAGAACTCAATTGAAATATTGTACGTTGATACCAGTCATGAAATTAATGAATATAAATTTTGCTTGTGGTTTCTATGCATTTTTGATGCATCCTAGGACAAAATAGACGTTCTTAAGCTCAACTTTAGAGTATTTCATGAAAGGTCAAGTCATTCCACCAAATCACAGTCAGTTTTAACTGGAAATGGCTAGAAATAAATGTGTGTGGGGACTGTCATACTGCTATCAAGTTCATATCCATAATTGTAGGATGAGAATTGGTTGTAAGGGATGCGAATCAATTCCATCATTTTAGGGAGGGCTCATGCTCATGTGGTGATTATTGGTGATATAAGAGGAGATTGCAACATGCAGTGCTGTATTTGGACACATTTGCTTCAGTGATGTATGCAAAGACAAAACATCCAAGACAAAAGTGATGTGTACTCTGTTGCATGACATGAGTGCTATATATGTGAAGCACAGTATAGGGTATTATGTCATCTTTCAAGAGGCCGAAAACTGAAGGGTATGTTATTAGATGCATAATGTAGACTCTAGTTTAATAGTGTAACCTTGAGGACTTAATGTGCTAGATATTCAAAGACGTGCCCTTCAAGAACGTTGATGCAAGTGTGCCAATTTGATTTAAAGTGCTCAGTTGGATTATGAACCCTTTTTTAGCACGCAAGCATCAACTATAGAGTGGCCAAATTTGATTTGTGACTATGTGAGCCTGTTAATGTGGATTTGCACAGCAATTTTATGTGTTGTCAATCACCTGTTGCATTTTATATGGATGTCCAGAAAACATGAAGTAGTTCTACTGTTCTGATCTGCCTTGTCTGGATTTATATGGAAAAACTTGTAAAAATATGCTCAATCAAGGTATCAATAACTTCTTCTCTCCTCTTGTTTTGCCTCTTCACATTTCTGGCAAAATCCTTATCTACTTCTTCAATTGGTACAAGTTTTGGTAGGACAAGAATAACCATAAAATCAGTTAAGGAAGAGGTATCGGGTCCTGGGACCAACTCCATGTTCTCCATTAGGGAAACCAGACACTCTGGAGCTGAAAAGACATCAAAACCCAAAAGGAAATTGGAGCAAATGTTGAAAAAAAAAACATCAAAACCTTATGGGTAAACTAAAACACATTGAAATCAAATAGCCATTGCTACAGATGCAAACTAAAACTTCTCGCAAATATAAGGGCAAAGTAACCAAATGAGCATATCAGCTAACATAAACACATTGATACCAGATACGCGTTGTTGCACGATGCAAACCAAAACTTCTCAGTTACATGTGAAAGATTAACCAAATGGGCATATCAACAAACTAAAACAAAGAGAAACCAAACAACCATTGCCGCGGATGCAAACAAGAACTTCTTAGAATAACATAGACAAAATAACCAAATGGGAATATCAGCAAACCAAAACATATAGAAACCAAATAGCCATTTCCGCATAAGCCAACCAAAAATTCTCATAGCTAATAAAATGCACCATAACCAAATGGGCAGAAGTAGAAATTAACAAAACCAAATGGGCAAACAAATAACCAAAGAAACCTAAAGGGCATTGCATTATCATTGGATAAACACAGAAACTTAACTCATCTATGGACATTTTCCATGATTTTTAAGACGGATTCAATATAGGAAAGGTGATACTTAAAGGGCTCCCACATGCTTCAGAAATTTCATATCTATTGGTTTATAAACATTAGAGGTGGAAAAATATCCTAAGCTCTAGAGCTAAGTTTGTTCCAACTTAGCTATATCTTGAACAACAAATTGTTGTTGACGTCAAGGATATGATAGAAATTTGGTGGGTTGTAGGGTAGTCTTGTCATGAAATAAATGTAATGTAGTTACTAGGTAGGTAGGGAGAACCATTTTGGTGGAACTTGGCCATAAATGGGACATCTATCCATGCATAGTTTTTAAGAACAAATACACCAAGTGGATTATCATTGTATGAGAATCACTTTAGGATCTAGGCTACTGTGCACACACTAACTAAAGGGATATTAGTGAAACCCACAAAAGTATTATAGGTGCTTTTATATAAATAGGTGTTCTTGTGTTCTCATTGGTTAGTTATGGGAAAATGACAATAAAGTAAGAGAAGTTATAGGTGATTTTATAGAAATAGGTGTTCTTGTGCTCTCCTTGGTTAGGTATGGGAAAATGACAATAAAGTAAGAGAAGGATTTGAATACTGGACAATTAGAGGAATGATTCCACAAAAAACCAAGCATGGTGTTGCAACACTTTCTAGGCTAAGGGCTTTTTAAGGGGTTCCCCCACCATATGACTGGAAGAAGAGAATGGTCATTCCAGATGCTCTGAAAGTGTTGAGGCTTCAACCAGGTCACAAGTATTGTCTGCTAGGAAGTCTTTCCAAAGAAGTTGGCTGGCATCACTATGACACTATTACGAAATTAGAAGGGAAGAGAAAGGCAAAGGCCTAGGTATCATATGAGAGAAGGAAGAAATTGGAAAAATTGAGATCAAAAGCAGTGGAGTTAGCCGAAAAGTAGCTTACCCCAGAGATGGATTAGATCAAACTTGACAACATATTGGTCAATTTCCTTGAGCCTTTATTGGTTATTCAGAAGGAGTATGAATACACCACCGTTAATATCAAGGTAACCCCTAGCTGATCAAGGGCTACAAGTTGTAGTTTTCGTCTGAATATCAGCATACCACAACCATGCTTACAACTAGGATATGTTTTTTGAGGAGGAAAAATCTCGTTGAGATCAACATCAAGAATCCATTGCAAAAAAAAAAGGTACAACTTGTGGTGATTCCAGATGAGCATAGATGAATAGCTAAAATAGATGTCGAATGTGGAAATTATGGAGGAAAAATATGAAATTCATCTTCCTTTTTCATTCGATCGAGAGGAAAATCAATCATCAATGAAAATTCAAAATTTTCAAGCTGAGCAAGATCAACCAAATTGGGGGCAGAGTTTGGGGAACCTTCGTAAGTGAATGGGGCCTATGTGATATGGCTACAAGTTATCTACCCCCACACAATCCTATATGCAAACAATAAACATTGTAGGCATAGGGTTAATTAACCCCACACATAGGGATTACATAGGTTTTGTTCCCACGCCACATGCTCATGAACTGAAATCTCTCTTTACTGTCAATATGTGCATATGCAGCAAAAAAACATCTATTCAATTTTACTGGTTGGGTGGCTCTAAGAACCATGCCTGAACGCATTTGGGCGGGCGCCCTTAACTGAAACGAGCCGACCCGAACAGGTTTGGGCGGGCACCCTCAAACGAAACGACACGGTGCGCCTGATCGAACGAAGGCACAAGGGAGAATTTCACTATGGCTTGTGTAATGGTACACTCATATCAATGCTAAGCTTAACCAATCATACAAGATCAACTATTATATAAACATTAGCAACCAAACTATGTTTCTACTTAAGGTTTATAAGATACACATGTTGGAATAGAGCTAGTAAGGCTATGTAATTATTACTATGATTCCAGTCAGTGTTAATAAGGTATGAAATGAATAGGGAAACAGAGATCATTATGTCATAACAAGGAGCTTAGCTTGAATATGGAGTTCCTGGACACTGTAATCTAAGACCTGTATTAAGGATATCGTGTTTATACGAATATGTGTTATTCCATTACGTGTAGTTACATCAAGAAAAGCTTGGTCACTGATTCAATGGAATTAATTCATTAATACTAATAGCATAGTGAAATAAATAAGCTTATAGATTCAATAGAGCTTACTACTATCTTAAGTAAGGTGATATAGTGATAGTTACTAAGCTTAAGATGGGCATCATAGGTACGATACGGTCTCTTATATATACCAATCTGCTTTTAGTTCCATATAACTGTTATCATTGTAACTAATACATGGGAATCATAGAAGAAAGATAAGGGTGAATACATTACTCAGCTTAAGCTAATCCAACTCTTTTCACTAATCAAAGTTGGAAAGAGCGTATTCAATGATATCGAGCTAGAACAGGAACAAGCATGTCTCAGTATTGAGCTTACATTACACCTATTTCCACATTAGCTATTGAAATACAAGATGATTTATTAGGTAGAATATTGTATGCTATTACTCTATCCTTAACCTGTATGATGAATATGGACATTGTAGTATACACTAGAGTAACACTAAAACATACTTTTTATAAAAGACAAATATGAGATAATGTAGATTAGGGAAACACTATCCTCATATAAACTATACAAGCTTATGGATCCGGATATGATCTGAGCCTATACTACGATATGTATATTTTTTATCACATTATTATGATATATTGATTGGCCTAGGATTAAGGGACATTTCAACATCCCGGAGCACTGGACAATACACCATTGGCTTGGCACCTTGGTACAAGGGTTTTAAGGGTACAATTGGACGAACAAATATAAAGGATAATTGTGTGTCTTACACGATTAGTGGCATCATAGAGGAAATTAATGAGACAACATTAAGAATTATAGAGTTGCCTGTTCGCAAGTGGACTCAGGATTACAAGAAATTTCTGGAAGCATTGATGACTGGGAATGATAAGATTACAGAACCATTCATAAGGGACTACAAGGAATATAATACTGATACCAGGGTCCATTTAGAGGTGTCATTGTCTGAAGAGAATATGAAGATTTCACTTCAAGAGGGCATTTTAAGGAAATTCAAACTGACTACTACAATCAGTACAAGTAACATGCATCTTTTTGGTTCAAAGGGAATCAATCATAAATATGAGACCCCTGAGCAAGTTTTGGAGCACTTCTATCATATCCATCTTGAATTCTATGAAAAGAGAAAGAAAGTCTAATTGGACAACCTTCAGCTTGATTTGCTGAAATTGGACAATAAAGTCAGATTCATCCTGGAGTGGTAAATGGAGAAATCATAGTGAACAACAGGAAACATGCAGAGTTGCTTACAATCAAATAGATGAAAAAACACATACAAAAAACCAGATAATAATCATGAATAAGCTTAATATTGAATTATGAACTGTAAAGGAACTTACAAAATGTGACACTACAAACTTGGTCAAGCGCACAAGCAAAAATATCCTGGACATGACCCTGGTTGACAAGTTGTATTGCTCATGATGCAAGAGGATTTGTACATGCGTTTCCAAGTCATTCAAAATCCATAATTATCTATACAATAAATAAAAGTAATGGATGTAGTATTTTTTACTCTAAGATGAATTCTTATGATAATGTTAGAACATACGTTGAAAATGTCAAAACATACCTGAATAAGCTCCTCTTCGTTTCAAGAACAATTTATTGGAGTCGCCTGAACTTGGAACAAGCCTCCCATGATCTGAAAGAGTAGCAAATAAGTCAACATCGACTTTTTTGTTGCTACGTTGGATCGAGGGAGGTTTGCTCCAAGATTAAATCGCTCCAATAAATTATTCTCTACTAAAAAGGGCCAACCACGTGAAGGTGGAAGCTCTTATGGCCTCTCCCCCCCCCTCACATCACTCTCAATTCCCCAATACCCAATCTATATTTCATTTTTTACTTTCATGAGTAGAAAAAAAATTATTCAATAACTAATAAAAAAACAATGCAACAAAAGGTACGCAAGAAAACATTGAAATTAGTGCTTGACATAAAAATAGTATGATAAATGAGTTTTTAATATAACGCAAAAAACGTTCCAAGTATGGTAATGTTTGTCTTATAATAATACAATATTTTACATTATCAAATTTTCTTTTTCTTCTTCCTACTTCTAAAGCTCCTAACTACATCACCAACATCATCGTGCTCTACTCCTGTTTCGTGCCTTTCCCGCACTGCTGACTTAGTTGCGTAGTCACGATGTCTGGTCTCATCCAGTGATGGGGCATCGCCTACAAAAACATATAATATTAAATTTTAATTGTCAGTTTTTAAATATCATTGAACTAGTTCGGTAATATTAATAAAAAAAATTTGCAATGAGATTATTTACCTAGTGCACGAGTTGTCATCGTTGGGACCGTTGCCCTGTCTTCCTCTCTGGTGATAAGATCTTCAAGTACAACATTCTCTGTCATTTAAACAAAAAACGTTATAAGGACAACCATCAAGGTATAATTAGAAAAAATGATAAGTGGAAATTAATTACCATCATGTTCCTCACTGATAGTAGCATTGCCGGCCTGGTCCCCACTACAATGATCAGGTTGCACGTTAGGAACATGTTCTTCTGGCAATATTTCGCTCTCAACGCACTGCTCTACAAGTGGGTTATTTGGCTCGTTGAAAGTGTTGCTCACTTGATTTAAACAAAGTTGTTAGACATTAAATTTATGGTTGAAAACAAACATATTGAAAGGTTAATGTTTTACCTTATCATGCATTCTGGATCTTGGGACCTGTCCCAAGCTTCTACGATATTCAACTACAGCTTCATAGCCAGAATGGAAAGCGATCTTTTTATCCTCCTCTGTAGTTTCTATTCCAAAGTCATCACCCTACATTACATATGATTGTGTATTTTTAATGTTATTCGATGGGATTACAAAAACGTTGGAAGGCAATAAAATTAATCATAAGATGTTTAGCTACTTACAATTCTTGCGGCTAATTTCAAGTAGCCGCCCTAGCCTAGCTTGTGATGGCCCTTTTTTCAATCCTAGCTTTGGTTGCCTTTGAAGTGTCAGGCAACCTATCATCAAAAGATTGAAGTCAGATATGACGTAGCACACTTTTATTTTAGACATAGAGAAAATTAAAACTATTGAATTAAAGTTGTAATTTACCTTGCGGGTCCAGTTGGCATTTTTCCTTCTTTCTTTGCCCTTTTCTCTTTTCCGTCATAGATGAGTGCTCTCCACTCACTCTCTAGAACTGTGAGAGGACGCTCGTATCTAGGGTTAAATTGCAATTGCGTTCTATAGGTGTCCCTGATATATTTCAAATATTTGCCAACTACCCAAGCCACCGTTGTTTTGTCAAATGTGCCCACCCCAAAAAGGGCTTCTAGATAATCTAGAAGTTCTTTTTTCAGGTTGAAATTCTGGGAATTCCACCTTGTGTGTACGGTTGGGCCAAAAATTACCAACGCATCGCTCTCCAAAAACCTATAGAACTCATTGTTTCCTACACAGAAAAAAGATATTATCATTAATTTAAAAATAAAAATCATGATAAAATATGTTTTAGATAGAGTACATGAAATAGTTAAAATATTAAAACTTACCTGGGA
Organism: Pinus albicaulis; assembly: GCA_034641835.2. Lineage (NCBI taxonomy): Eukaryota > Viridiplantae > Streptophyta > Pinopsida > Pinales > Pinaceae > Pinus > Pinus albicaulis. The sequence goes on along the minus strand of CM076577.1, from coordinate 926,373,476 downwards.
GTTATACGTGCTTTATAGGGACACCTTCATCGTTCACCAACAACGTGCCATTAATGGTCCCCGTGGAGCTAACACGTGTAGCTCCAGGAAAAGCAATAATATAGTTGGCCATATCAGCCTCATCACTGTGAACACGTTTAGCGGTTGGCTGGGTGTCTTCTTGGGCAGGGTGCGTTTCTCGGCTGCCACCTAAATGCGTAGAAGGTGTACAAGAGGGTCACTCGGCAATATCTTGCACTTGTGTCCCACTACCACCAACACTGGGTGCACCAAGTGTCATATAACGCTACATACAAAAGAATTTTTTTGTTAGTTTAGTTAATGTAAAAATTAAAAATCAAACTATCACAATTCATCTCATGCAAAACAAAAAAAATATCCTTTTGATTTTTTATTATTATCTTATATGTTTCTAGCTGGGTCATAAGTTTTGTTATCCTCATTGCTATTTTAGGTGTTTGAGGTGAAGCATCTACCAAACGCTCAAATTCAAAATTTTCTTTTTGCGCCTTTTTTTGCAGCAACAACATTGGACATAGGGATGAATAAAGCTCTTCCTCGTAGAGGGAATCATCAGGTGTACCATGGCTAGGTGTCTGCATATTTGAACAAAATTAATATTATTTCAATTATGTAAATAAATAAAATACCTGAAGATAGAGCAATGCTGGCACTTTACATGTTTTTCCGCTGGCCCCTTTCGGCGATCATCCTGTCTCAGGGTTGTTCCTGTACTGCGCTGATCAGTTTACCACATTGCAATAAAATTAGAAATGTGAAAACTTGAAAACAATATCTAACTTGAAAACACAAAATGAAAACTAAAATAATTTTTAAATTTACCTTTCTGATACATAAACTTTGTGCATTAAAGAGGCCCTGGAGTGGTTGAGTATAATTAAAAGTAAGGGTTGTAAGCCAAATTTTTATACTTACACCTTGCTAGTAGACAATTTCTGCAAAGTAGGTAGATTAGATGAGGCTAAAGAGATTTTCAGTGAAGCTTGGAATGGTATCCACAGATGGGGTAGTAGTCATAACTATATAATGGAAAACATGCAAAATAATAATAGCTCTAACTCTTACGTGTTGCAATCAACCAATTTGGCATATCCACATCATTCCCCCAAACAATTTCCTAGATTCTATATTAAGATGCAAGCACACCTGTAACAAACAAAAAATAAGTTCACCATTTGAAATGGATTAACCCTAAATGTTCAAGAAGACATCGAACCTTTTGAACCAGTTTGTTCCTGAACAAGTCAGTTCAACTACAAATAGTCCAACCAAGTTTGTCTAGAATTAAATGAGATTCGACCAAAATGTCAAGTCGTCTCACCATGTTGGCAAGCAAAGTTGACATGTTGAGTACTTGCCACAAATAGTGAGTAGTGTTACAGAGCATAGAATATTGTGAATAAGGTATGGTAACTGTGTGTGATTGATTAGGTAGTGTTAGATTGTATCATCTTCATATATTACATATGGCACTCCTTTTTATGTAAGCTCTTAGTATTCAATGATCATGGAAAGGGTTATAGGCTTATCCATATTCAATATGCTTAAGCTCATAGAAGTGGCATACGTCATTACCTGGATATGATGAAGATTATGGGAATAGTGTCGATACCAGCTTATGGTTACATGATGTTGGAGTTCAAGCTGATACTAGTCATTGTGTTTGGTAATTGGTTGTTACTTACTCATAGTACACCTAGCTTAATCTGTATAACTATGGGGCTGAGTCTGATCACCACTTCCTATATATGGGTAAATGTTCACCCTTTATTCCATATTCATTGCACTCATATGTCAATAGTCTTATACATACCCAAATAGGGACAAAATGGTGATATATAGGACCCATTACGTATTATGCATAATGAATGGTTGTATTTATATAATCTCCATGTTAGATCACTGTTTTTAAATGAAATTCAACAAACTACAACCACAAATGTATATGAGAGTATAGTTAACAAGCCTGAATGCTACCTAAAATCTACTCGAAAAATTAACATTTCATGCAAATTGTTATGCAAACAAAAATTTGTTTTGAAGTGATCAATAAAATTGGATGAAATCTGTCAAGGCAGAGGCTAATACCGTCCTTACAAGTATTTTGCCTAGTACGTTGCAGACAAATGCAATATATGCTTCTTAAATTTTACTAGTGCTTAAACCCAGTTGCTTTCTGAAGATTGACTCTGGTGTCGACGTTGAGTACTGTCAAATGAGCTAATAGGACTGTAAGCAATGTGTTAAATATTGACTTTGGAGTTGACATTGGGTATTGTCAAATAGGGCAATATGTTTTTAAGCAACATGTTAAATCACTGAAGACATTCCATGCTCATTCTGTGAGATGATGGAGCCCCCCAAAGATGGCCTTCACGCATCCCACAAATCACTATTATGAAATCCAAATTATATGGCATTGTAACAAAGCTTTGTTTAGTACTCAGCCACATTCCAAAAGGCCTACGAGCTGATCAGTAGCAGGTCTAACTAATCCAGGTAATCTGTGCTGATCTTGTGAGATTAACTTAGGCCAATGGATCTTGTACATTTTTGTTTTGTTTGACTTTGGGCTGGCAAAACTTGGGGCTCAAACATAAATCCATGCTCCCAACACACCCATGTTGCTCTTTCCTACTCGAGTTTCCACATCACCAATATACTTTATATTTTGGTCTACTCGTATGACCTGTTGCTTGTTTGTGATACTAGTTTAAGCCCAAAATCGATCAATTTACTTGTCACAAGAAACCTGCTAACGAATTTCATCTCTACAAATATATGGTTGACCATATTACCCTATCTACAATGTACATTACATAAATCCATATTGAGCTCTTTGTGATTGTAATAACCAATATTAGTTACATAAACCTGCTTGCTTATCTTTATACCTCATGTTTGGTCTATGTTATGAGTACGAACTCCATTGAATCTCTAGCTTTCTACAAGCCATGATTAAAGCAATGGAATAGTAACAGTGATGATTAGAGTCATACCACCATTGATATGGAATTACTAATAATATATGATTAGAATGAATCGATAGGAGATTCATGGTTGAATGCATGTGATTAGAATGAATCGATAGGACTGCGTACTTTCATGGGGTTAGTTCATCACGCATATCTAAGAGCTTACCTGAATCAGAGAACCAATACCCTTTGAGCAATGATAACACCAATATTATAGCTAAAGATCATTACCTAATAAGATCTCGTACCATTGTATTACTCATATTCATAGAGCTATCAAAGCTCATAGTTTGTATAAAGCACTCATAAGCACAGATCATCATGTAGTACTAATACCCTTATCTGGAATCACATATCAAGCCTAATAAAAGCAGTATAGTATTCATAGTTAAGCTAACCAAGCTATACTAGTAATAAAGCTATCCTTATATGTTATGTAGTTCGTATGATTAGACTGCAATCATTGTGGAATCTCTATACGAGGCAACATTGATGTAAGCTTCAAGTGCAATGGGTTTACTACTATCCATAACCAATCATCAGCTTGTATTATGTTACTACCAGTGTTCACATTACCTCTACTATTCAACCATGTTAGTAAAGGTTAGTTAGATGAAACGATTCACATTTTTTCCATAATGAAGATAAGCTGCTTTGTGATTGACATGATTACATAGGGTCGATATCAGTTATAAGCTGCATGTTTATGGTCTAATGATGATTCTTACTAAGAAGTTGTGATTACAGCTTCTCTAAAACTAGTTATGAGCCAGATGATCACAGTTAATATCTAAGCTATAAGTAATGGGAATACTACATCATAAACACTGATAATCACTTGTACTATTAACTATGATAGCTAATCCATGGTAATTGATCACATTCCCTATGTGTAATGATTACTGTAATTACGTTATGATCTTTCTATAATATAGAGATGTTGTACTACTAGGTTATGGAGTTCAGAGATATGGTGATTACTTTTCTATACACGTGGGTGAAACATATATGATAGCTTAAGTAAGCTCAATCCATGTCCAATAATTAGGGGAACTACGTAGGTCCTTTTGCTTTACCAGTATAAGTGAATCCAGATGAAATGAACCGCTGGTACAAGATTCCCAACCCTTCAATCCCTCGAATGTCTATTATTGTTGTAGTAGGAAGCGCTTTATGTTTGGGGAATCTCGTTGCAGAGTGCAAGATATTATCAATCTGCAATCCAATTAAGAAGACGATGAAGAAATTACCTCCAACTTTCAGAATTCAGCTGATACACAAAGCAACCATGTGTCTAAACAAGGATGCCCACTCATATAAAATTGTAGTAGCAGGAGAAGAGAATATAATTATTTTTGCTCCCATAAACTCTAGAGTATATACCCTTTATACTGAAATTTATGATTCCAGTACCGGTCACTGGAGAATGGTAGACAACCCCCTACCCAATGCAAAATTTGGGTCAGATCGAGGAGTGTGGTGTAAAGGCTTGTTCTACTGTATCACAGAGCTTCCATATGGAGTTGTTAGATTTGATGTCGAGAGTGGCATTTGGTCTGAACTTGATGCAGCCATGCCATGCTATGTTTCTACTCTGGTCCTTGCAGAGAGCAATAGTTGCCTAATCATGGTTGGGAGAGTGGTTAACAAATCCGTTTGAGAAAAATATTCATGTATCCTAGGATACCTACACACAATTCCATTCGACAAAAATATTCATGTATGCCAGGATACCAACAATTCAATACAGATGAGATCTAGAAAAATTTGAATGTTTTCTTTCTTTTCACGTAATCAAGGTGAACACATTTCTAACTATCAAATTGGTGCCTTTTTCAAAGGTTTTGTTGGGTCTCCTTAGTGTGTGGAATGTATCCTTTCTTGGGTATCCAAATAGGCTAAATATTTTCAAGCTCTTACTAAATTGTAATGGACATAGAAATGTTTCTTTAATTACCTTCATTATGTATTTATTCTAGCTTTCCAAAATCCAATTATAAATTTTCTTTTTTTCTGTCAATCTTGTAGGTTATCTTGCCATACACTCAAGCTCTGAAGAAGTTTGCACCACACATCTAGTAGGTAACATTTTGTCTTGGATGTTCTATGTTGTCAAATTTTGTGCACTTGAGCCTTCATTTTTTGAGATCATCTTTTTTTATTCACAAATTTCTACTTGATCTAAAACACAAGGAATATCACTTCACATATATCATGTCATTGTTAAGAGTACAAGAATAGTGCCACAATAAGGGTCGCAGTGGTCATAAACACCTTTTATGCCAAATATTTCTATTTCTACTAATGTTAACAAGAGATTGCCATCAAAATACTATCATGTGACTTATAATATGCTAGCTCTCGATTTGTCCAAAAATCGTGTAGCACATCATAGTTCTCAGATTAGAGCTTTCTATTTCAGATGCTAATGATGGGAACTGCCAATACCAGCAGTATCATCAAACCGAAGGTTGCTAGTCACAAAAAATATCCACTATTATGGTCAATAAAACATCTTAATTTCAACAGTAGAGATAAGATGCCCTACATAGGCTTGATTTTTTTATTTCAAGCAAGGGATCACATGCTTGCTAGAAGAAATCACATGTTGATATTTTTTCATAGGGCCACAAACATAACATTTAAGATCTTTCACAGAGCCGCAACCATTATTTCAATAGATTGGAAACCACCTTTAGATAAAAAAAACCCATGCTAAGAAAAAATAATCAAATCAAAACACCCATAGAATAACCAGCTTCGTTCATCCAATTCAAATACAAAAGGGTGTAGGAAAGGAAAAATAGAGAAACTCCCCTTTGACATTTACATGTCCTCCAATTCATCTTCACGGAGGATGTTGTTATACATAGGACCAACATTATGTTGTGATGGGTATACATAAACCCCCTCACTTCTTTATTCAACTATGAGTGATCACCTACTTGAGTTTGTTATCCTCATACCAACTTAGAGTGGAGTCTAATTGTTTCTATTCGAGATATTCATTCCATCACTTTTTTATCACTTGAGAATTTCAATATTTTTCTCTCTATTCAGTTCATCATAAACCCTCTCTCCCTTCTGGGATACATGGCTGACATTACATTGATTGGGGCCTTCCTACTCAGTATCTCTTGTATGTATGACAATTTTATAGCACTCCCTTGTAAAATGAATGGATCAAGATCATACTCCCTCAGATCATAACTAAAAAATATTTGAATGTTGTAATGGAACAATGCCATATGATGCCTTAGATAGAAATACTTGCAGTGCAAATATATGTTATGAAGTGATATATTGTCTTATTAGAATGATCATATATTCTTGATCATACATTGTTGTATTGTCATGAGAATATAGTCCCGTAGCATTATGTGAGGTCAATATAAATAGAAATACAACTTTTCCAAACCCATGCATACAGAGATTCAGACATCACAGCATATTCCTTATTAATATCGAGTAGATTAAAAATGAGTCTCTGGTTGAGGTATTAGACCTTAAAAATCGAATATGGACACTTTTATGTTCTTATGACAAGGTTTATTTGATTAGGTTGTATAATTGTGTAATCATAACTTTCATAATGGAGGTTTAACATAATTTCTTGAAGGATCGAATAAAGAGGCTTTAAGCCTTGAAAAAACCAAGATTATGGAAAGAGACAGTGTGATATACTCCAGAAATGAGACTGGCCTTACCTAATCAGTAATGAATTCATGCAATGTGGGAAAGTCATCATTCATTTGAGATTTATGATTGTGATGCACAGATAATCATGAGGCCATATGGAAAAGGAAAAATAATGTGCCACTGTCATGCGAAGGTAAAACTAGCACAGTTGGCCCAATTTCCATATGGATTTGTTAGATTTGATGCCGAGAGTGGCATTTGGTTTGAACTTGATGCAGCCATGCCATGCTATGTTTCTACTTCGGTCCTTGCAGAGAGTAATGGTCGCCTAATCATGGTTGGGAGAGTGGTTAACAACCTTAATAAAGATATTGAAAAAATACAGATTTGGGAATTGCAATTTGTGGGCCGTGATATTAAATCTTGGACTGAGCTTCAACAGATGCCTCCAAGTATCTATTCAGAGTTCATGGCTCCTCTCAAATTTTATTCTCCATTGGTATGTTCTGCAATAGGGGATTGGCTGTGTATTGATACACATTTAAGCCGGTGTGCAATTTCTTTCAATTTATACAACAAAACATGGAAAATAAGTTCACACCTGTAACAAACAGAAAATAAGTTCACATTGCCATTTTTCCTGCTGATGGAGGAAGGGCCTGCAGTATTTTAGGAAGCTTTTTTGGAGTTTCTTGCACGTTTTGCGGGCGGTTCTTTGCAACAGGAGGCGTATAACCAGTAGGGTTTGAGTTGATTATGGAGGTGGAAAGTAGCTGTAGTGATTACATGCAGGGGTAGATGTAGTGATTAATGTAAAATTTTGAAAGGCCCGTGATTAATCCGAAACCTTTGAACCATAGGTTAATGAATATGCCACCATGTAATTCGTTTGAAATGCCTCTGTTGATATTAAAACCATAGTTTATGGTAGTAATGGTCCACCATATAAATAGGTATTAAAACCTTTCAAATGCCAACATATAAAAACTTTGGAACTTAGGTTTGATTTAAACATGGCATATAATTCGTTTGAAATGCCTCTGTTGATATTAAAACCATAGTTTATGGCGGTAATGCTCCACCATATAAATAGGTATTAAAACCTTTCAAATGCCAATGTATAGAAACTTTGGAACTTAGGTTTGATTTAAACATTGTACATTGGTTTACAACCCCTTTTTAATTATTTTTAGGTTTACAACCCTTTTTCCTTTATATTTAGAAAAGGCCAGTGTTGAAAATTTGTGATTTTAAGGATAAAGTGAATGATTCCCTTATGAGGATGCTATTTCAGCTTCAGTCCATTGGTTTTCCGTTTTCTGGTAACAAGTTATCCTCTCGCTCATGATTGACATGCAAACTATTTGTGTGGCCAAGTTTCAAGAAGGCCTTGGTGAACATGCGATGGACTCCACTTGGAGGGATTCATATCACGTGTGGCTACACATCAGGTTACGTAGAGCCTCCGTATTTCACATTAAATTCATGATGGAGGGACACTGGTTATGTGCGATTACAAAGGATTTATGACATATCAATTGTTTAATCGATGTAGGTCAGGGGGCGAGATCATACACAGGATTGGATATGGTTTTGAATTCCTCTGACAGACTATTGAGGTTCATTAAATTCATGATGGAGGGAGACGAGTTATGTGTGATTACAAAGGATTTATGACATATCAATTGTTTAATTGATGTAGGTCAGGGGGAGAGATCATACATAGGATTGGATATGGTTTTGAATTCCTTTGACAAACGATTGAGGTTCATTTATGACCTCACCATTATGCGCACTCTTGGGATGGCATGCAGAATCATGGGAGAAGCATGACACTTGGTGTTTGGCAGGTCCTTGGCTCACATCTAATAAATGTTTCATTTCGTATGTCGAGTTATATATCAATTATTTTCATGATTCAGTGTGGTGAACTTCACTGGTGAGTTTAAGGCGAAGGGCTCCAAGTCTTGCATCTCTATCCCACGTACTGATGTACAGGCCTGAGCTCTGCCATCAGCACGCTTTATTTTTTCCCTCGATTTCTTCTTGCTTTTTAACGTTCCTCCCTATATTATTTCCTGATATCCCCTCCATATAAATTCCCACTGCGTTCTCTCTACTTTTTCCCTTGGTTCATTAGAATGATACCCCTATAATCTGCGTTTATGTCGAGTTGGATCATTGGTTCATCACCAAGCAATATTGTTTCATCACAGCTATGTGTTGTTTGGTATCATAATTTTATTTTAGTGGTGCGCTTCCTATGGTAGTGGCATTACGCAATCCTTCATTGAATATGGTAAAACACCTAGTAAAGGGAAAGGTAAAGCACATGAATCCATTCATTATGTTGTGGCACATTACAACATGTCTCCATATGTGTATACATGAACATATTTGGCCCCTTATGAAATCAATATATATCTAATTTCAATATGATCAGTTGTGGAAGAAGACACTCAACTATGAGCGTATACCCTTTAGATGTTGAATATGTCATGAGTACAAACATTTATATCACCACTAACATTTGTTGGTAAATCAGATGAAGTCCCCTGAATCGGTGTCGAATGAAGCAAATAATGGGTTTACAGCTATTGAGCATAGTTATTGTAACCCTAAACATGGCTCCTCACATAAACTAATTAGGGATTGGGGCCTTAGGGGTTAAGGGGTTAGGGATTGAGAGCTTAGGGGTTAGGGGATTTAGGCGCATTTACGTGTTAAGGGAATAATGAGTTAGTGGTTAAGGGATTCGGGTTGAGGGAATAATGAGTTAGTGGTTAAACAGTTAGGGATTTGGGGGTTAGGGGTTAGGGGATTTAAGCGCATTTAGGGTTTAGGGGAATAATGAGTTAGCGGTTAAGGGATTAGGGATTTGGGGCTTAGGGGTTAGGCCGGATTTAGGCGTACTTAGGGGTTAGGTGAATAATGATTTAGTGGTTAAGGGATTAGGGATTAGGGGCTTAGGAGTTAGGGGATTTAGCAGTTAAGGATTTGAGGGGTTAGGGGTGAGGGGTTAATGGGTTATGGGTTAAGCATTGATGGTTTAGGTGTTTAGGGGTTAAGGAGTTAGGGGTTTAGGTGTTAGTGGTTTAGGGGTTTAAGGGTACAACAAAGATAATGATTATAGGGTACAACAACAATCTAAGGTTTATACGTTGATTGATATTGACATAGATAGGGTAAGCTTCAATAGTGAAGTTGTTTTTGATGAGGATCAGGTTGGAGTACCTTTCCAAAATTCTCCTAAGTTTTGAATTACTTAGAAGCTGGAAGGGGTTGAGGATTCAAGTGTCAAGCTTCAGGTAGCTGCACTTGAAGAGGGGTGGAAGATTTTGAGCATGATGACTTCCGAATATTCTATAAAAGATCCATAGAGTTTGAAGAGCTTGTTAGGCAGGGAAGCTACATTGAATACCATATTTTTATGAAGGGCAAGCTTGGAGAGCATAGAGGGTCCTTCAGTTGGTACTTTCAGACAATATATGTGAACCAATGAACATGACATCAACCATTGCTAGGTACTTCCTTCCGTTTGTTGATTATTTCAGTAGAAAAATGTTGGTATATTTTCTATAATTAAAATATGATGTGTTTAATGAATTTCAAAAGTTAAAAGCGTTAATAGAGAAAGAGTTAGGTTGTCACATTGCCTCTCTTAGATATGATATTGGTGGAAAATTCTACTTAAATTATTTCAATAATTTTTGTGCTAAACATGGGATCCAAAGACAATATACTACACCTTACACTCCACAACAAAATGTATTGGTTGAGAGGCAAAACTATACTATTAGGTTCCTGACTCGCCCGAATGTGTTTCCTAATTAGGTTCCCTCACACGGCCCAACCCGACCCCACTCGACCCACCCAAACGCGTTTTCCTGGGTGCCCTCACATGACAAGACCTGACCCGACTTGCACGAACGCGTTTCCTTGGACAGACTCACATGACACGACCAGACCCAACCCGACACAACACGGGTAGTTTCCTTGGGCGCCCTTAGAGTACGACATGACCCGACCCGAATGCATTTCCTTGGGCTCCATCACATGACCCAACCTGACCCGACCTGCCCGCCTGAACAAAGGGCGCACGAGGGAGCAAACATAAAAGGGATCGCACAAACGTGCACAAGCAACATGGCTGGTCACAACTGAACATTTTTGATACGACCCGACCCGACCTAACCATAGCTGCCCAAATGCGTTTTCAGCTTGGGCGGCCTCAGTACACGGCACGACCTAACCCGATCACCCGACCCGACTCGACCTGCCCGAACATGTTTCCTTGGGCGCCCTTACAATACGGCACGAACCGACCTGACCTAACCCGAACACGTTTCCTTGGGCGTCATCATGACACGACTCGACCCGACCTGTACGAATGTGTTTCCTTGGCCGGCCTCACACAACATGATGACCCGACCAGACCTGACCCGACACACCCAAACACGTTTCTCTGGGCGCCCTCACACGACCGACCCGAACCAACCCGACACACCCGAACGCGTTTCTCTGGGTGCCCTCACACAACCCGACCCGACCCGCCCGAACGTGTTTCCCTGGTCGATGCCCTCACATGAAGACCCGACCGGACCGAACCAGACTCGCCCGAACGCGTTTCTGTGGGAGCCCTCACATGACGACCCGACACGACCCGACCCGAACACATTTCCTTGGGTGCCATCACACAACCTGTCCTGACCCACCCGAATGTCGACGAAGGAACGAGGGAGAAAATGACAAGCGGGTCTCACGAACATGCACAAGGCACACGAGTGGTCACAACTTAGCATTTTTTATACGACCTCCCTCGCATGATCCGACCCGAACGTGTTTGCTGTGGCGCCCTCACATGACATGACCCGACCCGCCTGAACGAAGGCTGGCGCACTAGGGAGAAAACGAACAATAGATCGAAAAAATGTACAAAAGAAACACGAGTTGTCACAACTTAGAATTTTCGATACGACCACCATCACACGACCCGACCTGACCTGACCCGCCTGAATGCGTTTCCCTGAGCGCCCTCACATGACCCGACCCGACCTGACCCGACCAACTCGAACTCGTTTCCTTAGGCGTTCTCACACGATCGGGCGACACGACTCGACCTACGCGAACGTGTTTCCTTGGACAGCCTCACACGACACAACACAACCGGACCCGACTCAACACAACACGGGTTGTTTCCTTGGGCGCCCTCACAGTACGGCATGACCCGACCTGACCCAACCCGAACACATTTCCTTGGGCTCCATCACACGACCCGACCTGACCCGACCTACCCGCCTGAACAAAGGGCGCATGAGGGAGAAAATGAAAAAGGGATCTCACAAACATGCATAAGCAACATGGGTGGTCACAATTGAACATTTTTGATACGACCCGACCCGACCTGACCAGACCCGCCCGAATGCGTTTCCAGCTTGGGCGGCCTCAGTACACGGCACGACCTGACCTGATCACCCGACCCGACCCGGCCTGCCCGAACATGTTTCCTTGGTGCCCTTACAATATGGCACGAACCAAACTGACCTAACCCGAACACGTTTCCTTGGGCGCCATCATGACACGACTCGATCCGACCCGTACGAATGTGTTTCCTTGGCTGGCCTCACACGACATGACTCGACCAGACCCACCTCGACTTGAACTGTACGAACGCGTTTCCTTGGGCGGCCTCACACGACACGACCCGACCAGACCAGACCCAACTCGACACGCCCGAATGCGTTTCCTTGGGCGGCCTCACACGGCACGACCTGACCCGACCGGACTGGACCAGACCCACCCGAACATGTTTCCTTGGGCGCCTTAACAATACGGCACGAACTGACCTGACCTAACCCAAACTCGTTTCCAGCTAATTGGGCGCCATCACACGACTCGACCCGACCCGTACAATTGTGTTTCCTTGGGTGGTCTCACACGACAAGACCCGACCAGACCTAACCCGACCCACCCGAACGCATTTCCTTGAGCGCCATCACACGACTCGACCTGACCCATACAAACGTGTTTCCTTGGGCGGCCTCACATGACAAGACCCGACTAGACCCAACCTAACTTGCCCGAATGTGTTTCCTTGAGCGCAACTTGACCCGACTCGTACAAACGTGTTTCCTTGGGCGGCCTCACACGTCAACAAGACCCGACCAGACCCAACCCGACCCGCCCGAACGCGTTTTCTTGAGCGCCATCACACGACTCGACTCGATCCGTACGAACATGTTTCCTTGGGCGGCCTCACACGACACGACTCGACTAGACCCAACTCGACCCGACCTGTATGAACGTGTTTCCTTGGGTGGCCTCACACGACACGACCTGACTAGACCCAACTCGAAACGCCCGAACGCGTTTCCTTGGGCGGACTCACACGACACGACCTGACCCGACCCGCCCGAACGCGTTTCCTTGGGCGGGCTCACACGACACGACCTGACCCGACCCGCCTGAACCGCGTGTTTCCTTCGGCGCCCTCACAATATGGCACGAACTGACCTGACCTAACCCGAACTCGTTTCTAGCTAATTGTGTGCCATCACACGACTCGACCCGACCCGTTATACGAATGTGTTTCCTTGGGCGGCCTCACACGACAAGACTCAACCAGACCCAACCCGACCCGCCCGAACGCGTTTCCTTAAGTGCCATCAGTACACAAATCAACCCAACCTGTATGAACGTGTTTCCTTGGGCGGCCTCACATGACACGACCCGACCAGACCCAAATTGACCCACTCGAATGTGTTTCCTTAATGGGCACCCTCATACGACCCAATCACACGACCCGAAACATTGTTCCTAAACCATAAAACTGATCACATGACCCGACACATTGTTCCTAAATCCTAAAATATAACTCCCAAACCCTAAACCCTAAGATTGTTTCTAAACACTAACAACACTTACTTCCTTTGTTCCTAAACACTAACAACACTTGCCTCCTAAATGTCGCAATATCGACACTTGACACAAGTGTCGCAATACCGACACTTGTTCTAACTGTCACAATACCGACAGTTATCTCTGTAACGTCGCAATACTGACGCTTTTCCCCCAACCGTCGTAATACCGACGCTTTGTTCCAAACGTCGCAATAGCGACACTTTTCTCCAATCCATCGCAATTTCGATGCTTTTCTCCAAACGTCGCAAGACTGACACTTACCTCTAAGTGTCGCAATACTGACACTTGTCTCCAAATGCCGGTTTAGCAACAGTTGTGGGTGGGATTTGAAAAAATGATAAAAATTGGGGAAATTTCCGACATTTGGTCAAAAGTGTCGAAACTAAAGTGTCGGAAATTTGACCAAATGTACTGGTGAAAGAGTGTTGGACATTTGTGGTTTTGTTGATGAAGATTGGCCTGGAGATCTGGATCAAATAAGATCTACAAGTGGGTATGTGTTTAGCCTATTTGGAGGTGCAGTCAGTGGGGTGAGTAAAAGACAGTATGTAGTGGCTCTTTCAGCTACAGAGGCAGAATACATGGCAACCACTCATGCAAGGAAGGAAGCAGTTTGGTTGCAGAGATTGTGTTCAAGTATGGCGTTGGTGCAACAAGCTATAAGGATAGACTGTGATAGCCAAAGTGTAATTTTCTTGGCTAAGAACCTTGCTTATCATTCAAAGATAAAGCACATTGATGTTGAATATCACTTTGTGAGAGATATGGTTGAGGATAAATGGGTGTTGTTGGTAAATGTGGACACTTTGAAGAATGTTGCAGATGCATTGAAGAAGTCTGTGAGCACTCAGAAGTTCTCTTGGTGTAGAGAAAAAATGGGTGTTGCAGAGCTGGACTGATTATTAAGCTCTCCTGTGGCCCCTTGCAGAAAGAGAACAACAAGTGGGAGAATGTTGGGTATGTGTTATATTATTTCCATGATTAGTACCACGCACAGGGGGGGCGAGCAGCACCCCAGGAATTTTTTTTTGGTGTGCGGACCCACCCATGGTTTTGTGCATGAGTTTGCACATGTTTTTTGGGGGACGATGGTTTTCGGCCCCTGGTATTTTGTAGATCTGGTCAAGGGAACTACGGTTATGTTCTAATCCAGGGTTAATGGATTGGGGTTTATGTATGCTTCGGCATGTATATATATGTGTTGTAACACTGAAAGGAATATAATGAAAAAATCAAGCTGGTCATCCTGATTTCGGATCTAGGGGAAAATCTCTGTGTATATCTATTTTATGTTTTATGCTCTCGCTATTGTTTATTTTCTATTTTTAAGATTTGTTTGTAAATAATTTCTGTACAGGGTTAAAACCTACAGTTATTTATCATCCCTTAAGTTTTCATGAAGTTTTGGGCAATGAACTGGGCTATGGGCCTGAAAAGGTGGCTCAAATCTCGGAGCCACAGGCACATAATTGAGCATTTGGGGCTCTAGATGCTGACATGCAGTGTTATGCCTGCAACTATAGACTTCTATCCCCTATAATGCAATGTTATGCCTGCGGCTATGGCTCAAAGGGGGTCAAAATGTGAGTACCCAGGGGTAAGAGACCTGAGTGGTTGGGTTACCTCCTGGGGGTGTTGTGGTTGTTGTACAAGGTCTGTAGGTTATGTTTTCATTCGGTTCCACTTCCTTAAGGTCACCTAGGAGTTTGAATCCCATATAGTAGCCTCTCGTCACATGTTTCCCTCGGTTGGTCGGTTACTTGGGTAGATGTGGGAAGAGGGTGTTACATAGAGGCTCAGAGTCATCTCAGAAGAAGGAAATGTGACTAAAGTAGATACATGATGAATGAGTGAAATTCAAAGGTTAAATTTAATTTGTTCGATGCAAGACTCATAACATACAAAGGTAAAATCTTGGACAGGTGTAGAAAATCTAACAACGAGATTCAAAGTGATCTTGTAATGTACTAAAAAAAGATATTGAATCCTTTTACAATTTGTGGAAAAAAAACACAATCGCACAATAACATAACAAGTAAGAGAAAGAGACAATAAATCGCACAACACAAGATGTATCTGGGGAAAGCGACTGTTAAAAATCCCTCTATCTCTATATTATGGTATAGTCAAGATCATGAAACAATACAATTCTATTCCCTCACTGAGAAACCTCTACACTATGCTGACTGTCTCACTCTACCGACCTATGCACAAACTTATCTTGCACACCTTTCTCTCACAAGCTCCAGACACAAACTTGTGATTCTGATTGCTTGGTCTCACACCCTCCTGCTCACCAAAAAAATGATTAAATTTGTACCTTCATTCCTCCTTTTAAAGACAGTTTTCTATAATTAAGGAATCGATTATTTTAGGCATTCTTCTCACTCCATGCATTATATGTACACTTTTCTAATTATCTAACTGATAGTTAGGATTCCCTTTAACGTCAGTCTCAACTGGGCCTTCCTTAGAACTGACACACAACAACTATCTATAGCGAATTATCAATTAAATGATTGATTGCTCACTGTGAATTAAATCAAATTTAATTCACTGGTTCTATCTCTAGCTCATATCTCAGTTAGAACTAGTTAAACTGATTTTAACTCAATTAATTGAGTTAACTAATTACAACTCACAAATAACTGTAACTCGATCCCCTAAAATCATGGAAAGTCCTCTACATGCCTCCTCTTTGACGTCTAACTCGAATTTCCTAAGCTAACTAAGTCTTCCTCACTCATTTAACTAATACAAGTTGTCATGAGATGAAATTACAATTTCTCTTCCAATTTAATTAAGGGAAAATTAAATTAGAAGCCTCATATGGTTCCATTTTTCCAATTTAATTAAGGGAAAATTAAATTAGAAGCCTCATATGGTTCCATTTTTGGGTGCCATTTTTTGGATTCTGTTTCTGGTTTCTATTTTCAATGTTTCTTGTTGCCATTTTCAACACTCCCTCTCAACAAGAAATAAATTAAATCTATCTCGATCCAGTACCTTTGGAATGTTCTGCATGCAACACTTCTATAGTGTTGTTTGCTCTTGAAACTCCCGAAACTGAAAAGTATAAAAAAAATTGAATTAGTATGATGCATCTGTCATCAGAGTCTCTGACTGCTTCTCGCTACTGCACTGTCTATTGGAAATTCTGCGCTGCTGCTGACTCTGCATCTGTGCCCTTTGCACTGTTGCCAACTATGATATGTGCTCCAGTATTTGACATCTGTCACTCTGATTTTTGTCTTCCTGACATATGAATGCATCAATCCTATTGATCCTTCCTTCTACTGTGTACTGTGGGCTCCTTGTATCCAATTCCGATCCATGAGGCAAGCCATCTCAATGGATCCTGCCAAATTTCTTCTCTTTGGATTATGTCTACACATCGCCCCACCTCTCACCTAGAGGTATGGATGCATGGGCTCCCTCGACCCATCTGGCTCAAAATTACCCCCTCCTAGAGGTCTCTGCTTCAGTGGACGCCTCCACTCAGTCTCCTCTCCACTTCTCCACAAATTTCTCAGACTACTTTTGAGGTTGCATGTTGAGAGGAAATTTGTGCTCCCTCTCAACCACTAAGTCACTAACCGCTACTTTGATCCTCAAATATTTTCATGCATCTTCGACCTCGAGAGCATACAAGTTCTTGAATCTTGCACGATCTATTTCACCCGTCTCGTGGTGATGTGTCTAAGGAACACCTTTCCTTTTCTAAATATGACATCATAACCGTGGTCTTCCAATACCTCTATGGAGACAAGATTCTTCTTTAGTCCTAAAACATACAAACATCTGTTAGTATGAGAGGGGAGAAAAACTCCCTCTAAAATGTAACTGTACCTATGTCAGTCACGCTATACCTCTTGCCATCTCCAAACTCTATGTTATTTTGGAGGTCCTTCTCCTTCAAGTCACTGAAGAGATCTCTATTCCTTGTCATATGGAATGAGGTACCATTGTCTAGATACCACATGCATCCCATTAAAGTGTTGGCCATGCATGTAACGAGAGTAAAATCAAGCTTGAACTGTGAAGCTAGCGCTTCACCCAATGAAACTGCAGGCTCCTTCTTGCTTGCCTTATTCTGTGGAAAATTCGAGGCATAATGCTCCTGCTCGTGACAGTGAAAAAACTTTATATTAGACAAGTCTCTCTTTCCCTCTTCGCCTTGGGACTTCTTTCCCTTAGATTTATTGCCTTTTCTGACCAATGAAAAATCTTCTTCTTTTTCTTTGTTGGAGGTTCTGCCTTTGGTGGTGCACCTTATATCTTCTATTACCAAGTTAGACCATAAAAAATCCAAATCTAGTAACTTCTCCCTCCCATTCAAAAAGTCCTGGTAACTATGCCAGCTCTTGGGAAGGCCTAGAAGTGTTAGGCTCACCAAATCATCATAAAAAACAATCACCTCAACACTTCCAAGCTCATATCGACACTGAGTGAACTTCGTCAAGTATTTTTGGATCGTGTCGCCCTCCTCCATCTTGATCTTTTTGAGCTTATCCTTCAGCACCAACTTCCTGTGGTCCCTGCTATTCTGAAACAGATATGTCAAGGCCTTCCACATAGCATATGGAGTTGCCTTTCCATGGAGACTCGAGACAATATGATCTTGAACTCCCTCTAACGATATCCTTCTCGCCTTTTCTACCTTCTTCTTCCATGTATCAAGATTTTTAGCATATGTTGCTGTGAGCTTAGGAATATCAGTATCTATGAATTCCTTCAACCCATTTTCCTCCAACACACCCTCCATCCTGTTCTTCCATGCCATGTAATTCGAATTTCCCTCAAGGGTAAATTTGAGTCTCAAGCCATTGAAAGACATCTTGATCTCCTGCTGGATCATGAAGAATAAATCTGCAAATTTGAACCTGTTTAAGACAAAATCTACTCTTCTCTTCTATTATGATTCCTGGCACTATGATACCATGTAGAAATTATAGAATGGGATTCAAACTGATCTTGTAATGTACTAAAATAAGATATTGAATCCTTCTACAATTTGCGGAAACAAAACATGATCGCACAATCACATAACAAATAAGAGAAAGAGACAATCAATTGCATGACATAATATGTATCTAGGGAAAGAAAATTCTGAAAAAACCTCCATATCTATATTTCATATGGTCAAGATCATGAAACAATACAATGCTATCCCCTCACTGAGAAACCTCTGCACTCTGCTAACTGTCTCACTCTATCGGTATGTGCATAAGCTTCTCTTGCACTCCTTTCTCTCACAAGCTCCATGCACAAACTTGTGATTCTGATTTCTTGGTATCACCAACTCGTGCTCACCAAAACAATGATTAAAATTGTGCCTTCATTCCTCCTTTTAAAGAAAATTTTATCTAATCAAGGAATGCACTATTTTAGGCCTTCTTTTGATTGCATGCACTATCTGTACAATTTTCTAATTATAAAATGATGGTTCTCTTCCCTTTAACCTCAGTCTCAACTGGGTCTTCCATAGGACTGAACTATTTATAGCGAATTATCAGTTAACTAATTGATCACTTATTGTGAATTAAATTAGATTTAATTCATTGGACCTATCTCTAACTCATCTCTTAGTTAGAACTAGTTAAACTGATTTTAACTCAATTAATTGAGTTAACTAATTACAACTCACAAATAATTGTAACTGTACCCCATAAAATCATGGAAAGTCCTCTGCATGACTCCTCTTTGAATTCTAACTCGAATTTGCTAAGCTAATTAAGTCTTCCCGACTAAGTTAACTAATACAAGTTTTCATGAGATTAAATTACAATTTCTTTTCTAATTTAATTAAGGGAAAATTAAATCAAAAGCCTCATATGGTTCCATTTTTGGGTGCCATTTTCTGGATTCCATTTTTGGTTTCCATTTTTAATGTTTCTTATTATTAGTTTCAACAACAAGAACATTTTATAACTGGTGCAATAATTTATTTGTAATTTTCCTTTGATTTTTTAAAGGGGTGTCTTTCATTTAACATTTAAAATGCGAGAAACTGTAGACCCACCACAAATATGAGTAAGAAAGAACCACGTATTTTATTTCAGCTGCATCAAAAAGAAGTGGAATATGATTATTGACTCATCTCGTCAATTTGCAAAGAAAGGAAATATGAAAAGAAGAACCATTACAAAGTACAACAATTCTGATGAGAAAAAAAATACTTCGGTGAACATGTTTATGACTCGGAAAAAAATTAGCTACTCACTTTATTCTCTACATGTATTATTAAAAGAATAAACAAACAAAACAACAAACAAACTAAACTATTTCTAATTCTATCCTAAGTGGATAAAAGGAAACATGACTAGGTAGAGTCATACTTCCAAAGTAACCATTCCATCATTTTATTTTCTGCATGTATGTACAAGACAAACATTAGTAACAAAAATAGAATTATAATTAATCGACATAAATAAATCTGAATGTAGTATTTACACTTATTGCTAATATATTTACAAAAAATAGCTTATTTTCATGCATTCTCTCTTGAAAGTTTCTTCCAACCAAATATCTATGGGATCATAAAAATACGGATGGATAGTTGATAGAGAATGAAAGAGGTCAAATGAAAGAGAGGTTGAACAACCACTAGTGTTATGAACACGAAACAAGTCTTTAGCAATCTTTGATAGAACTAAATCTCTCATACAATTTTTTAAGGTCTTAAAGAAATTCAAATGGGAGATTGATGAATCTATCAAAAGATCATTGACTAAACTAAGAGTCTGGACATATTTCATTAATGCACTCAAAAGTGATGATTCATGTTGAAAATTCACTCTAGAAGGAAAAGTAAGCTGATAAGATATGACCATCAAATGGAATTGGAAGACCAAAAGCTCTTGATGGTCATAATCTAAATCTTGAGATTATTTTTCACATTCTAGTAATGCACAATGTGAAGAATGGATAGTTAATTGGTCAATATGCCAGCAAATGACATTTAAGAATCAAAAAATGCAATTAGAAAACAAATCGGAAAACAACAAAAATAAATGAAGGAAAAATAACAAAATCAACTCATAATTCACACTATTGTTACAATTAATCTTACAATGCAATTGGGACTGATTTGAGAAATTTTTTTTTTCACAAGAATTAGCCAACATAGTACAATTAGAATGATCATTGACATCAACTTGTGGAAGATAAAAAGGTTCAGGACCATGAATAGGAGCAAGAATTTGATCATCATAAGAATCATAAATTGGGATGGATTCTTCAACAGTGAAATTGTTAAATGCTTGGAAACGAGAATTAATTGGAACAATTTCTGAATTAAAGTTTTCTTCATTTTCAAATATGGTTTGACTTGGATCACGAGGATTTAATGGAGAGTAAGATAAATAAACATCCTCAATGTCTAAGTAATCATTGAAAATTATTTCATGACATTCACTAAAATTCTTTTCATTCCCATATGATGCATCAAAACGAGAAGGAGTATTGAGCACATTTTCATCAATATTGAAAGAATGATCATTGAATGTCTCTTTATCTTGACAAAAAATAATTGGAAATTCATCCATATCAACCTATCTATTTTCTGGAATAACATAACGCAAATAGAAGATGAATTTTTATCAGCAAAAGCATCAGGATAAAGAGAGAAATGAGAGTTAGAAGCAGTGAACCTAAAAATATGTCTATTTGCAAATTCTTGTGCATTTTCCCCATTACAAATTTTAGATTCTTGATCATTCATTTGTATATTTACACTTTCTTGAAGATTTTTTTTGTATGCCTTGCATTTTGTATTTGATCAACATGATAAAATTCAGAAATTTCTTTAGCAAACTATACATTGTTGTAATTTTCAATTTGAACTTGTGCTTTCTGATTTATTAGTTGATTTTCTGATTTCATTTCATGCTGATTTTCAAATTTTGCGGCAACTATTTCTTCAATTATGTTGTTGGTATATTTTTGCATTTGTTTAGTAAATTCTTTCAAGCCTTGTGAATGTGATTCATTAACATGTGGGAGCACATCCAAGTCATTATTATCACAATAATAAGTGTGCACTAAATGTAATAATTTATCATACATGGTCAAGGAAACTTCATCCTGATTAGCATGCACCTCCATATCATAATTTTCAATCATGTTAATAGAAGCTGAAGAAGATTCATCAAAGCTTGAAATTGTCTCAAATGGATTTGAAATACAAGGAATGGAAACTAGTTTTCTAAACTATCTTGTTAATTGAAACTCAGGAGGCCAATCTTCATATTGAAATTGAAAAAAAATAAAAATAAATCTAATGAAAATTTCATCTAAAGTCTTACCTTCAAATTGGTGGAGTGTTTCAAGTTGATCGCTCCTTTTCATAGTCGCAATCCTGAAAAGCATGTAGGAAAATGTTTACAAACTCGTCCCAAGTGCGAATGGAGGAAAATGGTAAAGATTTACACTATTATTTTTCCATTCCTGTCAAAGTGAGAGTAAACATCCTACACATGACATCATCAACATCAAAATTATTACAATTTACAATCAATTGAAAAACATATTCATAAGCAGAGACATTTTTGTTACTGTTGAAATTCATCTTTGATAAGAGTTTTACTACTTGAATTGGAGTTGAAACATGTGGAATTCTAGTAAAGAAAATCCAATGTGGTCACTTAAAATGATCCATTATGAAAAGATAAAACTTTATAACAAAAAATATTTAAATAAATAGTATAGTTCATTCTCTCCTTCTAGGGCCAAAAATGTTGATTTCCAAAAATGACCTCATCAACATCAGGGAAGGCCACTCGGTCAGAGTCCCAAATCATACTCTTATCCATTTATACAATGGCTCCAACTGGTTCAATTAGGTACAATTACCCCATCTCTCTCCTTGTTGGATTATACCTTTTCTATTACTTACCGATAGAAAGAGAGAAATCAATCTTCCCTCTCGATGTGCACATGCAAGCAAATAAATCCTTAAGTTGACTTGAGGACTCAACTAAGCCACACCTAAACTCCGCCCCTACGTAAGGGGACTTCTATGAATGCAACCTTAAATCTAAATGAATATTTACTCTAAGATGCAAGCAAAAACTAATCCTATTTTGAATTGGAAAATGATAGCCTTATCTCAACTCGAGAGCAAATGAACTACCTAACCAGGGGAAAATGTCTGTTTATATACTAATTGAATTCATAAAATGAGATTTAATTGCAACATGCAAATTTGTTTTCATTTTGCAATTTATTACATCTTTTATGCAAATCAAATTTACTTAAATAAAAAGTTATCAAAGAAAATTAGAAATACATGTCCGAATCCAATAAAATGACTAAATTCATTATATGATTTTCATCAATTAAAAAAAGAAGTTCATTTAATTAATGAAAGAGAAAACAAAATAGGAATAAATTTAAACAATAAAAAGTTACTGTTGAATGCATTCAAATCTTAATGAACTCATCTTGATTTTAATTTTGTTATGCTCCTCAAAGATAGCTCTTACAAAGTTTCAATAACATATAAAAATTGATACAACAAAAGTGCCTAATATCAAAGAGAAATATACTATTTAGAACACAAATTAAAAACAATTAGAGAAACTCCCGCAATAACAAATTAACTTATAATCCAAACAAGAGTGCATTGGAATTAAAATTTATTAAAATCATACCAGAACTTCATTACAAAATTTCGCAGTCCATGTGCAACTTCAAATCCTTGAGAAAATTTGTTTACAAAAGTGTAAAACAACTCTTCTTCTTAGAGCCAAAAATGATAAATCTCTCCGCAACTCAACTTTATGTTCCTTACAAAAGTGCAAATGTACAACATGAAAAACACAGTGATTTCACCCAAATACCTCAGATCTGAGTTATTCTATTTACACTACAACCAAAAAAATCACTTACAAAAGTGTTTCAATATCCCCTAGTTGTAGAGAAGAGGAACCCCTCCATTATTTTCTAGTCTAATATTAATAATTTACGAGAAATCTCCAAAATGGAGAGTTTTTAGGAGCAGTCTTCTAGATCCTAAATCAGAGTTTCATATTCTCCATATTCTTCTTTGTTGTCCCCTTTACATTTCTCTAACCTTCTTTTCCTCATCTCTTTCAACAGATCTCATGCAAAACCAATAAAAAATGGAAATAAAATAAAATAAATTGCATACTAAAATCATAATTACAAAATTGGGAAAAAAATAATTCTTCAATCAAAAGAAAATTAAATAAATCAATAAAAGAAAATTTGTGCTCTCGTTAATCACTGTCAGAACTTATATCGCTGAAAGGAGTTGTAAAAAAACTAATTTTTCAACGACTAATTTTTTTGTTACAATTTCGTAGTCTCAAATTCTGTTATTTTTTTGGAATATTAAATGTGCAAAATTTGGTTGAGTTAATGCTCCTAGATTGTTCTCCTTGATTCTAGATTTCCAACGAGTCGTCTTGGACCTCATTTGGCGAAGTAAAGTGGTAGATATGCCTATCCAAAGTTGAAGTATCAAAACTGCCAACATTCTAGAAAATACATGCTTAACCAATAATTTAAACATTCTTAATTAAAAATTTTAAATTTAAATTAAATTAATAAATTATACTTAACTAAATAATAAAAATTAATTACAATCAATCATTGATATATACCAATTAAATTAATCACAAAAATCAAATTAATTTACAATTATACATTGAAATAATTAAATGAAAAATTAAAACAAACTAATTAATATTTAAATTAATTTAAGAATTATTAAAATAAAATAATTTTTAAAAAATATGAAAGTGGCTCTTTGGCTCAAGCATGAGTTGAGAATACATAAGGAGAGGGGCTTTTATAATGGAGGAGTTTAATATATAGGCGTGGAGGCATAAAGAGGGTTATGAGGTGGGAGATATATGGTCTCGGGTCTGCTACAATCACTATTGCATATTATGTGAATTAAAAATAATTATTATGGTATCGAAATTTTGAGAGTTCATAATTAAGAGCCGAGACTCTTATAATATATATTATATTTTAAATATTTTAAATTATATATAATACAACATATATATTATATTTAAGTAGTATATCATCTTGGTTATGGTGATTCGTAGGAAAGTGAAAAATATGATAAAAAATGATCAAAAATTAATAAATAATTAATATTTACATATTGAAATTAATTAATTTATAAAAAATAAAATAATATACATTTTTAGTCTAGGTGGTAAAAATTACTATAATTTGGGATAAGTGTCATTTGTAAACCATAATTCCAAATGAGTTAAAATGAGAACGAATGGAAATTTAGCAAGAAATAAAAAACAACCGTAATTTCAAATGAGATAAAATGAGAACCGATGGAAATTTAGCAAGAAATAAAAACAATGAAACAGTAAGAGTGAAAATCCGAAGAAAACAAAATTTTTGCAACAATGTCAGACAATTAACCAAAAGAAAATATTAAAGGGCGATGTGACCAAAATTCATGTAAAAGGTCCCCATTATTATTTTGAAGACAATAAATTAAAAAAAATGAAGGAGGTTGTGATTTCACCTTAACAGATAGGTATGGAAATTCACGTCAAACGGGTGAAACCAAAGCTCACAACTTCTCAAAACTCTACCCCATCATCCTTCTCCATCTGATTTAAATTTGAAAAATAAATTAGATAAAAAAATTATAATTTTCACTATTACATAAAACATTAATATATAATTAAATTATATTTTAAATTTGAAATAAAAAATAACACAAGATGAATCATTTTAATATCAATTAAAACATTAATTACATGATTAATAATTTTTAATATTAAGTACAATGATGATACACCTTGATACCACAATCATGACATAATTAAATTTCAACATAGTTGATTCTATTACTTTTAAACAATTTTTTTCACCAACAACAATTATCACATTGGATTGCACAATTACATAAAATGTTTATAAGTATGATAGTCCACGCAGGGGATGTTACACATTGTGTCTAGTTACTTAACATGTTTATATTTTATGTTCCCTATGTTGGATACTCTTTATTGCAAAGTTTTTTAGGACAATATTAGTTTTGTTTTGTCCACTTTTAGCTCAGCTAGTATTCAAGTGGCCTTCTCCCTATGGAGAGTTAATTTTGGATATGGACAAGTCTCCCTAGTAAGAGACTAACTTGAAATGTTTCAACTTATCTTGTATTCTCTAGTTTTGAAGATAATAAAAATTTCACTCAAAAAAAAATATATGAAAGTGCATTAGCTAAATTTTTTTTTTTCTCGGAAATTGTTAATGACACAAGACAAAAAAAACTAGTGATGTCTATTCTCAATCTCAATCAGAATAAATAATAATAATAGTTTGAAATTTTGTAATTATTTACCATAGTTTATTACTTCAAACGAAATATATATATATATATATATATATATATATATATATATATATATATATATATATATTATACAAAGATTTATATTAACCGATAACAAGATTTATGTTAATATAAATCTTTGTATAATATATATATATATATATATATATATATATATTATACAAAGATTTATATTAACCGATAAAAAGAAAATAGGAAACATGATGTTTTTCGAGCACTGGCTTGCCACTAAGCAAACTATTGGTAGAACATAAGTGTTTCCTTTGGCCATATAATCAGTTCATAATTAATGACATAATCATATAAGCTTGAGATTTTGATAAAGTAAATTTTTTTTACAAAATTGAGTCTTATCATTTCCCTGCAACCATACTACACAAAAAAATAAATAAAAAATAAGGGTATACATTTTTAACTAGTTGGTTTAAAACCACCTAAATGGTATCAAGAACCTCAATATCCTCTTTA